>CM067074.1:660952-1350755 GCA_033980235.1 Diadema setosum | reverse complement strand
GTCGCGCAATGTGATGTAGAATGTACACCTCTGTACCTTACACTTCGTTATAACAAAGCTAGATCACTGAGTGTTGCTTTACATACTATAGTCTATTAAAATGCCTTGCATTACCAATAATAAGACTTGACCTGGGCTATTTCCCAACTTTTTCCATGTATAAAACACACACACACACAAACAAACACAAACAATTAGGGGATGCTCTAAAGTGCAGATTTGGACATCCTTCCCCGCTTGGTCACATCGACGCCTCCTCGCTGGTCATATTACCTCCCTCAATCATGAACATAAACCGACATCCTTGACTACCAGTGGCGCACCGCCCCCCCCCCCCTTAATTTCCAAAATGAAAAAAACATCTACAAAGGGCAGTTTTTGGACTGTAAATGTCCGAATTTTCACGCTCGCTCGTATTTAATCGCTATGCCATTCTCCTGATGTTGCTGCCAGTAATTGTCAACAGTTGCGATCTGTGCGCCCCCTTAATTTCCAAAGCGAAAAAAATATAGCTACAAACGTTTGTTTTTTTTTTTAATGCAAAATGTCCAATTTTCAAGGTCGCTCGCTCGCATTTAATCATTATCCCATTCTCCTGATGTTGTTGCTCGTAATTGCCAGCAGTAACCAGTTGGCGCCCGTGCGCCTTGCTTAATTTGCAAAGCGAAAAAATATAGCTACAAACGGTATTTTTTCTTACTGTAAAATATAACAATTTTCAAGCTCGCTCGCATCGCTTTGCCATTCTCCTATGATACTGCCAGTAATTACCAGCAGTTGCGCCTGGTGCGCCCCCCCCCCCCCCGCCCTAATTTTAAAATCAGAAAGATGTAGGTAAAAAACGGCATCTTTTGAAACTGTGAAATGCCAAAATTTTCGAGCTCACTCGCTTCGCTCGCTCGCATTTAATCGTTGTGCCATTCTCCTGACGTTGCTGCCAGTAATTGCCAGTAGTTGCGCCCGATGCGCTAACCCCCTCCCCCCCCCCCCTTTAATCTCCAAAGCGAAAAGATAGAGCTAAAAACGGCAGTTTTGGACTGTAAAATGTCCAAATTTTCAAGCTCTCTCGCTCCGGTCGCTCGCATTTAATCGTTATGCAATACTCTTTTTTTCTCTCTTTACACAAAAGTCCCTCCGTGGGAGGGGTATACCCCTCCTACACCCTCTCCCGCTCGGTTGCTTCGCTCCATCGCCAAGGATCTCACACCGTCACATAATGTATCCCCGTAATAGCTCTTCATAGTATTTTATTTTTACTATGCTCTATAAACGCGACTTTTACACTCTTGTTTTTACAAAAAAGTTCCTACCGTGGGAGGTTGCATCCCTCCCCCCCCCCCCCCACACACTCTCCGCACTGAAGGAGCGGAATGGATCATCGTTGAGGATCTCACACCGTCACATAATGCCTAGTCAAGACTTCAACTTAGCCGATGCCCGCGCATTGCGTAGTATCTAGTATTAGCGATCCACATACGCCGAATGTTTTGAGAGTTGGTTTTTTTTTTTCGCCAATTTCGCGAACCTGGTGCTTTTTGCGAATGTAAAAACACGAGAAAATATTAACTCTCTTTCCGTATATATTTCCCCCTTCCGTAGTGTACTCCACAACC
Organism: Diadema setosum; assembly: GCA_033980235.1. NCBI lineage: Eukaryota > Metazoa > Echinodermata > Echinoidea > Diadematoida > Diadematidae > Diadema > Diadema setosum. The sequence continues at coordinate 1,349,142 of CM067074.1, read as the reverse complement.
ACGAATTTAAGCACTCGCGAAATTATTGGCAAGTCCAGATTCGCGAAAAAAATTAGACTCGCTAAATAATAATGGCGCACACAGCTGTAGTACTACCATGTACCAAGGAGCTGCTGATATAGTACATTGTACGTACCAAAGAGGTACGAAGCCCAGGCTTCTCCGCTCTTTGATACACGGAGGCTAATGCGCTGCGACATACACGGCCGGTGATGGGCGCATGCATGTGACTGATCGACTACGAAGCACCCACTACAGGCACTAGGCCTGACAACTTTTGTATTCGTGGCCTAAAGACTTTATTTAAACGAGGAAATTAATAATGTGTGATTTCACAGGAGACTTGAAGTAGAAAACAATTATATTTAATTTTTTTGTGACATTCTGATAAAAAAAAAATGTCTTGGGATTTCGGGGTACGAGCCTCGACATCTCGCTCTCATCGAGAGCATACATAGGTAAGCTCAGGCTGTTGTGTGATACTTCCGGGTCAGAGCTACCAAGTCTCACGCATTCTGAGTGAGACTCAAGCATTTCGGGACCATCTCACGATCTCACGCATGGCATCCATTTTTCTCACGCATTGGACAAAGTCTGCAACTTGGACCTATTATAATGAGCATAACCAAAAGGATTAAAGTGATAGTTGCAATTGAAGGTATATTTCCCTTTTGTCTTTCAAAATAATTATTAAAAAAAAAATCACTTAAGTATGCACCTGATTGCACCATAAGAGCTAAAAATTGAAAAAGCTCAATACCGTGGGAGGGGTAAAAAAACCCCTCCCACCCTCGGTCGCGCGCGCATTCGCGCGCTTAAATGCTGAGTCATGAAAATCTCACTCATAGAAATTTTTTGAACTTGGACTCCCTGCCGGGTTTGCCCTTCAACCCATAACATCATGGACACGCCCCCAAAATAACCACGGATCTTCCGATTGAACATGATTCCACGATACAATTATTCTAAGCAGCCGTTCTCCAAAACGCAATTTTCTAAATGGATGGATTAAAGGTCGCTGTGTTTAATATGCTCTAAGCTTGAAATGGGGGAATAATTCAACAAAATATGCGTTTCCTTTAATATTCTGCTTTAACACTAGCCAAGAATGAGCTGGGCGGCCACAAAAATTCATCGATCAGAATAAGAGCCCGGGATAGCCCGTTGACAGCATCAGGCAGAACCCTGGGCTAGTCAAGAATGAGCTGGGTGACCAAAAGAATACATCGATCAGAGAATGAGCTGAGTCAAAGAGAAAACACTGATGCTGCCAGAGAAAATCTTTGAGAAATATGTAGATAGGGTAGGTAAGTCCGTTTGTATTGACTTATAGTGTATTTTACAGCTGCTCTTTCAGAATCTGCCGTCACCCAAAAATTCATGTTTGGCGACTTTTTGTTGGTTTGTGTGATGGAGGGTCACATATGTTTTGTTATGATCCCAATACAGTATTTGCAACTTACAATGTACCAGTGATAATGTTTCACTATAATTTGCATTTAACAGCTTTGAATCAACTGTATTGGGAGGGGGGTAGACGTAATGAGATCAGACCAGATGCAAATCTGAGAAGTGGAGTCATTCATAGATTTAAACTTTAAAAGCACAAACGGAAAATGCTCTTTATACTTCTCCAGTCATTGTGTGGTCGATTTCTGCACACTTTTAAAGTTTGCACCTATATAGACTGGTAAACTTTATTGCATTTATACCCACGCAGGAATTATGTATTGTGTAGAGAATTGAAGATTATATAATTTACTTCAAAGCACTGATGCCCATCTTGTCACCAGTTTATATTGTTTTGCAAAAAATGCAAAATGTACATGTACGTGGTGGTGGTGTTTAAAAGACTGTTGCCAAATTTGGTGAACAAAATGACAAATGCTAACAACATGAACGATTGTCATAGGCAGGTTATAGGACAGCAAATTCAAACCTCAGCTTTAGGTCTGCATTGTATATAGTTTACTCTAATGAATTTATGGCACTGCTTTTAAAAAAGTGTGAATTTCTATTGATTCCCAATGTTATATATTTTAGATCATAGTTGAGGAATTTTGTTCATTCATGCTTGTGAAACTGTGTGGGTGTGGTATCCTAGCTCTTTTCCCCTTGGGATTCTTATTATCCTTCACATTATAACCCCCCCCCCCCCCTTGTCCACCTCGGACTTACTACCTTCTTCACTATCTATACCTTTCTATCCTCTCATCAATGTTTTCCTTACAAGAGAGCAGCCAAGAGTTTGTTAATGTGCGTCCGTATGTGTGCATGTAGGTGTGTATTACTCTGTCTGTCTTTTTTTTTTTTGCTACCACTTAGGGAATTTTGTTGTTGTTGTTTTTTGCAATCATATGTTTTTCTCTATGAGGGGACTACATTCTATAAGCTCTGCTTTTTAGCAGTCCCCTCCATTTCCAGCAATATTTTTTATGCATTTATCACAGTGACGTAACTGTTATTTGTATCTTTGTTGATAATTTACCTGTATCTCTTTTACAATGTTATTCTGTTCATCGCATTGTGGTACTGATTTCATGACGTCTGTGTATATGACCGTTTCTTTGTATTTCTTATTATTTGTTTGTTGGAAGTGAAATAAATCAACTTGAACTTGAAAACAATTTCAAATCTAAAAATACAAAATCTCTCTCTTGTGGGAGGGGGCTACCCCATCACAGATTAACAAGATACGACACATTTGGGGACTGACATTTTTTTCGGAGTATTTTAAAGAACTGTGCATCAAATTGTTCTATTTCAATTCTAAAGTGCAAAACTTCCGCCGAGTGGGAAGGGGCTTCCCCTTCCAACACCCACCCTGTCAACTTCCATGTAAAACTACGCCTACACTGTGATTTTCGCTGGTGCACACGTGGAAACAAGATCTTAGATGTCGAGAGTTAGTAAAACAATAATCTTTTTTTCTTTTTTTATATGAAAAAAAAAAATTCCACCATCAGAAGTGTGCACTAGAACCTTGAATTTCAGGTCTGAAAATGCCAAATATCTCTGTCATCAGCATAACAATCCAGAGTGACAATGTACAATCTCTTTCCAACCAGTCAGATAAATCAAGAAAAGCGGTGGGCGTCCGACAGATCCTTGTGGGACTCCACAGTCTTATGGGGCAGAATCAGATTTTGCATTATTAACACAAACAACCTGAAGCCTGTCAGATAAATATGACTTGAACCACTCAACAGCTTTACTATCAACAACTAATGACTTCAATGTATTTACCAGAATCGAATGAGTAACAGTATCAAATGCTAATGATGAATCAAGCAGTAACAGAACAGTAATCTTGCCATCATCCATATCTCTCAAAATATCATTGGATAAGTTAACTAGTAAGGTCTCAACACTATGATGCAGCCGATATGCTGACTGACGGTTATCTAAGAGATCATTCTCCAGCAGATAGTCTGATAATCGTGAAAAGACAACACGCTCAAGGATCTTCGACAAGAAAAAAGTCAGTCCCCAAATGTGTTGTGTCTTGTTAAACTGATAATCTGTGGGGTAGCCCCCTCCCACAAGAGAGAGACTTTGTATTTTCAGATTTGAAATTCAGCAACCTGGTGCACACTTTGGGTGAAATATTTGGACAGATTATTCCTATCAACAATGCAAGAAATCTTCTCATTTAGGGAATGATAATTTTGGGGGAGCAGATGATATGCTTACCCTTGCAATATTTCCTTATGGGGGAACTTTTTCTGTGAAAAAAGAACAAGAAAATGTTCTCATTTCGGGAATTATCAACTATGACGACGCTCTATATTTATCGACTAAACTATACGTGTATACTCGTTTGCGTGACGTGTACGTGTGCTACAAGGATGTAGGGTCTATGTACAGCATTTTATACTTCTGTAAAATAGTTCTATTATTTTGAAATCAGTGCTACCAGAGCCTAGGGTGCTAATTATTTTTCCCACGATTTTTCCCCATTTTTTCATTTTTTTTTTGTTCCTGGTGCAAAATGGAAAAAACAAATATAATAAAATAATAAAAGAATAATTTAGCATCCAGCTTTGAGGTCGCTCGCAAAGTGATTTTTGTTTTGTATTCTTATTTTTTTTATTACAACTCATACCAGTCATGGATATTGCGCTGTGTAATACAATTTACAATTGATCCCAATTTATCATATCACTGTTTCCGTTAAAAAGCAAACCAGACTTTGTATTTATGTATCATACTTTAATTTGCCATAACTTATACATGTGTCCACCATGCTCGGCAGCCTTATTACATCATCTAAACATATCTGACGTTCTGATGAGCATCTGGACTGCAGTTGCACCCCGTTTTTGTTTTATGTCGATGTTACAATTTGAACTATAAATGTGATCAGTAGATGAGCGATTCACGCAACCATTGTTTATAGCCACGATAATATTCAGCCGCCGCATTTTCCCTATTTTTTTTATCTTCCTTACTTTTTCTACTTCAAAAATTTCCAATAGTCCAACGAATGACTGTGTGCACTACCTCTTTAGATTTATTTTTTTATTAGAGTGCAACAGGTCCCATATGCTGGAGCCCTGCCATACCGTATGCGTGATTTTAGGTCATGCTGAAAGATATTAATTTTCTAAGCAATTCCATTGCTTTTAGAATTGGACATTACGCTCCATTTGCAGGATTTCGTAATGATATTAGACAGGATTTTTTTCCTTGCAACTTAAATAATTTACCAAAATATTACTTTACTTCATTGATTGAAAAATGTCAAAATATTTCTTTTACATCGCATAGTCGAACATTGATTCTAAAATTTCCCTCAAGTGAGAGGGAAAGGCACCCCTTCGACACCCTTCCTGCACTCAGTCACTCTACACTCCCTTGCTTGGAAGTTCCCCAATATTGAGCTACCCCCCCCCCCCCCCCGTAAACACACGTACCCACTGCATGCACAAAACAGAAAAGAAAAAGAAAAACACGCACACACTCACACACATTCAAACACACACGAAAAAAAATCCTGGGTGAGGCAATGTCTGCCACATGTATTACCCTCACATCCCTGCTAAAACGCCATTTTCGGGTGGTGACATACAAGCTTAAGGTGGCACTGGTACCCATTTGAAACACCCCTGGATTCTTATTTCAGCATAGAATTAAGGAAATACATGAAAATGGGAGTAATTATGTCGAAGTTTGATTTTCAAAGCCTTCAGATTGGTTTGTGGAAAGGGTTCATTCGAATCATTATAGTGGATACATTGGTTTACCCTGTACGGAATTATTCTGTTCCGGGTAAAGTTCAATTATTGAACTTTCCTCCCAATAATATGCCAGGTTATATTCTCAATACTCAATATTCTTGTATAAATCATGTTCAGAAGATTATGACTCTGATGATTCATTCATCACACTTTTTTTTTTTAGATTCCTTATTTTTACAATCTTGTCGATAACTCTGTAGCAACTTGCACTTCATCCTTAGAACAGATATTACTAATTTTGTAATGAGATAATTAAGTTCATGCTTTGAATATCGATTACAATGAGTGTATGCTGTATTTCGTATTGTGTTGTATTTTGTGTTTAACAACATCTAAGTTCATTTGAAGATTATGGTATACTTTATATTACGATCTATTGTACATTCATGTCAATGTATTTTATGTTTGTTTTGCAGAAATAAATTCAACTCATTCGATCCAAAGTCTGCTTTGCAGAATTTACTGCAAGAGATGCTCACATGTTCGGCATTGTTTAATGACCACGTTAACAAGACTCATGCAAAACTCTTGAGCTATATCAAAATTTAGCTGCCTTTCAATCCAATTAATTTATTTCCATTGAGCAGGATGCAATAGATAATAACAAAAAAAAAAATATGCGAGCAAAAAATTAAACAAGTGCAAGCTATGAATTAATGGACTATGTGTGAATTCATGTACATTTAAATTCAGTACAGTTGCACCAATACTAGTAGAACACACCATTAAAAATTTGGGGAAAATCGGACAATCCGTTCAAAAGTGATGAATTTCTAAAGTATCTAAAAGTATCTAAAGTTTTAGCTGGAAAAGAAGATTACTACAGAGAATGATTTCACATGCCTATAACAATATAAGGAACATATAAAGAGAATTTCTCAAATTTTGATTTTCTTTAAAAAAATAGTAGGGTGCACATTTCCTTGAGTTAATTGTCACTGACGAATGGGGTCATATTATTCCCACTGCCTTCTGAAAGAAGTATGTCAAGTGCTCTTTTATTATGCGGGAAAAGTTTACAATTTTCTTCACATTGTTGAACACTGCGTGACATCACCACCTGCAGTAGTCTTCTCATCCAGCAGTTACTGAGTTAAAACTTTGAATACTGAGTAAAAATTTCACATAATATTCATTGCTTTTCAAGGGACTGTCAGAATTTCCTCAAACTTTAACTTATGTGCTGTACTAGTATTGCTGCATTCACTAAATCCATATGCCTTATGAAAATGGACTAGTCCTTTAAGCAGTTCCAGAAAAAAGTAAAATAGTAATGCACTACCAAGCAGAGCCTGTAGACGTTTAATGGAAAAGATTGTGGAAGTATGAAATATTTATTCAACATTTATCCATGTTGAATTAAGGCATACTAGATAGGTGTTTACGTAGGTTTAGTTTGATGTGAGGATTAAATATTACAGTAATGGTTAGGGTAATGTTTGTGGATAGAATGTATGTTTGGCTTAGCGCAGAGATGAGATGAGACCAATTGATTATTGTTGCAGACGCAAATGTCATGGAAACAATCATTACATCTTCATTTTATCTGCTTCGACACCGTGGTTCCATTTCAAAGTCATCGTACTTATGATAAGATAGGTATATGCCGGTATCGGACTTTGAGAAAGTTCTTGTTGCTTTGTTAAGACCTCTGATTATCGAGTAGTTTCCTATTTCTATCGTATAACTGTCTTGTGAGATGAGAAATACCCGATGGCAGATCACACGAAATGAAGAGGGTTTAAAAAAGATCTGGGGAAAATGCTAACAGAAAGGTATCCCATAACAACGCAGCGGGCGTGCCTATGAAATATATGTTAAGTATCTACATTATCCCGTAAGCACGGTAAGAGCGGGTTGATAAAATGAACCTGTTGGTACCTGTTTTAAAAGTCTACAGAAATTTCAAAATGATTTTGTGCGTCCTTTTTCAATGCTTTTCCCCTATACCACGACTAGAAAAACATGTCCACTCTATGCAGAATAAACGGTTAAAAACTATATTTATTTCCCCGACTTCCTTATTCGCTTCCGTCAACATGGTCAACGTCAACAAATTTAACGAAAGGATTGACATAATTTGTCTCTGCTCCCATCTTCTCACTCTCTCTCTCTCTCTCTCTCTCTCTCTCTCTCTGTATCTCTGTCTGTCTGTATCTCTCTCTCTCTCTCTCTCTCTGAATATGTGAGACAAAATAAAAGCGAACAACCTGTCTACGAAAATACAAGCACCCTCCAATAAGTGGATCGTATAGACATATTCAAGTACCATTAGTGTGGAAGGACTGGTTCACTAGAATAATTCACGTCTGAGTAACAAGAAAATCTATTTTTTTTTTTGCCTAGTCCTTTCAACTTTGCGTCCCCCTCTTACCATTATGATCGAAGGAATGTCTCTTGCACATTGAATACATTGTAAGTGCTCATCAAAGTCTATTCCATTGTTGATCACCGCTGCTCTAATGTTCAGAATACACCCACTCGTCTCTCTAAGTGTATTATTACACCACGTAGAAGTGTGGATGTCTGTTCTGCTGAATGGCACAAACATGGAGATTATAATACATTGGGTATTAAGTTGTTTACAAATGGTGTTGTCATTTCATACATTAGGGTGAGGTAAGTTGCGACTCTACATGTTCAATAGCAGAGCATGACGTGTTAGCAATACTGACGGGAAAATGAAAGGTTTGTTCATCATAAAAAAAAAAATGAATTAAGATGGTAGGAACGGAAATTAATATTCTAATTTTCGTATCAACGAACGGTCGGAATAACGAAACTTATTTCATTTTCGGATCAACTAACCTTCGGAATAAAATACACTGGCATACCTTCTGGATAACGAACTGTAACGGTGATTATGCAAAGTTTGTTATATGTTATGTAATGCAAACAGGTGTAATGCAAAGACTTGCAGACACCCACCTTTATAATATATCTCCTTAATTACTTTTTAATTTTGTGATTGTGTTTGTTTCTTCTTTTAGTTTTATTTGTACACCTCATCACGTCATCAGTTTTCTTTGTTTGGTCCCATCGTGATATAATAATTTCTAGATCAAACTTATAAAAAAACTGCAGAATCGTTTCACCACAAAACCTAATTTGAAACACCTAATTTGAAACAATATCCCTGATGAATCAAGACAGATGGCCTTGATAATAACAAACAGGAAGCATTAAAAATCACTATTCTTTTCTTAAAGGTGAGCACGGGTATGCTTGGGGATAATTTTCAGTACTGTCAATTATTGAGCTTGCATTCATGTTTTACGTTTCTAAAAACGTTTACATTTTTGTTCTTATTTTCAGATTCCACGTCCATATCGGGAAATATTTATACAATTTTTTTTTTTTATTTTAAAGCAAAGCACTCACATAATGAAAATTGAATAGAATCTTTCAATTCTGTTCCGGTTTCTTCTTGTTCTTGTTTGTATTATTTGTTTACCCGAGATATAGCTCAGAACGAAAATATGCCCATTACTCACGGAAATGACACAAGCATTGGCATACACACACACACACACACACACAAACACAAACACACATTATGTACATATATATATATATATAGAGAGAGAGAGAGAATGCTGTCTGAACAAAAAAAAAAAATATTAAAATCATCAGTTCAAAACTGGACAAAGATTTACAGCCCGTTGAGGACGAGTCCCGAGTATACTCCGGCAGGTGTCTATGGGAAATCAGCCTGTCCACAACAGGTTAAGGCAAACGTAAAAGAAAAATGAAAATTGTGTAATTATGCGATTGCGCAAAATCATCTTGTTGTGTTAATTTGGAGTGCTTTCTGATTTATCAAAGCAATCCAAAGCACCAAATGCTTAATAGCTGTGTCGTACATGTTTCTTTTGTGTCTAACTGAATATAACCTTGTGATAGTTTTAACGCAACGGCAGTTTTATATTGTATACCAAAGGAGGTTCCATACGCAACTCACGCTTTACCCCGTAAACAAATGATAGCTCGGCCACAATCATGATGACATTTTAGTATATTTTTTCCCTTGTTTTCTTCTTCCTCTTCTTTTTATTCACATAGGTATACCCGCTTTTCTTATTTGGCACCATTCACTCCTTATCCGTTCTCCGTTTCTTTTTCACAAACGCTGACTACTCGGGGCCTAAAGCCATACAAGTTTGCTTTCATGTAGGTCCCATCATACTTCTTTTTGTTCAATCCCATTCGATTTCTACCAGTTATTATTTCTATTGATGTGATACTGCCATGTATATTGTTCGTTTTTGCACATTGTTTATAAGGTAAAAGAACCTGTATTATTATTTCTGAAGTGACATTCATGTACGAGAAGTATGAAAAATAAAATGAAAAAAAAATGAATCTTAGAAAAGCATATTGTCGTAGATATCATCTCAAAGTAAAGCTGAGTAATTCCCTTCTACGATCGATCCATTATTGTGGATTGACTCAGCACCAGCTTGTAAAGTCAGTAACAGAATCTCATCTGATTTCACCACACTGATAGCAATTGCTATATCACTTTATGTATTTTCTACTTACCAGGATAGCTGTACAGGACTGAAGAGAAGAAGCAGCATATAAACACGCTTCCTATTCCGTGGGACGCCATGTTAGGACCTTCGATAACGATATTTTGCGATTGAAATATTCAACGTCTAAACCCATCCTAGATCAAGCTGTTCATTTAACCATTCAGCCACAGTGCACACAAGTACCAGAAACGTATTTAGATGCTCACTTTGTAAAGGGCCCCGTACGTCATGCTGTCCCTAGTCTGGTTTCCAGACCCTTTGCCAACTGGATTCCGCGGCGACCAAGTCGCCACCCCGCGACGAAGTTGCCGCCTTCGCCGAAGGCGGGACAAAATCAATTTAAACTATACTAGTTTTCGACGTTGAGGGCGTCAATATCATGAATAGCGAAATAGTATGGGCAGAGGGTCTGGAAGCCAGACTATGCTGTCCTGACAACAATATCTTTTTTTTTTTTTTTTTTAATCCTAACCCTAACCCTAACCCTAACCCTAACCCTAGCCCTAACCCTAAACCTTACCCTAAACCCTAACCCTAACCCAACGTGTTTCCCATAGGTTTAATACGCGCCATGCCCAATATGTGCCGTCTAAAGAAAAAAGAAAGAAAGAAAAAAAAAAAACGCGTCCCGGATGGTGTCAAATTCCAAAGTACGCTCATACATGTAGGTGAGAAGTGCGAATGAATGGGTAAGGGCTGACTGAAACCTCCGGATAGTAGTCTTGTCAGATTGACTGGTCAAACATTAACAAACGATAATACATTCCTACATACGTGCTACCAATAATCTACAGTAATACATAATGTGATGATATGCAGTGCTTTGTTGTCATGCGAAAGTGAATTGAAGTCACATTGAAAACAAATTATCTAAGAAGTATCGAGTTTTAGAAAGTAAATCATCTTTTCAGGCCGTAAAGGAGAATGATTTTGGCCGACGCAACATGAATGATCAACAATAGAGATATAATGAATATTCAGTAGTGTTATTAAAGAGGAATTCAGTAAACGGCATGATATTAAGGAATAGACATTGGTCATCACTAAGTAGGCCTATGATAATTCTTTCATGGCTTCTGTGGATCACCGCTTGATTCTTTGTTCTATGTAGACAGTACAAAAGAAGGGGGATGATGTATAACCTGTCTAACCTCTGAATTAATTGACTTCAAACCAGTCGGAGAGTCTCTTTGGCGTGAAGACAGCACTTGTAGAGTTGACATACATGGTCCTGATTTTGTCCAGGAGCTGGCCTTCAGAGTCATACTGTCCTTAAACACCCAGAGTTTTTCACCCTTCTAATTCTTCGTCTTTTGACCCTGTCAAACGCATTCTCCTGGTCTCTTTCTCCAATAGTTGGTATTGTACTCTTCTTTTCACAAAGCTGTCTCAGAGTAAAGATAACGTTTGTACATTCTCTTCCTTTCTTAAAATCCATCAATTTCTCACTCTAGAATGATTTATATTTAAAGGTATCGAGCGCTTCTCCAACACTTTCGCATTGGGCCTTCGTTTCCCAGCATGGCACAGAGATATTCCGCGGTATGCATTATAATTTTTTTGGCTGTCCTCTTCTCTTCGTATTTGTGTATTTTCCCCTGTTATTATTATTATTATTATTTATTCGGCAATTCAATATGCAATATACAATACAAGCTGACATAAAATACAAACAGAAAATCGTAAATACATGATATAAAAATTGTGGTGGTTCCAGGTGCATGCTGCTGGTTGCCAGGGGAGGAAAAGGCAAACTTAATCACCGAGGCTCGAGACCTTCCTCCCCGACCAGTGCATGCACCCAGAATCAGCTATATCAATGTAAAACATATGGAAGAGATAGGACATGTATTCACTAAGATACAGGATAAAACATTTATAACCTTTGACCCGAATTTACATACCCAAAATAATGTCTAATCAAAAAGTTGTTATTTTATGAAATAATGTATGTGACTTGAGCTAAGCATGTGCAAAATTTGAGGGTGATAAAAACTGTTTTTCTTGAGTTATTGCAAAGAAAGTTGCAGAAAAAAAAAAACATCTCAATACATTGCAGATAAGCTTTAAATTCAACCAAGTCTTTTTTTTTTTTAACGTAATCCCGACATCGTGTGAAAAAACGAAGGGTACACTCACGATAGCCCAGAATCCCAGCTACAACATATTAAAATCTGAGAGAAATTCATTGAAGCATAAGTGAGCTAGTGCTGGAAAAAAAAAATAATCATGTCAATTTTCATTTGCAGAAAAACTGCACTCCCATAGAGATAACACGTTGCCGGTTTGTGTTTGTATGCACATCTGTAACTGCCGCTTTGAAAACATTCCTGGTTTCTGGTGAACATGCAAGGCTGTTGTTAACATTATATAGTTGGTTTTGTCTCTGTTTCAACTTGTCTAACATCTTCCTTTTGCAGTTCTTAGATTGAGCTGTCTCACCGAGACTTGCTCTTTGTTGTATCAAACCATGTTCTTCTCTGTTTTTAGCCCTTAGCTGTCGCTATCGCCTGCTGCTGATCTGCGTCCAGATTTAAAATCCAATACTTACAGGGTCCTTATAGTTTCCTCTCAGTTTTTTAAGTATATCTGGGAAGAAGCCCCCACGACAGACCACTAGTACCACCTCTGGTAGTGTCTGGAGCTGACTTGATCTGTGTTGCAGTCTAGTTTCCGTCAAGATCTATCCGACTGTTTCTCCTATTACAAGATATGACAAAGTTCACTCCACTTCCGGCTAGCTAGGCTTGTCGTAGTTTCGCCCGAGCTCCATTGGCCAACCATTTTTTTTTTTTTTCAATCTGCGACTTCGAGGACTCAGGTTGGATTTTTGAAGACGGTAAAAGTACGACCAGAATAATTATTGGATGAACCGTTACATTCAGACGATTCGTCGTAGACAATAGGTTTTATGCAGGGAACTTTTGACAAAAAAAAAAAATAATCAGAATTTAAGGGAATGGGTTTAAAAAAAAAAAAAGTTATATAGGGTTATCGTACGCTTCTTGTGAATGGCCAGCGCTCTGAATTTCAAAGTAAGGGGCCATCGTCGATTCGTTTTCAGGAGGTACGTGGGAGGGGGACGTTTTGCTGCCAGTTTTCTCCCAATTAAAATCGGCTTACAAGGGGATAAAATGTGACCCTGGACCACAAAACAAACAAAAAGTCGCAAAAAAAGGAAATTTAGTTAAGACCATATTCTGAAAGAGCAAACTTTAAGCTTTAAAATGATGCATAACTCAAATCAAATGGACTCTTCTAACATATCTAAATATTGGAAAGAAAGCACAAACTCAGGAAAAGTGTGAACTGAGAAAAGAGACTCTGAAGTACAGTGTCTATTCAAGTGTTTAATCTTTACCAAACCGTGCTGGCTGTGCGATGAATGGGCAAAAAACACGAAGTAAACCACACGAGTAACAACAATGAAGGGATTATCAGATTAAACTGAAATTAAGCATTCCTCATAAACACATTGTGTCTATAATTAAAGGGAACGTACAGCTTAGGTTGGGACCTAATTTCGGGTTTCTAACACTTTTTGGTGAAATGATGAGAAACCTCTTCTGAAATATGAAAGAGCATGTAATTCTATGAGGAATTCAACATTTATTTTATGAAAATTGGTTTTGAAATGGCTGAGATATCCAAAAGAGAGCGATTCTAATAAAGTGTGGGACCCACACTTTATTACGATCGCTTTGTTTTACTTTGTTTTTGGATGTTTAAGTCACTCCAAACCAGATTTTCATCAAATAAACTTAGAATTCCTCTTAAAATGGTATGCTCTGTACTATATCATAAGTGTTTTCTTGGTATCTCGCAAAACGTTAAAAGCCCAATTCTCATCTCCACCAATACTGTACCATCCATTTAATGCCAACTTGCAAAGTACTATCCTTTCAAAAGTTATTAGAGGTTTTTCAGAAATGAAAAGAGACTCTGAAGACACACCTAATCACACGATACTGCCAAAAATGTGCGAGATAAACTGCTATAAAACACACTTTCCCGCCCGTTTTATGATCCCAAATTTTAGTATAATGTAAAAGAAGACTTGCTCTTTCAGAAAATATGAAAAAGTCAAGATCGGTTAGATTGACCCATTTCACTTTTTTTTTCAGTCCTCACGCAAAATCAGTGTGTGCAACTTTTTGTTCGTTTTGTGATGCACGGTCACAAATTAATAGTTAATGGTCTTTACATTTTTGGCTGCTACTTCCTTACCAAATTTGCTGACAAGGAAAAAAGAGACCCTAAATTTTCTTTTAAAAAAGCTGGGAGGGGGCCCAGAGCACAGGATCATTATATAAGCAAAGAAATATTCTCACAGCTTTGAAGTCACTAACTCCCATATCACATTTTTTTAAAGCAAAGCTCATCACAAACGTTATTACGCGTCATCTTAAAAACCGTGTATATGAATTTATAGTATACTATGAACAAAGTAAACCAAACAATGTTTTTCGAACCATGATTCATAGTACATATAATTAGTTTCCCCTAATAAAACAATAGCTAGGAAAAGTGAGTAAATTAATTAAAAGTTTGTTGACACTTATACTTGACAACGGTAATTGTATACAAAACAAGCTTCACATTGAAGACTTGACGCCACTTATAGGCACCAAACGATATGTCACAACCACACGTCCCATAATATTCTCTATTGTAGACAGCTCGCGGTATCGTGGAACGTAGGCGGGCGCCGTCTGCACAGAATGATGCATGCTGCATTTACTGCTTATCTATGCTTCATGCACTTGAATTGCTGTTATATTGTCCACATTTTTTATGCTGTTATGATACTCTGTCGCATTGCGAGCACCTGCTTACATATAAACGCATACTGGTTTAACCGGCTACTCGCCTAAAATGCCTGAATTGGTTGCCCAGCTCACTGAGACGACCGGTATTTAGTAGTCAGCTGTTATTTTTGCGCCCTTGTAGTGCAATTATATCATGCAATAATATCATGTTGTTAGTGGATGGTTAACAACACTTAGAAGATCTGTCTAAGCCATCAATCACTACTCCCCATTGATATATATATATATATATATATATATAAATGGAACGGATCCTGCTAGAAATATTTAAATTCTGGTTGTTGTTTTTTTTTTTCTCTCTCTCTTCTGACTGACTGTACAATGGAAGTTCTTCCGAAATGACACAGGCCGATATACCGTTTACCATGACTCATTAAAAAAAAATAACAAGCAAGCCCTCCCTGGGTTGTACTTGTTGCATTTCGAAGTACTCTGGCACTGTGATAGTTTAAAGTCTTGTAAGACATCATCCTTTAAGTTCACTGACGTGTTGATATGAGCACATTTCACATGCTCGGTTTTCACTAGCCACTTGCCTGATATATGATGGTGAATTGAACTGGTAATTTAAATTGGCTGTTTATCCTATACTGAGTTGCCATATAATCTGTTGTCGTTTTCATTCTGGAGCCACTCGTGGCGCTATTTCATCAAATCTTTTGTGACCGCCAATGTGTTGCTAAGATAGAAAATGTTAAATACGCATTATCCATTATCTATCATCAGAGCGGCAAGGATTCTGCTAAATTCATTAGAATATTGTCGTTTTTTCCTCTTTTTTTCAAAGTCATAAAAAATGGTATTGGCCAACTTATCGCTTCCCATTAAGTTTATTAAGAAGAAAAGAAACATTGTAGACAACACTCTTGCGTTCAGTGAACATTATGTCATTTGAGTGTAAAGTTTATTCCCAAGTTCAACATAACAAAAAAAAAAAAAAACTGGCTGTGACTTGCAACAAGCCATTTCAATGACAGTTCATTATGCAGTAACCACCCTACAAAATAGTTTCACCGACCTGACATATTATCCAATCTCAGCTTGTACTGCTAATCTATGCTCATGCATTTGAACTGCTGTTTGTCCACATTGTATGCTGTTATGATATCTCTATACCATTACGAGCACCTGCTCACATCTAAATGTACTTGTTTTGTCCGACTACTGTACTCGCCTGACATGCCTGAATTGGCAGCTCAGCTCCCTGAGTCAACATACTTATTATTAGTCAGCTGTTATTTTGGCGCCCTTGCAGCGCTACCTTGTCATATTGTTCGAATAGTCACAACTCCCTGGTCATGTACATTAATGGTTGAATGAGTTTCCGTTAATAGCCATGCACTGATCTGATGTCAATACAACAGCGGTACAGACTCCGTCTGAACTATTTGTACCCTGGTTCCGTTCCTTTTGACTTTCTCTTTCCTATTGTATACCAAAAAGTGTATGTACGATTTTATATTTTCTACATCGTCATTAGAGTAAACGCCATAATTATGTATTATGTTACTCTTCTGCCATTTGCTTCTGTGTATTTTTTGCTTGCTTCTCAGGATTCCATTGAGGACTCCAGTCAAACTGCAACAAGACAACAAGATTCCGATACCCACTATATATGTCCTTAACTACGCTACCTTCTTATCCCACCACTTTAGCACCTGATGTCATGCATTCGTTGTTCGTACTCCTTCGGTTTTCTTTTCCACTGTTCTACATGTTGACTACTTTGCTACATGTCTCGTCTCGTTTCCTTGTTGTGTCTCCTATCAGGTCTACATCTTAGTTTATCAAACTCGCACTGTAGTGTCTGTTTCTTTTCATTATGGCTCAAGCACTAAATTTCCCTTTTCATTTATTGAATGATGATGAATTTTTTAAAATAGTCAGGCAATATCCCTCCACATAAATTTTCCAGCTTTGAAGATTTTATTTCAACAACAGCTAACACCGCACCCGATTTGGATTATATTCGTGGCCGAAACGATTTTATTCATCGTCCACCTTGTCATTATCTAACAGAAAATCAGTTTAAACAACAAAATGTTAAATCAGTTGAAAAGTTTATGGTTTTACATTTAAATATAAAAAGTATTAATAAACATTTTGATAATGTACTGCGTTTGTTAGATAATCTAAAAGACAATTGTGCTGCGATTTCATAAACCGAGACATGGCTGTCACAACACTCCAGTGATTCATATACCCTCCCTCATTATTATTTGATTGTGAATAATAGATTAGAGGGAATTGGTGAAGGAGTCAGAATTTATTTGCCAAAGAAATATAATTACTTAGTTCATGAAAGACTTAACTGTTTGTTTTGTTTTTTTTTTGTTGGTACGATTCTTATCACTGAAGAAAGAGTGATGTATGTTATGTTATTTTTGTACTGTCGAGAAACGGAATAAACTTGAACTTGAACTTGAACTTGAACTAGTAAAAATATTCTGATTGGTGTTAATATATACAGACCTCCAAATTCAAGCGTTAATGACTTTATGATTTATCTGCAGGATTTATTAAATGATTCAATATTTGTAATTAAAGATTCGCATTTGGTTGGTGATTTTGATACTGATTTGATGAAGTGCAATTCCTTTAATATAACACAAGAATTTCTTGAATTATTAATGTCTGTCTCTTTTATGCCTCTGATCTCAAAACCCACCCGAGTCACAGATAGTCAGGGAGCTAGCGACCACTCAATTTACCCCATCAAGCCCAAAAGGTTTGACCCCTCAGAGTTGTTGGGGCCATCCTCCTCATTCACAAAATGTGCGTCAGTCTGATCCCTGAGGGTAGGTTCGGCCCCCAGGGACCCCCCTAAAAGGGCCCTTGGTGGGTGTAATTTACCCCATGGAGCCCATGGACCAAACTTGGTGTAAAAGAATGTCCTATGGGTGTACATCATAAAAATATAAAAACTGACAAAATATCTGGTTGGGAAAGGAGTTGCCAGACCGCTAGTTTGCAGGCACAAACCCTTGTTGGTGGTGAATGAGTCTGCGCCAAGACTACACTTTCCCATAGGCCCTGTACTGTAGCGTCTCCCAACAGTCCGAGAGACAGTGTCAGTTTAGTGCATGTAGTAGTCTTGGCGCAGACCCTTATACTCCTAACAAGGGTTTGGCCTATAGCCTGGGACCCAGGGTAGTATGCAGGCACAAATTGACCAGGCACAAATTGACCAGGCACAATAGAACACACACACACACACACACACACACACACACACACACACACACAACTCACGCGCACACATTTATGTTCCGCACATGACTCCAAGTTTATACATTGTACAAGTACACAAAACATGTCACTTGAATTGGTAATCTAATTTTACAGCCACAGCACCCCCCTGCACATAATACAGGTCAGACCTAATTAAAGATATTCATACTTTTTGAATGTTTTACATGGATACTATCAATGAACCTTCAAGCAAGAACTCGAAAGCAAGATCTCAAGCGAGATGTAGTTGTTATGTTTTACTGGCCACGCAGCCTGCTTATCCTTCATTATGTTTCCATAGTATGTATGTCACAAATAGTTTTTGGAAATGCTGAAACAAGCCCTATGTTGTCTACCCTATATAATATGATGCATGACTTGATTTGTAATTGCCTGGGTCAATGACAACTAAATTATACGCATGAACTGCATTATAACTGCATAACTATTCGTGACACCCTGAAAGTTGATTTTTTTTTTTTTTGGGGGGGGGGGGTATAGGCAAAGTATCTCACAAATGAGTTGATAAAAATGTTGATATAATAAGAGAACAGAAGAACAATCATGTGGATGCTCTCAACATGCATGCTATAGTTTACAGAAATCAAGCTAGCATTTCATTCAGTTGGTAATTTGATGTTTCAATTTTGTGTGTAATGTCAAGGGTTAATGACAATCATATGCTATCGTTGCAGTATGTAACAACATAGATTGAGTTTTGTTTGTGTGGGGATGGAAAACTAAAGATGATTATAGAAATGAGGAGTTGACAAAAGTGCTGATATAAAGAGAACACATCAAGACAGTAAAGTTAACACTCTCAACCTGCATGATTTGCATTTCATTCAAGTGATGATTCAGTGTTTCAACTTGGTGTGTAATACTGGCCAGGGTCAATGGCAGTGCAGTTTGCAGTATGTGATACAATTGAGTTTCATTTGTGTTGGGGCAGGGAATTATTATAAAGTTATAATGTATCTCCAGAATTATCATAAAGTTATAATGTATCTCCATTATAAAGTATCTCTAGGAACAAAAAGTCGGCGACAAAAGTGCTGAAATAAGTGTTCTATAGTAAACCTTGTTATTTAATGTTTCAAGGAATTTCAGGAATACATCTGATTTGGAATTTATTAAAATCAAATAAAGGAAATACTGGCATAAATGTTGTAATCCTTGCCATTTTACGTGATATCCATTAGCCAAAACCTAAAAAAAAAAAAAAAAAAAAAAAAAAAAAAAATTGAGGTTTTCAAAAAAAAAAAATCATGTAAGGATTTAGAGTTGGTTTTTGCATTTTAAACATAAAATCATGAGAAAAAAGAAGTACTTCAAGCTGTATCTGACTTTCTTTTATTGACACGAACTTTATAAAAGTTATATTGAACACTGTTGATAATATGGTTTACTTCAATGTGCTATATAACTGGTCTTTAGTGCTTCTGTGGTTGGTCTGAAACTGAAGTCTCTACTCACAACACAGGGTTCATTTCAGCATTTTCTGAAGAGCTATGGTGTCTCATGAGGTAAGTACATAATAGATGGTAGGGCCAGTATAACATAATACAACTTCACACAAATTCTAAATTCTCTTAAGTGTTCCAGCTTGAATGTACATTAATAGCATCCATGTAAAACATTCAAAAATAGTGAATTTCCTATAGGTCTGACACTTATGATACATGTGCAAGGTATCATGGCTGTAGAAACCTGTGAGATGTGTTTTGTGTAAAGGTATGTAGGTACATGAAGAAATATGTGAACGTATATGTGCGTGTGTGTGTGTGTGTGTGTGTGTGTGTGTATGTATGTGCGTGTGTGTGTGTATGTGTGTGTGTGTGTGTGCGTTCTATTGTGCCTGGTCAATTTGTGCCTGCAAACTACCCTGGGTCCCAGGGCATAGGCCAAACCCTTGTTAGGAGTATAGGGGTCTGCGCCAAGACTACTACATGCACTAAACTGGCACTGTCCCTTGGACTGTTGGGAGACGCTTTAGTACAGTAGTCTTGGCGCAGACTCATTCACCACCAACAAGGGTTAGTGCCTGCAAACTAGCGGTCTGGCAACTCCTTTCCCAACCAGATATTTTGTCAGTTTTTATATTTTATGATGTACAACCATAGGACATTCTTTTACATCAAGTTTGGTCCATGGGCTCCATGGGGTAAATTACACCCACCAAGGGCCCTTTTAGGGGGGTCCCTGGGGGCCGAACCCACCCTCAGGGATCAGACTGACGCACATTTTGTGAATGAGGAGGATGGCCCCAACAACTCTGAGGGGTCAAACCTATAAGTTCTGTAAAAAGTGATTCAACTATGTCATTCATACAGTTAAGTCTTTCATGAACTAAGTAATTATATTTCTTTGGCAAATAAATTCTGACTCCTTCACCAATTCCCTCTAATCTATTATTCACAATCAAATAATAATGAGGGAGGGTATATGAATCACTGGAGTGTTGTGAAAGCCATGTCTCGGTTTATGAAATCGCAGCACAATTGTCTTTTAAATTATCTAACAAACGCAGTACATAACAAAATGTTTATTAATACTTTTTATATTTAAATGTAAAACCATAAACTTTTCAACTGATTTAACATTTTGTTGTACATGAAGAAATATGTGAACGTATATGTGCGTGTGTGTGTGTGTGTGTGTGTATGTGCGTGTGTGTGTGTATGTGTGTGTGTGTGTGTGTGTGTGTTCTATTGTGCCTGGTCAATTTGTGCCTGCATACTACCCTGGGTCCCAGGATATAGGCCAAACCCTTGTTAGGAGTATAGGGGTCTGCGCCAAGACTACTACATGCACTAAACTGGCACTGTCCCTTGGACTGTTGGGAGACGCTATAGTACAGGACCTATGTGAAAGTGTAGTCTTAGCGCAGACTCATTCACCACCAACAAGAGTTTGTGCCTGCAAACTAGCGGTCTGGCAACTCCTTTCCCAACCAGATATTTTGTCAGTTTTTATATTTTCATGATGTACACCCATAGGACATTCTTTTACACCAAGTTCGGTCCATGGGCTCCATGGGGTAAATTACACCCGCCAAGGGCCCTTTTAGGGGGGGGGGGGGGGGTCCCTGGGGGCCGAACCCACCCTCAGGGATCAGGCTGACGCGCATTTTATGAATGAGGAGGGTGGCCCCAACAACTCTGAGGGGTCAAACCTTTTGGGCTTGATGGGGTAAATTGAGTGGTCGCTAGCTCCCTGACTAAGAATCTAGTGCCACTTTGATTGACAATATTTTTACTGATAATATTCCTCTTCCGGAATCAGCTGGTATTGTTTTATCAGATATATCCGATCATTATCCCATATTTGTATCTTCTGTTATGAAGAATAGATTTAATAATTCCGAAAATTATTTACAATGTAAGTAAACGTATATTTTTTGAAAAAAATGTTATACATTTCTAAAGTAGTTTAAAAAATGTTGATTGGTCCTCGGTTTATCAAACTGAAGATCCAAATTTATCATTTGATAATTTTCTGCAAATAATTGATAAGAATTTAGATATTCGTATCCAAATACGTAAGATTAGAAAAACAGGATAAAAGAATTCCGTGACTTCCATGGATAACAAAATCAATTTTAAGATCGATTAATAGAAAAAAATAACCCTTTTTTCCAGGTATAAGCATAACCCTACTGAGCAAAATAAATTGAAATATGTTAATTATATGAACATTCTTACAAATATTATTCGAATACAAAAAAGCAAATATTAATCAATAAGTTATTAAAGATGTAATGAATACATCTGGAAATACTTTTAAAGTTTCAAAAATAAGATGGGGTAACGTTATCAGTGAGAAGTCAATTGTTACATCTCAAATTTTTAATGGGTATTTTTCTTCAGTTGGTAAAAATTTAGCGCGGAATGTTCAACCGACGCATAAAACATTCAATGATTTCTTAGGTTCGTCTAACCCCAATTCAGTATTTTTTGTATCAACTCATAGAGAAGAAGTTTTCAAAATTTTATGTGATCTCCATGATAACAAAAGTTCTGGTTTCGATGGTATCAATAACCGTTTACTGAAAAATATTATTCTTTATGTCGTTGATCCCCTTGTCCACATTTTTAATCTATCTATTTCGACTGGTGTTGTACCCGATAATATGAAAATAGCTAAGGTTGTCCAAGTGTTTAAGAAGGGGAATAAAAGTGATGTCAATAATTACAGGCCCATTTCTTTATTATCAAGTATGTCAAAGATTTAGAAAGAATTAAATATGTAAGAACATTTAGATTTTGCCAAGCAAATCATATATTTACTAATTCACAATTCGGTTTTCGTGAAAACCATAGCACACCAAATGGACCTCTCCAAGGCCTTCGACACTACCAATCAAGAAATACTACTCAGCAGATTATATCATTATGGAATTCGTGGGAAGGCCTTGGAGTGGTTCAGGAGCTACCTATCTAACAGAAAACAATTTGTGATTTTCAACAATATAAACTGTCAGATGGGAGATTGTGGTGTTTCCACAAGGTAGTGTGTTATTCCCGCTGCTTTTATATTAATGATTTTCCCAGATCTTCGAAATTATTATCGTTCATACTTTTTGCAGATAATTCCAATCTTTTTTTTCGCTCACCCTGATCCTCATACTCTTCTTCATACCTTGAATTCAGAATTGATAGAAGTTTCACATTGAACGAAAGCTAATAAACTTTCCCTTGATATTGCTAAATCTACGTTTATGATTTTCAGTAATTCAATAGTAACATTGCCTGGGGACATATTGATCGATAATATGCCTCTTGAACAAGTGAAGAGTTTGTTTGCAAAAACCGATAAGTCCATATTTGCCAAATGGAGATATTTGCGAATAAAGGTCGAGAAAATAAAGAGAAGAATAAGAAAATGTTTGCTTCTTTTGACCATAACTTCAAAAATGTATGTTTATGTGTAGTGACCAATATACATTGGATCATTTAAAAGGTATTAATTTGTACTTTATGACAGAGACCGTACTTCAAAATCTTCAAAAATGGACTTATCGGTTTTTGCAAACAAACTCTTCAAGTGAATGGTATAAAATTTCTTGGTATTTATGTTGATAATAAATCAACATGGAGAGATCATGTTAATGTTCTCTGTAAAATAATTTCACGAAATATAGGTATAATTAATAGACTGAATTATTTTTTACCGACTTCCACATTAACAATGCTCTACTCCAGTTTTATTTTACCATATTTGAATTATGGGATTTTAGTGTGGGGCAACATGCATCAATTCCTTGTGGAAAAGATTTTATCATTGCAAAAAATTTCTTTAACTCTTTATGTGCCACGTTCGCACGTCCGACTCAGTCGACGGCGCGCCAACTTCTAATTCTGCTCAACAAACAAAGCCGCCAAAACCGATCGACAAATCGCTAATCATTGCTAATCCCGCGGCACAATGAAAGCGTTTCTCGTGCTTTTGTTCCTCTCATATACGGCTTGCATTCTATGTAGTGATTGACTATCAAGCGGTGTTCCCTACTAGATTTGCTCGTACATTCTAAGTTTCTGTCACGGTTTTACGTGCAAAAGTCATGCCTTTACAGTAACGTAGCACTGGTCATTCAAAAGAAAAATTTAAAATAGATTCGTCATACAATTTATATCGAAACAAAGCTTGGCATTCGTCTTTAAGTTTGCTTACTATTATGCCCATCTTAACAGAAATTTGTAGAAGTTATACAAATTGGAAAAACAGAATTCTTTCTCAAAGCATGAATACCTTCGTGTCTCAGATATACGTGGCACACAGGGGGTTTCCACCATGGCACATAAAGAGTGATGAGTAATCTCTAATCTAAATCCCTGTGCTCATACTGATAATTTGTTTGGTGGTAATAAATTATTAAAGATAAATGATTTATATTCATTTCAGTAGGGTCAATTTATGTTCAAATATAATAGTAAAGGTTTACCACAAATATTTGATCAAATTTTTCAACGCAATGATGCTATACACAATTATCCTACTCGACGTTCCAGTGAATGTCATTTACCATTACTACGTACAATTCTCGCCAAAAATACATTCGTTTTCACTGGCCCAAGGTTCTGGAACAGCCTTGATAATACTCTGAAAGATGCTCTGACTTTATCTTCTTTTAAATCAAAAATGAAAAAATTCTTTGTCATCCTCACGTAAACAAACAAATTGATAAAAAAGTTTTTTTTTATTATTTTCATAAACAAGACTAATACATGAAATAATGATCAGTATTTTTTTAAAACAATTTAAGAGTTTGTGTTTTAAGCTAACTTCGTCAAGAATTTTAAGTTCTTCTTCATGCCTTGGTGACCTCTTCAGATAACTGAATGTAGATATTTTCTTGTTACGTTTCCCTCCCTTTCATTGTCATGCCTATCTTTAGTTTTATTTTCTGTCTATCCAGTCCACATGTTTGTTCTTGTCCTTGTCATAGTCTTTTTTTTCTGATTATTTCGCTTGACATCAGGATATCAAAATCTTATACATGGAGTCTTTGACGGATCTTGAGATGCCCCCACCGTGTAGAGTAATTCACAAATTTTACAAGCTATGCTTTTCTTGTGAATTCCTCTTTTCCATATAAAGTTATAAATTGACATTGTATTGCTTACTTGTTTAATTATCCAAACCAGCGTTATCATTATATCATTCACCTGTATTCATGTTTTGTTTAAAAATCACGTGATTGAAAGTTCATTTTGATGTTGTGTATTCATGTAAGCGCTATGTATATTTCTTTGTATTACTTCATATGGAATCATTTTGAATTTGAATTTGAATTTGCATCGCCTATATATGTCTCAATTCATTGCTGGCCGTTTTGACATATACAGCATATCATCATATTGGGGCTCATTATACGTAGATTCCGTGCTTTATATTGTACCAGTATTGATTACTGTTTCCTAGTATATGGAACAAGAAACCTATAGTCCTATCGTATGTTCTGACGATAACACATCAAGCCTTGGGCACATTCATCGCTGTGCTGTGCAGGGAAAAAAAAAAACTCATGTTGAAAATTGAAAAAGGTCTTGTGCACTATTAAATACAGTCCCACTCTCCTAAAAAGGGGGTTTGAGATAAGTAAGTATAAGCACATAGACACTCAAACCGCACGTTGACATTCAAAACAAAAAAGCATTTTACATAATTTTATGCCACACACACACACACACACACACACACACACACACACATACATACACAATCAAACAATATTACTGCAGGGCCTCTGAAATGTTTGTACCTACACTGAAGAAATTGTCTTGGGCTATAGGAAGATATACTACCAATACGTGATGAAATAACAGAGTGAGGTTTATCAATAGTGATCGAGTTTTTTTAGCATGTGCGTGTGTGTGTGTGCGTGTCACAATGTCTATTTTGTTGGGATTCTTGGTGACTTTTCTTTAATACAATTTTAGAAACAATCATCATAGCACTTTGCACTCATCAGTGCATACAACGTTCATTATCGTGATAAGTTATTATTAAACTTTAGTCTCCTTTTTCTTACCTTCTAGAGTGGCAAAATGACCAGAAAAGGAAAAAATCCATGCGAGTTGGAAAACATAAAAATTTCCTGAAGGGCACAGTGTATCATTGTCCTATATCACACATTCGTTTAAGAGCCCTGAATTCATTTAGCATGTTTGTAATCTTTAGTCAGACTAAAATTGGCAACTATACACCCTATAGTCTTAGCTTTTCATATTCGTTCGGGTCGTTACTCTTATTCTAGTTTAGGCCGCAATTAAAATCACCTTAGGATTTGAAATATCAATAGGGAAAACAGACAATAAGAATTTTTTATGTGAATACATATGTAAGATTAAATTGCATGCTGAAAGTTTAGCAGATAATGACAGGTGTTGTTACATTTTAGTGCTGATCTTATCACGATCAATCCGAGCACAAAGAATGAGAATAATATCATCATGATAGTAATAATAGTATTTAAGATGTATTTAAGTGTGAAGTCAATGGAAAAGTATAACTAAGTTCAGGTGGAAAGCCGTAGATATAATCAGGAGTTATTTTTTGTTCTATGTAGAAGTCGCCAGACCAAAACAAAACAAAACAAAAACATAGCATGCATCTTTCCATGCAATTGCCACGAATTGTTTATTACTACTAGATTTCCTGGTATTTGCAACTGATTGACAAATTGCCCTACATCGACTTAAATAAGCACTGAATTGATCAGTCGGTGTAAGGCAATTTGTCAATCAGTTGCCATGAAAACATCTCGACGGAATTATTTCATGAATTTTCTTGTATTTGTTTCAATTATCCCCTCCAACTTTATGATAAGTTGTAAAAAAATTGATATCAATGTCAGCGGTATGTGACAGCGTGAGAGTAAACAGATGAGTGTGCGTTGGTATGTAAAGTAGCTAGAGCAAAGGAAATCACGCTGGAGCAAAACAGTTTGCATTGAATTCGGACTTCCAAGTACCAATGGCAATTTAGTGCAGTCAGAAGAAGTCCTTGACAGTGGAAGAAAGGTCAGATCGTTCCATTGTTCAAGAAAGGAAGTCGCTCTGATGCTGCAAACTACAAACCCATATCTCTAACATCAGTGCTGTGCAAGTTGTGTGAACACATAATACACTGTGCTGTAATCCGTCACCTGACTGACAACAACATCCTTTCATACGCCCAGCATGGTTTCCGCAAACTGAGATCGTGCGAAACACAACTCATCTGCATGCTGGATGACCTTGCCAAGGGTTTAGACATGAAGTCACAAATTGATGTGGTCCTTCTCGATTATGAGAAGGCCTTCGATAAAGTCTCCCATCGACATCTCATGGAGAAGGTCCAGCACTGTGGAATTTCTGATAAGAGAGCAGATTGGATATCTGATTTCCTCCATTCACGCACACAATCTGTTCTTGTTGATGGCCAGGAGAGCAAGGAATCCCCTGCTACATCGGGAGTCCCGCAAGGAAGTGTCTTGGGCCCCCTGTTCTTCCTTATCTTCATCAACGACCTGCCGGACTGTATCTCAAGTTCATCTGTCAGACTACGCTGATGATAGTGTGGTTTACAGGCACATTTCCTCACCTGATGAATCGACCCGCTTGCAGAGGGACTTAGAAGCAGTTCAAGAATGGGGAGCGAAAATTAATAATGGCTGATGCGATTTAACGCTACCAAGTGTCGGGTTTTGAAGGTCACCAACAAGAGGAATCCCATTCTTGCCTCCTACACCATTCACGACCATGTGCTAGAAGTTGTCAGCTCAACCAAATACCTGGGTGTCCATATTGATTCAAGATTGAATTTCAACACTCATGTGGATACCATCACCAAGAAAACCAATGGTACTTGGGCCTTCTTCTCACGCAACCTACATCATAGCAGCCAAAAAGTCAGAGAAGCTATCTACACAACATTCATCCGGCCAACTGTCGAATACGCAGCGACTTCATGGGATCCGCACACACAACGGAAAATAAACAAGCTTGAACAGGTTCAGAGAAGTGCAGCTCGATTTGTCATGGGCGACTTCGAAAGATCTAGCAGTGTCACAGCCATGCTGGATCATCTCAAGTGGCCTTCACTGCAGGAACGTCGCTCCCAAAATCGTCTGCTGATGATGTATAAGATCATCACTTGGTTGACATCCATTGACAGACTTACCTGACCCAGCTCTCAACATCAACCAGAGGACACAGTACCCAATTTACTATCCCTCAAACCAGTACTA
Source organism: Diadema setosum (assembly GCA_033980235.1). Taxonomy (NCBI): domain Eukaryota; kingdom Metazoa; phylum Echinodermata; class Echinoidea; order Diadematoida; family Diadematidae; genus Diadema; species Diadema setosum. The sequence goes on along the minus strand of CM067074.1, from coordinate 1,321,574 downwards.
CAGCGTATGCCAACTCATTTTTCCCACACACCATCCGGGACTGGAACAACCTGCCTGTTGATCCCGCCGCATACCCATCCCTCATCGCCTTCAAATCTGCGTTGAGAGAACTCTGTAGCATGTAACTCTTCATCCAGAGATTTTTACTTGCACAGCTCCTGTAAATATGTTGCACCTGATTTCAAATTTCTGTTGCGCATACGTACGTTCTCGCAGTGCGTTCATCCTCTACCATTTGAGGGCAGCAAGTTACCGGAAGAAAAGGAAGGAGGTCGCTGTAGATTGTGGGGGGATCTTTTTTTTTTTTTTTTTTTTTTTTTGTGCCATTATACGGCAGGTGGCCGCTATAGACAGGTGGCCAGTATGCCAGGTTTGACTTGATAAGTTTAATGATGTTTGATGATTACAGCTTTGAATGTATCCTTCTTTTAATGAGTTGTGAAATCAGAAGATTTTTTGAAGAGTTTGTTTGCAAAAACCGATAAGTCCATATTTGCCAAATGGAGATATTTGCGATTAAAGGTCAAGAAAAATAAAGAGAATGATAAGATAATTTTTGCTTTTTTTACCATAACTTCAAAAATGTACCTTTATATGTAGTGACCAATATATCACTTAAAAGGTATCATTTTTTACTTTATGACAAAGACTGTACTTCAAAATCATCAAAAATGGACTTACCGGTTTTTGCGAACAAACTCTTATGTATATAACATACACATACTCATTTTTTTTTATTTTAAGATCAATTTGAAGAGTTCCAAGAAGAGAAGGAAAAAAAAAACACTAATTCAAATTCCTTTGACTCCCTACTTGGATTAACTTTAACTGAAATTTTAAGCAGGACGTATTTCAATATTGCAAGTACAAATCAAGTGAGAGTGAGAAAGACATTAAATTGACACTAAACCCATAGTGTTCGAGACAACTTAACGCCCTTCTCATTCTCAACCGACGTATTGGGCCGAATGCATGAAACAAGCAATTGTTTGTTTTTATGCATACGTATTAGAGTAAAAGGCTAGCACAAGCAATTGCTAGCGTTTATGCATCCGGCCCATTGTTGTGAAAATCTTGATATTACAAATCTGGACAATCCTTCTGGCAGTAAAGACGTTGATTGCTAGTTTAAATTTGAAAAAGAAAGCACACTATCACTTAATGATCAAACAAGACCTCTTACATACCGTAATTGCCTACCACATTTCGTTAGTGTTCACTGGCTAATGGCAATGTCCTTACGTTGTTCATCAGGAAAATTTTAACATAATGTAGCCAAGCCACCGTCAGCAAATACTATGATCTCACTGGTGTCAGATTCTTTCGCACGAATGTGGTTTTACTGACATGTTTTCAGGAAACGAAGTAATTTCGCTTAACAAGAGGAAAGAGAGTGCAGTATGATTGTCATACTTTACTTTACCTTTCTTTCCAAATCAGATTATCGAATGGTCTCATGAGTTACCTCTCATGTAAATCATATTAATCCTATGTGGCAGGTACTTTCAACAGTGTGCACAATGTTACGGGATTTTCTGTACCTCGATCAGCACTCCAATTATAAGGACCAAAAAAAGCTAATAAATCTTCGGAAACAATTCAAATCAATTTCAATTCAATTTTATTTAATTTTCGACAAGATCATAAGGCATTTCACTTTCCTGGATAACAGAGAATAGGTTTCATAAGCAAACAAAGGAAATAGAAAGGAGTATAAGATAACTGGAAAATTATAGTAATCATACATTGTCATAAAAAATGAAGTGGTGAAATGAAAGAGCAAGATAGAAACTTTGAAAAAATAGAGGGACCCACAAAAAAAGACACTATTTGTAGAATGTTAGCCCCTTACGTATCGAATTCAATAGTAATAAAGAAACAAAAAAGTAAAGGCCTAGGAAAAAGGCGTCTTGAAGCCCACTGAAGAGACAAGGTTACAAACAGACAGACATACACACACGCGAAAAAACATGAAACGAGACTGAACAACGAAAGACTAAGAGACTATATAGACTGAGACAAGACTACCAGGACAGGAAGACAACACAACAAACTTTTCCACCTTACAGTCCATGGATATCTGCAAATCTTATTCGATTGATGTGATTGAATCGATAAACAAATCCTTGCAGAAGTTTACGTTTAATCAATCATCTGTTTGTTTGTTTTTTTAATGTATGTGTATGTAATTGTTTTGGAGCCGACAAGACATCAGTAATGATATTACAGTTATGTGTTGCTTGAAGGTTACTGCTTTCCGTATTCAAGATGATCAACCACAAACCCCATCACACTAGGGGCGGAATGAGCCCGAATGCCGGAGGAATGTAATTTCTTCCTGCATTCCTGGATATCCGAGGTGCATTCTGAAAATTCCGACTATATTATTCTCATTGCGTTCCAAGTATTCCGGCCATGTTGGTGGCCGGCCCGAATGTTTTGCTCATGCATAATAAAAATTTCGACTTATTTTCGAAGTGGAGAGATATCGAACGCTATTTGAAGAGTAATCTAATTGTACTCTGACTGCATTCTAAATATTCATTCGACATTTCAACAACATTCGAAACAGTCTGATCTCATTTGAAGGAAAACTGGAGGGGCATGCTGCTTTAAACAATAAGCCAGAATACACCTCAAAAGTATCTCATGACAACTGCTGCAACCTATCTCACCACGACATAAAATATTGCACCTTTTTTTTCTGAAAAAAAAACATACATATAAGCCTACATAATATAAGCCTTCAAGGCCGCAGTACTTGAGTCCTGAGTCATTGAAGATCCAAGCATCGGACCACTTCCACGTGCACTGATGCCCAGGGCCTCCCGCAGGAACTTGCATTCTCCATCCAAAAGGTCACTGTGAATCATAACAAGCCCTAGTTGCGGTACAGAGGACCGCTATTGGAAGGTTTCCTGATGGCCACATGCTTGCATTTAGAGCTCCCAAAGCAAGGAAACATATAATCTGCTTCTGAAGACCTCCCCAACGGGTGTTCCTTCTTTTGGAGTGGTAGGACAGGTGATGAATTCATCCCTGTATTCCTCCATATGGCTTGACAGACTATAGGCGTGATGAGTGTGACTGACTCAGTCATGGAACACACATAGGAGCACCCTCCATCCTGATGTAGTTAAAAAAAGGACTTAGGATCTTTAACACTTAGCTCCTTCTTATGGAATGAAGTCTATACATCCTCCTGCTCTCCTTTGCCAGACATGGTTGAGCCTGATATCTTCAGGGTCGGCTTCTCCTGTTTCTTCATCTGGCCGTCTCCACATTACTCTCAAGAAGGTCGTGCTTGAGGACAGCAATCTGTAACAAAGCAACATGGTCCAAGGGATCCGTACTCTCATATGGTTGGATTGAGACTGACGAAAATGCTCGATACACCAGTTCTAGATATACTCTAAGCATTTGCGATGTATTCTGTTTGAATTCTTTTGAACATTCAGGCCATATTTGCTACGTTTGGTTCTGCCAATAGTCCCTTTCTGTTCGAATTGATTACTTAATGTGACTCGGTCGAGAGGAACCTGGGAAAGCTACACTGCATTGACGGCCAGCGCATGCGCACACAGACATCTTATCCTGTCAATGGATTTGAAATTTGTGCGCATGTGATGTGTGCGCACGCGCTGGCCGTCAATTCAATTTGACAAGTTAGAGCAATATGGTAGACGCGAAAACATTAAGATTTATGGCGTTCCTGAGAGCGTCAACGAAGACACGACGGATGTGGTAGTCAAGCTGGTTAACGAACTTGGTGTCAAGCTAGAGAGAGGGGACATCAGCATCGCTCATCGTCTTCCTGGCGGTAAGGATAAGGAGAAGCCTGCAGGGATCACCGCGAAGTTTCTTCGACGCGAGCGGAAGGTGGAGGTAATGAAAAAAAAAAAAGAAAGTGCTAAAGGAGAGGAAGCAAGCCGTGTTCATTGTTGAAGATTTGACCTCACTTAGATCCAAGATGTTGAGGTTAGTCAGAGCGGATACATCAACGGTCCAGAGAGCATGGACCATTGACGGTAAGATCAATTGCATGCTAAAGGATGGGACAAAACAAGTTGTTGATACACCGGATGACCTGTTCAAGATAGGGTGGACTGAAGAGCGAATGAAGGCATCCGGCCTGTTTGAGGCGAAATAGGAGTTTGCTGGCCCAGCAGAGGGTATACATGTAGCGAAGCAAGCACGCATAACCAGCTTAAATGTGTGCGGAATCCGTACAAAACTGTTGGACTGATCTCTAGAAACTTTCATTCAAGACTTTGATATCATTTGTTTAAGCGAGACAAAGGTTAATTTTATTGATGATGACCTTATTCCGAATGGTTGTTCATACATTTCCAAAGAGAAAAATAATACTAATAGAGTGCCTCATGGAGGCATCCACGGCTTAGGTATTTTAGTTAAAGATCATATCTGTAGACATGTTTCAGTTGTCAAGAATGTAACGTCTGAATCAATTCTGTGGTTGAATATAAATGAGAATGCATTTGGATATCCCTTTCTCCTTGGTGCTGTGTACATTCCACCAGAGAATTCAAAATACTCCAGTGATTCCATATTTGATGACATGTCAAGTGATTTGATATTTCTGACGAACCAATTAAATTTGCCTTTCTGTCTGGTCGGAGACTTTAACGCGAGAACTGGAAGTTATAGTGAAATATTAACTGATGAAGATGGATTTAACAGTTTCATACCTCAGTATGATCAAAATTGTGAAGAGTTGTTGTGAACATCTGATCTCTCTCATACAGTTGTATGTCAAGATAGGAATAACATGGACAAAGTAATCAACAATCATGGAAAACAACTTATTGAATTGTGCAAATGTTTTAGAATGGTAATTCTCAACGGAAGGTCGAAGTCTGATAGACACATGGGCATTATACGTGTGCGAATTCGAGCACAATTGATTATTGTGTGGCTTCATTTGATTTGTTGCGTACATTTGAAGACTTTGCTGTTGACATATTTGATCCACTGTTGTCTGACAAACATAGTCCTATTATGCTAACATTATCGTTGTATACAAATTCGGCTTGTAGGGCGATATTTACAGAAACAAAAGATTTTCAAACACAACCAGTGACTAAAGTTAAATGGTCAGAAAGTTTATCGAAGGAATTTAAGAACAACATTAATTTAGATGGCGTTGATAAACTGTACATAAAAATGACCAGCATGTCTACTTGTGAAATTTCGCAAGAACAATTAGACGATTTAGTGTCATCTATCCAGCAACTATATCTAGACGCAGCAGAAAGTTGTAGTATGGTTAAAACTTATTGTCATAAGAAGAACAAAGTATGCAAAAATAATCATTCTAAACCATGGTTTGATAGTAAGTGTAAAAAGTTACGCTCAAATTATTTTCGCCTGAAACGTTTGCTTAAATCTGAGAAAACTTTAAACAGGAAACAGATCTCAGAGGAGTTGATAAAGCAAAAATGTATTTATAAGAAGGAGTTAAGAAAGGCAAAAACTCAATACAATAGTATCCTACATTCAAAATTGCGTAATGCTAAAGTAACTCAACCTAGGGAATACTGGAATATGCTCACCTCGTTAAATGATAAAAGAAATGAAATTGATATAGACCTCAACGTACTTGAAGAGCATTTTAGAAATCTTAGTCAGACTAAGGACACCGAAGAATCTCCTTTGAACACTCCTATCCCAGTTAGTCCAATAAATGAAGATTTGAACAAATCTATTGATATTGACGAATTGGTCACGCAAGTTAAACGTTTGAAGAATGGTAAAGCTTGTGGAGCTGATCAAAGTCTGAACGAATTTCTGAAAAATTAATCTGGCCGTTTGCTAACTTGCATTGTTGTACTATTCAATATTGTTTTAGACAGTGGTGTCGTTCCTTCTGATTGGACAATTGGACTAATTAGACCTTTGTATAAAAAGAAAGGAGACGCAAAAGACCCCAATAACTATCGAGGCATCACTTTGCTCAGTTGTTTAGGGAAGCTCTTTACAAGCATATTGAATAAAAGGTTAACGTCTTAGCTCGAGGACAATAATTTACTTGGAGAAGAACAAGCTGGCTTCAGAAATGGCCATTCAACTCTCGACCATATTTTTGTTTTACATTCCATAATTGAATTGTATTTAGCCGAAGGTGAAAGAGTATACTGTGCGTTTATTGACTATAAAAAAGCATTTGATTTAGTAGATAGATCAGCTCTATGGATGGAACTTTTTAATGCAAATATTAATGGAAATTTTTTTAAAGTGATACATAACATGTATGGCCAGGCAAAATCATGTGTAATAAAAGATAACGAAGAGTCATCCCTATTTCAATGTAATATCGGGGTTAGACAAGGAGAAAACCTTTCACCCATGCTGTTTGCCCTCTTTCTCAATGATTTTAGTAACTTTCTAAAATGCAAATATCATGGCTTGGATTTGATGCCAAAAAAGCTCAACACACATGCCAGACAAAATGAAATCCAAGTGTACATTAAACTTTTCACTTTGCTCTATGCAGACGACACCTTGATTCTAGCTAAATCACCGGGTGACTTGCAGAATGCCTTAAATGCACTATCTGAATATTGTTACAACTGGTCATTACATGTTAATTCAGACAAGACAAAAATTGTTATCTTCTCTAGAGGTAAAGTTAGGAAACTACCTTCTTTTTATTTCAACAATAGCGAATTATCTGTGGTAGATGATTACGTATATGTAGGCAAAACATTCAATAAGATAATATTACATTTAAAAAAGCGCAGATGAAACAGTTGAATCAAGCCAAAAGAGCTATGTATAGTTTGTTATTAAAATCACAATCAGTGGATCTACCTATTGATATACTGTTAGAATTATTTGACCAACTTGTCATTCCAGTTCTTCTCTATGGCAGCGAAATCTGGGGGTTTGAAGTTATACGTGATCTCGAAATATTTCATGTCAAGTTTTGCAAACAGATTTTGAAATTACATAAGTCGACGGGAAATTGTATGGTGTTAGGCGAACTAGGTAGATATAGTCTTGACAAATATATTATCAATAGAATGATCAATTTTTGGAATAATTTAGAACACTCTGGAGAAAACAAACTTTCGGGAATGATATATAGAGTTTTGAAAGTTGTGTATAATGAAAATGTATATCAGTCTTTGTGGCTGACAAAAATAAAAACTACCATTGATATGTTGGGAATGTCAGATTTGTGGTTTGAATGCGAAACGACAAATAGTACATGGATAAAATGTTCAATTGATCAACGTTTGAAAGATTGTTTGTCTCAAAACTGGTACTCTGCTACATTATTGTATGTATAATAATCCTCAATGCATTAACTACAGAATCTTTAAAAAGTCTTTTCAATTAGAACAATTTATTACTGATCTTCCTAAAAAATACCGAATACGTTTTTGTAGATTCCGCTGCCAAAATCATCGTCTTCCTATAGTTACAGGGAGATATGAGAATTGTAAGAGAAGTAATAGAGTATGCAATCTTTGTCAATCACAACTAATTGGAGATGAATTCCATTATTTGTTTGTTTGTCCGGCTCTTTCCACGGAGAGAAAATTGTATCTAGACAGTAACTTCACAAAAAGGCCAAATACTTTCAAAATGGAAAAATTATTTAATACAACCAACTTAGGCTCACTTTTAAATCTGGCTAAATATTACAATACCATTGTCATAATGCGACCAGTTTTACCCCCCCCCCCCTTCTCCTCTCATTTGCATTAGGATCATGCCTGCTCACATCTCAGCTTAATTTTGAACACATTAGCTAGGGACTATTATAAGGAATAGGATAAGGTACCAGTCTGACTAGCGGGTCAATAACACATAGCCCAGGGTTTTAGCATAGTTCAGACAGGTGGGTTTCATTGGGTAGGATGCAAAATCTTTTGTGTTTGTGTATGCAAGTGAGGATGAGAGTGCCAAGGTATGAGAGAGAGTGTGTGAGAGTAGGCAGATGATACCAAGAGCTCCTTGCAGAAGGACGAAAAGCTGAGGAGCTGCAACCCAGGCTCCTATGTGTGTGTAGCTATAGGGAATTGGGAAGGCACTGAGGCTGAGGCACGCCCTATAATTTGCAAGGTGGTTTTAGCATGGCTGGCAAAACCACAGAATTGCAGGCAGCGTGACTTCTGGCAGCACAGATCAGGAGGAGCCTATTTCAGCGCAACTTTTGGCAGCACAGGCCAGGAGAAGCCCCAACTTCCCCCAGCTCGACTCACCCCTTTCATGAACTGTAAGTAGTTACATTAATTGCATCCTGTTAAGTATTTTTGTATCTCCAACTCAAAGTGGAGGAAAATTTTAATTGCCTGCATTATTTGAGTAAAAGTAATTTTCTGCTTCTGGAAAGTCTGAAGAATTGTAATATCCAGAAAACAGAAGCGTAAGTCATTTTCACATATATTTTGTATAGAACTGAATTTCAAGAAGGAAGATAATCATCAGGTAAAGAATATAATTTTTATAATACATATGACAAAGATATGCGTCGTTTATTGCATCATAATTACTGATGAGGTTTTGTTTCAAGTTATAGTGAGGCAAATGGAATGTACATTATGGTGAACGAATGCTACTTACTTTGTTTATAAGCAACTACTGTGACGTTTTGAGCAGCATAAGAATGATTGTTTTCAGTGATTTTGAGGAGTATACAGTCATGTATTATTTCCAAGTAAGAATACTGAAAATAAGAGACGGTTTGAATGTGATGAAATTATTAATTTAATATAGTAATCATTGTTGTATGAAGTTACATTGTATAGAAGTTATGATATGTATAATTATGGTGGTGATTCGTTAAAATAGAAAATGCAATTGAACAGATTATATATGCAGACATATTTTCTCTGTCGAAAAGATGATCGAATGTGGCAGACACGTGGCAGACAATGGCAGAGGGAAGTTTAAAGGTATGAAAAATAGAATTACCCCTTATTTGCTTAACCCGATATTTTAATTATTTCAGGGATGAGCTGGGCTTATGACAACGCTCATAACAGCTCACGACAAAGCTCACGACAAACGTCCAGCCCGCATCGCTATATAACGCGACATCCTGCACTCATCAATCCCGAGCTGCTAATCAGCACGCAGCATCCCGGCACTCGGTATCACGCCACTCGCCAAACACTCGTCGACATTCGGGATCCGTCGGCGTCGTTCGTCTCGGAGGCCCGCCTTCGGACCTACTCACCGTATTCGTCCTCCATGGTGACGCACCTGCCCGTCGTCCGCTCTCCCGCGTGTAAGATCCTTGGACACTCCACCTTTGTGAACTTCAAGCGAGTGAACTGAAGGACTCGGTAGCTCGACCCGCACACCCCCCCCCCCCTTTCCAGGTGCTATTTAACTATTTAAATCCCATGATTGTGTGTATGTCTGCCACAATGTGATTTGGTAGGATAGTCATTTTGCAGCAACTCCGTTCGTTTATGTAACCCTTTGAATTGTTCATATTTGTACCACTAGAGTTTTATTTCATTTTGACGAGCCGGAAAGCACCGAGCTTCGTCAATAATAAACAAGTTATTTCACGGAATACATTTGTGCAACGCTGCCTTTCTTTGGAGTTCATAATTTATACCATTATACCACTGTAACAGGACTTAATCTATCGTCAGCCAGACTACTCAGGGCCAAGAGCTGACAACCATAATGCTTCGTTTTTAATCTTCTTTAGTCATGTAATTAATCAAAATAGTTTAACTAATCATCAAGCAATTGTTTTTTGTAATACTTTGTCGTGTATATAATGTACAAAATTTTACAATTGTTATTTTTTGTTTTCTGTTGCTGCTGGTGCCCTATTACGCATCATTGTTTTACTGTTAAAGTTCACCTTTAGATGTATTAATATGCCAAATAATTTCACATTATTTCTTATCTAAGGTAATACGAATTGATTTTCGATATACATAATTTTTCCTCTATGTGTAAATATGTTTTTTACTTCAGTGTAAACATGTTTCAGCATATTACTGTGTAAATAAGGTTCAAATTGGATTAAGTGTAAATATGTGTAATAGTGTAAAAGTGTTTTAACAAATCTGCATCAAAGTGTAAATATGTTTCATGTTAATAATTATGTTGAAATTGCGTTCTCCAATACCCTAATGGGGTGACATGAGAATAAAATTATTGTCATTACTGTCATTACTGTCAGTGTAGCTCTCCCAGCTTCCTCTCGACCGAGTCACAAAAGTCATCAATTCGGACAGAAAGGGACTATTGGCAGAACCAAACGTTGCACGTTACCTGTTGTCAACACTACAACTTCACCTGTAAGTCTTCAAATTGAAGAAATTTTTCGATTTTAAGTTGATATTTATTTGAATGCTACAATGTGCAGTCCCATTACGCTACGCGTTAGATGGGGCTGATCGCAGTTACCTTCGGCCCAGACTTAAAAAGCTGCTACAAACGATTGGTATTCGTACGGCATTCGAAGTGCACGCTGAATATTCTGACTACATTCTACAGCATGCTTAATATTCCTGCTGTGTTCCTACTGTGGAGGTTACTCCGCGTTTTGTAGTCTGTTAAGACGCGTCTCTAGAGTATTTTACAGTCAGTACATATATAAATATCTTTATCGAAGATTAAGAGTTATTTTTAGTTAGTAATGAAAATGAAAGTACGCGATGAACACAGCACCCTGAGATGGGGGGATATTTTAATCACCATCAGTACCGTGCATCACAGCGCACCTGATAATGATCACCGCCGCCAAAGTTACGATACCAAACATAGGGTGTGGTAGATGATTAGTCCGATTGAGTGGAGCAACATGCTAGATGGCTGATTTCATTACATTTCCGAGAGACATACAAGTAAATTTGGAGAAACTAAATAAAAGAGGGAGAGCTTTAACTTTTGCGAAAATGTCCTAAAATGGAAGAGTTGAAGTCTCTTGAGGTTGTTGGTGGAAGTGCTAACCGATAATAAGGCTACGGTCACAACTCAGAGCGGCGACCGACCGATTTGTAGCCTGCTGGGTCGCCGCTGAGATTTTGGCACAGCCCAGCAGTTTTTGGAGCTGTTGAGCAGGCTGACAGCCCCAGCGAAAATCGAGCAGTGCCCGAGCGATGATCTGTCGATGTCCTGTCGGTGACCCGTCAGTTGCCGGCCGATTTTAGGTCAAACTTGACGAAATGCGAGGATCCTCTCAGCGCAGAGTCCGATCAGTCACCGAGCGATGACCCGTCGGCAACTGAGCGGTCTCCCACCGGCCTACGGTCGATTTTTAACTCTTTATGTGCCACGGTGGAAACCCCCTGTGTGCCACATTATTCTGAGACATGAAGGTAGTCATGCTTTGAGAAAGAATTCGGTTTTTCCAATTTGTATAACTTCTACAAATTTCTGTTAAGCTGGACATAATAGTGAGCAAAGTTAAAGGGAAGATAAACCCCAAGAACAATGTGGATTGAGTGAAAGCAGCAACATTAGTAGAACACATCAGTGAAAGTTTGAAGAAAATCGGACAATCGATGCAAAAGTTATGAATTTTTAAAGTTTTGATGTTGGAACCGCTGGATGAGGAGACTACTAGAGGTTATGACGTATGAGTGGACTACAATATCAAGAAAATATAAAGAAAATACTACAAAAATCAATTTTTCATGAAAATTACAAATTCCATCAACCTGATATTGACATATGTTAAGGGTAGCAATTATTCCCCCTGCTTTCTGAAAGCGGTTGGTCCACTGCTCTTTCATAATTCTAGAAAAGTGAATTTTTGTTGAATATCCTTTATATTTTCTTTGTATTGTTGTCCACTCATACGTCATATCCTCTAGTAGTCTCCTCATCCAGCTGTTCCAACACCAAAACTTTAAAAATTCATAACTTTTGCATCGATTGTCCGATTTTTCTCAAACTTTCACTGATGTGTTCTACTAATGTTGCTGCTTTCACTCAATCCACATTGCTCTTTGGGTTTACCTTCCCTTTAAAGAGGAATGCCAAACTTTGCTTCCATATACAATGTATGACAATTCTATTTTCAATTTTTCTTTTCAATTACCAGTTGCTACATTACTGTGAAGGCATGACTTTTGCACATAAAATGGTGACAGAAACTTAGAATGTACACGCAAATTTAGTTTGGAACACCGCTATGTGAGAGGAACAAAAGCGCGAGAAACGCTTTGATTGTACCACGGGACTAGCGATTTATCGATCGGTTTTGGCGGCTTTGTTTGTTGAGCAGAATATGCGAAGTTGGCACGCCGTCGACTGAGTCGGACGTGCGAACGTGGCACCCAAAGAGTTAAAAAATCGACCAGCGGCCGAGCGATGATCGACAGGGCATCAGAGGTTTCCTGTCGGCGTACGGGCGGTGGCCCATCGTTCCCTGCCAGCCTCCGCGAGAAACGCTTTGATTGTACCACGGGACTAGCGATTTATCGATCGGTTTTGGCGGCTTTGTTTGTTGAGCAGAATATGCGAAGTTGGCACGCCGTCGACTGAGTCGGACGTGCGAACGTGGCACACAAATAGTTAAAAAATCGACCAGCGGCCGACCGATGATCGACAGGGCATCAGAGGTTTCCTGTCGGTGTACGGGCGGTGGCCCATCGCTCCCTGCCAGCGCGAGAAACGCTTTGATTGTACCACGGGACTAGCGATTTATCGATCGGTTTTGGCGGCTTTGTTTGTTGAGCAGAATATGCGAAGTTGGCACGCCGTCGACTGAGTCGGACGTGCGAACGTGGCACACAAAGAGTTAAAAAATCGACCAGCGGCCGACCGATGATCGGCAGGGCATCAGAGGTTTCCTGTCGGCGTACGGGCGGTGGCCCATCCTTCCCTCCCTTCCCTCTTGCGCCCCCCTCTGGATCCGCCACTGAATAACGCTCTTTCTCTGCGCCACAGAGGTCAACGAGGTCTAAGATGTCGTTGATTCCACCTCAACTACTTCGACAACGAGATCCACAAGTCCAGCAGTTTGTGACAGACGGTCTCATTAGGGATTTAGCCAGCTCCCCCAACAGATGTCCTCTCTTGGCCTTATTTTTGTAATCATTGTTCCCCATGTTATAGAACAATGTATGCTCCTCAAAAAGCTGTGTGATTTGTTCTTCCTGCTCCTCTGTGAACCGTTTGCTGGAGTTCAGTGATTGTTGGATGGAGGGCAGGTCGTCATTTGTCCCACAATTTCTATCCTTTCCTTCCTTGTCCTCCATGTCTCCAGCCGACGTGACCGAGTCCTCTTCTGATGAGTGGACAATTAGAGCCACAGTTTCCTACTTCTTCCTCCGGGGATAAACCCTGGTGACGGTTTGTCTTGCCTCTTTCTCTCTTCATACCTGTTCCAGACGGCCCCGGTTCCTCCTCCCCTTCTTGTCGCTTTAAAGTGCTTTTCCTTTGCGCTTTTGGCATTTTCTTGTGAATGATAATTGTTGTGAAAACCAGGCTGAGTTGATGACTTCGTTCAGAAATCTAACTGTTTCTCTTGGCGGGTGCTGGGCAGCTCTTTATATATGCCTTGGGGAACGCCGCTGTAAATCAAGCAGTCGCCGCCCGGACGCCGGTCAGTTTTTAACTCGCCGACCGGTGACCGACCGGTGACCAACCGATCTCCCATCGGTCATCGAGCGGCCATTGCTCGGCAACTGATTCTCTTGGGGCTTATTTTTTTTTTTTACCTAAACGTCCAACGGCGACTGCTCGATTAGATTGCCCGCCCAGGCACCGAGCGTATTTTGGATGGAGAGTAGAAATCGAACGGTCACCGATGAAATTTTAACTCCGCGCTAAAACTTCAGTGGCGATCGACCGATGCCCTAAAAATCAGCAGTGCCTGGTCGGTCACCGGTCGGCGACCGACCGATATTGGCTAAAAACTCGCCGAGCGGTCGCCGAGCGGTCGCTGAGCAGGCTGATTTTGGGCGTTGTGACCGTAGCCTAGCAAAGCAAGGCAATTCTACAAGGGGTGTTGGTAGGCCTACATCAAAGGGAAAACGTCATCGGATGAAACCAGGCAAATCATGTGGGTCTTTCACCCAGAGACACATGGAACAACTTATTTCCAATCATCCATGAGATCGGGAACATAAACCAGGACAGGCTGAATTAAGCGTTGCGCACCAAAACCATCTTTCTTTCCATTTTTTTTTTCTGTAGAAGACCTTCAAAAAAAAAACTTCAAAAATTCATAACTATCTAATGGTCCGATGGTTCAGTAATGTGTTCTAGTACTATTGCTGTATTAAATGAATCCAATGGGTGTAATTGGGATAACTCCTATTAGTTAGATATTTCCCCGCCATTGCAGTATATAATACACTCACCCCGTCTACGCCACACCCTACCTCGCCAATCAACTTTCCGGAGACAGAAGCGTGACTCGTCGCTGAACATCACCATCCGCCATTTACGTCTGTTCCAGCGGAGATGATCGCAGCACCAATTTTTGTTGAGCAGTCATGGCTGGTTTCTTGGTAGGCTTTCTTGCTCGGAGCTGGGCAGCGTGGAGGCGATTTCGTACAGTTTGATCGGATAACCTAATTGTATTGTATCTCCTCAGAAACCATCGTTTGATACACTATAAAGTTGTACGGACGCCTGCGATCCTGAAGAACAAGTCCCCTGATATACAACGGTCTTGCAGCTGCTCCGTTGCTCGGAATTTTTGTTTTCATTTAGTGTTGGTGCCAGGGCTCACACTTAGTCTGTCTGCCACCTCTTTTTGAAGCATCCCAGCTTCAATTTGCCCTATGGCGGGGGCTTTTTGAACATTGCTTACACGTTGCATGATGTACAACCATAAAACTTGATGAACTATCAAAATTGCCTGGCATGGTATCACTGAGAACTTGAAAGTGAAGTTAAGATATCTATTGAAATTTGCCTTCATGGCAGACCAGTTGAGAACAAAAGACATAACACAAACAATGACAACAGAACATGTTCTCTATTTACTCTACACGACCATTCCACTTATAAGGACCGTTCTTGTTCATTTTGCAACTTTTCAATGCAGACCTTATCAGACACTTTTGAGTACAGCCCTTTACCTGACAGCATATTCATAATGAGTAGGGTATCATTTCAAAGAGAATTTAATAATAACCTTATATCCATTGATATCAGGCATGTATTGTATAGTGCTTACAAACTGGAGAAATTTACAACTTAAGTCAGATTTCCAAGCTTTTTTTAGGAGTTTATATACACATGCTTCAAAATAAAAATACAGCATAAACAACTCAAAATTGAAAATTTATCTTAATGGATGGTTGTCAAGTGACCGACGATATTTGTCAGGATTTTTCTATGGATCATGTGTACTACATAATCTTAACAAACCAACCATGTTGAATCTAATTGATGATGATAAAATTATGTAGGCATCACTTTGATAATCCATTCATCTGAGGATGTAAACTATATAATATCTAGAGTCAACGATTCGTTTGCACGTGTTAAAGCCCTTGCGAATCATATAGTCCATGTATTTGTCTTCTGAGAAAAAAAAAGAAGAAAAGTATACACTTAATGCAAGAATCCTTATGTATTAAGTGTAATGTTTGTTTGGAATTTGCTCTTTAAGACAAGTCTTTCAGATGAAAGCTCAAGCAATATCAAACAGCTCGGGGATCAACCACGAGTTGTCCAGGCTCTTCAGGGGGTGCAGACGGTTGTACCCTTTCCTGTTGGGCTGGACTGAGATGTATTAAATCTGTACACAGCTGCTGATGTGTTGGAAATGATGTTTCAAGTTCTGGAGCTGTAGGGTTCGTGGAACAAGGTGCATGATAGTGTGGGTTTTCCGCAGGCAAACGCGGCATTTCGAGTTGTGGCATGTCTTGTTCTTTGAGGGAAAGTCGTCGATATCCAAGAACAATGATCAGCACGATAACCAGCACGAGAACTGTGATCGACACACCGACAATCACCCCGAGGGAGGTCATCTGCCCCTTTTCTGAAACGAACAAATCCAAACGAACCAAGAATTTAGTTTTTCAAATAATTATAAGCATGAAATAACGATTTCAGGGCCCTGTTTTATCAAGATAAAGTTAGCGTTGATTGTGAAATCAACGCTAACTTTATCCAACTTGAAGTCCGCTATAACTTTAAATCAACTGCAAGTTCCCGTTTTACGAAGAGACTTAATAGTCGATTATAGTTATAGCTCATCACCATGACTTAATTATTGATTTAGTCAAAACTAACAACACGGGACGAGGCTGGTTTCCGGTACTGTCTGCTTAAAAACAAAACAATACATTAAGCAAAACAAACAACAAAAACATGATTGTTTGCCATGGCCACAGATTCGTAGTCTGCTAGTGCGACGCAGTAGTATTAGCGCTATACAGCCGCTGAATTAGAAGTATTAAGTTTGCAACAAAACCGCAAAATACGCCGTTTTGCTTTGTATTGAAAAAAGTAGGTCGATAGATCTAGCACATCCCCAGCTCAACGAAAATCTGCGTACGCGTGTACCGTAAAGATTCCGCACATACGTAGAATTACTTCAAGTCTTAATTCAATAGGCTGAAGTCCTGTGTGTTTACGTGTAGGATTATGGAAACTTGTGAGAGTGTGGCGATTACAGTAGCTTGTTTTTAACTCTACGGCGCAGATCGACTTTGTAAAGAATAGATCGCAAGTCTACATCATCAACATGTCGAAATTCTAGAATGACTTATCAGACGCTCTAATCAGCAGTACGCCACTACATAATACGGTAAGTACAAACGACTCGCTGAACGTTATCTCTAACCAGTTGGGCCTAACGTTAAGCTGGATCTCAAGTTACTGTCGTACTCGGTGCTATATAGAATTAAACTCTTTTATTTTCTGTATATGCCTAATAAACTGTTAATTAGTATCTATTGCCGAACTAGCTCTACGTAGGCCTACGCACGTCAGAAATCACTGGTTTCGTCGCATATGGGTTCTTTACTTTGGCAAGATATGCATTACACACAGACGCGGTTCCAGTTCCAGTACTGTACTCGGTTACTTGCTTGCTGGCGATAGCTTGATTGGCGGGCGGACGGCGTGCCGAGGCGCCGGGCGCGCAGGTTGGGATTGCGACTGCTGTCGAGGGTGTTTGCGTGCAGCAGTCGCGTAAGCAATGCGTGCCGATCGTGAATTTCATGCAAGGAAAAGACCATGATTACATGAAAGAAACGCAACAAAATGTTAGAGAAAGGTTAGCATTTAACAGACAAACATTTGTGACAAGACCCCAGCTAGACTAGGAAAGTGCGACAGTCATCTTTCTTCTGTAAATTGCCTTACAATTGAGCCTACCTAGACTGTTTCTACTTAAAGTTGATATTTATCACCTGTTAAGTTAATCATAGATTTGGAGCGGTTGAGAAAACTTATGTGTTGATTTTTTGGGAAGTTGGAGTTGATGTCAACTCTGGGTGTCTTGATAAGACGGACTTCAAGTTGATTTGGAAGTTAATCATAGATTAAGTGGACTTAGAGTTGATTTGAGAGGTTAATCATAGATTATTTTGACTTAACGTTAAATTTATCTTTTGATTAAACAGGGCCCAGATGTTTCAAATTGTCCGTTTTTTAACCACAAGGTACGGACCAGGGCCGGCTGAACGGTGGACCTTTCTTCTTTTTTTTTTGTAGAAGTTGCGCTGAAGATCTTTATTTTTTTTTCTTTTGCTTTGTAGGTGATCAAACCTGGAATTGGCACCCGAAGTCTGAAGCGCCCCACCCCCCCCCCTCCTAACTTTTGAAAACGTGGCGCTGGCCATGGGGGCCCAGAACACATTTTTTTCAAAAGCAAACGTTTAGAATTGACAATCATCTAAAATAAAATTAGTAAAGAAAAAAAATACTCATTTTGTTCTCAATATATATTATGTACCTTATCGGAGAGATTCGGAGGGTATAGATTTTTTTAAGGTTTTTTTAAGTGAAAAGGAAGGGAAAGGATAATATTATTCAGGGATTGCGAAAAAGTGCAATCAATGTCAAGGCATGTACGAGAAGGTAAAACAAAATTCAATGAATGAAATTAAATTAGAAAAATTAGTAACAAAGATGACCTGTTAACAACAAAGAAATAAGCAGAATTGTTTTGTTTTATCTTGCAAAGCATGACGCATGTACGTCTACTTCTTTAAAAGCAGGAATAAAGTCATTATCTCCACAGAGTGAGAATATGCGGGGTTTTTTTTATCTTTCTTTGCCCAACCGCAGTTTGTTATGGAACTTCGAAAATCCCAACTGTAAAAATCTATTTTCTTACCACATCGAACACCCGCATCGTCATTGCGCTCACAGTCATGGTTGTACCACCCGTTAGAAGAACACTTCGAAAGACTGGATTCCCCGCCATGACAACCGACGTTGTCGAGGAGAATTGATCCCGATCCTTCTCCGAATGTTCCTCCACCAACAGCCTCTGCATTGGTGGTGGGATATCCGAGTTGTCTGCAAACGACTTCGGCATCATTGTCATCCCAGCCATTGTCGCACACCGTGCCCCAGGCTCCATTGTAATAGACCTCAACCCGACCCTCGTACAACGAGCTTCCTCCTACAAGGCGGATGTTATCCATCGACGATGGAGTGGTGATATCAAACACGTCTATTTGAAGGGTAAAAAAGACAAAAACGTGACAGAGTAATGTCATTCACAGATCTGACAGAAAATACACACCATTCGCAAATGGTTTCATATAAAAGGTAATGTCCCAATTTGATGATATGAGAGTAAACTTCTTTGTAGTCTGTGGAAAAGAAAGAATACCCTCATGTTTATGCACCCTTTTTAAATGATTACTTAGCTCGAGTGTGAATGGTAAAGATTCAAGCACAATTCTTTCGCTTCACTACACGATCGACGATCAATTGACGATACGGCTGCGATAAATGTCCTCATTCACTCAAACATATATCTTTACGTACCTGGTTGTTACCATTGCATGACCATTGCAGCTTGTTACATGGGGCAAAAACTAAGGTTGGCATCCCCCTTTTTTGACAAAGGTACTGATTACGAGTAAACTGTACATAGAACTTTTTTTTAAATAATATTTGTGGGTATTCTGCATTCTCTGTCTGTTTGTTTTGATTATCAGTAAAATGTTCATGGAACCTTTTTTTTTTTATTCTAAATGTATTTTTACTGCATTCTGCAATCTCTGTCTGTTTGTTTTGATTACGAGTAAAATGTTCATGGGCCTCCTTTTTTGTTATTAAAGGGATCATACAGTTTTGGTTGAGACCTAATTTCAGGTTTCTAACATTTTTTGGTGAGATAATGAGAAACCTCTCATGAAATATGAAAGAGCATGTAATTCTATGAGGAATTCAATGTTTATTTGATGAAAATTGGTTTTGAAATGGCTGAGATATCCAAAAAAAAAAGCGATTCTAGTAAAGTGTGGGACCCACACTTTATTACGATCGCTTTGTTTTACTTTGTTTTTGGATGTTTCAGTCATTCCAAACCCGATTTTCATCAAATAAACGTTGAATTCCTCTTAAAATGGTATGTTCTGTATTATATCATAAGTGTTTTCTTGGTATCTCGCAAAAAGTTAAAAGCCCAATGCTCATCTCCACCAATACTGTACTATCCCTTTAATCATGTTTGTGGACATTCTGCATTTTCTGTTTGTCTGTCTGTTTGGATTACGAGTGAAATGTTCATAGAACCCCTTCTTTGTTGTTCATCATTTTTATGGACATTCTGCATATTGTTTGTTTGGATTACAAGTAAAATGTTCATAGGACTCCCCTGTTATTCTTAATCTCTCTTTTATTTTTTTGTATTCTGCATACTCTGTTTTTGTGTCTGGTTTTTCTTTTTCTTTTTCTTTTTTTTTTTGGCCGAGGCTGCATGTAAACATATAACTTGGTATATACTTTTTATGCTGTTTGCTGAAATTTGTTAAATGTGACCCACGACAACAACAACAACAAATACTAAAGTCGCTGATGGCTTAGCCGAAAAAATCGAATTTAAAGTCAAATCGTCAACATCGGTCAAAACGACCGGATTGTTGTTGTTGTTGTTGTTTTTTTTTTTGCATAATTTTGTAGTCTAATGTATCGCTTATCATTAAATTTGCCAAAATTTCAAAGCTAAACGATCAGATGAAAGGCAAGAAATTAGCGTTTTTCTTGGTTATCATTTTCTGACTTTCGCCGGAACAGCATGTCCGAAGATTTGGATTTAACGCCATAGCTGAACTCCGACCCTAGCAATCAGGAAGTGTTCATATTGGTCAGAGAATCCTTGTTGCTGATTGGTCGTGCATGGACTACTGGCGCTAAGCTTGAATGAACATTGCATAGGTTGTTAGGAGCGAACCTTTCATTGCCAAGACGTGAAAACTGTCTCGCCTTCCTCGATCATGGTAGCGTGGGAAGAAAAACGTTGAAGTGGGAACCTTCGTGAGTGCGTTATCTAGGAAACTAGTCATAACTCGCCATCACTTGCAAATTCAGCTCGGCTAAGTGAGACCCCTGGTTAATGATAAATATATTCGTCATCTTTCCAGTGTTATCTATGTACGTTACCTCATACTGCACATAATGCTTGTAATTTTGACCTGTGTTCCACCCAAAGAGTGGAAAATAACATTCATACTGAATTGATGCTTTCAATACTGGTTCTTTAAAAAGAAAAAAAAAATACGCTTTCATAATGCGAAACATGATAGCAAAATTAAATTGCAGCAAATAATTGAATTGACAATATTGTTAGCAGTTGATTACCACATCGCACTCCTGCATCTTCTTCGTGCTTACAGTCATTGTTGTACCACCCTTTGGATTGGCAACTGCCAAGACTCGACTCCCATCCATAGCATTCAACTTCATCAAGGAGAATAAATCCCGTCCCTTCTCCGAATGTTCCTCCAACAACAGCCTCCACACTGGTGGTGGGATATCCAAGTTGTCTACACACGACCTGTGCATCGTTATCATCCCAGCCATCGTCGCACACCGTGCCCCAGGCTCCATCGTAATAAACCTCAACTCGACCCTCGTACAACGAGCTTCCTCCGACAAGGCGGATGTTGACTGTCAGTGAAGGAGTGGTGACATCAAACACACCTAAAAGAAGCGACAAAAAAGAGTATAGCTAATGGGCGAGAGTAACGTCTAGTAGTGTCCCTCCCATTCAATGGGAAATAAAGATTTTGACATTAGGTAAAACATGAAGATTTTCCAACACCTTAGTTCGAGAATAGCCTGGTAGATATCAATGTCGAAGTCTTTATTTTCATAATCTAACAGTTTTTGTGTGGTTTCAGTGGCTGAAATCATTGCATTTTTATCACAGAAACGTAGCAGTTACTCATAAATGCAAACATCTTAGTCTTACCACACCGAACACCTGCGTCTTCATGGTGTCCACAATTATGGTTGTACCACCCGCTGGAAAAACAGCTAGATAGGTTCGACTCCCAGCCATAGCAACCAACGTTGTCAAGGAGAATGGATCCCGAACCTTCACCATATGTTGCTTTAATAAAAGCCTCAGCGTTGGTGGTGGGATGTCCAAGTTGTCTGCATGCGACCTGCGCATCGTTGTTATCCCAGTTGTCGTCGCACACCGTGCCCCAGGCTCCATCGTAATAAACCTCCACCCTACCCTCATACAACGAGCTTCCCTCGGCAAGGCGAATGCTAGCTTCTAGTATGGGAGTAATGTGCAATTCAAACGAAGTGAAATAAAGATACTCCTGTTAACCTTGTCATTAACTTAAGAAAAGTCCTATGCATTTCATCATCTGAACAAGGATAACGCTGTAAGTGACAACCCTCTGATTACAGGGTAAGGGTTAAAAGATTTTTTTCTAATTCTTTCAAAGTCGTACTAATTTTGAAATGATTTCTTGACTTATTCCAAATAAAGGAAGAAATGCTAGGGGATGAAACTAGAGTTGTCGAGATATACTCAACTTTCGAAAAAAGTGGAATTACAATTAGCTAATCTTTTTTTTTCTAGGCAGTTGGGTGCAGCTTGATCTCATCGCGAGGTCTTTTCCTTTTATTCAAAAGAATATGTTTGCAAACATCGAGCACGAAGTCTCTGTGACTATATCATTGAGCGTGGTAAAGGGCTTACAAATATAAACAGCGGATTCTTACCACATCGCACACCTGCATCTTCATGGTGCCCACAGTTACTGCTCTGCCACCCGTTGGAAGAACAGTGGGTAAGGCTCGACTCCCATCCATTACAACCAAGGTTTTCAAGGAAAATGGAACCAGATCCTTCTCCGTATGTCGCACCACCAAAAGCCTCGGCGTTGGTGGTAGGATATCCGAGTTGCCTGCAGACGACCGCCGCATCGTTTTCATCCCAGCCATTGTCGCATATCGTGCCCCAGACTCCAGCGTAATAAACCTCCACCCGACCCTCGTACAACCAACTTCCTCCGACAAGACGGATGTTAACTCCTGGTAAGAGAGTGGTATCATGATTCAAACGAAATGATAAGTTACGAATAAGGCTTGGGTGAATTCATTGGATTAAAACAATAAATAGCATCAGTTTTTTTTTTTACAGAGGAAAACTTTATGGAAGTTCGAGAAAAGAAGATGTTTTCTCATTGTTCGTGAATTTCGAAAATTTTTCGACTAACCTTACCGTGTGAACAAAGTGGTATCACCTTACCCCGACTACTGTACACGCCATCTCCGTGCAGAAACCCGCATTCGGATATCGATTAAGAATTTACGTCTCATCATGTAAAAAAAAAAAAAAAAAAAAGCGATGAAAAAGCTCTTCGAGTACGGGTCAGGGGTTTACGGGACTATTTCTCTTTCTTTTTCGAATCCCGAATATTATGATGTGTTTATTCTCTTTTGATGGATGGGGAGGGGGTTGTCGGTTCTTAACAGGGGCCGTAAATGTAAAAAAAAAAAAAAAAAAGGAAAAAAGGGGAAAAAATAGTCAAACACCGTCACCCATGCTCCACTGTATATCGGCGCGAAATTCTTAAAACGATACCCCTCTGACAAATGGCTTACAATTACTATAAACAGCATAGTCTTACCACATCGAACAGAGGCATCATTGTCGTGTCCACAATTATGGTTGTACCATCCGATGGAAGAACAGTTCGCAAGGCTCGACTCCCAGCCATAGCAGCCTACGTTGTCAAGGAGGATTGATCCCGATCCTTCCCCGTATGTCGCACTACCTAAAGCCTCGGCGTTGGTGGTGGAAAATCCCAGTTGTCTGCACACGACCTGCGCATCGTTTTCATCCCAGCTGTCGTGGCACACCGTGCCCCACGCCCCACCGTAATAGAGCTCAACCCGACCCTCGTATAAAGAGCTTCCACCGACAAGGCGGAGGTATACTATAATGGGTAAGGGAGGAGTGGGATGATTCACACGAAATGAACTAAACATACACATGTTGCTTGTAAGCAAAATATAGCACAGGTATTTCAGTTAAGATCATTCAAAATAGATCTTCACGTGAGCACGGGGAATGATTGTTAACTCACAATCTTTTTGGGGAAAATCGACTTCATAGAGCAATAAACAAAAACACTTGTTGTCAAATACTTTAGCTCACTCAAACCACGCATCGCCAACAAAATCAATTAATACCAATGAAAAACAAAGCGACGATAAGCTCAGGGATTTTGAAAACTTCCGTTTCGTATAATGGCAGTCTTTAATTCTTTTTAATCTGAACCAGCGCATGATTACGTTGAATGTTCGAGCTTGTACTGTCTGCAGTTTCAACAACAAATGTACATAATATACAGCGAAGTCTTACCACATCGCACACCAGCATCTTCGTCATGCTGGCAATCATGGTTGTACCACCCGTTGGAAGAACAATTACTAAGACCTGGTTCCCAACCAATGCAGCCAACGTTGTCAAGGAGAATGGGTCCCAATCCCTGCCCATAAGTTCCTCTAGACATAGCTTCCGCATTGGTGGTGGGATATCCGAGTTCTCTGCATACGACCTTAGCATCGTTATCATCCCAGCTGT
The DNA here is from genome assembly GCA_033980235.1 of Diadema setosum. Classification (NCBI taxonomy): domain Eukaryota; kingdom Metazoa; phylum Echinodermata; class Echinoidea; order Diadematoida; family Diadematidae; genus Diadema; species Diadema setosum. The sequence goes on along the minus strand of CM067074.1, from coordinate 1,297,588 downwards.
CATCACACACCGTGCCCCAGGCTCCATTGTGATAAACCTCCACCCGACCCTCATACAACGAGCTCCCTCCGACAAGGCGAATGTTGACTTCTGGAAAGGTAGTGTGACAATTCACACGAAATAAATTTAGCGGACATAAACCCACCGGAAGCGAAAAGGATTGACTGAGGTTAATCTACATTAACCTCCTTAACAGAAAATTTAATCATTTAACAGATCAAAAGTAAGTTAATTAAGTTTAAGTTTGGCTTTATAGCCAAACAGAAAATGTAGGCATTCCTTCTAGGTAATCTGATTGATGATTCGTCAATATTGCTTTGTGCACTAGAGTAAAATAATTATATTCCCCCATATTGTCACCTCCAAAGTTATCGAATATATATATATATAATATATATATATATATATATATATATATATGTCTACATGTATATATATCATACACTTTTTTTAAAGAAATAACACTCAAAATGTTGTGTCTGTGTGCTTTTCCAATTTAGAAAATATAAGGCAGTAAAAGGCTCAGTGAGCCATTATTTATTATGCACTTCAAAACAGCATGCACTTAAAATGAACTTAAAATGTTATATAATTTTTTGAATATAACAATTCCAGAAATCATGGAAAAATGAGGTTAATACTTCAAATTGACGTCAAATATTTTAGATTATCATCCCTAGTGAACCCAATTACTGTACGTGGCATCTGAACCCGTTGTAAAAAATACTTTATATACATTATATATATATATATATATATATATATATATATATATATTTATATATACATATATATGTACATATATATATATATACATATATATATTTATATATATATATTTATATATACATATATATGTATATATATATATATACATATATATATTTATATATATATATATATATATGCACATGTATATATATATATTATTATATATATATATTAATTTGATCTTTGATTAAAACATTCAGTCTAATTGTAGGTCTGATTTTTTTTCCTGGCCACCAATAAAACCGGTTAGAAACTTTTGGATTAAAATGAAGACAGGCCTGCAATAGACTAGGCGTTCACTCAATGTAAACAACATGTACTTAAAATATCACAATAACACGCCTCACGTTTGAAATTGAAATTGAATTCATATCATGAAGTTATCTGCCATCTTGAGTTTTATAATAAAAACAAACAGACAAACAAAAACACAAAATTTATGCAAATTTCTCCTCGTTAATGCCAGCTCATTTTTAGGATTACGGTAAGCGTGTTGACAACTCGTATAGTTTTACCACATCGGACGCCTGCATCTTCGAAGTGCGTACAGTCGTGGCTGTACCACCCGTTGTGAGAACAGGAAGCTAAACTCGACTCCCAGCCGAAACAATTAACGTTGTTAAGAAGAATCGGTCCCGATCCTCCTCCATAAGTTCCTCCAGCCATAGCCTTCGCATTGTTGACCGAATATCCGAGTTGTCTGCAGACGACCCGCGCATCTAAGTCATCCCAGCCATCATCACACACCGTGCCCCAGACACCATCGTAGTAAACCTCAACCCGACCCTCGTACATCGAGTTTCCTCCAACAAGGCGGAAGTTGTTCTGCACAGTGGGTGTTGTTGTTAAACCATCTATGCAAAAGAAAGCGATAATTCCTGGTTTTTCTCCAAGTTGAATTACACAGGGTTTATTTACCACCTGACTGTGGCCTGTTGGTTAACGCCATGGTCCACCGGTGTTCTTTGTAAAGTTTCATGTAATTTTGTAACTCGGACCAATAGCATATCACATTCAACTTACATGCGATGGGATGTTGCGTTCCATAATATAATCTACGATTGATTGCAATTTATGACATCGCCTTTTCTATGGAAAAGCACCCCAGTTTTTGTGTATATTTCCTGTACCATAATTTAGTTGACCATGAATAAACATGGGTTTATCATGCACAGTAGCAATAATACTTTATCTTAAAATATCTGTCGTTTTGGTAAACATCTTGATTGCATTTGCACTCCCTGTGAAATTTTCACACCCCGCCCTTTATTTCTTAAGCTTTTGATGTTACATTTTCAAGCAATATGACAAATGAATGAAAAAAATCACCCAACGATTGAAGAATTGAATGCATGGTTTGCTTATTCCTTTCATTAATATTTACATTTCTTGTCATGCCATTATGTAGTGTGAGACTACATTATGAAATTATCATGAGCTGAGCGATTTTTCATGTACACACTGCAGTATAAAAACTAAGAACGCACTGAAGATGCACACGCGTAACAGAGATGAGACGTACCATTGTTTAGCTCCCAGAGTTCACCCACCACATTCACAGCTACTCAAACTTTAATAGCTGTTCAAACTTTGATTTTTAATGTACGACAGGTCTCATGAGAGAAATGGTACACCCTGCAACATCCCAGCCCCCCCCCCCCCCCCATTGGTGGTCAATAGATGTTAAATTATAAAGTAGTTTTAATACTAAATTGGACATCATGGCAAAATTACAAGATTAAGTCATGTTCTTAGTTAGACCGGATTTCTTCCCCTCTAACTTCTTTAATCGATAGATTTAGAGAGATTCTTTAGAGAGTGTGCATGAAATCGGTGAATATAAATATTTTAAAGGTCCTCTCATATGGGGGACCCCCTTCTTCACCTTCGGTGTTATTCTGAAAATCTCTCTCAAGGTTCTTCCTAAGTTTCTTCCTAAATCAGAAAGTTACAAAGTGCTTAGGAAAGACAGAATTGGTATTCTAAAATTTCTCAGTAGGCACTTCTTAAACCAAGCCATATCCCCTCCCATCGTTTTTCTTAAGCCAGTGCGATACGTCTTATCATAAGGAACCAACCAATGACAATCGCATTATTATGACATAGTGTTATGTACACGTGTTGTGCATGCCCACACTCACGATGTCCCACTTTTCATGCCCATTTCGCGCATCGATAGATTTACAAATTGCGCGCACTGAATGACATGCATATACGATGCTTTGCAGCTTGCTGTAGCTTAACAGCGTACCTTAGGGAAGGGGTGGGACTCTCCTAATAATCTTCCTAAATTAATTTTCTTTGCTAGGTGCATTCTAGAATACCAACTTCTTCCTAAGTCAGAAATTTGCATATGTTCTGTATTATATCATAAGTGTTTTCTTGGTATCTCGCAAAAAGTTAAAAGCCCAATGCTCATCTCCACCAATACTGTACTATCCCTTTAATCATGTTTGTGGACATTCTGCATTTTCTGTTTGTCTGTCTGTTTGGATTACGAGTGAAATGTTCATAGAACCCCTTCTTTGTTGTTCATCATTTTTATGGACATTCTGCATATTGTTTGTTTGGATTACAAGTAAAATGTTCATAGGACTCCCCTGTTATTCTTAATCTCTCTTTTATTTTTTTGTATTCTGCATACTCTGTTTTTGTGTCTGGTTTTTCTTTTTCTTTTTCTTTTTTTTTTTGGCCGAGGCTGCATGTAAACATATAACTTGGTATATACTTTTTATGCTGTTTGCTGAAATTTGTTAAATGTGACCCACGACAACAACAACAACAAATACTAAAGTCGCTGATGGCTTAGCCGAAAAAATCGAATTTAAAGTCAAATCGTCAACATCGGTCAAAACGACCGGATTGTTGTTGTTGTTGTTGTTTTTTTTTTTTTGCATAATTTTGTAGTCTAATGTATCGCTTATCATTAAATTTGCCAAAATTTCAAAGCTAAACGATCAGATGAAAGGCAAGAAATTAGCGTTTTTCTTGGTTATCATTTTCTGACTTTCGCCGGAACAGCATGTCCGAAGATTTGGATTTAACGCCATAGCTGAACTCCGACCCTAGCAATCAGGAAGTGTTCATATTGGTCAGAGAATCCTTGTTGCTGATTGGTCGTGCATGGACTACTGGCGCTAAGCTTGAATGAACATTGCATAGGTTGTTAGGAGCGAACCTTTCATTGCCAAGACGTGAAAACTGTCTCGCCTTCCTCGATCATGGTAGCGTGGGAAGAAAAACGTTGAAGTGGGAACCTTCGTGAGTGCGTTATCTAGGAAACTAGTCATAACTCGCCATCACTTGCAAATTCAGCTCGGCTAAGTGAGACCCCTGGTTAATGATAAATATATTCGTCATCTTTCCAGTGTTATCTATGTACGTTACCTCATACTGCACATAATGCTTGTAATTTTGACCTGTGTTCCACCCAAAGAGTGGAAAATAACATTCATACTGAATTGATGCTTTCAATACTGGTTCTTTAAAAAGAAAAAAAAATACGCTTTCATAATGCGAAACATGATAGCAAAATTAAATTGCAGCAAATAATTGAATTGACAATATTGTTAGCAGTTGATTACCACATCGCACTCCTGCATCTTCTTCGTGCTTACAGTCATTGTTGTACCACCCTTTGGATTGGCAACTGCCAAGACTCGACTCCCATCCATAGCATTCAACTTCATCAAGGAGAATAAATCCCGTCCCTTCTCCGAATGTTCCTCCAACAACAGCCTCCACACTGGTGGTGGGATATCCAAGTTGTCTACACACGACCTGTGCATCGTTATCATCCCAGCCATCGTCGCACACCGTGCCCCAGGCTCCATCGTAATAAACCTCAACTCGACCCTCGTACAACGAGCTTCCTCCGACAAGGCGGATGTTGACTGTCAGTGAAGGAGTGGTGACATCAAACACACCTAAAAGAAGCGACAAAAAAGAGTATAGCTAATGGGCGAGAGTAACGTCTAGTAGTGTCCCTCCCATTCAATGGGAAATAAAGATTTTGACATTAGGTAAAACATGAAGATTTTCCAACACCTTAGTTCGAGAATAGCCTGGTAGATATCAATGTCGAAGTCTTTATTTTCATAATCTAACAGTTTTTGTGTGGTTTCAGTGGCTGAAATCATTGCATTTTTATCACAGAAACGTAGCAGTTACTCATAAATGCAAACATCTTAGTCTTACCACACCGAACACCTGCGTCTTCATGGTGTCCACAATTATGGTTGTACCACCCGCTGGAAAAACAGCTAGATAGGTTCGACTCCCAGCCATAGCAACCAACGTTGTCAAGGAGAATGGATCCCGAACCTTCACCATATGTTGCTTTAATAAAAGCCTCAGCGTTGGTGGTGGGATGTCCAAGTTGTCTGCATGCGACCTGCGCATCGTTGTTATCCCAGTTGTCGTCGCACACCGTGCCCCAGGCTCCATCGTAATAAACCTCCACCCTACCCTCATACAACGAGCTTCCCTCGGCAAGGCGAATGCTAGCTTCTAGTATGGGAGTAATGTGCAATTCAAACGAAGTGAAATAAAGATACTCCTGTTAACCTTGTCATTAACTTAAGAAAAGTCCTATGCATTTCATCATCTGAACAAGGATAACGCTGTAAGTGACAACCCTCTGATTACAGGGTAAGGGTTAAAAGATTTTTTTCTAATTCTTTCAAAGTCGTACTAATTTTGAAATGATTTCTTGACTTATTCCAAATAAAGGAAGAAATGCTAGGGGATGAAACTAGAGTTGTCGAGATATACTCAACTTTCGAAAAAAGTGGAATTACAATTAGCTAATCTTTTTTTTTCTAGGCAGTTGGGTGCAGCTTGATCTCATCGCGAGGTCTTTTCCTTTTATTCAAAAGAATATGTTTGCAAACATCGAGCACGAAGTCTCTGTGACTATATCATTGAGCGTGGTAAAGGGCTTACAAATATAAACAGCGGATTCTTACCACATCGCACACCTGCATCTTCATGGTGCCCACAGTTACTGCTCTGCCACCCGTTGGAAGAACAGTGGGTAAGGCTCGACTCCCATCCATTACAACCAAGGTTTTCAAGGAAAATGGAACCAGATCCTTCTCCGTATGTCGCACCACCAAAAGCCTCGGCGTTGGTGGTAGGATATCCGAGTTGCCTGCAGACGACCGCCGCATCGTTTTCATCCCAGCCATTGTCGCATATCGTGCCCCAGACTCCAGCGTAATAAACCTCCACCCGACCCTCGTACAACCAACTTCCTCCGACAAGACGGATGTTAACTCCTGGTAAGAGAGTGGTATCATGATTCAAACGAAATGATAAGTTACGAATAAGGCTTGGGTGAATTCATTGGATTAAAACAATAAATAGCATCAGTTTTTTTTTTTTACAGAGGAAAACTTTATGGAAGTTCGAGAAAAGAAGATGTTTTCTCATTGTTCGTGAATTTCGAAAATTTTTCGACTAACCTTACCGTGTGAACAAAGTGGTATCACCTTACCCCGACTACTGTACACGCCATCTCCGTGCAGAAACCCGCATTCGGATATCGATTAAGAATTTACGTCTCATCATGTAAAAAAAAAAAAAAAAAAAAGCGATGAAAAAGCTCTTCGAGTACGGGTCAGGGGTTTACGGGACTATTTCTCTTTCTTTTTCGAATCCCGAATATTATGATGTGTTTATTCTCTTTTGATGGATGGGGAGGGGGTTGTCGGTTCTTAACAGGGGCCGTAAATGTAAAAAAAAAAAAAAAAAAGGAAAAAAGGGGAAAAAATAGTCAAACACCGTCACCCATGCTCCACTGTATATCGGCGCGAAATTCTTAAAACGATACCCCTCTGACAAATGGCTTACAATTACTATAAACAGCATAGTCTTACCACATCGAACAGAGGCATCATTGTCGTGTCCACAATTATGGTTGTACCATCCGATGGAAGAACAGTTCGCAAGGCTCGACTCCCAGCCATAGCAGCCTACGTTGTCAAGGAGGATTGATCCCGATCCTTCCCCGTATGTCGCACTACCTAAAGCCTCGGCGTTGGTGGTGGAAAATCCCAGTTGTCTGCACACGACCTGCGCATCGTTTTCATCCCAGCTGTCGTGGCACACCGTGCCCCACGCCCCACCGTAATAGAGCTCAACCCGACCCTCGTATAAAGAGCTTCCACCGACAAGGCGGAGGTATACTATAATGGGTAAGGGAGGAGTGGGATGATTCACACGAAATGAACTAAACATACACATGTTGCTTGTAAGCAAAATATAGCACAGGTATTTCAGTTAAGATCATTCAAAATAGATCTTCACGTGAGCACGGGGAATGATTGTTAACTCACAATCTTTTTGGGGAAAATCGACTTCATAGAGCAATAAACAAAAACACTTGTTGTCAAATACTTTAGCTCACTCAAACCACGCATCGCCAACAAAATCAATTAATACCAATGAAAAACAAAGCGACGATAAGCTCAGGGATTTTGAAAACTTCCGTTTCGTATAATGGCAGTCTTTAATTCTTTTTAATCTGAACCAGCGCATGATTACGTTGAATGTTCGAGCTTGTACTGTCTGCAGTTTCAACAACAAATGTACATAATATACAGCGAAGTCTTACCACATCGCACACCAGCATCTTCGTCATGCTGGCAATCATGGTTGTACCACCCGTTGGAAGAACAATTACTAAGACCTGGTTCCCAACCAATGCAGCCAACGTTGTCAAGGAGAATGGGTCCCAATCCCTGCCCATAAGTTCCTCTAGACATAGCTTCCGCATTGGTGGTGGGATATCCGAGTTCTCTGCATACGACCTTAGCATCGTTATCATCCCAGCTGTCATCACACACCGTGCCCCAGGCTCCATTGTGATAAACCTCCACCCGACCCTCATACAACGAGCTCCCTCCGACAAGGCGAATGTTGACTTCTGGAAAGGTAGTGTGACAATTCACACGAAATAAATTTAGCGGACATAAACCCACCGGAAGCGAAAAGGATTGACTGAGGTTAATCTACATTAACCTCCTTAACAGAAAATTTAATCATTTAACAGATCAAAAGTAAGTTAATTAAGTTTAAGTTTGGCTTTATAGCCAAACAGAAAATGTAGGCATTCCTTCTAGGTAATCTGATTGATGATTCGTCAATATTGCTTTGTGCACTAGAGTAAAATAATTATATTCCCCCATATTGTCACCTCCAAAGTTATCGAATATATATATATATAATATATATATATATATATATATATATATATATGTCTACATGTATATATATCATACACTTTTTTTAAAGAAATAACACTCAAAATGTTGTGTCTGTGTGCTTTTCCAATTTAGAAAATATAAGGCAGTAAAAGGCTCAGTGAGCCATTATTTATTATGCACTTCAAAACAGCATGCACTTAAAATGAACTTAAAATGTTATATAATTTTTTGAATATAACAATTCCAGAAATCATGGAAAAATGAGGTTAATACTTCAAATTGACGTCAAATATTTTAGATTATCATCCCTAGTGAACCCAATTACTGTACGTGGCATCTGAACCCGTTGTAAAAAATACTTTATATACATTATATATATATATATATATATATATATATATATATATTTATATATACATATATATGTACATATATATATATATACATATATATATTTATATATATATATATATATATGCACATGTATATATATATATTATTATATATATATATTAATTTGATCTTTGATTAAAACATTCAGTCTAATTGTAGGTCTGATTTTTTTTCCTGGCCACCAATAAAACCGGTTAGAAACTTTTGGATTAAAATGAAGACAGGCCTGCAATAGACTAGGCGTTCACTCAATGTAAACAACATGTACTTAAAATATCACAATAACACGCCTCACGTTTGAAATTGAAATTGAATTCATATCATGAAGTTATCTGCCATCTTGAGTTTTATAATAAAAACAAACAGACAAACAAAAACACAAAATTTATGCAAATTTCTCCTCGTTAATGCCAGCTCATTTTTAGGATTACGGTAAGCGTGTTGACAACTCGTATAGTTTTACCACATCGGACGCCTGCATCTTCGAAGTGCGTACAGTCGTGGCTGTACCACCCGTTGTGAGAACAGGAAGCTAAACTCGACTCCCAGCCGAAACAATTAACGTTGTTAAGAAGAATCGGTCCCGATCCTCCTCCATAAGTTCCTCCAGCCATAGCCTTCGCATTGTTGACCGAATATCCGAGTTGTCTGCAGACGACCCGCGCATCTAAGTCATCCCAGCCATCATCACACACCGTGCCCCAGACACCATCGTAGTAAACCTCAACCCGACCCTCGTACATCGAGTTTCCTCCAACAAGGCGGAAGTTGTTCTGCACAGTGGGTGTTGTTGTTAAACCATCTATGCAAAAGAAAGCGATAATTCCTGGTTTTTCTCCAAGTTGAATTACACAGGGTTTATTTACCACCTGACTGTGGCCTGTTGGTTAACGCCATGGTCCACCGGTGTTCTTTGTAAAGTTTCATGTAATTTTGTAACTCGGACCAATAGCATATCACATTCAACTTACATGCGATGGGATGTTGCGTTCCATAATATAATCTACGATTGATTGCAATTTATGACATCGCCTTTTCTATGGAAAAGCACCCCAGTTTTTGTGTATATTTCCTGTACCATAATTTAGTTGACCATGAATAAACATGGGTTTATCATGCACAGTAGCAATAATACTTTATCTTAAAATATCTGTCGTTTTGGTAAACATCTTGATTGCATTTGCACTCCCTGTGAAATTTTCACACCCCGCCCTTTATTTCTTAAGCTTTTGATGTTACATTTTCAAGCAATATGACAAATGAATGAAAAAAATCACCCAACGATTGAAGAATTGAATGCATGGTTTGCTTATTCCTTTCATTAATATTTACATTTCTTGTCATGCCATTATGTAGTGTGAGACTACATTATGAAATTATCATGAGCTGAGCGATTTTTCATGTACACACTGCAGTATAAAAACTAAGAACGCACTGAAGATGCACACGCGTAACAGAGATGAGACGTACCATTGTTTAGCTCCCAGAGTTCACCCACCACATTCACAGCTACTCAAACTTTAATAGCTGTTCAAACTTTGATTTTTAATGTACGACAGGTCTCATGAGAGAAATGGTACACCCTGCAACATCCCAGCCCCCCCCCCCCCCCATTGGTGGTCAATAGATGTTAAATTATAAAGTAGTTTTAATACTAAATTGGACATCATGGCAAAATTACAAGATTAAGTCATGTTCTTAGTTAGACCGGATTTCTTCCCCTCTAACTTCTTTAATCGATAGATTTAGAGAGATTCTTTAGAGAGTGTGCATGAAATCGGTGAATATAAATATTTTAAAGGTCCTCTCATATGGGGGACCCCCTTCTTCACCTTCGGTGTTATTCTGAAAATCTCTCTCAAGGTTCTTCCTAAGTTTCTTCCTAAATCAGAAAGTTACAAAGTGCTTAGGAAAGACAGAATTGGTATTCTAAAATTTCTCAGTAGGCACTTCTTAAACCAAGCCATATCCCCTCCCATCGTTTTTCTTAAGCCAGTGCGATACGTCTTATCATAAGGAACCAACCAATGACAATCGCATTATTATGACATAGTGTTATGTACACGTGTTGTGCATGCCCACACTCACGATGTCCCACTTTTCATGCCCATTTCGCGCATCGATAGATTTACAAATTGCGCGCACTGAATGACATGCATATACGATGCTTTGCAGCTTGCTGTAGCTTAACAGCGTACCTTAGGGAAGGGGTGGGACTCTCCTAATAATCTTCCTAAATTAATTTTCTTTGCTAGGTGCATTCTAGAATACCAACTTCTTCCTAAGTCAGAAATTTGCATACCTTCCTACGATTCATCCTCGTTTGCATAATTATCCCTAGTTTAGGGTAAAAAGGTTGGGTAGAAACTTAGAAGGACTGATGAAGATTATGATGCATGCATACAGTCGAAGTGTAAACTCCAAAAACATTATAAATTACCAAACTGGAATGGTGACTTACGTCGTGCGACTACTTCTGGCGTCCTTCCAGTGGAAGAATGGCCATTGTATGTGTGATTTCGTGCAGTAATTTCACGCACTGATGCGCTTTCAGTACGTGAGAGATGGTTCGGAATCTCTCTGGGCGATCCGGGAGAAAAGTCGTACGACGATATAGTTACCATTCCAGTTTTGTGATTTATAATATTTTCGAATCTTAGAAAGGCAATTAGGAAGATATTCAGAATGCCACTTAGGAAAAAAGTACTGACTTAGGAAGACATTTCTTCGCAGGAAGGATTTCAGAATACCACCCCCATTCATCTGCCATTTTCGCTCATTTTGGCTTGTGATAGGGTTTTAGATTTAGTTTTATGCGAGGATCAGGATTAGGGTTTTTTGTGGGTAGAGTTTATTCTTGGCTAAGTGTAGAGATATTTCATGGGAGCAATTGTCACTGGAGCAGAAGTCATGACACCAATCATTATATCTTCATTACATCTGCTCCGACACCATGGTTCCATTTCGAAGTCAATGTACTATTATTATGATTCGATAGCTCCATGCCGGCATTGGACTTTGAGAAAGTTTGGCTTGCTTTATATGAATTCCTAACTATTTGATGATTGGGTAACTTCTTTTTTCCGTCGTATTGTGTCGTTAGGTGAGAAATGCCTGGAGACAGATAACACGAAATGAAGAGGGCTTTGAAAATATAAGAAAAAATAGGCCTACTTTTTTTACTATAAGACACATGCTAAGAATTTAGATTATTCCATATAGCGAATTGATAAAATGAACCTGTCGGTTATTGTTTAACAGTCAACATGGATTTCAAAATATCGTACGTAGAGATGCCTTCATGTGTCCTTTCTTTGATGAAATAAACATAGTGTGTCCCTTTAACTGCGAGGGTTTGTTTCATTAAGCTTTAACATGACTCGACATTTTCACGGTCTGCAGAACAAACAGTTGACATTGAAAGCTATATTTATTATGTATTCCTCCTACTTCCTTATTCCCTTTCGTCAGCGTCAACAAATTTAATGAAAGGATTTACATTATTTGTCTATGATATTTGTTTAGCTCTGCACCCCTCCATCTCTCTCTCTCTCTCTCTCTTTCTCTCTCTCAATATACGAGACAAGAAATAAGCCAGCAATGAACCTCGACTTGTCGACGCCCATAAACAACTTCCAATGAGGGAACTATTCTTTGTGTGATTGTTTCAATCTTCACGCCTCCCCTCTTACCAATATGATCGAGGAATGTCTCTTGCACATTGGATACATTGTCAATGCTCATCAAACTCTTTTCGGTTGTTGTCACAGCTCTACTGTTTAGAATGCACCCACTCATTTCTTTAAAAAAAAAATGTATTATTTACGTACAAGGGTGGATGCCTCGAAACTATGTGATGAACTATATTCGCAAACCAAATAGTTTCTAGTATATGGCGCTTCATAACGCACACTCCAAAACACATGTGGTACTCAGTTGTTTACAGGCGGTCTTGTTTTTTCCATAATATCTCTTGCCGGGGTAAAATGTGAGTCTGAGGTGTACTTTAGAGTGAGGATTCAGGTTTATAACTTTTTTGGTGAGATAATGGAAACCTCTTATGAAATATGAAAAAGCATCTACTTTCAAGAGGTGGCTGAGATTTCAAAAAAACGGTCCTCATGAAATTGACATGCCACTACTTTTAGTATAATTTTTTTGTTTTACCTTGTTTTTAGATGTCTCAGGAATTTCAAAACCGATTTTCATCAAATGAACTTTTGATTCCCTTAGAATTGAATGCTCTTTAACATTTCATAGAGTTGTTTCTTAATATCTCGCAAAACGTTACAAGCTGAATCCTCACCTCAACCATTACTGTACAGTCTCCTTAATCACCACATGACATGTTAGCAAAACTGACGGAAAGATTAACTATCTTATCCAAAATTTATGATATCATCTTTTCATGCAGATGCCAATGTGTGAATGACGCAACCATGAATGGTACCATTCGTCTCATCCTTATTGTAGTGTTTTATTAACACATGTCATGTATAAAGGGTTAAAACCTATCTTCCAAGATTTCCTAAGATTCCTTGATGATTTCTTTGTTTTAAGTAGGAGCAAACAGCAACTACAAGTGATGTCAGTGATTCCGAAGGTTCGTTAATCCAAAAATGAAATAAGATTCATTAAAGAGTGAGTATTAACGAACATTCAAAATCATGAACCTTTCTGTTTTTCTTTTTCGGACTAATGAAAATTCGGAATTACGAACCTGATCTCAGTTTAAATATATGAACCATCGGAATGAGAAACCTTATTTCATTTTCGGATTAACGAACCTTCTGAATAAAATACACTGACGGACAACCGAAATCGCAAAAAGTTGGTTTATGTTTTAAACAGGTGTGATGAAAACAGTTTTAATGCCAACACTTGAAGACACCTACCTCTTTGATATTTCTCTTAAATTGCTTTTCGGTTTTATTTTGTTTTGTTTTTCGTTGTTGTTGTTGTTGTTGTTGTTTTTTTTTTGGGGGGGGGGGTTCGTCTTTTGTTTTCACACAAGAGTAAAAGGGATGTGAAAGTGCATTTTCATCAGTTTTTTTGAACCCCTTTTTTGTAGAATAGTGAGATCAGGTTTATCTTAGAGGCCCTTTTTCATCCCTTGATAATCCTTTGCACACTCTTCACTTTCAAGTCTGATAACTTTTGAAGGGATAACGCTACTACTTTGAAAGTTGGCATTAATTGTGGACAGAATGTGTTAATAGAGCATATTCAATTTGAACTTAATTTGATAATGCCTTCATTGCCGCTTCTCCAGTGGTTTACATCCTGATTTTTGTCCCATTCACCACATAGCCAGCACGGTTTGGTAAAGATTAAACTCTTGAACAGACAGATAGACCCTGTACGTCAGAGCCCCTTTTCTCGGTTCACAACTTTCCAGTGTGTGTGTTTTCTTTCCAATATTTAGATAGGTTAAGAGAGTCAATTTCAATTGAGCTATACATCATTGTAAAGCTTAGAATCTGCTCTTTTAGAACCTGCCCTTAACAAAAAATCCTTGTCTTGCGACTGTTTGTTGGTTTTGTGATGGTGAAGGTGTTGTGATATATGTACATAAATTATATATATATATATATATATATATATATATATATATATATATATATATATATAAGAGAGAGGAAATCATTACAAATCATCAGTTTAGGACTGGACAAAATATTGGCAATCAAGACAGAGATGGGGAAAAGAAAATGCAAACCCTGTAATTCTGCCCCGTCGGATTGTGCGAGTGTTCAAAATTATCCCTATGTAATTTTGCGTTACTTTGCACTATTGTGATTATTGAATCAATTCAAAATAACATCCATTACGAAAAAAAAAAATGTAGTTTATATCACAAAAAAAAAAATACAACTTGGTACAATTCCCTTCTAGGATCGAGTCATCAATGTGAATTGACTCTGCGCCAGTTTTTAAAGTCAGTAACAGTAGCTCATCTGACTTCACCACTCTGATAGGTGCAGTCGGTATATAACTTCATATAATTACTACTTACCAATAAAGCTGTACTGGACTGAAAAGAAGACACAACACATGATCGCGTATCCTTTTTCAGGGGACGCCATGTTGGGACCCATGATATTTCTGTTTTGCGGGTAAAATCTTGACAGTCTGGAGCTTGCCTAATTCAAGCTGTTCATTCAACCTTGGTGCATGCATACAGTACTGGAAATGTAGCAACATGTTTCATTTTATAAGGACATTGTACGTGATTCTGTCACGGATGGTAAAATTCCCCAGAAGATCAATTACTGGGTGAGAGGGACAGAAAGAAAGAGAAAGAAAGAAAGAACGAAAGACAGGAAGAACGAAGGAAAGAAAGAAACAAAGAAAGAAAAAAGAAAGAAAGAAAGAAAGAAAGAAACATCGAAAGAGAGATGAGAGTAGGGGTTAGTTAGCTCAGTCGCTTGCGCGTCTGCCTCACGATCCTAAGGACCCCGGTTCGATTCCCTGGGCCCACTGAGCAATGTTGTGTGCAAGGGAACAAACCGTCTCCTCTATTAAGAGGCAAAACACTCTGTCCCTCGGATAGGACGAGAATGGAGGCCCCATGTATGAGAAAATCACACCTCATGCACGTAAAAGATCTCGCTTCTTTTATCCATCGCAAGGAGCAGAGTATGTAACCCGGTGAAGTGATCCCGCCTTTCGTCCACTTGGACTTCATGGAAGACCAGCTACTGCAGCTGAATATGGGCTATCCAGCCATTTTCTCAGAAGGAAATGAAACAAACAAACAAAAATTCCCTGTACTAGTCTTGTCAGATCGACTCGTCAAGAACAAACACATATACGGTACACGACATAATAATGCATACAGACATGCATAGTACCCATTTTAACTTACAGTAACAAATATGTTATGATGATATACAGTGTTTTCATTGTCATGTGAAATTTACACGGAAGTGACCTTGAAAGAAGACAAACTAATCGTCTAAGAAGCAAAGAATTTTAGAAAGTAAATCGCCTTTTAATTTCAGGGCGTAGAGGGTATGATTTTCCCGACACAACATCAATAACAAACAACAGATCCTGCATTTAAAATGCGTTCAATGGACATTTACATCAAAACATCGTGTCTTCTGTGATCAGACATACTTTGTGACAAATCATTCCTCGCCATGGTCAAACAAAAAGTCTGCAAGCGAGTGCAAGAAATAAATACTGAAATAAAGACGGAAGAAAGCAAAATATTCGATCTGGGGGTCACTAATGACAAAAGAAAAAAAATAAAGAAATTGAGAAGCTCACGTATCAAAAATCTTGACAAAATGATTAGATCCAGAAGCTGAGGCGACACTCAAATAATCGAGAACAGTACTTTCGTCGTATTTTGTCCCTGAATGAAGATCCCACCAAGGATACAGATGACACCATATTTCGTCTAGCTAGTGTCGTTCTGAATGTTCCCATCTACAAGGATGACATCGAACGCAGCCATCACATCAGACCGAAAAACAAACTGGCACACCAAACGAAATCATCAAGATCCAACAAGTTGTCAGACCATCCACCATGTCCAATTATATCAAAGTTCGAAGTCATAGCGGTACAGCCAGTTGATCGATCCTTGACCATCGCAGGAAACTTGCAAGTCAAAGAAAGTCGATAGTAGAGGATCTGACAGCCGAGAAAGCAACAATCCTGCGAGCTACGAGGAACTGTCAACTCATATTTTTTTTCTTTTTTTTTTTTGGATTTACATTACTTTGTTTTTTATTTACATTAATGCCATCACTAATTGCTCCCCTCGTTTGAACTTCATCTTATTTGCAGACGACACTAACATTTTTTACTCTCATAATGATATTGCATCACTGATTGATACACTTAATATGGAATTAGGTAATATTTCGAAATTGTTTAGAAGTAACAAGTTTTCATTGAATATTGATAAAACATGTTTTATACATTTCCATACTCTTCAATCCCAACCCACCCGTCCTAAAAGTATTTATATTGATGGTATAAACATTGCTGAGAAACATTCAACCAAGTTTCTAGGAGTGACCCTAGATAGCAATTTAACTTGGAATACTAATGTGCAGAATATTACTACAGCAATATCTAAAACAACTGGTGTTTTAAGGAGAATAAAGTATTTGATTAATGATCAAACTTTAATAATGTTATATAAGACTTTATTTTTACCATTATTATGTAATGCATTGCAATATTGTATGGGGCAACTGTAGCAAAACTAAATTAAATACAATTTTTATTCTTCAGAAAAAGGCTCTTCGTATATGCACACACTCAAATTTCTTGGCTCACACCGATCCTATATTTCATCGCCTACAAACTTTAACAGCCCATGACATACATATATATCTAACTGCTATATTTATGTATAAACACACTGGAAATTTATTACCATTTTTTCATAATGCCTTAGTAACTAATGACCATATTCATTCATACCCAACCCGTCGTTCCCATGATTTTCATTTAAGTAATCCAAAGCTTCTACTTGCTCAAAAATCGATTAGACATCACGGTCCGGATACATGGAACACTCTTCCTGAGGAGTTGAAACAGTGTGCCTCCTTGTTTTCATTTAAAGCAAACTTAAAGAAGCACATTTTACTACAGTATGCTTCAAATACAAATTAAAAACAAATAATTCATATGATTAATGTTGGTCTCCCAAATAGCAACATCGCATATCGTTCCCTCTTCCAGCAAACCAATTCGATTTTTCTACATTCCAGCATATCTGCCCTTCTGCACTTTCTAGCACTTGCACGCACATCCACCACCATCACGTTTATTTTCTACTGCTATCTTCGCAGCAGAATTTGTATTGTATTGTATTATTACGAAACCAGTATACGTCCCTACCTTTTCCTCTGGCCGGCCATCTTCTCAAGCTATGCTTACAATGGCGGCCCTCTGCATTATCGTTCCGTAATTATAATTGTTGTAATCCCCGCTGCATAGACAAGCATACTGTATATTGTATCATTAATTACCTTTTATATCTTTGTTTACGCAAGTCAAACGACTCTGTTTTTGAATTTATTTTGTATATTTTCCACATGTTCATGATCATGTGCCTTATGTATATTGATTTGCTGATTGATTTGTTGATTTGCAGAAAATAAAGTATCTATTAAACAAAAACAATAAACAATATAGACGGAAGCTGCCTGGTCGATAGGTGGACGCATCTTTGCGATCTTACTGACAGCACTCTGTCGTGGAAGGACAAGAAACTCATAACATTAGCAGATGAATCACTAGATGAATCGAATTACTTTGTTCACACTCGACCAATGTTGTTTCTGAAACTAAAACATTCTCACTTTTGATCATTAAAAAAAAAAATTATATAGAGAGTCTCATTTTCAGAGTTTATTACCAGTACATCTTTGTCAGTACTACTTTTTTGTTTTGGAAACTTGATTGTTGCCATGTCAGTGTTGTCTTCCCAAAAATGAACACTGAATTACTTTAATTTTATTGATTCTGCTACAGGCACGTCGAGAATATGTCAGCTATTTAAGACGAGGTTAGACATGGTAAAGGCGTGTCTGTTTCTCTTTTTGTTCCTCTTCGTCTTCTTCTGCCTCTGCTTCTTCTTCTTCTTTCTTTCAATTCTTTTTCGCTCTTTTTTATTTCAAGAACTATCAATAGTGATTATAGTGACAGTATACACTCTTATTTCTGCGGCGTCAAAAATAACTCGGAAAGTGTGAAATGTGACTCGGAAATGGCGCCGGCTGGGAGTCAACTCCTTCCGAGTGAAAGCTACTCGGACTTCCGAGTCAAATGATTTCACTCGGATTCCGAGTCATTTTCCGAGTCATTTCTGTGGCGTCAAATTAACTCGGAAAGTGTCAAATTTGACTCGGAAATGGGGTCAGTTAGGTGCAATCTATTCCAGCAAAATGACACGGATTTCCGATTCAAAAGATCACAAAATCACTCTAATACGGTGTCGTTTCCCGCATTGTAAGTAACTCATTTTGGTGTAGTAATGACCCGGATTTGGTGTACACTTTTCCAGATGAATGCGGAATGGAGGAGCACATAAGCGTTTTCATCGGTGAGTACTAGCTCGCAACTCAATCACAAAACTCATACAAATAATTGCCCGAAACAGGGTCCAAACAGTCAGCCCTATCCAGGGCAAAATGAACCCTCGACACGGACACATGGACCGGCAATGGCGTAGCCGTAGGCGGCCGTACGGTAGCTCGAATTGGCAATCAAGATCGTATGTGTATTTTATGCATGTACAGTGGAGGTGTAGCTAGGTAGGTTCACATCTATTGTATATTGGTTCTAACGTATAGCATAATATTATAGCAAAGGGTTACGTACAATAGGTACGAGCTACCGTGGTACGGCCTCCTACGGCTACGCCACTACCAGTCAATGTGTCCGCGTCGAAAGTTCACCTCGCCCGGAATAAAACCGACTGCCCAGACCATGCTTCATGCCATCATCAACATGAGCGCTGTGAATGAGGTGGGTACTCACCGATGAAAACTCCCATGCACTCCTCCATTCCGCACTCCTCCAGAAAAGTGCACATGAAATTGTAAATCTTGAAGACAAAAAGTTGCAAGACATCTCGCGGCCACGGCGGATCGTCGAGAAGTGACGCTTTTTTTTTTCGCGGGGGTACTACGTCACATAGGACACATGACATGTTTTGTCCAATTGTAGCGCGCGTATGTCATGTACACCGCGCTGGGTATTTCTGATGTTTCTCTGCGCAGGTGTAAAAAGTCCGATAACCAAAATCATAACTCGGATATGAGTCAGAAGTACACGGTTGGTGTGAAATTTACACGGATCGGAGTTAAAAATTTTTGACTCGGATTCAGAGTTGAAATTTTGACTCGGCAGAAATAAGAGTGTAGTTGTTAGTATGACTGGTGTTCTGATTTCACAAGAATGCTTTCGGGTTAGTTGAAAGGTTTAGCAGAACCTCATAGAGAACACTAGAAGTTTCCTCAAAATCCAACACAACATTCCAGTGAAACTTTAAAGTTGCACATGTTTGAAGTCATAATCACGTGATTTGCAAATTAAATGAGATTTGTGTGTGTTTGTTTGTTTGTTTGTTTGGTTTATTTCTGCATTTTCTTTCTCCGAATACAATTGCAAATGAAAACAAAATGATACAGATACATACAAATCAATACAAAGAAAAATCATTTGCGTAACAACATTCAGTCTGAAGTGGCATAATTATGAATCAAAATAACATATGAAGGCATACTGTATCTATTAACAGAAGAGAAATCAATATAGATTTCATCATAATCATAATCATCATCATCATAAGATGATGATGATGATGTCATCGGTTTACCGGTCTGAGTCAGAGTGGAACCGCAGTTTTAAAAACACTTTGCACTCCCGTTATAACAAATATGATTTTAACGAAATTCTGGTTACAACGAAGTAAAAAAAAAAAATCAGGCCGCAGTTATCCGCTCTGTGTTTTGCATTGTTTATCAATCTTGTTTGGTTATAACGAAATTTCGATACAACGGAAAAAAAAAAAACTGCCGGTCCCGAGGACTTCGTTATAACGTAAGTCCATTGTAGGCCCTGGCACCTTCCATCAAAGTTTAGTAAGAGGTGATTTCGTCACTATGGAGGAATAGTTACTGAGGTATAATCAGTACAGAACAAGCATTGTGTCTTTTGTTGTTGTTGTTGTTGTTGTTAATCAAATATTGCAGTAATAGGGGTTAATATTACGGTGGACTCCCGTTGAAACGAAGTCCTCGTGACCGGCGGTTTTTCTTTCGTTGTATCGACATTTCGTTGTAACCGAACAAAATTAATAAACACTAAAAGAATATGGAGCGGCTGATTTTGACTCCTGAATTTAATTTCGTTGTAATCGGAATTTCGTTATAATCGTGTCTGTTATAAAGGGAGTGCACTGTAATAGCAGTATACGATTTATTTTCAACACCTATATCTTCCACTCTGTGCATAATGCAATTTCAATGCAGGAAATTACACGAGGCATGAATGATGAAGAACCATTTTCCTACAACACTTCTTTGCCTTTGCTGCGGTCTATACCTTATGCTCTGGCGATAGCATCTGTCCGGATCTACATGCTCAAGCCATGAGGCATATCATGTGTGTCATGGCGGCGCTCCGCTGGAAAGGCATGTTAAAATGATTATAGCTTGTGCATCATAACAACATACTACCCATCGACTTATAAAGGGAAGTATACATAAGCAGACATGCATATAAATACTCGTGCATCACTCTTTCGCATCACAAAATATACATTTTATGTATATAATATGAGCTAAAGAAGATAATGAAATATAGGCCTGGAACAGAATTAATCTTGTTCCGTGAGTTGACCTCTTGTTGACATTATGTATCTCTTCAAACACACACACATCAATCATAACACGAGACACTAAAGGAATGGTATAAGAGTTTGTTTGCCAAAACCGATAAGTCCATATTTGTCAAATGGAGATATTTGCGATTAAAGGTCAAGAAAAATAAAGAGAATAATAAGAAATTTTTTGCTTCTTTTGACCATAACTTCAAAAATGTACCTTTTTTGTGTAGTGACCAATGTATCATTTAAAAGGTATCATTTTGTACTTTATGACAGAGACCGTACTTCAAAATCTTCAAAAATGGACTTATCGGTTTTTGCAAACAAACTCTTCATATATATATTTTTTTTCATTATTGAGATGTGGCTTCAGGTGTATGAGAGAGTAACAACTCATGCACGTAAAAGATCCCGCTTCATTCATTCATCGTAAAGAGCAGGGTGTTTAAAAAAAGTACCATTAAGTACCATGTTATTACTATGGTATTACCATGGTATTACCATAGTAACCATGGTAAATTCATTTGTACCATAGTACTACCATAGTACTACCACAGAAGTACCGTACGGAATAGGAAAGTACTATTTGAAAATATAGAAGTACCATAATGTACCATAGTACTACCATGAATGTACCATAGATGTTACGGTATTACAATGAAATTACAATATGTATTATATGGTTGATGTTATACTGAACAGAGTGCCATCCTCACACGTGATACTTTCATGGTTCTCCATAGTACTTTCATGGTTCTCTGTGATACTTTCATAGTACTCCATGGTACTCTTGGACATTTTCATTGCACTTTGTGGTACTTTCACAGTTCTCTATGGTACTTTCACAGTTCTCTATGGTACTTTCATGGTACCTTATGGTACTTGTTTGACTGGCATATGGTACTGCTACCATAATCTTGCAAAGTTGACTTGCCCCAAGAAAGTCAAAAACATTGAAAATGATAATTTCCTCTTTAATAATCTAATCACTTAAGCTTGGCCTTTCATAGCATTGGAATATTGTTACAAGTGATTCTGTAGTTTGCAAAAACTATGAATTAGGCATTAAACAGCCTAAAGATTTCCACATTTTTCCTCATTTTTTTTTATTACATTTTACTTGCCTATGGGTAAGTGAATTTCTTCATTTTAATTTGTTCACTTGCCCGACATAAGATTTTACTAGCCCCGGGAAAGTGTGCAAGTGATTGTGTCATCAGGCCCTGTTTTACTTCAAATAGTTGAAATGCGCGCAACTCGAAGGATTTCTTCAAGTCCCGTTCGATTTGACTTAGGCAAGGTTTACTGTACTTTATCAACTGGGTTGGATGCGTGAAATCAAGTTTTCCCCTTTGAGTGAAATGTATGAGTACAAGACCCACTAGAGTCTTGTTATTTGTTGCTTAGATACAGTTGCATAATTGAAATGCACTTTTCTTAATATGTATGTGTGTGTGTAATTTTAAGGCCAGGATTACGGGAATTACCATGAGTATTGTAACTTTGTGTGCTAAATGAAACACCAGTATTATGTGGCAACTGCCAAGTGCCACCAAAGTATTCACTGTGTTCTATTTGTCATGAAATCATTCAAAATATCAAATCTTGTTTTTCTGCAGTTGTATTACAACGTTAAAGTAAGTCTTTATTAAAAACAGAAAATTACTTTTTTTTTTTGGTTTGTGGATTATTTTGCAGATTCCTAAGGACTGTTGCTGTCTGTGTTGATTTTGAAACGGCTCATGGTGTGATGTTGGTGAAACCATCATATCTTATCGTACAGTGCTTTCATCCACCTCATTCGCCAATCTCCTTTGTGCAATTTACATTAAGAAAAGAATTATTAAGTTCGAAATGCCAGTTTTCCTCAAAGAATCCTAATGAGTGGACCTGCATGAGGTTGATGAATGCATGATTTAAGGTTGTAGTAGCTCAACATTTGTTTACTAGTATCTATTATGATAATGCATGAAGAGGATATGCATACAGTGCATATTTTTTGTTGTAGTTGTAATATACAGTGTGATATGCAGTGTGCATATACACTGCTGTAGGTTTTTGCTAACACACACATACACAGTTACAAGTGTACATAGCTTTTCAACATCTACTGTAGATGGTTGCTTATTTGTGTGTATACATTCTGTACAGGCATTGCAGGCTAGACGTACCCTGGATGCCCAGGTCACTTCCTGTCTGCAATGTCATGTGATGTCTGGTTTTTATGCAAATGAGGTAATAATGAATAATTATCTTTATGACAGCCAATCATTTTAAGTTACGTAATATATTCAGTATTCTTTAGCCAATCAAAATAGTTTTGCCTTTGTGGCCATTGAGAGCTGCGCTTTGCCATGCAGGGCTAGCTAGGGTAAGTTTTTGCAGGCCCCAAAATTTAGTCAGTCCTGCTGCAACTTTCATAGAGTGATCACCA
Source organism: Diadema setosum (assembly GCA_033980235.1). Lineage (NCBI taxonomy): Eukaryota > Metazoa > Echinodermata > Echinoidea > Diadematoida > Diadematidae > Diadema > Diadema setosum. The sequence goes on along the minus strand of CM067074.1, from coordinate 1,274,421 downwards.
GTGTGTCTCTATTCTGCTTAGATCTGGCACGTGCTTGTGACTCGGGCACACGATACTGTCAGTGATGAGTTTTTATTGACTTTGAGATTAGCTAGGCCTACTTCACTGTAGGTCACCTACTCGATCGGCCTACGTAGACCTCAGTTGTGTTCTGCACAGTTGCCTATATACTGATTCTGATGGTGGATTCATATTTTGGACTGAGCATTATTTTTGGATAATTCCAACCCCGGAATAGCAGGCACTCCTGTGACGCTAGATTACTGCTAGAATCTACCAAGGTTTTTTATCAGTCGTACATCGCCCTAGCCTACGCACTGCGTAGACTTCTGATTGGATATTGACAGTAGTATGCAGTATCACATCAGGCTAGGCTATCTCCGTGGCGTAGGGAGCTAACCTCGCATTGGTCCCTACACTGACGTCTGAACCTGCCATCATTGCAGTACTCGTGGCGTGCACAGCAGGGTCCCTTCTTGGTTTCAAGCTGTTTCTTTCGACGACGCGGGCGCCCAGCACGGCAGTGAACATCAGTGAACAGTGAATACCACCCTCCTAGTCCTAGTTTCATCGTCAGCGGCCAGAGTTTTCTTCCAAGATTCTACGGATTATTTCTAGTGCTAGCGCCTGTGGCTGTGTTACTGTCAGATCTAACTGTCGACGGGACTGCTACCGACATATCGACTACCGCGCTAGTGCTGGACTATCCTAGCAGGTAGCTTTTATTATTAGGTCTTAGATTTATACTTGGTACAACCATGTACTACAATCCATGTTTGTAAACAGCGGCGGCCTCCCGCTATATAAACAGTGCCTGTAGTTAAGCTGTAGGTTAGGCTCCTACCTACTAGAAAAAGTAACAGTCCCTGCTGGTTAACGTGCGTACTGTAGTGTAGGGCCTAGGATTAGGAACCTACACTGCTACAGTCTGTATCCTGGTATAGGATAGGCTATCTAACGTTAGTCTATACTGTTTTAGTCTCAGTTTTGTCGGCCATTGTGATTAGAACATATGTACGTTAATGTTACAGTTTAAGCGGCGGCCTTCCGCTATATAAACAGTGCCACAGCTGTATACTTGTCAACCAGTTTTAAGGTTAAGCGGCGGCCTTCCGCTATATAAACAGAGCCACAGCTTACAATTTGTCAACCACAATTTAAGAACTCTGTAGACACGCTGTGTTTTCTCTGGATTTATTTTTGATGGCTGATGCCTCATAAATAAAAATGGTTTAAGCCAAATATCTTGAACAGTATACCGACCAGTACCAAAGCCTTCGTTTGCGTGGTGTAACATTTAGTGTAAAGCCTAGAAATCTATCTGTGAATCCCGTGATCAAAAGTGTGGGGTGAATGGGCATGTGGAGTCCTTGGATTTTAGTTGTTTTTTTTTTTTTTTTTACTTTGAGCTACACTGAGAAAACATTCATGTGAATGGTGTGTGTGTGTGTGAATTTATTGAAGTCAGTGATCAATACTTTTGGTTACGTTTCATCTGACATCACACACTCATTTAATACTTGCTAGGTATCTCATAGTACATCGAAATACAACAGCACCAAACCCAATAAATCATATTATGGCCTACTTCATATTGATCTCCACAAGGTCATGCAGACGTGCAATGGCATAGATTATTGCTTATAATGAGCATTTCATTCAAGCTACCACAATTAGCCATGCAAAGCATATATGATAAGATATGAGGTGAGTGGGTTGAACTTAAAGTATTATTTTGTGCTAGTACAGTTATATACTAGTGTAGTTCTGTGGATGATGTGATACTATGTGATACTTGAAGTACTGTCGTACTAGCATGGAAGGACCGTGGTACCACCATGAAAGTATTATTTTGTGCTAGTACAGTTATATACTAGTGTAGTTCTGTGGATGATGTGATACTATGTGATACTTGAAGTACTGTCGTACTAGCATGGAAGGACCGTGGTACCACCATGGAAGAACCGTGGTACTACCGTCTGGATGTACCGTGGTACTACCGTGGATGTACCGTGGTACAGTAGTACCGTGGATGTACCGTGGTTCTACCGTTGTAGTACCGTATATGTACCGTGGTACTACCGTGGTACTACTACCATGGATGTACCGTGGTAGTACCTTGGTACTACCATGGTACTACTACCATGGATGTACCGTGGTAGTACCGTGGTACTACCGTGGTACTACCGTGGTACTACCGTGGAAGTGGTACGGCATGGAAGTACCATGGTAATGAATGGTACTACCATAGTACAACCATGGTAATACTATGGTATTACCATGGTATTTTTACCATGGTAAATCCATGGTAAATGTACTGCCTTCATCTGTCAATTTACCATCCTATGGTAATACTATGGTATTACCATGTTGTAAAAGTACTATGGTAAAACCATGGTAATACTATGGTATTACCATAGTATTTTTACCATGGTAAATCCATGGTAAATGTACTGCCTTCATCTGTCAATTTACCATCCTATGGTAATACTATGGTATTACCATTGTAAAAGTACTATGGTAAAATCATGGTACTTTTTTATAAGGGGGCCGAAAATGATGATAATGCTGCATCATTTTTGAATGGCTGTAATAACATTATTGCAATGACTACAGCTTAACACAAATGAGAAATCAGTGGAATAGTAGATTACTGCACATGGAAGACTGTATAGACATAATGAGGAGTAGTAAATAGAAGAGTCACCGGAAGAGTCATAGGGATAACATCCATCTTGCCACGTACATTGCTGATTGCTAAGAAATCATATCCCTGGTATTTGTTTCAATTATCCCCTCCATTTTGATGATAAGCTGTGAATGTCACATTTATTTTGTCAGCGGCCGCTGACAGCGCGCCAATAAGCAATATTGTGATGTGTTGGTATCCAACCGGAGCAAAGATATTGGGTGCGTTCGAGCGCTCTAAAGGGAACCAAAGCGAACTGAACCAAAGCGTACCGTACCGAACTGTGCCAGTTTTGGAGCGTTCGAGCGCTCTGTTGTGAAAGCGTACCTCACAAGTTATTTTTTAGAAAAGGTCACGCATTTTTGTAGCAAGAATGTCATCCACCTGGCGCTTGAACTACTCTGCCCCCCCAAGGAAAAACGCAGTATCTAACATTTTTGGCGATTTTCACTTTTTTGCATAAATATAGTCAGTGGGCAATCCTTCTTCATATGACATATGACATATTCAGATTTTTGAAAAAATGTTTAGAAAGCCACTTTTCCGTAACTGCCAAACGCAGTATCTACACTTAACTTGCACTTTCCCCAAGGAAAAACGCAGTATCTACATGATGAATATTTCCCCAAGGAAAAACGCAGTATCTACAAAGCTAGTCTTAATTACCAGACACTGTTATTTATATATGTGAATACTTTGCCGGTTGTTCTGTAATTTGAACGTAAATTACTTTCTTTAGATATACTTGCTCAATAATAAGACATAATGTTCAAAATATCTAACCGAAACAATACTGATTAGTAAATATTTTGATGAGATCGTGATCCTAATATAAAACACAGTGTGTGATTAAGACTAACCGAGTGCACATTAAAGGGCCTGGGGAGGAGTGTTCGGTTGTGCAAAACATGCGAAAGAGAAGGTGTTTTGGGTATAAAATGAAAGGTAGATATTTAACTTAACATGTGTCAAAATATCTTGGAAATCGAAATCTTCTCAAATGTTTTAAAAAGCGAAAAAACAAAACATACTTTTCTGGAAAAAGATCCTTCGATACGATGGCGATACGTATTTGAATTGCGGAATACTGCTTGTTGACTGCGGACATCAAGCCAACTTACTGCGAAATCAAGCCAACATGCCTAGTGAGCTGCGGAACTAGTTGGAGCAAGCTAGCTCTGACGGCTGGCTGTGCCTATGGGCGCGGCGGCGAGCGCTGGCCGCATCACTTGCCATAACCACCGAACTTTAGTTCGGTGGCCATAACTCGCATCATACACAGTGTGCACCCGCAGTGCAAGCTCGAGAGCTAGCTAGCTAGCTGTAGCTAGCTGTACGATCTTGCATGCTGTGTACGAGTGTATGAGTTCGCGTTGTGTTTTCATTTGATGAGAGCGCTAACCTAAATTCAAAGGACTCCTAGATCATCCGATTCTGATTCACATGTCCTTCTTCCAAGATACTATGAGAGATAGTTCTATCGTCGGAAGACTCGGTAGGCTACGTATCCTAAAAGCCATCAAACTCCATTACAAGATTCTTCATTGAGAAGTACGAGTACCGAAAGCGGGATAGGTGAACGCGGTACTACGTAGCCCGACCAGACGCCGGGCTATTTATACAGCGATCGACTGGGCTGTGCCTGTAACTGTAGCTGTACGTAGAAACTTTTCCGGGTAAGGACACAGCCCAGTACGCAGTTACAGTAGCTACCGTGCTTCGCACGGCGTCTGGTGACCTGGTCGGGCTACGTAGAAAAAAAAAAAATCAACGAAATCTCAATTACCTGGTACTGATTACAATTACACGAAACACAAACGGGTTGTGTTATTACATGTATAATTCAATACATATCTTAAACTTTTCATGCACATTGTCAAGAAATGCAATCTTCATGGCAAACCCTTTTTTTTTTTTTTTTTTTTTTTAGTTCTTCAAAGATTGAAACACAAGTAGGCTAGAGAAGTACAATTAGGCTAGAGAAGTACCAGGTACCATGTTATATCTAAACTTGCATTGGATCTAACCAATAGATAATTTTTATTACCGGTACAACTTGTCATGTATTCGTAATTTCAACTTGTGACTTAGTTGCAACATTTATTGTGGATGATTTTCTTCACAACTGACACATGCACTGAATAGGTTAGAAAATTGGTCATTGGTATGGCTTAGGCCTACCTTTTTTTTCTGTATGAATAGGGTTAATTGGAATTATTTCACAGATACACACAAAAATGTTGAGAATCAGATCATTTTCAGTCTTCTAGACTGAATAATGTGACACCTGTAATAGTCTAATAACTAATCCAGCAATTTCTGAGGCTACCTTACACATTTTCTTATTCATCATGCAATGCAACCACGCATGATGCAATATGTCTCGTTCACCTACAAGGCGAAAAGACACAAGAAATAATCTGTTCAAGTCAATTATTTCCATATAGGCCAACAACATTCACTCAGCTTTATCTAGAACCCTGATTAGGTTTTTATCATCAGAACACATTTTTTTTCTCAGTGGTAAATTGATGCTTAACAATTAGACCTACGCAGGTATAAATATCTTGTTCTGATATTTCAGTGAATAAAAATCTAACACATTTCTTATGTAGGGCTCGGGTTCGCTTAGCTCTCTAGCACTCGTCACACTTAAAGCAAACTAGGGCAGCACACATGTGTTACTTGGAAGGAGTCCCTTGGCTAACTAACTTGTAGCCAGTTTATTCTACACATAATTTGGCATGGGTTTACATGTCAATGTGGGTTGTAACAAATATTCATACACAAAATCAACATAACAAAACATGCAAATAAGGAAACAAAGGTTAAAACTAAATATTCATAATATGTAAATGGTGTGTAGGCGTGGGTGATTTAGGCATGATTTCAGTATTACAGGGAACAATGGGTGAGAAGTGAAAGAGTGGAAAATGTCATGTGATATGTGGTGTGTCTGTGATAGGTGGGATGCGTGGATGAATGTTAATGTGAATACTACTGTATGTGTGGGTTGACGTATTTATGTGTAGAGGGGTGGTACCTGTTATAACAGAAGGGGGATACACTTATAATAAATGGTTCAAAGTAAATCCCTACACTTACACTGTACGTTATACTACCATGCATACATATACAAATTTCATGTGTACATATAAATTGCATGTGTACATGGGACCTACATTAGAAGTTGTGTGTACCAGGGTACACTGACCTTACATTTTCTTTTATCTTTGCATGAATATTTGCATTTGGTGTTGCATCATGAGCACAGGTTCTAATTGCAAACGTGCTACATGTAGAAACTGCTCTCACAGTAATGTGATGTGATATACAATGTAGAGATAACAAATCTGTGCTGACGACTTGCATGTAGTCCTATATTTAAGTTGTACGGCAAAGATTGTCAATTTACACAGGTAAGGTAGTCATTTGCAAAAAAAAAACAAAACAAAACAAAACAAAACAAAACACTACTCAGCATTCTGTCATTAGTCAATTTTGGCATCTACACATTATACTCCTATCATATTGAACAATTATGATAACAATAATATGACATGTAAATTAAAAAAAAACGAACAAATGCAACCACTTTCAAATAACTTGCACATTTGCAGGGGAAAAAAAAATTAAGTGAAGGTCCAAGAATCAATGTCACATGGTTTAATGACTTCAAGTACAAAGAACACTATACTATTTCAGTGTGGAGACCTTCTACATATTGCATTGTCAAAACACATTCAGTTTAGGGTTTTAGCGTATACAATTATATCAGTAGAACATCATGTAGGGACCTACCAAAATGTATATAACAATGATTTTTATATATATGTGAATGAAAACTGAACCTCTTGTTTGAAGTACTTCCAACACATTTGTTTATCAAAATTCATACCTTTTTTTGGCTATAAAATATAGATGCAATGAATATTACAAGGGCACAAACTACATTTACCACAAAAATATTGTCCTCATAATAATGTGATTTGATAGAGTTATCACAAAATTATGTGCTGAAAAGTGTCTTCCAAAATGCTGATGGACAATGCTACTGTGTAGGACCTGCTGTGCCACTTGAATGTAACACATGGCATGATATCAGTGATCACATAAATGATAATGAGGATAATAATCATTATGAAGATGATGATAGTAATAAAAACATTAGCAATAACAACAATAGTAGTAGTAATAATAATAATAATAATAACAATAAGAGCAATAATGAAATGTGTGAAAGGCCCTTTCAGTGATGTACACTGCTGTGCATGACAGCCCTGCTTAAGTTCACTTTAAAACACTGATGCAATATTTTATCGTAACGGAGTAATTTTAGCTTTTCACCACTGAAACACCTGGGAAACACAGGGGGAAAAAAGACCAAATGAAAAAATAAAAGGAAAAACACTTTGTGCCTGGATATTGCAGCCCTTTCAGTTTCCAGTTTAGGAGTTTACAGGATTTATATTCCCTACTTGCCGCATGGGGCAAGAACAAATTTTCTGTGCAATCAATTCAATGTTTCATTCTGATTCACACATTTGAGTACTAACATGTTTGTTGTTACCTCACAGAAAAGACAGAAATAGAGAGTTCAGAAATATGAATGTAGTGTCATATCAGTTAGTATTGCCATCACATGAATGTAGGTCTATGATTGGAATTGATGTTATTCATGTTCAATGTGCATTTATCAGAATCCCCAACAATCCTGGTACAAAGGTGCAGCTTTTTCATTACTAACATGTCTTTTGCTATTATACACAATGAAGGCATAAATTGACAGTAGGCCTACAGGAAGAGCTGGTGTCAGAGCTATTATCATTGCCATCACTTGGATGCACTCAACATAATTATGATATTGACGTCATCCAAGTTCAGTTTTCAAACATTTGCCAGCCACAAAGAAGAACATGAGAGGGGATGTCACTGGTTTCACTGAGTTTGGTGGCAGAGAGGGCTGGTCTCCACTGGCGAGATGGATGTCACAGGTCTTGCTGAGCTGCGTAGCCTAGAAGAGGCAGTCTTATTTGGCGAGAGGGGGTGTCACTGGCTTCAACAACCTGGATATATGGGATGGCACTTGGATGTGATGCTAGCTGTTCCACTGCAATAGAGGCCAACAAGCACATTCTATTGACTGAATGTTGGTAATATACACTGTAGTAACTACTACACATTTACAATGAAAAATTATTTTACTACTCATATAGACTCAATTGACTATTCAGTATTACACATAGTAAATATTCTCTTTAATGACTAACATTCAAGCAATGACAAGTTTAGTACTGATGAAAGTAATTATGTTAGATGCTGAAAGTCCAATGAAAATACTTAGTAGCCCACTTTATTTATGATATTTACATAAAAATCCCCAAATATGCATGCCAAAGGGACGTCTTCATCATCTAACCTGTTATCTTCTAACATCTGCCCAGGCTCTGATAAAATCAATTATCTGTCAGCACTCTCACCAGGTTTTGATCCACTTCAATCTGACCCAAGTCCTTTCCTCAGAGTAGCATTTTCCTCCACAACTAATTGGAGAAGGCAACGGCATTCACGAACTTGTCCTTTCCCATTTCACAGGGGCATCTGGACAGGAGTTCATCTGTATATCGGACACAATGAAAGGCATTAACACTGATTTACAATTAGGATAGTCGCATTAGTTCTTCACCACTCTGTAAATTTAGTCACAGAACTTGCTATCCCTTTTATTTCAGTGTAGAGTCTACCAGGTAACTATATCTTGTAGTGCTCACATATATGCAACAGAGAAAACTCCATGAAATATGTTAGAAATAGACTGTCTACTGTAGAAGTTAAATAGCAAAAAGGAAAATAAGACCTACAGACCCTAGCCAAATTTTTGATGAGTTGACACTGCACATGACGTCGGGATGACCTCAGCCTCTCATTGTGCATCTACAAAGTAGGCCCTATGTATACAACCTCATATAGGGCCTATGTCTTTAAATCCAGCCACATGCATGGGATTTGGGGGTCTGTAATTCCACATACAATCATATAGGAGGCCTATATGTGGCTGCAATGTACAAACTATGTAACTTGTAACCCTAAAAGTAATGATCAAGACAACCATAATCTTATTAACCACTACCACAGCTATGGGTTCAAAAAAAAAAAATGTTATCAATTATTACAGCAAGAATAATAACAGCATCGTTTGAGAACACAGAGTTAAATCGAACAATTTATTGATGTTTTGTTTACTAAATATTAATTTTCATTTGCAGGTTCAAAACAGTTGTTGGATCTAGGTGTATTAAAACAAAATGTACCAGGTCATTAAAGACAGTTTGTACAAACCTTTTGTACCAGTGCAAGGGCTGGTTTCAATGGGCAAGAGGGGATGTCACTGGCTTCATCAAGCTGGGTAGCTGGGAGGGCTGGTCTCGACTGATGAGAGGGGACATCACTGGCTTCACCAAGCTGGGTATAGCTGGTCGAAACTGACGAGAGGGAATGTCACTGGCTTCATCAAGCTGGTTAGCTAGGAGGGCTGGTTTCAACTGATGAAAGGGGATGTCACTGGCTTCACCGAGCTGGGTAGCTGGTCTCAACTGACGAGAGGAAATTTCACTGGCTTCTGACATCAAGCTCGGTAGCTGAGAGGGCTGGTCTCAACTGACGAGAGGGGATGTCACTGGCTTCACTGAGCTGCCTAGTCAGGATGGTCCTTGAATGTGATGCTGGCTGTTGCCCTACAAAAGATACCCACATTTGCCACAATAATATCTGACAGACCTTTCTCAACAACTAGCACCTATTGTGTTACAAAGCATACACCATTAACCACTACACTAGGGACTGAGTGAACTGCGCTGCAATGCATATATATATACGCATTAGCCACTTATGTATATGCACAATAGATACACTTCAATCAACATTTTTGCAATGCCATTTGTACCGGAGACAATAATTAGGTTAGGTACCTTACCAAACATGTGAATTCACGTTTTTGGTCCGCAATCATAGCTGCCGTGACAACATATACACGGTTGACTCTCCACAAACTATTTGTAAAAACCGAGAGTGACCAGATGATCACTCTACGCAGCTCTTCGCTGACACTTTCACTCATTCAGTGTCGTTTCGTAAAATTGGATTTCTCGCCTATCGCCGATTTGTAACAAACGGCAGTTCTGACGAGTGTCGTAACTTTCTTATTTCGAAATTTTGAGACCCATAATTTGACATGAAGGTAGAATAGGGCAACATAATCCAGAATATGGTAAAATAGGAATTCGCGTATTTACATGCAAAACACTTTAGCGTGCCATTTCTTAATGTGAACAGCGATTTTGTGCAATTGGCAGAAGCACATTTCAAAAAGGAGAACTGTTGAGCCAAATTTGGGATATGTCATTACGAAAAAAAAAAAAAAAATTCCAGGTAGGCCTAGGGCTATCTAATATATTGGCAGAGAAAAAGGGCCTCGGACTAGGAGTGGTAGAACATTGGTCTAGGATACCTACCATACTACCTCATTCGCATTCTGAATACCGGTTCCTTTGGCTTTGTGAATCTGCATGTAGCCTTTCTTCACATGTGAGTAAAATCTCAGGCAAATTGTGATATATCTTTTACCGTAATAGAAACATGTTAGGGTGTGGCATACCTAACAAAACTACTAATCTAGGCCTACTCATAACAATAGTATAGTGTGTGTAGATCGTCTAAGTGACATCTCTATCACTATCAGCAATGTTACACTAACATTGTATGAAGGTCCTAACTGAAGTTAACTGTTACTCACACTGAACTGAATGAAGTCTTCCGAGTTTCACAAATTTATTACCGATCCAGCAGAAGTGAAATGACATCTCTGTCATTCAGCCCCTAGTGTCTTGAGGGGAATTGGGATTGACTTCATTTTATTTTTCTGTCGCCATCCATACTCTGTCACTGCACTGGTTTTCATGGTCTTCCTCTTCTTGGAGACAGATCTCTCGCTCTCCTCCTGCGGCTCCATTGTTGTGTGGATGGAGTGATACGGTAAGTAGGCCTATATACGCAGCCAGCAGAGTTCGAGCGGACCCGTGCTAGCTAGCTGCCGGGCGGATGCCGGGAAATGCACCGATAACGCTCGCTAGCCAGTGAACAGGCACCCGGGTTTCGCCTCGCGATCGCGGCGATGTACAGCTGTACACTCTATCTTGGGCTTGCTTTTCGCCGAGGAGAAGGCAACAAATCAACGCTGTGCCAAAATCGGACAAAAGAGGGAGGCAAAAACAGCACTTGAACGGAGAGCCTCTAAGCCGACCCCCTGTGATTTTGACAAGCGTTACATGTAACGCTCTTCACAAAATCATAGATATCTTCATAATGCCGTATTTTTCATCGATTCTTTTTCATTGCTTAGTCCTTTCATAGGCATTGGCCCTTGTTTTTGCCTGTTTCACTTCATGAAATAGTACTTTTGCATTTTGGGTTCCAACACTCCTCCCCAGTCCCTTTAAACAATACAACACAACACTGACAGCTTGCAGCTAGCTGCACTGCTGTGCAGCAGTCAGCACAGGGCCCGGCTAGTCAGCATACAGTGGGAGTGTGTACTTGGAATAAAACAAAATGTTGTCGTGGGGAAAATTACTTGTGAGCCTAGCCCTCAAGAAAAATTTATCTGCAGATAATGAGTAAGTTATTCAAAACTATTTCAATATTGAAAGAATAAAGCTGATTGTTTGTCACACGAAGCGAAGTAAACACAAATGCATGTTTGTCACACAAAGCGAGGCAAACACAAATGCATATTTGTGTTTACTTCGCTTCGTGTGATAAACGATCAGCTTTATTCTTTCATATTCTACCTCAATGATGAACATTATCTGTACTATTTCAATATTAACTTGTTGTGAAGTAACTTTGTTAGGCCTAGACCCTTGTCAAAATTCATCAGGCTCCGAATCCGAAAGTTTCGTCGAAAGGCAATAGGCCCTAGATCTATTTGTGTTGTATCGGATAAACGTCAGGTTATGTAACATGTTACACCCTCCCTTAGATCTAAGTCTAAGTCTTTTAGACTTGTCTAGACAGTAACGTTTGAGTCTTGCGTCTCTTTTCTAATGTTAGACTTAACGTTAATCAGAACTTTCAGGGTCCGTATTCCGAAAGTCTAAAGAAAGATCTAGTGTAGGACTTGAATAGGCCTACTCTAGGGCAGGCCTGTAGTAAGAAGTCTAAAACTGAACCACTTTTTAGAATCCTAAGTCTAGTGAAGTGTCAATGTTCAATTATCTACTCCATACCATACTGTCTTAAAATTACATAGTTGACAATAGATTAGGGTCCATGTGAAAAATAGGTACCTTGGTACCCACGGTAAATGGACAAAATAGAGACAGTTAAGAATAAGTTGTATTTTAATTCTTATCGGATCTAGGCCTATAGAGTGTCTAGACCCTAGTGAGACTGGGTTGCGTAAAATGCATGCATGGCCATGCTGCATGCTACATAACTTACAAGTAAAAAAAGTTAGGGGCCTACATTACAAATTTACATGACGTTAAACTTAGGTTCAATCAAGAAGTAATAGGCCTAGAGAGCGGATGTCACTTCATTCTAGACCGGTTACTCTAGATGTATTTTTTTTTCTAATCAAAGAGTCCTGGCTCGTGTAGGGCTTAAACCTTCTGCAGTTCTAACGTTAGGCTATTTTTTTTTTCTGTGAGCATCGTGCATGTATAGCCTGAGGCGGTAGACTCGTGTAGCCTGCTACGTAGCCAGCCTAGAATATATAAAAACTAGACCTAGTCTGGATCGATCTAGGTCCAGACATCCGATTTAGATTTATTTTGGTCTAGACAGACTGTAACCTAGACTGTACATATCTAGATCTAGTATTCTAACAAACTGGTTAGATGCTAGTTAGCGGCTGGGGCCATGTAGCATCACATTACAGCCCTGGCAAGCTTCATTAAACACGTATCGACGTAACGTTAGGCCTACAGCAAGATCGGTCTGGGATACACTTTTAAGCAAAACGTTCCAAGAACGATCTGTTATTTAATAATTTTATGAAGCCTGCTCTGTAATCGAGGCATAAATGGGGGGGGGGGGGGATGGAGGATGCATCCCCCAGGGCCAGAGAATACTTGAACAATGATGTATACATGCATACATAATTATGGCAGAAGATTAATCCTAGTCATTCCGCTGTAGATACTGCGTTTTTCCTTGGGGAAATTCGTTCCATTGTAGATACTGCGTTTTTCCTTGGGGAAATCAGTCAATTGCGTGGGGTTTCCCCAAAGTATCTACATTTTCATCAATAACTGAAAAACAAAACAAAAACACAAAATGATATTTTCCAGGAAAATTGGTAGCTAGATAGACTAAAATTCCACAATGAAGGAATTTTTCAAAAGAGTATATTTTCCAGGGGCTTTGGCAAAAATATAAAATGGTGAATATCTCGGTTGTTTAGAAATGGAGCTGGATGTAGATACTGCGTTTTTCCTTGGGGGGGGGGGGGGGGCAGTACTTACAGCAGCTGTCCCGAACGGTACACCTTAGGAGCGTTCGAGCGCTCCTCGGGCGCGGGTACAGTACGGTATGGTACGCTAATAGGAGAGCGCTCGAACGCGCCCATGGCGTCGGAGCAAAACAGTTTGGGCGCAACGAGTGCAGCCTAGAGGCATTCCCAGAGCCTTCTATTACAGAGTTTGGCCAACCCTGTTATGAGTTGCTCGATCTACGGTGCCCATTGTGTGCAAAGAGGTTCTATCATTGTAACAGAGTAAGCCCTCACCATTTGAGTAGTGCGTACAAATGAAAACGGGGCCAATTGAAAAGTGGCGCGCGCGCACGAAAGAGGTTGACTACTTGTACTAGAAACGTGTGGTACCCTCGCGAATGCTCGACTTCTCGACCACTTTGCTAATGGCGGCGGGTCGTTCAATTGGCCCCGCTTCTATATGCGAGCGCGCACTCTATTACATTATAGAACCTCTTTGGTGGGCGCAAGGTGGGCACAAAATGGCGCCTGTGTTTAAGTTGGCCAAACTCTGTAATAGAAGGCTGGGCATTCCCAGTGCACATAAAGAGAGTCTGGCCAGCTCGGTTTTCGGCTCATGAGTTTTGAAGCCTGTGATTGGTCAAAACGGGTCCCGTGATCTTTGTGGAGCCATGTCGTTACTAAAGTGCGCTTATACGCAGTGCCCATTATTCACTACCCTCTATTTGGCTTGGTTATTTTGTTACGTCTGAGCGTACCCGCTAACCCTGTAACGCGTAATACGTGCGGTAAGGACATGGCGTCCGCGTCCAATTTAGCAGTTGGCCAGTTGGGCATTCCCAGTGCCGTATATTAAGCCGAAAACCGAGTTGGCCAGACTCTCTTAATCATACGGCACTGGGCATTCCGTGGAGACAGCGCCCTCAGCGGGCAACAATATCTCCATCTTTTTACACAATCAAGAGCCCACCTAGTAACTGTATTGGGATATACGTAATGCAGCCAAACCTGTCTGGAGCGGTCACCAAAAGGGGAAGAAGAAAAGCGGCCGTGATTGACAGGATGCCGCTGATGTTTAATGTGACTTTTTTCTCTTTTCGTTTTTTTTTTCTTTTTTTTTTGTAGCAGTTTAAGGCAGGTGGCTGATATAGACATGGGGCCACTAAGGTATGGTGTGATTATATCATTATTTTAATGAGTGATTGAAATTAAAGAGTTTTATGAGTACATATAGGGCCTAATTGGTGTTGTAATATATTTGTTTCATATATATAGATAGGGCCTCATCCACGTTAAGCTCTGCATATGATGACGGTCCCCTGTATTGATTTCTCCTGTGTTCATAGATATGCGTTAATATGTTATTTTGATTCAAATGTCACTACAGATTGATGTTGTTACGCAAATTGTATTTTTGTATTGATTTGCATGTTAACTCTCTTTCTTGTTTTTTGCATACTTTGTATCACTCTGTTTTCATTTGCAATTTAATTTGGAGAAAGGAAATGCAGAAATAATCCGAACCAAAACCAAACCAAAACCAAAGTATTACACACAAATACTCACTGCATCATACATGTGAAGTGTCGAAATTAAGGGCTGTATGACTCGTGGGCTGTATGTCTCATGCCTCATGTACCTATTTTCAATGTCGGTTTCGTGGGCCGTATGATTCGTGGACGTCGGTCTCGTGTGATGACCTCGGTGTTTCTTGCAGGTGTAGTCAATAGAGACATTCCAACGGTCAGAATGATAACAATGATTATTTTGTTACTGCCATCTCTTTCTTATTGGCATTACTCGAGGCCTTTTCACACGTACCGCGCTGCTTGATTACAAACTTAATTAGAAACTTGTTTGTAACTATGACCCAAGTTTTATATCGCCACACGCGATACTAGTTTCCATTCACACGGAAAATTTGCTTAGATAATATTAGAATATTTGTTTCATTGCAACATTAATAAATCTCGGTATGTGTGAATGCCCGGTATATAACATTCCAGTAACTGTTTTTTTTTTTTCTTCTTTCTTTCTTTCTTTGCTATCAATGGTTATTATTCAGATCTTGTTGAATGCACTTCGACTTGGCGAACCGTGCATTCTTAAGTACATCCCAGGGGCGGGTCATGGAATTCCGTAAAGAGGGGGGGGGGGGCAAAAAGAAAAAAAAGAACAATCTGGTGCTACTTCAGGGTTTCATCTGCTGGTAAGTTAGAAGAAAAAGGCTTCAAGCTTTCTTGTACCACTACAACCAGCTAAGAAAGATGAATTCTCTTTATTTCTTTTGTTAAAAAAATAAAGGGAGCGCGCGTCCGGTGCTCCATCCCCCCCCCCCCCCTCCTCCCGATCCGCCACCGCATCCACCTCTCGCTCTGCCATAATAATGAGTGTTGGTATGGGTAAACAAACAGCTTGAATAATCATTATAACAAAGCTTCAGGCCGTCAAGTTCATACATAGAAACACATTATTCATGGGTGTTAACATGGCGACTCACAGGATAACAGGCGAGATCACGTACTGCTTCTTTCTTTTAATCCAGTACAGCTTTACTGGTAAGTAGGAAAGAGGTAATTATAGTATATCGATTGCTAATAAAATATGAAATCATATGAACTTACATTAATTCTTAATATGATGTTCTATTATAACATCTCGAAGATCCTCCTGTATGGTACCTTGACTTTTTTGATTATTATAATTATGTCTTCCTTCTTTGTCACAATGATTTGATTACCTGTCATGTGCAAAATCAGCCATGAATTATTATGAATCATGTGAAGAGCTTGTTCGCAAAAACCGATGAGTCCATTTTTTAAAGATTTTGAGATACGGTCTCTGTAATAGAGTACAAAATAATACCTTTTAAATGATATATTGGTCACTATATATAAAGGTACATTTTTGAAGTTACGGTCAAAATAAGCAAAATTTTTCTCATTATTCTCTTTATTTTTCTTGACCTTTAATCGCAAATATCTCCATTTGGCAAATATGGACTTATCGGTTTTTGCGAACAAACTCTTCATGTGTTTATTTCTGAAAGTGATCAGACTTGATTATAATATTGTACCATACCGTGCATACAGAAACAATAAAATGAAATGAAATGAAATGAAATGATAAATCGATCCTATAGGAAGAGCTGTACTAAGTTGCAGTTTTGATGGCAGAAATTATTGTAATGCTTCGATGGACTTCCATTTCAAGTGACCTGATGAATTACATAGTTCAATGTATCATGAAATAATCTACGTAACGTTTTAACATCTTTGCATCATGGCGTAACGATAACTTTTGCACATTGTTTTCTTCTACACCCGTCCTCCTCATTCCTCATTATTCGTGTTTATCGTGAAGTACATAACTATTGATTTTGAAAATAACAAACTTTAGGCTCTTCTCTTTCTCCTCAAATTCTCAACACATATCATAAGTGTTGCAAGCAAATCATTATGAATTACCTATTTTTATTCAAACAGCCTCTACATTGAAAACATTCAAGAATCGTGTACGCCAACATCAGTATCTCATTTGACATGAACCTTTGACACTAGCTATACATTATTCAGATATCTAGATGTATTTCCTCAGCTTGTTTTAGGTTCTTAGTTTCTTATGTCTAATGCTCTTACGAAGCGATTGTTCTTTTTCCGTTGTAGCATAATCATCTATGTTCGTTTTGTTCTCGTTTTTATTGTGTGCACATGTAATGTCATGTAGGCCTACAATATCAACGCAGGGCTCCCTTGTAAAGCAGACCTTTCTGGCACTGAATGCGACTACCCTGCTTTTAAAGAAGACTGAATGAAATAGAATAAAGATAAATGAATAAACTCATAAATAGAATGAATAATTGTTTATTACAATTTTAATTTTTTTTGCTTCATTTAGCTACTGTTTTAAGTGAATGATTCTATTCAAAGGTTTATTTCCATTTGTATCTATTTCTGAATGAATCTTTTGCGTAAAAATGCATTATTTGATATAATTTGTCATATTGTTTAGCATTGATATAATAATAATAATGATAATAGTAATAATAATAATAATAATAACAAATTCTTATATAGCGCATTTCAGACTTGAAAAGAATTTCAATGCGCTTTACAAACAAACAAACAAATTATACCATAATACAGAATATAGCAACAAAAATTACATTTTACCAAACACAATATATAACTCTTTAAAGACTATTACTTAAACGTACATGAAAGGTCAGAGTTGCCATACTACTGAGATAACTACATTTATGACTTCAAATTTAACAATCATAGGCTACTTCGTATAGATAAGTTTTGAGTTGACCATATATAGCTGACTCTGGGTGCATGCACTGTCGGGGAGGAAGGCCTCGAGCCTCGGTGATTAAGTTTGCATTTTCCTCCCTGTCAACCAGCGGTATGCACCTAAGATCACTATATTCTTTATAATTATCATGTAATATGATTTTCTATTTGTATTTTATGCTGAAATGCGAAGTAAACAAATAGATAAATAAATAGGCTAACAAACAAATAATAACAATCATAATAAAAATGATAAAAGTGCGTAAATTGGTATAAAAATATATACCTGACTTGAACTGGGGATATGACTGTATCAATTTCATTGATTTGCACAACTTAAGTAAAAGAATATACATAGTCGCATGCTGCAGTAAAACGCAAGACGGAAGAGTACCAGGTGTTACAAAAAAACATTTCCCACTTTTGATGCTTAATAGTTCGAAAATTATATATCAGATAACACCGTTATCTGATATCACCGTCATTGATATGAGTAATAGTTGAATAGTGTACAATTTAGTTGGTGAATATAAAAACATGTATCAGTTTCATGAACTCCATGATTAATTTCAAAGTTGGGTTCCAGATTTTGGTCAAATTATAACCCTCTGTACAAAAACCTGAACTATATACGCAGGAACCAATGGAGTGTATGTGAGTGTGTACTGACAGTGACCCTTAATAATGGACATAGATACCACCTTTTCAGAGCTCTGCTCCAAGGCACATGAATGCTTTATTCATTATTCATGTGGATTGCCCTGAGCACTGCTAGTCTGAATTCATGGCAAAGGGTGAAATGCGCGCACATGAAATATTAGTAAGTAAGCACATGTTTCCATGTGCTTGCATACACCACATTTCAGAATGAATAAAGACTAGCTGTGACAGTGGAATTCCTCATTAATGAATATTGGAGCACTAAAATCCTGATCATTGTTCAGGATCATTATCTGGGTATCAACCACACACTCCCATACACACCAATTGAATTCTGTGCAAAGTTAACGTTTTGTACAGAAGGTTGAAAATAGAGCAAAATCTCAAACCTTACTGCAAAATCAATGTTTAATTTAACTTAATCATGATTTCTGCCTCCAAAGAAAATTGCACCCTATTCAGCTATTGCTCATATAAATTTCAGTGTTATCTGATGAATATTTTTTGAGTAATTAAGGATCAAAAGTGGGAAATGTTTTTTGTAACACCTAGTACATCAGTTATGCGCTACAATGCCTTTGCCAAATATACCAGCGGCTGCCTTAGACGCAGGTCGTAATGGTGAAGATGCAGTTGAGCCGGGAGGGCTTTTCAAAATTATGTTTAGCCAGACTACGTTTTCACCGCGAAAAAAAATGTATGCTGTTGCAAGTCTACTCCCCCCCCCCCCACCCCACCCCCCCCACCCCCCCCCCCAAAAAAAAAATGTTCTTCTGAAAGTGCTATATGTCGCGGAAAGTAATTTGTTATACAGGGAAGATTCGAGTTGATTATGGAAATTGGAGTTCTGTTTTGTTGTTCACTTTAAGTCTGCATAGTCAACACAGTGTGACAATGAGTTGCTCGTGTAGGGTCAGGACAATTCAGGACATTATAGGAGGAAGTTACTGCCATTCTGCTCAGATTTTCTTCTGATCAAATAAAACGTGACACTATTAAACAAAGAGAAGGGGTTTTCCCGTACGACCCACGTATCAAAAAGAATGGATGTTATCTGTATGATCAAAATGAAAAGAACTTAACCGTAAAACCAGACCGCATTCATCAAATAGACCAAACCAGTTCGGCAGTAACAAAATGTAACAATATGGTAGTGTGGTGTCGGTATTCATATTCATTCTTTTTGTTTGTTTGTTTGTTTGGGTTTTTTTTTTTTTTCGTTTCAAGAATTTGTTCAATCCTGTTAAAAGTTTAATTCATTCTTACTGAACAACATGAGAGCAAGGTCCCTCGGCACTTATCTTTGCGTCGTCTTGCATGTAGTGTGATGTCTACGACTGGTGAAGTGGGAGCGCAACATACACGCGTGGGAGGACATCTCCAAAAAAAAAAAAAAAGAAGAAACATAATAATTTGTAAATCATCTGTCATAATTTTGGATCGTTCTTACGTTTGAATTTTAGAGTTTTACTAGGAATCGTCATACTCCAATGATGATCAAACATATGTAGGAGTCTTAACATTAAAAAAAAAAAAATCGCTCAACAATGCTCAATGTGTCTGAGATTCTTTATGAGAACGCATGTCGATGATTGGAAAAAAAAAAGAATCATGCCCACATGATATCTAAATGTTTGTTCTCATTATTCCTCCAGAGAATTTGTATTCGTTGATAAACATGAAAGGAGAGGTATTGTATATAGGTCTGTTGAAAGGAGTGTTCTTTAAGTTTCTTTTTTTCCGTCCCCCAAAAATTTTTTTATCTTCATCATGTACCCTACGACTATACGCCACTGCTCTTTGCACAAGAAAGCAAATATTGCGGTATACAATGGGGGAAACAGTACAGTTGGTTAATTTTAATTCTGCCTTTGATGTGTCCGAAGATTGTCGAATGTTCCATGGGATATCATGTTTGAGTTTAAGAACATGAAAGATACCAGTGCTTGCTTTAAAAAAAAAAGAACAAGCCTAAAGAATATTTTAGTATGTGATCTTTGGAAATATGAAGATTATAAGAGAACTTCATGGAGATTTCAATACAAGAGATTTCGGTTTCGTTGTTTGACTTCTTTACAGTGACAAGTAGATACAAAATATTACAAGAAAATTAAAGATACAAAACACATGATTCAATAACGTCCCTAAGTCACCAAATAAGCGGCGGAATTTTCAGACTTTGGGTATTGTCGAAGGCAAGGTGCATTTCATGTGATACTGACATTATACAGTGGAAACCACTGATAATTTTGTTTTGGAGGCATGTCCGTAGATGGGTACTTAATTAAGTTTTTTGATTGCAGAATAAAACAGACCCCGATCGCGAATGAATAAACGAATCTGTACATACAGTGTGCCAGTCAGGGGAGATGCAGGAAATTTGAGCCATTTTTCTATTTGGGGAATGATATCTTATAATGCTTGCTTATAACAAGTGTTTGTCACCAATTTGAAATACAACTATCTATGAAATTTCATTCTAGATTATTGCTTAATTTTAAAAACTTTTCTTTGAAAAAAAAAAAGTCAAGTGTCTTAACGCTCCAGCAGTATGAAGAGAGTTGAGTCATCTTTGGAAGACATGTGCCACGTGTGGGAGACTTGAACCATGATGTAAAAATATGAAAATAGAATTAAAAATGGGGGATGGGGCTTACAAGAAACAAATAACATAAGCTCACAAAAAATGGTTTTATTTTACATTTAAGTATAGAAACATCAGATTCTGAAAAATTTAAGTAGTTCAAACACTTATTATATTAGGCATCTTATCAACACCCTCCTGAGAAACACTGGAATCATCATCATACAATTGCAATTGGACTTCATTACGTTTACGACCTCATCACCTTTCCATGTCTTAGATTAGATGATCTTTGCACATAAAGTAAAACAAGCTACTCGTCGGAACTCCAACCTGAATCTTACAAAGTTACCATTCAGGCACCACTAAATTAAAACATGCTAAAGAATAACATTGTCGAGGTAAGTCATTTATTTTGTGTATGTGTGTGTGTGTGTGTGTGTGTGTGTGTTTAGTTTTTACTGTGTGTGTTAGGTTTTGATTAACCGGGGGTTGGTGGGGATGGGGATTTGAAGATGGATAGTTAGAAATGGCATGATAGATATTGGTAGGATTTAATATTTAGGATAGATGTAGATTTCTTTTCGGTTGGGATTGGAAGGGTTAGTCTTTTTTTTTTTCTACTGAATGATTTCATTCTAGATTTGAATAATGTATTTGTTTTGTTTATTGTTTTTTATGTATATGCCCTTGTAAGTGAGAAGGAGTTACATGATTCAGTAATATGTTCAAAGGATATAGGTTTGGTACATGTCAAAACTTCTCGTGAAAAAATTGTTGGTAGGGTTGACTTATAATCGAGTTATCTATGTTGAAGAGAGATTATTTGCAGTGTAAAGATTATATTGACAAATGGATTTATTTGTGTTTGAATTGCATTTGTACCTTTTTTTGTTCATGTTACTCCCAGAATGGGTTGATTTATGAATGAGTTGAGTGAAATCAATAAATATCAAGGAAAAATAAAAAGGTGTGTGAAATATAACAAACACATACTTTCCTTTTAACAGTACTTGTGCTTTGCATCAACCTCTGTCTAATCAATATGCATGACACGTGAATAAAAACTACCGGCAAGTAATGTAAGATAAATAACAAAAATCATGAACTTTGTGAGAGTAAAAACTACTCTAGGACTTCCAGGACTTCCTGCTAGTAAAGTACAGTTTTCTGGTGCAATTGTAGCAGAAAAGTAGTCATATAAATAATTATATGTCAAATATGTGTACACTGTTTACATCCATACGGGAAAAGCAAAGTTCTTTTTTTTTTTTTAGGTACAGATACACAATCATTCATGCCATCAGGGATTTACTGAAATTTCCATCGGGGATCTTGTAGTTAACAACCTCTCAATGGACATTTTCAAGGTCCACATTAAACTCCTAGGCGTGATGCAGCATGTGTTTGCAGATGAAAATTAACATCCATAAAGCTAGGTACTCTACTTTTGTACTGGCTTTAAAATAGGAATAGATTATAATTCAATAATAATTATTTCTACACTCACAGGTGCTACTACTCTGAATAGGCAAGCTATTGACGTTTAAGTTTTTTTGTTTGATTCATTTTCCATCTGAGAAGATGGCTGGATAGCCCATATTCAGCTACGTTAAGCTGGTCTTCCATGGGGTCCAGTTGGGTGTGAGGTGGGACCACTTCACCGGGTTAAACACCCTGCTCTTTGCGATGAATGAATGAAGCGGGATCTTTTACGTGCATGAGTTGTTACTCTCTCATACACGGGACCTCCATTTTATGTCCTATCCAAGGGACTGAGTGTTTTGCCTCTTGCTATAGAGGGGACGGCATGTTTACACACAACATTGCTCAGTCCAGACTCGGGTTCGACCCCGGGCCGCGTGATCGTGAGGCAGACGCGCTACCGACTGAGCCAACTCACCGCCCTTAGTGAAAGTGAAAGTTTACAGATAATTAATTTCAGTAATTTTATCTTCATTTCTATGTTGTTGTTTTTTCAAAACAAACGCATTGGGTACATCCGTTAAGCTCCGTTGTTATGCTTCTCTTTCGCAGTTGTATGGCATGGTGCTCTGATATGAAATAAGTATAAAATAACAAAAATGGTTACCTCATACCAACAGACCAAGAGATTAGAGCCATGCAGTCAAAGGAGAGTTGAGCCATGGCTCAACTCTCCTCTGACCGCATGGCTCAACTGAGTCAACTCTCTTCAAGATGGCCATTTTCAAACTTCCCAACGCGAATCAAAATCAGCAAAATCAAACATCCATCAAATTTACCTTACTGAAAGGCTACAATGGGAACTAGATTACACATAAATCACTGACTAAGCAATTGCTGTCATGTGAGTAATAGAAACGGTTAAACCGATCCAAGTATTCCGTAAACAGAAGGGGTGGCACCTTTACAAAATTAAAGGGGGCACACGCCCCCTCTCATTTTTTCTTTTGTTTGGATTTTTTTAAAATAAATAAAGAGGGGGCATGGGCAAGGAGCGCCTCATCTGGATCAGCCACTGATACCTAAAACTCGTATAAATTCACTTTTGCAGTCGTTTGTTTCTTTGTTTGTTTTTACCTGTGTCTTTGTTGTGCTTTACCACCTCTGTTTGCTTGTACAAACATGCTAAAGTTACAGTGATGGTAAACACTATCAACAGAGGGCATAAGTGGTTGCACCTGTAAACTCTAAATACAAGTTTGAGCAAGGAGAGGAGTTAACCAGCTCTCCTTATGGCTCAACTCTGCTGCATCTCCCCTTATCCCTCTAATGAGTAATTTCACCGTGTCATTGATTTTTCTCTTGTCAATATGATTACTAGTAACTTTAGCTCTTGGTAAGCATTTGCTTCTAGTAGTACCAGAAGTATTCATCCCCTATCAATCAAAGTAGACGACAACACCATGGTCAATTAGCTACTTGCCCAATCGACTGAATAAAGTGAGAGTAGCACATAAAATCCGGCTATGCAATCACATTTGTGCACAGATGGTTACCAAACAACAACTGCTCCGAGCAGCATCCGCCTTGTCGGAGGAAGCTCCCTGTACGAGGGTCGGGTTGAGGTTTATTACGGTGGAGCCTGGGGCACGGTGTGCGACGATTCCTGGAACTACAACGATGCGCAGGTCGTGTGCAGACAACTCGGATATTCCGCCACCAACGCCGAGCCTTTTCATGGAGCGACATACGGTGCAGGATCCGGGCCCATTCTCCTTGACAACGTTGGATGCTATGGCTGGGAGTCGAACATCGCTAGTTGCTCTCACAACGGGTGGTACAACCATGATTGTGAACACTATGAAGATGCCGGTGTGCGATGTGGTAAGATCGCGAGTTTGACATTGGGCCGAATGCATAAAACAAGCAATTGCTTGTAAGCAATTGCTTCAAGCAAAAGCACAAGCTCGTCTAGTAAAAGGTGTAGCTCAAGCAATTGCTTAAATACATATGCATAATCTTTTGCTTGTGCACATACATTTTGCTTGCATTCAGCAAGCAATTGCTTAGGGTTCGAACAATAGCGTCACGCCTGTGCGAACACAAGAACAAAGGCGAGTGTGGCAGCATGCATTTGAAAGGGCACACACACACACAACTATACACACACTCGTATTACTGGCTGATTCCCACCACTGCTTACAATAGCCCGCATCTGCCAGATCGCACGTGGAGAGACGTCTCTTTGCTCTCCACCGAAGTGAGACATCTTACCTGTTTTTCATCAAATTTTGCGTGCTAACCACTGGACATTCCCGTTGTTGAAATGAAAAATTTCTTACTCTACTTAAGAGTAATTTCTTGTAGATTTATACCACTCCTTCACAATTGTTGTCTTTCTTCCATGAATATGAAAATGATACTTAAAAGGGAACGTCCCAGATAAGCAAAAGCTCAAGCTCATTTTACAGAGCTTGGAAAATTGTAAGCAATTGCTAGCAAGAACTAGCAAAAGGTATGTTTTATGCATACGTTTTTAAGCAAATGCTTGGTCTCTAAGCAATTGCTTGCGGACAGCAAGCAATTGCTTGTACTTGCTAGCAAGAGCTTCTGCTCGCAAGCAATTGCTTGTTTTTATGCATACGGATTCGAGTAAAAGGCTAGCACAAGCAATTGCTAGCGTTTATGCATCCGGCCCATTATTTTGTCGGCCATCAGCCCCATTTAAGTCATAGCTAGGCCTCACCCCTAAATAGACTGGGAGGGGGAGGGGTGAGATAATGTGTATAGATGAATGTATTACGATAAGAAAGTCAGGATTGTGTGTGTGTTTGTGTGCGTGTGTGTGTGTGAGTGTGTGTGACAGAGAGAGAGCGCGCGTATTTAGTGGACTTCTCATCAATTTCTTCCGTAATACTGAATTTTCATGGAAAGGTTTATTCTGCATTATCTCATCATGTGTCCCTTTTTGGCATGTCCATCAGTGACTTGGAATTTGACTGTTGATATAAAAAATAGCTCTCACGGATTGATTTTCTTTGTTTACAATATTTTCATGTTTTACTTTTCACTTCCTATGTTTTATGTTTTAACATAGGTTATATGATAATAAAAGATAATAGCGAATAATTCAGGTAATAACATGTGCCTCTTAGTGAAAGTTTGAATAATCAATGGACCTTTATTGATTTGTGGAGTTAAATATCGTTTTGCGATAATGAAACGCGCGTACAAATGTGGCTGGCCCATGTTGATACATAACATATCATCGGGTTTTGCTATAATCCGGCCCCCGCACGCTAAGTCCGACCACCAGACTTTCTAGGGCTGTAGTAGTTCCAGTGCCATGCTGACGACAAACATACTATTATATTAAATGGGTTAGTCAAATGCCGGTTAGTGATTGGCTAAACACAGTCACGTGATCATGATGGAGGCACATTGGTTATGTTCGCCCATGGGCAGAACATTTTTGTAATGTTCTCCCATGGGAAAACATTTTCACGTAACAAACAAAATCTAATGACAAACGATACCAAAGGATTGAACGATATTTTTCACCCAATCGATAGGATGAATTTGCCTATTCCATATAATGTGAAAAAGCAGATTTGACTAACCCATATACCAGATGATGACATTTGTTGTCGGGAACATGTACCAAACGTTCCACCCTCAGGGTTTGAAATGCTGTTTCGGGAGGCTATAGGTCCCTCAGTAGCATTTCAAACCCTTCGGGTGGATTACTCGGTATGTTCCCTCCCCCGCCAGTCATCATCTATATAGCATGATAGAGTGTGCTCTGTCATTTTTTAGACAGTAAAGTGAAGATTTCGGCCTGCTCAAGTAAATGTCTTCTACACCAGGACCGAAATCTCCCGAATTAACTTGGACCATGCTTATTCTGCCCGAATACGGCCTGAATCGGATGAATTCGGTGGATTCGGAAGCTATTTATCTCTGATTCGGGGAGCTTCCCGAATCAGAGACGAATAGGTTCCGGATAGGTCCCGAATAAGAGCAGAATCGCCAAGAATTGACCCGAATCAATTTTGGGCATACCAAATAAAGCCGAATGCCAACCTGAATAGTGGCCAAAATCGAGCCGAACATGTCCCGAATGCCCCGAGTACAGCCGAATAGAGCCGAATGGCGACCCGAATGTCAACCCGAATCTGGACGAAAATGGCCAAATGCGCCGAATACGAGGCCTCCCTGCAGGCGTATAGCCAATCTGGGTATATTCGCGATTCTATTCGGGTAATTCCAGCCGCTCATTAGACCTATTCGGCTGCTATTCGGTCGTATTCTTGCCTATTCGGCTCACTCGCCTGTATTCTGCTCTGTATTCGGGTAACGATTCAGATGAATTCGGGGGGAGGGGGGGGGGTGTTCGGGGCATTCTGGGCAGATTCGGCTCTATTCGTGATATTTGGGTCTATTTGGCTAGATGATTCGGGCCGTTACTCTCCTGATGATGCGAATATGCCCCAATCTGCCCAGAATGCCCCAAATGCCTTCCCGAATCCAACCGAATTCCATCCTAATACATCCAGAATGTGGTACCCGAATGAAATTTGTCGGGGCCACATTCGGGAGTATTTTTGAGGGTATTCGGATGGTTTTGAACATTTCAAAAGAAATAAAATAAAAAAAAATATAAAATATTGCTTACAAAAGGACTGTGTTTCCCTTGCAAACAATACACAACTGAGGTAATGGTTAGAAAATCATTACAAAAAATACTTCCATAGTGAAAGTGTGAATTCTAATTTTCATTGTATTTTCTAGGCAATCAAGCGAATAAGAGGCTTTTTACATCAAACTGATTGTGCAAATTATGTGGATGCAAGGGTAGCTGCACACATTAAGAACATACAAGCTTGAGTTAGAAACAAAGTCTGTTTCTGGAAAAAAAAAATGTTAACTCAGTATACTATGAGCTACTATTGCATGGGAACTATGCTAGGAAATTTATACACAATAACATTTTGATATGGCAATAATATGCAAAACTTGTCATGTGAACAATAAAGGAGATGTTATACATGTACTTTAAGTCAGATAATCTCAGTCTCTGACTTAAAATCAGTCAATTTCAACCATAAATCAAAGCAGAAATATTATGACCATAGCCATAAAAGAGTTAATTCGATGGCTTTTACAATTACATGTACTAGGATGTGATTTGGCAACAAATCGTCACAGGCTACTGTTTACGTGAATCGTAAATGTCATATTCCCCCTGGTTGTGATTGTTTTCCCTTGGGAAAATGTAACTCCCTGGCGGTCCAAAGAATGTTATATTCCACCACATATCAGCTAATACCTGTATAGATGATCATGACCTACATGATCTTGAAGCTTTTTCCAAAAAAAAAAAATAATTATGTTAAGTGGTTTAGTGTAAAGATATCAGACGTTACATTGAAAGAAGTTCGCTTTTTAGCAGCCCCTCAATTTCCATTTCCATGAAGTTATTTTAAGAACCAATATGTATTATTATGTTCCAATGTATGTAATCATGTCAAAGTGTATTACCTGTGTTTGATTGGAAATGAAAATAAAAAAAAACATGCATGTGAACATGCATGTGTGAAATGAAGAAATACACAGGTAAAAATGTAAAAGGTATAGAGAATGTCAGAGGTTATACATGTGTGCATCAAAATTAACTTCCATGCGACCCATACATTAAATGTAATGACGGTGATGACTATACCATGTCACTGAATTTCATGTCCTTTCCTACTTATCAAGAGGAAACAAAAACACTTGAGAGGGGAGGGCTTAAGTTTTTTTCGATAATAAACAAAGGTATCACTGTCAGGTAGAACATGCACAAAAAATGTACTAAGTTTCATGATCTCACCTTGATTCACATTCAAGATATGAAAGAAAAAGTGAAATATAGCACTTTTATCAGAGCTTTGACATTTTGGCAGGAAATTTCCCAGAGAATATCCATTACATAAAACATGTATATATGAAGGTTCAAGAGAAATCCTGCAAGCATTGCAAAACATGAGGGAAATAGTGAAAGTTTGAGGGCTCAATTGGCCTTGATCTTTGACCCTGACCTTTGACAAATGACCCCTAAATTCCCTAGAAAATCACCTGAAATTTGACCTTTGACCTCTTGACCTGAAACTCTCTGGAGAATCTTATTTTGGTAGTAAATTGTATGCAGTTAGTAAGTTTGAGGAAAGTATCTTCAGACGTTGCATAGATATGGGGAAAACAATTGAATTTTAGAATTGACCTTGAACTTTTTGACCTTTGACCTCTTGCTGATTTTACACAAAAAACTGCTTAATCACTTGCCCCATCATACGTCATCTTTGGAACAGGTTTGGTGAAATTTGCGTAGTCTAGTCTCGAGTTATCGCGTAAACTGATACAATTTCTTAAGTCGACCTTGACCATTGACTTCTGGTACATTCGGGTATTAATATGCATAAGATGCTAATTAGGTGGTATTTGCATAGTCAAATAGTCTTTTGATATTACAAACCATTTCCTTTTGACTAAAGGAAATGCATACTACTTCCGTAGTTTCGATTATAAAATGCAGTTCTTTGATTGTAAGAAAACTTTAAAAATAATGTTTTTACTTTACTTTCATTAGTAATTATGTAAATTAGCTGGTAATGATGGTTCAATAAATTCAATTTGTTTTCTCATTTTGTTTCATAAATTGTTTCTAACGGGTTAAATCTATATAGGATGAGATTTAAGGGGAGTTTCTTTAAAGCTCCATTAAGGCTTTTTGTTTGTTCTGATTATCTATTGATGTGTAGGTATTGATATGCATATTATGCAAATAACAGGTTGTTTGCATAGAGACAGTTTGTCTCTTCAGATGAATCATTTACTCTTGACCTAAGGAACATCCATCCCAGGTTCAAACTTTGTACTACAAGATCCAGTGCTTAATAGTTTAGAAATTCTTTGAAATATGCAGATTTTTGCACAATAACTTGCATAATTATGCAAATTTTATGTTAATTTACATAGGTATGAAATCAATTTTTGCAGGGATTGTTTCCACATACTCTATGGAATATTTTTACCAAATTAGGTATTTCCGCTGGAAGCAAATATATTTTTAAATAATTTTTATAGGCATTTTTGCATAAATTATGCAAATTAAGGCTTATTTGCATAGATACAGATTGTCTCTTTAGATGAAAAAAAAATTCCAATCGTTCAGAGGAACATGTGTGCCAAATAGGACATTTGTACTATAAAATGCAGCGATCACCCCTTTTTTCGCCCTTAGCAAGCCTGCTATTCTGCCTGATCATGTAAATCCCATAGATTATGTACAAATACGACACGCGCGTACGGATCGGAACTTGAGATACGTAGTTCTGCCAGCCGCTCAAGCTGCCTCAATAAAGCCCCAGTCACATAATGCTCTGCGTCCGGCGTTACGTCCAAAAAAGTCATTTTTTCCGCGGACCACCGCGGATCCTTTGCCGTCACCAGAAATATGTACAAAACATGCGGGCGATACGGACAGATACGACCAGATGCGAATACTTTCGTCCACTTGCGGATATTCTTACGAATTGGCACATAATAGTTCTGGACACTTGCGGAGAGTTGTGCATTTTTTGGATAGTTACGGATAGTTACAGATTGCTATGAATAATTATGGACAATTTGGTTTTCTCTTACGATCCCTGCTAAGTCAATGTATTATGACAGCCAGGTTATCACATTTTGGACTGTCTTACATTGTACACTGGGGAAAACTGAAATTGAATTACGTACAAGTTGTGAAAAAATCGTAATCCTTTAATTTACATTACAATAATAAAAGATATATGCCATTTTGAACTTGAAGTTTGAATTTTGTTTGTGCAACTCAGATATGAATAAACGTCATAAATGTAAAGAATGTATGTGACCGTGCATCACAAAACGAACAAAAAGTAGCACACACTGATTTTGTGGGAGGACTGAAAATAGATGAAATGGGTCAACCGAGCCGATCTTGACTTGGCTACCCTGGGTAAATAAGGCCTTATCATCATTATTATTATTATTATTATGAATATCATTATAATTATTATTGTTGTTAATAATATTATCATTATTGTCATTATTAGTAATATTATTATTATTGTTATTAATATTGTTATTATTATTATTATTGCTTTGTAATTATTATTATTATTATTATTATTATTATTATTATTATTATTATTATTATTATTATTATTCATTTCAGTTTAGTCTGATAATCCCCTCATTGTTGTTACTCCGGTGGTTTCCATCCTGTTTTTTGTCCCATTCATCGCATAACCAGCACGGCTTGATAAAGATTAAGCGCTTGAATAGACACTCTACTTCAGAGAGTTCTTTTCTCAGTTTACTCTTTATCTGAGTGTGTGCATTCTTTCCAATATTTAGATAGGTTAGGAGAGTCCGTTTGATTTGAGTAATACATCATTTTAAAGCTTAAAGTCTGCTCTTTCAGAACATGCTCCCAACTAAAATTTCATGTGTGGCGACTTTTTGTGTGTTTTGTGGTGCAGGGTCATATAACATCACTATACCATAAATGAAATACAATATAGATCGTGTCACGACATGGTAGGTTACATTGTCCATGTGAAAGTCCCACTGATAATCTCATCAGCCCTTTTACATCAAATTTACGTTTATGTGCAAGCATCCATTAAAATGAGTTTACACTGCACAGGAAGCAGTTGGGTAGTAACCCACTAAGATCGTATGATGTGTATATCCATGGGGGTCGTTACGGATTAGTGACAGATCAGTAATAAGTTACATAAAATATTGACCTGTTTGAAGCAGGATTCTAATACCAGGGAGGATGTCAAATATGATTATGAATTTGTTATGATAATTGACGTGTTACCAATGGGTTGGTAACTAGGCCTTATGAACAAATTTGTGTAGGCCAATGTATTACAGTTATCTCCGTGTTGAAATCGTCAGGGCCATATGTATGCTATCAAGCTGCAGGGAGGACAGTGATGATAAGCAAATCATTTTGTGTCAGCTATTGTAATGTAGGCAATTATTTATATTGTATATGCACTCTGTACGGGATCATGACAAGTGATAATTATAGCTGAGGTTTAAAGAAGTAACAAGTCCTATAAAGAACATAAAGGACTGATAAAGTGGTATGAGGTGAAAAAGGCGCTTCACTGATGTTATGGATGTACTAAGATGATGAGGTAGGGCAGATTCCATGCCCAGTATAACTTTCAGACATGTAAATGTAATATTTAGACAGCATGCACTGTCTTCCAAATGGGGGGTCATGTCACGACATGGTAGGTTACATTGTCCATGTGAAAGTCCCACTGATAATCTCATCAGCCCTTTTACATCAAATTTACGTTTATGTGCAAGGCATCCATTAAAATGAGTTTACACTGCACAGGAAGCAGTTGGGTAGTAACCCCTCAGCCCTTCATTACGTCAGGGGCACGAGTGTAATAAAGCGTAACATAGAGGGAGAGGGTGACACACACCAAGTGGAGACCGCTACCAGGAGCGAGGGTCATAAACCTGCCAAATGTCCACCAGTGGGAGGACAGCCCAGAAGAGGCCTAGGTTAAGAAATTGATAGTCACACCCAGCTGCAGTGGTCAGCTAACGTCAGAGGAATATCCTCCTTCTTTGGAAATCAGGTTCAAAAACAATTCTTTGAAATTAAGGAAAAGTCACTCATAGGGGTGTGTCCAGTCTGACCAACTGGTAGAAAGTTTTCTGAACCATCTAACCCCCTCCTCCAATAAGATAACTTGTTTAATAAATTAATATACAGTGATTGGTCCTACATAGACAAGTGTAGTTAAGAAGGAAATTTTGGAGAACAAAACCGGGATGCAAAACCCAAAATTCTTCAGACCAGAGCACAAAATTGTTTGTGAAATCACTACGTGTGTATCCAGTTCGTCGGGAGGGTTCGGTGTACATCAGTGTCGCCGACAGACTGGTCTACCCTTTGGTAGATGAATTCGGAACAAGGAGGAAGATGTTGTGGTGGCAAAAGGTCACATTCAGTGTACGTTTGACAGTCTGAGCACTAGAGAAATCTCTCATCAACCCGGAGGAGGTTGCGGCAGGGGGCAGGGAGAAAGTAACTTGCACAGAAAGGGGAGAAACGCCAACGAAAGTTGTAAGTTGACCAATCTTTCTCATTGTAATTTTCATGAAATTATGTAATCCTTTATAAGATGAAGAGTCAAGATATAATATTTTTATTCATTATTGCCTCACAGTATTTTGTTACATGCATCAGTGTGAGAGTGAGGGAATGTTTAATAGTTTAGCCAGTACTACTACAAGCCATTTCAGCATACTGAGCTAAAAGACCATAAAGATTTATTGCACCAGTGGCCTAGGGCCATAACTAGGAACACAGTTTCCATGACAGTTAATCCTCGCTGGCTGACCCAGCGTTGACAGATTTGTTGATGTAAACATACAAACCGATAACCTGTCTTAAATTCATGAAATGTAGGTGTTTCATTCATGAAGGAACAATTTCATTGAGCAATTGAATAATAGTGTTTCGTTAAGATTATTGAACTTATGAGTGTATGTCACTCATTGTAATTGACAGGGCGGTTAATGTCGGAGCAAGGATCCGAGTTTAAGGTGGGAGCAAGGAGTTTTAGGCTGGAGTAAGCTCCAACTGTATTGGACTGCAGAGTCTACTAGAGAGGGATCGAGGGGACTTCGTCTAGAGGGGACTCAAGTTTTGTCTCACCTCCCTGATGAAACTAAGACCCATGGGCGAGGACAGATGATCTCATCCCGAGAACAAGAACCAACTGGCTTTAGCGATAATGTTAACTAAATGTATCTCTTGAAGGGGCAATGATTTTGTCAGTGTTTGATTGTTAATCACCATTTTTATTTCTATGCTGTAAATACGTTTCAAAATTCAGTACAATAAACCACTCAATTATTGAACTGAAGAAGCATTTGTTTCGCCTACTTTGTAGACTCTCAGAAGAGAAAGCCTTTGATCCAGTTACGGGGCGGTGCGGCGGCAGCGCCCTGTGACAGATCGAAAAGTTAAACATTAGAGTAAGAAAATATTACTTGCAGTCATGGAATAGACAAACTGTGGTTACGCTGTCGTTGTTCAGCGATATTCATGACTTACTGAGTTATGTTAAGGAGATATTTATAATAAAGCAATGCTTATAAGATTTACAGGAAAAAAAAGACATCAAATTAACCTCCAAACACCCCTCCCACACCCAAGTACAATATCAAGTCATCTCTTGAAGTAATGTATTTTCTGTTTGAATTTCTTGTATGCATGTCATTTTGTAATGCGCAGTAGAGTATATTATTATAGTAGCTGCGCAATATATAAATGTCCTTATTATTATTATTATTATTATTATTATTATTATCATCATCATTATTATTACTACTAGTAGTAGTAGTAGTAGTAGTAGTAGTATCAAAAAAAAAATGTAATACACATTCGATGGAGCGTAAAGTGCATGGGTAAGACTATAGAGAAATACTAAATTCGTTCTCATTTTATGTAGTTGCCCCTGTCCCACACCTTCCACCGGCCAGAAAAGTTAATAAAATGCTGTCACCCCATCCCCTACCCAAAATATTGCTTTTTTCGAAAAATATACATTCGAAGAGTACAAGAAAAAAAGTTCAGCACCAAGAGTCAACCGATGTCATGAGTATACATGGTATATGTGTGCCACTTAAAATGATCATTAATTGTGGGAGAAATTTCATAATTTGCCCATGCAGTTCTGCCTCTCCACCGCTCCGACTGTGTTGTAGCATTCCTTCAGGTAAAGGCGCTGCAGCTTGGCAACAGTAGTGTGCCTTTCCACGAGTCTCTGTGTTCCTATGCGAGTGGAAAACGGCCACGTCGAAGGACGTAATTGTCCGCAACATCCGTAGCTGTCCGTAAATAGGGAGCTTTAGATTTTAGACGCGTGGACGTTCAAAGAGAAAAAACACGATCTGAGCGTGCGCAGTAGCGCAGATCAAGTTACTGCGCACACTCAGATCATGTTTTTTTCTCTTTGAACGTCCGCGCGTCTAAAATCTAAAGCTCCCTAATATCCGTAAGCGGACGAAACTGTTGTGATACGTTAACTTGCGGTTAATTTCGGATACTTACGGTGGACGTAAGCGAACGCAAACGGACGGGAGGTAAATTCTTTTGCGGATGGTATGCGTCCATGCCACGAGTAGTTACGTACAGTTACGGATAGTTAGGTTTGGTTACGGTTACTTGCGTAGGTTTGCGTCCGTGGCGTCCCTCTGCGAAATTTTGAACATTTTAAAATTTCGCAGGTTCGGCGACGTCATTTTGCGTTTCTTTACGGATGAGTTACGGGCAGTTACGTCTACATACGTCCCTGCGGATGCCTGCGTCCACGCTGCGTCCCCTGCGTCCCCTCATTCGTATCTATCCGAACGTAATCCATCGTAAAGCACTGTGTGACTGGGGCATAAAGGAGTACGATCAGGCTTTACGTAACTACATGTGTATCTGCAGTTACGTGCTACGTATCTCAAGTTAGGTAGTTCTACCAGCTCAATGACGTCATTTTTACCTCAAAACCTTGATATTTCAGAATTGCATTATAAAAATGACAAAGAGTTATAACGTCATATTTTCACACATTAAGCATGATGTTATGAAAACTCACTAAGCAAAAAAAAAAAAAAAAATGTCAAAAAAATCGAGATACGTAGTTCTGCCAAATCAAGGCCGTACTAACAGTAGGAATTGTCTTTTTAGACCTTGAATCGAGTAGTATAAGTCCCGTTCTAACAGAGCCTTTCAAACTAGAGTTACGGCGACAAGGTTGGGTAGCGTCCGGGTATTTTTTAAACCCTGTCTGCCTGTTAACCGTACAAAGAATAAGCTATTTTGACCCCTTCCAGGCTGAAGGGGGGCACATTGTGTCCCCCCCCCCCTCTCCATATACCCATATTGAAAAATTTTGTCCCCATTAGTTTGTTGTTATAATGATGTATCACCGTCATATTTGGCACATGGGTAGGGCAACTCATAATCTACATGACCCAAAATTTGAAATGTCTCAAGGTCACCATTACCGAAATATACAGAAATTCATAAGAAATATGCCAAAATTCTATTTTTTCTTTACATTTCTTTATCCTCAGTATACGTTTTATTCTATACCAGTCATTGTATATTTGCCACAAAGGAAACGCATGTCAGCCTTCACTTAGTTGTTGTGGTTGAAATCTTTCCAGGTAAACACATGGGGGTTCTGTTCACTACAATGTAAAGAAAATATTTGAGACATAATTTTGAGTTGCAGATTGATAATATGATAGATAAATGATACTACTGGCAAAACCTATGTGAAATGAAATAAAATAAGGGGGCAGTCTTGGGGAAATGCTGTATTTTCAATTATGGCGCCTATGTTACATCAATGATATTGGAAATAATAAGACGACAATTTTATGGTAATTCATGACCATATTTCTCATTTTCGTCCTTCAGCAAAGTATAGCCTATAAATCCCCATTTCATCCATTATCATGTCGTTTACTGAAATTGGACCAGAAAAACATGGAAAATCTGACATGGCAACCCGCAATATCGGACATAAGCTATACATCAAAATGTTTGCAATAAAATTTTAGGGAAAGTCACCAAATTTGGTTAAAATTTGGCGAGGAGGCAAGAGTGGGAAATTAAATTGTATATATATATATATATATATATATATATACATATCATACATATATATATATATATATATATATATATCATATCATAGGGCAGAAAGTGCCTCCCCCCCCCTTTTTTTTTTTTTTTTTTTTTTGGCTTGATGAGGTTAAAACAGTCCCTGCGAAATGTTGCTCGGACGTTTGTCGCGGAATTTTTATCCTCGCGAGCTAGGGTACCCTGACATCTCCCCGACAGCCCTTCTTCAAGAACGGTCCTGTGGTAACATTCTTTGATATACTCAATGTGCATGCGCAACATTGCAGACAGATAATAAAACGTTTGCTTTGTTTACTACCTATGCCATAGCAAAAAAAAAATAATAATTTCACATACTTTTCAATTTGTTTAATTTTATTAGCCTTCAAGCCTAAAAGCGTCGTGAGCTTCTCTTTGATGGATTGTTGCTCTGTAGCAGTGTATACTGTTATTATCATCAATAATTGACACACCGCGCGCCGATAACGTGCACGGATTGATCTCTATGTAGTTGAAATCAGTGACTATACCCACGTTTTGTTTACTCATGATTGACTGCTTAGATGTGCATAATCTAGAACAATAGATGGCGCTAGCGAATGGGCGGGATATATAGTGGACATATCCAGTGGATTAGTAGACAAATTAAATAGTCGTATTCAAGTGAACACGCCCACTTTGTGGAAACCTACCCGGACAAGATTTCCGGTACGTGTATGTCAGAACGGTACCCTCGCTCTCTCCTGCGGTTTTCTTGACCGGACGTTCTCCTGACGTTGTCGAGGTAAGGTCTGTTAAAATAGGGCTATAGAACGGATTCCCCGAAACATGTGCTTTCTTTTCATTTCATTTCACGTGTATTCTCATACCATTTCCCTGAACAGTAAGCAACATCCGTCTTGTCGGAGGGAGTTCAGTGTACGAGGGTCGAGTGGAGATCAATCGCAATGGAACTTGGGGCACGGTGTGCGATGATAGCTGGAATGACGCTGATGCTCGGGTTGTGTGCAGACAACTCGGATATTCGACAATCTTCGCAGAGGCTGTGTCTGGAGGGATATATGGGGAAGGATCCGGGCCCATTCTCCTTGACGATGTTCGTTGCTATGGCTGGGAGTCGGATCTAGCTGACTGTTCTCACAGAGGATGGTACAGCCATAATTGTGGACATCATGAAGATGCCGGGGTTAGATGTGGTAAGATTACGAGTTTGACGTTTCATGCGGTAAATGAGTGTCCTCGAAATAAATTTTAAATCCCTAAATTCTAAATCCCTTCCTTTTTTGCAACCAACAAGTGATTGCTTTTCATTTTTTAATTTAGCCGCCCAATCTGGCCACCAGACGATTTTTTCGACATTTAGGGCTCCACATATTCTATTTTTTTAATGCCTCCGCCACGAAGTGCACGTAGTGGTGCCGGAGGCATTATGTTTTCGGGTTGTCCGTCAGTACGTCCGTACGTCCGTACGTCTGTACGTCCGTACGTCTGTACATGTACCATAGAGATGTATACTAATAATATACTAGAGCGCGGACTGCGTGTGGCGCGTACGCAGTGCTCGTGTGCCGAGATGAAGAGGCCGCGCGCCATCTTTGTCCGGGCAAAAACAAACATCGCCTCCGGGCAGCGCAGTAGTGGTAGACACGTGAACACGTATACACAAGCGCTCAAACACGTATTGGCTTTCAGCAAGAAGATGAGGGGGTCGGAGATGAGAGAAGGAAACATCTCAAAAATTTAAGTTGCTAGCAATCTCTTATTATGAGTGGTATAGAAAATGAAAATTAAACAAAATTTTACTTTATTCTCCACGAGGTAATACTTTCAAGCCGACCAACACGACCATGGTCCATGCAATACAAAGGCTTCTCTTGGTCTCTAGACAGCCGGGTACCCCTTGTGATACAGTTACTGCGTCAATTTTTGTATCTTTTTTTTTGCAATTATATTTTTTCTGTATAAGGGGAATGCATTCTATAGTCCCATCTGTGTATACGAGTGTTTCATTAATTTCTATTTTTTCTTGGGGGGGGGTGGAAATGAAATAAATCATTTTTATAAGTACGTGTAGGCATAATGGTTCCATGACATAAGTTCAAGCTCGAAATGCTAATGTTGAAGCTTACATAAACCCTAGGCCCTAACCCAAATCATAACACCTAACCCTAATCCTAATCCTAATCCTCACCCTGCCTTGAACCAAAAGCCCAATCAGACCCATGATGCTAATTCTATTTTCAGAAAGATATCAATGCCGGAACATAATATGTCCTGTCACCAGGCATATATT
Source organism: Diadema setosum (assembly GCA_033980235.1). Lineage (NCBI taxonomy): Eukaryota > Metazoa > Echinodermata > Echinoidea > Diadematoida > Diadematidae > Diadema > Diadema setosum. The sequence goes on along the minus strand of CM067074.1, from coordinate 1,236,248 downwards.
ACGTATTCTAAGCTTTTCTCACACTATCACCATTAGTAAAATTAACCGCTGGTATAACAAAGGGTGGAGGAACTATTTTTTTTTTTTAAGGGGGGGGGGGGCTTAAGGGCTATAAGAGGGCACTTAGAAAAAAAAACACTTTTTAAACTTAAAAAGGGGAGTTTTGTTTTATTTTGGAAATGGGGCAAGTGCCCCCCCCCCCCCCGTTCCGCCAACCTTGCATATAGTTATTTACTGTATTAGCTATCTATAGTAGCAATAGATCGAGAATGGCTGAGGGAGGGTGGAGTGCCCCCTGACAAATATTGCAATTAAGACCTTTTCTTTTCTTTTTCTTTTTTTTTGTCTTGAATCAATCTGTTTAACACACACTATAAATGTAATTTTAGTTACTTGTGAAAGGAAACTCCGCTCCCCTTCTTTTCTCCTGTTTCTACATCCAAAAGCAGCACATAAACCAGGCATTTTGCAAAATAGATCTGTGCTACTTTAAGAAGAATTTTCGAATTTAAGAACATTTTCGATTTCCAAACTCCGATGGAGACCTAGGCAAAGATGCTAGCCTGCTGCCGTTGCATCCCGTCGTCGATCTCCCTGCATGCTCCGCTAGCGCTATACGTTATCGGTACGGTCGCTAGTCGAAATTTGCCCGGACCAAAATGGCGAACGCCTCCTTCTATCGGTCACAGGGATTTTACGGAGTCCGCCCTCTAGTGTCCTTAGTATATATCTCTATGACATGTACGTACGTCCGTCCGCATTCGTTTACGCGATAACTTGAGTAATATTGACTGGAATTTTACCAAACTTGGTCCATGTATAAAGTATGATGGGCAATTACTTGATTAGATTTTGTGTGAAATCGGCCTAAGGCCAAAGGTCAAAGGTCAAGGTCAAATCATGAAATTGTATCCGTTTACGCGATAACTCAAGACTGGATCGAGCAAATTTCACCAAACTTTTTTCCGAGGATGATGTATGATGGGACAATATACTTGATCAGTTTTTTAGTGAAATCGGATCGAGGTCAGAGGTCAAAGATCAAGGTCAAATCCTAAAATTTATCTGTTTACGTGATAACTCAAAACTGGATGAAGCAGCTTTCACCAAACTTGGTCCAAGGATGATGTATGATGGGGCAATTAGTTGAGTACATTTTGGTGACATTGGTATGAGGTCAAAGGTCAAAAGGTCAAGGTCAAATGCTAAAAATGTTGTTATTTCCCCTATATCTATGTAATGCCCAAATTTATTTTCTTGAAACTTAGAGTAAACATGTACTCTTGTGTAAAGATTCTCCAGAGAGTTTCATGTCATAAGGTCAACGGTCAAAAGGTCAAAGGTTCGGTGAAAATGTTATAATCACTTTTCTCGTTAATGGTTCAATGTATCTTCATGGAACTTGGTACATATGCATGTACTGACTGGCAGGGATTATCTAGGGAATTTAGGGGTCATGGGTCAATAGTCAGGGGTCAAAGGTCAAGGTCAACTCAAAATTTTACTCTTTCCCTCATATACTAGTACATGCAATGCTTGCATTATTAGTTTTAAAACTACATGTACATGTATTACCTAATGGAGATTCTCTGGGAAATTTCCAGCCAGAAGGTCAAAGGTTAAGGGTCAAAGGCCAGGTTTAAATGCAAAAAAAAAAAAAACTATTTTGTACTGTAATTACACTCTTTCTTCATACCTTGAAAATTACTGAATGCATAAACTTATAAAAGGGTTGGTCAGAAGTCACGTAAAAATCCTCAATTCACCAATATACGTGTACCTGCACTCTTAGACAATATAGCAAACCCAGTTCAAGGAAAGTGAAAATTCAAGATATTTCTGATAAACCTGTCATTTCAATATTTTGCCAGTTATGAAAAACTGTCATCACACATTTTGAAGACTTTGTGCTATACACCTATTGGGAAGACCATGCATTATGACGGAGGCATCATTCGCCATAGCGACATTTCTAGTTTATTTATTTATTTATTTATTTTTTTTTATTTTTTTTTTTTTTTTGGTGGCCCGTGCTTCCAGGCTGCCGCCAATGTCGAGTGTTGCGACACGGATTGTCGCCCCGACAAAGATTGTCGCCCTTGGCTCGGGGGCGACAATCCTTGACGGAGTTGGCGTCAAGGATTGTCGCCCCGTCAAAGATTGTCGTCTGGCGACAATCCATGACGAGGGCTGGCGGCAAGGATTGTCGCCCGCTCTCGAAGCACATTTTGCTGGGTAAAATCGTTCTTGACATAGTCATTGAAGCACATGGCTACATCTATGCAAACATGCCATGTAAAAAGTCATGGTGAAGTTTCAAGAAAGTGTGTATGTGTGCGCGCACATGATAATTTAGTGTCCGTTTGTGCGTGTGTGTGTGTGTGTATGTGCGTGTGTTAGTAGCACTATGATGGAAGAATGTGTTTATTATGTCAGCTTTTTGCGTTTGTGTTTTGGCTGCGCCTGGGGAGGAATACCTAGTAAGCTGTTGCTGGCATAAACGTTGATATTGATTTTATCAGCAGCTTTGACTTTGATGAGTTTGTTTGACGGATTTGTATAATTAATGAATTCGGAGTGGTGCTTGCGTGCGGGCGGATGCTGCTTTTATGCATACGGTCCATTATGTCGTATGTATCAACATTGGGAAGTCGTTTCATCAGGAAGGAAGGTGGTATCGGTTCGGGTGTGTGTGTGGGGGGGGGGGAGGGGGTTACATTTCGTTATTGCAAAAGTTCGTTATTCTGAGGCTCTTTAGTCCGAAGGTTCTTTATTCCGAAGGTTCGTTATTCCGAATTTCATTTTTGGATCAACGAACCTTCGGAATAACGCCGCAAACGTTCGGATTAACGAATTAAAACCCTTTGTCATTTTTCGGATTAACGAACCTCTAGGTGTAGGAAATTGTGTGTTTCGGATCAACGAACCTTCGTGTGTGTGTGTGTGTGTGTGTATGTGGGTTGGTGAATGTGGGTGTGGGATGATTTAGGTTTTGGTTAATAAGGGGTTGGTGGGTTGGGGATTGGATTTGAAGAAGGATAGTAATGGTATGGCAGATTTTGGTAGAATTTAATATGTAGGATAGATGTAGGCCCTAGATTTGTTGCGTTTTTTTTTTTTTTTTTTGGGGGGGGGGGTTGGTCGGGGTTTTTATGACTGATTTCATTCTAGATTTGTATAATGTATTTGTGTGTTTTTATGTATATGCTCTTGTAACTAAGAAGGTGTTACATGATCCAAACCAATGTATTCAAGGGATATAGGTTTGGTAGGGCCCTACATGTCAAAACTTTCTCGTCAAGACTTAGTAGGGTTGGTCTATAATCGAGATATCTATGTTGAAGTGAGATTATTTGTAGTAAAAAATTGACAAATGGATTTGTTTGTGTTTCGAATTTCCATTTGTAACTTTTTTGCAATTCTCCGCAAGTGTTCCGAACTATTCGGAAGTTTATGCAAGTTGAAAGAACAAAATTACGTGCCAATTCGTAAGAATATCCGCAAGTGGACGCAAGTATTCGCATTTGGTCGTATCTCTCCCTATCGCACGCATATTTTTTCCCGTATGTTTTGTGAAAATGTTCTGGTGACAGCAAAGGATTCGCGGGAGTCCGCAGAAAAATAGACACATAAGCCCCAGTCACATAATGCTCTGCGTCCGGCGTTACGTCCAAAAAAGTCATTTTTTCTGCGGATCCTATGCCGTCACTAGAAAATTTATTCAAAACATACCGACAAAAAGTGCGGGTGATACGGACAAATACGACCAGATGCGAATACTTGCGTCCACTTGCGGATATTCTTACGAATTGGCACATAATAGTTCTGAACACTTGCGGAGAATTGCGGATATTTTCGGATAGTTAGGGATAGTTACAGATTGCTATAGATAATTATGGACAGTATTGTTTTCTGTGACGATCCCTGCTAAGTCAGTGTTTTATGACAGCAAGGTTATCACATAGTGGACTGTCTTACATTGTGCACTGGCATGACTGGGGAAAACTGAAATTCAATTACGTACAATTTGTGAAAAAAAATCGTAATCCTTTAATTTGCTTTGCAGTGATAAAAGATATATGAAATTTTGAACTTGAGGTTTAAATTATATTTGTGCAACTCAAATATGAATAAACTTCATAAATGTAAAGAATACATAACATAATTATACCACAAATATAATACAATATAGATCGATAAGTTAAACATTAGAGTAAGAAAATTATTACTTACAGTCATGGAATAGACAAACTGTGATTACGCTGTCGTTGTGCAGCGATATTCATGACTTATTGGGTTATGCTAAGGAGATTTTTATAAAAAAGCAGTGCTTATTAAATTTCAAGAAACAAAAAGACATCAAGACATTAAAACACCCCTCCCACACCCAAGTACAATATATATACAAAAAATGTAATACACATTCCATGGAGCGTAAAGTGGGTAAGACTATAGAGAAATACCAAATTCGTTCTCATTTTTTCAAGTTGATTTATTTCATTTCCATCAAACAAAATAATTAGAAATACAATGAAACACTCGAATACACAGATGTCATGAAATCAGTACCACAATGCGATGAACAGAATAACATTGTAAAAGAGATACAGGTAAATTATCAACAGAGATACAAATAACTGTTACGTCACTGTGGTGAATGCATAAACAATATTGCTGGAAATGGAGGGGACTGCTAAAAAAAACAGGGCTTGTAGAATGCAGTCCCCTCATACAGAAAAACATACAATAGCAAAACCAACAACAACAACAACAACAATTTCCCTTAACGGTAGTCAAAAAAAAAAAGACAGACAGAGTAATACACACATACATGCACACATACCAACTCACATTAACAAACACAAAGAGGCTCTCTTGTAAGGACAGATTGATGAGAGGATAGAAAGATAGTAAGGAAGGTAGGAAGTCCGAGGTGGACAGGGAGGGGGGGGGGGGGGGGGAGGAGAGGGAAATGGTGGGTCATAACCAGGGCACTGGAGGCACAGGCTCGCTGATAAACAAAGAGTAGTGAGGTTACCGACGCAACATTGATTTTGAAAATCAAAAGTAAAAAAAAAAAAAAAAAATATTTATTTTGCTGCACACGAAGTTTTTGAATAATTCTTTAACTTTAAAGAAAATGTATTAAGAATTAAAGTTTCTTTTATATTATTATCAAAAGAATTCCAGAATTTTGGTCCAGAAAAGGAGAATAAAGATTTTGCAAAAACCGTCCTAGTCAAAGGCAAATGATATTCATGGGATTGACGGGTTGGATATGCATGAACAGTTTCATTCTTTAAGAACATAGAATCAAACACAAGGGGGAGAGAATGGTTGGTGAGTTTATGCATGAATTGTCCTAATTGCAAACAATATAGGTCAAATTTTCAAAATATCATTTTCGTGAAAAAAATTATAAGTATGACTTCTCCACGATTCGTGACAAATGATACGAAGAGCTTTTTTTCTGTAATAATCTCTATATTCTTTCTGTATAAGTAGAAAAAGTGTTTCCCCATGCGAGTATACCATAGTTTAAGTAAGGTAGTATCAAAGAAGAATATAACATAAAAAGTAAATTTTTGGGAAGATAAAATTTAACTTTGTTTATAATACCTATATTCCTTGAAATAACACGACAAACAGAATCAATATGCAAACCCCAGGTAAGTTTATTGTCCAGAATCAAATCTAGAAATTTTATGGAAGAGACTTCGTCTATGACCGTGTCTTCCAGGAAAACGTTTCTCGGTAGATTTTCCAGCGAATTACTGAACAGCATGCCCTTTTTTCTTGCAGATTTTTGCAAATTTATTGACAGTTTGTTCGCTCGTATCCAATGGAGTAACTTCGTTAATTCACAGTTTAAAGTATCATGTGTTAATCGATCAGAATCAGAATCAGATAAAACACATTATTATCATCCGCAAATAATAAGAAAGAGAGGATGTTTGAAGAATTTGACATATCATTGACATAGAGAATTTTGACATGGACATAGAGAATTTCATATAGTTATCGCTGTCACTCACCTTTCCCGGCCAGAAAAGTGAATGAAATTCTCTCACCCCATCCCCTATATAGAGAATTTCTACACATCATTGACATAGAGAATTTTATATAGTTATCGCTGTCACACACCTTTCCCGGCCAGAAAATGAATGAAATGCTGTCACCCCTTCCCCTAATCAAAATATTGCCTTTTCGAAAAAAAACATTCAAAGAGTGGAAGAAAAAAAAATTAAGCACCAAGGGTCAACCGATGTCATGAGTATATGGGTGCCACCGTGGTAGAAATGTCATAATTTGACCATGCGGTTCTGCCTCTCCACTGCTCCGACTGTATTGTAGCATTCCTTCAGGTAAATGCGCTGCAGCTTGGCAACACGAGTTGTGTGGCTTCCCACGAGTCCCTGTGTTCCAATGCGAGTGAAAAACGGAAAACGTCGAAGGACGTAATCTTCCGCAGCATCCGTAACTGTCCGCAAATATCCGTAAGCGGACGAAAGTGTTGATATACGTTAATTTACGATTACTTTCGGATACTTACGGTGGACGTAAACGAACGCAAACGGACGGGAGGTAAAATTTTTTGCGGATGGTCTGCGTCCAGGCTACGGATAGTTACGTTCAGTTACGGATAATTACGTTTGGTTACGGTTACTTGCGAAAGTGTGCATCCGTATTATTCCTCTGCGAAATTTTGAACATTTCAAAATTTCGCAGGCTTGGTGCCGTCATTTTGCGTTTCTTTACGGATGAGTTACGGACAGTTACGTCTACATACGTCCCTGCGGATGCCTGCGTCCACGCTGCGTCCCCCTGCGTTCACTCATTCGTATCTAACCGCGGCGGACGTAACCCATCGCAAAGCACTGTGTGACTGGGGCAATACGTAGGGCCTACGTAGCCCATGAACACCAAACCCCTCAGATACTCATGCAGGCACAAAACTGCGCCCACAAACACGCACCATCACATACCCTTTGATATACACATACGCAACTATATACCCACATAGATACGTACGCATACAGGCACACGTATACACCCAGACAAACAAACCACTACCACTCTACAACCACCACACATGCACAGTTTCTACATAATTATTGTATTATCATACTCCAAACACACACACACACACACACACACACACACACCTATACGGAAACTCGTACATAAGTCACTTATTGTACGCACCTATAAATCATAGACAGCACATACCATGCAGCTCACACCAAACACACGCACACACACACATACACACACACACATACGCATAACTATCCATGAGCTGTTCAGTTACCATGGCAATTATCCCTTACTTGACCGAGTTTATGAATGGGTCATCGTAAAAGTAGCGCGGCTCTGCTATAGTTACTGAACGCAATTTTTAATGCTTGACGCGGGTTAATTTAGCTCGGACCAGGAGCGGGCCAAAAAATGCATGAGTTACTGAAAGCGGTATCAATTTCCCGTCTGTCACCGGACGATTTTAGGTAAAAATTTTGCGAAATATTGCGATTTTATCCGCGCAGAGTCCGAGAAGTCACCGAGCGATGCCCCATCAGCAACTGGACGATCTCCCACCGGCCACCGGCCGATTTTTTACGAAATCGCTCGGCGACTGACAAGTGATCGATGGGTCATCTATACAGGTGTCCAGTAGGCGTACCGCCTGTCTCTGCCGGAAATTTCTCAGGGTCTATCTTGTTATAAAGTGACGGTGCGTCACAAAATCAACAAAAAGTCGCACGCACTGATTTTGTGTTATAACTGAAATAGGTGAAATGGGTCGACCCAGCCAATCTTTAGTTTTTCATATTTTCTGAAAGAGTGGATCTTCTACTTTGAAATAGAGAAGACATTACAATAATTTTTGGATCATAAAATGAAAAGGAAATCATGTTTTCAGTAGTTTTTCTCAAACACTTTTTGATGGAATAGTGCATGTGATTGAGTGTTTCTCATATAGTCCTCTTTTCATTTTTGATAAAAACCCTGCACATATTACTTTTCACTTTCAAGTTCAATAATTTTGAAAAGAATTATGCTACTGCATTGCAAGTTAGTATTAACCATTTAAAGAATGTGTTGATAAAACATGCTCAATTTGTTTAGATAGGTTAGTAGAGTCCACTTAGTTATACACCATTTCAAAGCTTAAAGTCTGCTTATTTTTGTTCACTAAATCGCTCGAAGGCGACCGCTCGATTACGTCGCTGCCTGGGCGGTTGCTTTTTGGACACCGAGCGTATTTTGGGCAGCGAGTAAAAACTGAAATTCTAACTCTAAATGCCCTAAAAATCGGTGGTACCTGGTCGGTCACCAGTCGGTCACCGTTCCGTGTCCGACCGACATTGGTTAAAAAATCGCCGACCAGTCGTCGAGCAGGCTGAATTTGGGGGTTGTGACCGCAGCCTTTGGGTAGTCGAGTTTTAGAATGCATTAACTGAAACACGTTTCCTTGTTTTTATTTTTCTTTCTATCTTCCCGGTAGACGTGTTTGATTTCTCCACTACCGTTCCCGCAGTCGACATCCGCCTCGTCGGAGGGCTCGCGTACTATGAGGGTCGTGTGGAAGTTTATTACAATGGAGAGTGGGGCACGGTGTGCGATGATAGTTGGGATAACGATGCTGCTCGGGTTGTCTGCAGACAACTCGGATTTCCCTCAAGCTTACACGGGGTGGCCGTGACTGGAGGCGTCTATGGAGAGGGATCGGGATCCATCCTCCTTGACGACGTTTTTTGCTACGGCTGGGAGTCAAATCTAGCTGACTGTTCTCACAATGGGTGGTACAACCATGATTGTGACCACTACGAGGATGCCGGTGTGAGATGTGGTAAGGCAATTGGTTTTACATTTCTTCAAGGAAATTATTCCATAATGGCAGTGAAACCAAAAACACACTAACAAACAAATCACATTCGTGACAATACTACATTGAGGAAAGATGGACAATTTATTTCTCGTTCAAAAGTTAGGAATTTTTAACGATGTGGCTAAGTCCACGTGCCGCCGTCGCTGGATATGAAGGTTGTAAGTCTATAAGGCAATCACACAGTGGAAAAATATAAGGAGTGATGTTATTAAAATACAGACAGAATTCCACATAGTGTTTCAATGACTAGAATACATTTCATCGATTTGCGACTGCATGCCATTATGTATGTGTAGGGGTGATCACTTTATCCGGTTTTTGAAGGAGATACGTCAAATTATTTTTCACGGTGGTAACTTTGTCAAACACATGAAAGAAATTCAAGAAACTCACACGTACGTTGAACATAAGTTGCAAATAAGGTTCTGCTACTATTGTTCCGGGAAGGAAGAATAAGTTTTAATTCCTTAACCAAGAAGAATCAAGAGCTGTCTCACTTGAAAACATAAAATACCACAGACATTGCGGATGTTGCTTAGCTTCAGTCACTGTAAAGCTACCGAGTACAATTTGAAGGCTTATGTAACAAAACAAATGTAATATATTCCTCGCGCAAGTTTGTCGCATTCTCCTCTTGATTGATTCCTTCTTTCCTTTAGATGAGCATGCCTTCGCCACTGACCCGCCCGACTACGGTAATCGACATGTCGGTAGGTGTTCGTATTATGATTAGTGATTGGAATTCATCTGAATATATACTTGAGCCATAATGACTTATATAGGGCGCTCACGTGACAACGAACACGGCAATACCGAAACTGCGTTACAACGAAGTAAACATTCAGGTCTAAAAATTCTTGCCTGTACGCATCTTTATACTATATCACCCTATCTGTTCGGCTTTAACAAAATTACGATATAACGAAAGGAAACTTCGTTATAACGGGTTTCGCCTGTAGTCTAAACAATGTAAAAGAATTAACACGTTGCAATATATCAGCCTTTGCTTGTATTTCTGTCTAGCATGTGAAAAGAATGACCAAATTTCAGTGTTTTTTTTTTCGTTGTTTTTGTTTGTTTGCTTTTTTTTTTTAGGGAATAAAGTAATTGGCACCATGACAGCCGTGGGCGCTGCGCTCTCTATCGTATTGATTGCTATAGCTGTCGTCTCATGTCGGGCTTTAATAGGCACCAACAGCGTCCAGCAGCAACCAACGGCTCCCCAAGGCGGGATCGACAACACGACCTATGTCCAGACTGAGACTCACGAATATGCAACAATTGATGTCTCACAAATGTAAAAGAAAAGGACAATTTTGAGCCTTATCTTGAAGATTCGAGGGAGGAAATTGATAAAGAAGACAATCAACTGCAGTTTAAAAAAAAAAATGATGGGGGGATAGGCTGAATTCCTTGACAGCATGACCTTATATGGAGATGGTCAGACTTAGAGCAACTGATTTGAATCGAGCGAAGGTTTAAAAAAAAATTTTAAAGTTCTCAAAGATGAATCCCGTAGTCTTTCCTTTATGCTCCTGGCAAAGTTTGAGCTGGAAAAAATGATAAAAAAAAAACAATTAATAAAAATGTTCATATTACTAGACTAACATTGACCAAAGTGAAACAATTTGTTTTACTTAAATTTGCCATAAAAAGGGTTCTGAATCTTTCGCGTTGTTTATTGATATTTTTTTTTTTACATTTGTCCTTCAGTGCATGTTTCTATACAGAATAAATCAGTCACTGATGTAAGACATATCAGACATTATACATGATATACATAGAGCTGGTTGGCAGTATAATGGGGAGCAATTTCAGGTCTGGTGGAAACTGTGGGGCCTTTGAATCTTCTTAAATACTGGGTCTTAAAGGGATAGTACTGTATTGGTGGAGATAAGAATTGGGCTTTTAACTTTTTGCGAGATACCAAGAAAACACTTATGAAATAGTACAGAGTATACTATTTCAAGAGGAATTCAAAGTTTCTTTGATAAAAATCGGGTTTTGAATGACTGAAACATCCAAAAACAAAGTAAAACAAAGCGATCGTAATAAAGTGTGGGTCCCACACTTGTTAGAATCGCTCTGTTTTGGATATCTCAGCCATTTCAAAACCAATTTTCATCAAATAAACGTTGAATTCCTCATGGAATTACATGCTCTTTCATATTTCATAAGAGGTTTCTCATTATCTCACAAAAAAAAAAAATGTTAGAAACCTGAAATTAGGTCTCAACCAAAACTATAAATCCCTTTAAATAAAATTTTTTACAAGCGCATCATTGAGGTCATGAGAGATTCAAAGTTTTGATGCCTGCTTTACCCTTAGAGACCTTAGGCACTGATGCGTGTTCAAGATCATGGGATTATTAGCCCTTATATTTACCTAACTGCTAACATTATTAGATCTTATGTGAACTGGTAGAATTGTTGACGATCTTTAAGATAACTACCTAAAATTTGAGTGGGGGCCATGCACACCATAATGTTATAATCTTGGTAATAAATAAATGTTGCAATGATCAAAAGCATCAAACATCAAAAGCCTTGAGAAGATCAATAATATTGATGCATATTCTTTATTATCTTTAACACCATATATTCTATTTACAAGATCTAATGTTGCTTTAGCTGTTGTACGACCCCTCCTAAATCCAACTGACTTTTTATCAAAATACTTTGTAAGTCTATAGGCTCAATGAATCTTTACATCAAAAATACATTAATTCTCTCATACGTTTGAAAATATAATTAAAATCAATATTGGTCTGTAAATACTAATATCATTACAGATACCCTTTTTATCAATAGGTATAACATGTGCAATTTTCATTTTTTGATGAAAAAAAAAACCAAACAATTATACAATCATTGACAGGAAAATTTGATGGTTCACATGAAGAGATTACTTGTGACCGTGCACCTCAAAATGAACATTAAGTCGCACACACTGATTTTGCGTGAGGACTGAAAATAAGTGAAATGGGTCAACCTAGCCGAACTTGACTTTTTCATATTTTCTGAAAGAGCGGGTCCTCTTTTACATTATGCTAAAATTTGGTATCATAAAACGGGCAGGAAAGTGTGTTGTTTTAGCAGTTTATCTCGAACATTTTTGGTAGAATAGTGTGATTAGGTGTGTCTTCAGAATCCCTTTTTCATTTCTGAAAAACCTTGTCCACACTCTTCACTTTCAACTCTAATAACTTTTGAAAGGATAGTGCTACTGCTTTGAAAGTTGACATTAATTATGGACTGAATGTGTTAATGAGGCATGCTTAATTTCGGTTTAATCTAATAATCCCTTCATTGTTGTTACTCTGGTGGTTTACATCCTGTTTTTTGTCCCATTCATTGCACAGCCAGCACGGTGTGGTAAAGATTAAGTGCTTGAATAGACACTGTACTTCAGAGCCTCTTTTCTCAGTTCACACTTTTCCTGATTTTGTGCTTTCTTTCCAATATTTAGATAGGTTAGGAGAGTCCATTTGATTTGAGTTATACATCATTTTAAAGCTTAAAGTCTGTTCTTTCAGGATATGGTCTTAACTAAAAATTCATGTCTGGCGACTTTTTGTTTGTTTTGAGGTGCAGGGTCACACTTGTATTTAGGTCATAAAATGTCATAGGATATTTAACTGTTTTTAATATTTATTGTACCTGTTGAAATACTATTAATAATTTGTCATGTTGATTTTATAGTCTTTAACTTGATCAAATTTGTCATTACAATTTTCCGTTTCTGCTTGACTTAACTCCTGTGTGAAAAAAAAAAATCCGAAATTCATTATACACCTCGTTTCTTTATTAGTAAGGGTTGGTTTTGTAACACGTTTATACTTGATTATTTTTTTTTTTTAATTACAAAGTTTAGTAAAATCCTTACTCAGCCATGGATTCTTTTTTTTTTTTTGTTATTTATGACCGTATGATTGATAAGAAAAACATTCATCGTCAAATATCATTGAATAATTGCAAATATTGTTGTTGTTTTTTTAATAAATGCTTCCTTTACCCATTTGATTTTTATTTTCATTCAACAATTTTCAATGTCTTAAGAAAAGAGTTGCATTTGATTGGGATGATTTGCTTTTATAGTGAGCAATGGATGAGGACATACAAAATATATTGGTAGTTGATCACTGACATCACTTATCAAAATTCCTGAGTGAGTACAAATATTAACATTTGTAAAAATATTATCAAAAAATGCCAGCGGTTGCAGTTATCCAAGTGGAACTGTTTAAATGAAAGGTTCCAGATAAAATCCGTACGACATATCCATAAACAAATCCATCTTAGACTTTTAAACCTAGGTCTAAATTCAAATCATCCATTATAAAACAATTATACACACGTGGATTTCGATAGAGAAACATTCGGCGTTAATTTTTTTTTTTCTTAGCTTAGATATTGAAATGCATAAATGTTATCTCTGCATTTACTGGAGATTTGCCTTCCTATCACTTTTTGTGATCATACAAAACAAATGTCACTTGCACTATGGTAACCAGACTTATTGTTATGCACATATGTTTTTATATTTTCAATTTCAATTTATTCTCATATTTCTCGGTGAAAATGCATCTAAATGATACATGGTATCAAGTTATGAAGCATAATATAATAGTGCAAACATAATAGAATAAAGTGGTCAATCTATTCAAGTTAGAACCTGAGAATGACACAAAGGAGATATGATAAAAACACATGCTCGTTGATATAAAGATGCTTGTATACTGCTTTATGTCTAAAGCCTTGGTCACAACTCGCCGTGCGTGCTTTTAGTACGTTTTAGGCGGAAGCCACGGCATTCACGTTTTTCCTGAAAACGATGGGAGGGAGTGAGATCGAAGTACGTCAACGCACGACACTCGCACGGCTGCGCAGGGTGCAAGTACGTGGCCCGCACGCCACGTCTGGCCGTAAGGGGTTACGTGCATCGTACGTTGTGCACGTGGTAAGTGAGTTGTACGTGCTTACAACGTACAATCTCCGTGCGATTGCCACGTTATCTTGCGGCGGCTATAATTACACGTGCTGCTCACGTACAGTATCCCTACTCTCTCTCTCTCTCATGTTGTAAGTACGTGCAAGTGCGATTATTTTCTTTTTTTTTTTCCCCATCGGATATTGGGGATATAGGCCTATAGGATCTAGACCACCTTCCGAGGTTCTTTAGATGTGTAATCATACGTCTTCTCCATACGTTTACATGGTAGTTTAACCTTCTGTGTGCCATACTTATTTCATGTCCATAGGTTTATGTGTGTATATTGTTGCCTCACTGACAGAGAAAGGGTTAATACATCAGGTATAAATGCATAGTGTATACAATGACATTTTATAACATAATTTTGGTTTAAATAGCCTAACACATTGACACTGGATTGACAGCTGAGAATAGACGTTTGTTACTTCAGATGCACATGATTTCCTGTTATGAAGTCTGCCATTTTTACAACCAGTTTCAGAGGTGACCAGTGGTTCATTTCAGCCATCCAGGCATATTTTGAGCTAGATTAACAGCGTATTGCTGGAACAATGAATGTAGACCTATGGTTTTGCAGTTTTCTCTGAGTCTGAAAGAGTCACGTTTGCAATTTATGTAAGGTAATATTGTCATCATAGCCATTTTTTCCTTTATCACTGTTCTACAAAAATAATGATAACCAATGCATTTTAACCAAGCTTGTGCAACTCTTAAATGTAAAAAAAAAAAAAAAAAAAATAAGAAGAACTCCAAAAACCTGGTCACTTTGCACTTAGCACTCAGCATTCAAGGTTTCTAAATACTTTGCTTCTTCAAGCAGTTTTTGATTGTCTCTAAATGTTCTGCAATATATATATATATATATATATGAAATCCTGTGACAAACTTCACTTCACTTAATATATATATATACATATATATATATATATATATATATGAAGAGTTTGTTTGCAAAAACCGATAAGTCCATATTTGCCAAATGGAGATATTTGCGATTAAAGGTCAAGAAAAATTAAGAAAATAATAAGAAATGTTTTGCTTCTTTTGACCATAACTTCAAAAATATACCTTTATATGTAGTGACCAATATATCATTTAAAAGGTATTATTTTGTACTTTATGACAGAGATCGTACTTCGAAATCTTCAAAAATGGACTTATCGGTTTTTGCAAACAAAACATCGCCCGCCAGGCAGAAAGGTCCTATAGCTTGACATTTTGGTTTCTGACATAATGCGATAGAGTTTTGAAAGTTCTTTCATATGGTATAACAATCATTTTTCTGTGTAAGGGTTTTTTTTTTCGAGCCCACCATCCTTATAGGGCATTTCTGCCCGGTAGGTGAAGTAAAACAGTACGAATACCTAATTACCAACATCTTGGAGACGAAATGATGACACAAGATCGTCCTTCGGCTCGGCTTGTGTGCATTGCAGATATAAGTGCGCACAACCTGCGTTGTAACTGCGGAGCACGTGCTTATTCGGTAGGATCTGCGTGCTCTATTGAAGAGTTGAACTCACGGAAGTGCCGAATAAGCACGGACTACACACTTATTCACGTGCTCAACACGCACGTGCTTCGTGCACCGTCCGTCCAGCAAGTGACGATGGAAAAATTTTAAAAGATGCACGGAGTCAGTGCGTTGTACGCACGTTTACTATAGAGGGCACGTACGTTGCCCGTACTTAGGGTGAATCCGTAGCCCGAACACAGCGAAAGTTCCTCGTGTCCGAAAAGTGCTACGGCGTGTCTGCGTGCTCCAAAATCCGTACTGAGGAGGTACCATAGAGCTGCATTGTGGGAGGTACTTACTACGTACGGATCCCCAAATTTTGTCCACGTTTATGCAAATAGACAGCACGTACTTGCAAGTATGGCGAGTTGTGACCACGGCTTCATTGTATGTAGTGATGTGTTTGGGGTGTGCTGTGTTTTGTTTGTATCTACATTTTTCATAATTGGAATATTTTTCTTACGTAACAAACAATTACTGTCCTCATTTGTATATCCAGATTTATTATCATTTCAAGTAAATCTACCATTGTAACAATGAACATTAATAAAGGCTGGTTGTTAGCAGTTTTTGATTTTTTGTTTTGTTTTGTTTTGTTTTTTGTTTTTTGTTGTTGTTTTTTTGTGGCCAAATCAATAAAGATAAGGTATCACCATTCGCATTATTTATGTCTGGATGTTTTTCGTATGGTCGTTCGTGAATATTTTTATCATAGGTTGATTGGATGAGATTAGATCTATGACATAGACATGTGAAAACAGATAATGCCCAGGATCAATGGTCACACAGTCCATTTGATTATTTTGTTGAATGTTAATGTTCATAAGTTAGGTGTTGCAATCTTGGATAGTATTGAAACATTCTATAATCTAACCTTTTTTAATATTACTTTTTAAATTGTTTTTATCAATATCATTGATATCATTATCATGATTGTTATTAAATTCAATCATTACGTAACATGCAAGGATTAATTGAAAAGGTCATTCAGCTTCACATGAATAGTAAAACCTTTCAGCCTGCACATCGTAAAAATCATAAGGCAAACTGGCGGGTTAAGTATATTTATTTGGGATGAATACATTACACGAGACGGTTCTTATTGAGGAGCAAAGCGATCTAGAGTGCCGGTAGTTATCAAACAAGGGTGGCCACTATTACATTACCATCAGCCAAAAAGTGTTAACAACATGTGGTATATATATGTTTATGTATAGGCAACATGTAAATTTGTCATTTAAGGGTGAGAGGGGAGAGAGTTGGAAATACATGTACGTACATGTATATGAAAATCGTAGACGACATACCTGCTCTTATATTTGGTGTTGTTATGTTCCATTTTCCACTTGCGTTTACATCTTGCGTGTTACTATTTGTTTTCTTCGCCGTTATCAGTGTTGGTATATCTCAGTACATTGTCCTACGGTTTTCATTCATTGCGAGTCTCGTTCATACGAATGTAATGAAAAACGATAAGTCAATTCAATTTTCAATCTCAATTCAATTCATTTATTTTCATTCTTCTTTTTTCCAACGAAACATAACACAAGATAAATCAGGTATTTTGTCATTGTAAACAAAAACATTCGCCTTTGCAGTAGATAAATGAAATCGATAAACATAAAAGCGCATACTGGCCAAAAAAAAAAAAAAATGATACAAAGTCATGCTTCAGTTGAAAAAAAAAAAGAATAGAGAGGTCCACTAAAAAGCAAAGCTTGTATATTGTGAACCACTCATAAAACTTATGAATTACTTATTTACAAACACTTGTGACAAATATGATAAACGACAGGACGGGACAAAACAGAAGAAACACAACAACATGACACAACTTTCCAGAATAGGTGAAAAGAATGGAATGAAAGAAAGAAAAAGAGAGAATGAGAAAATGCCTACACGCTGAACAAGGGAAATGGAACAGGGGATGGTAGAGAATATGCGTCATAGAGTAGGCGCTGCATGCAGCTGTGCAAGGATTGTGATGGCTACTTCATTACGTAATAATGAATTAAGTGATTGAATGATTGGTGGATGGATGATGGACCTTGAGGTTGACGAAACCTATAGCTAACTAGAAATGTCGCTACGGCGACTGATGCCTCCGCCATAATGCATGATTCTCCCAATAGGTGTATAGTACAATGTCTTGACAATGTGTGATGACAGTTTCACATAACTGGCAAAATATCGAAATAACAGGTTTGTCAGAAATATCTTGAATGTTCACTTTCCACGAACTGGGTTTGCTATAATTGTCTATTAAAGAGTGCAGGTACACATATTTGGGGAATTGAAAAATTTTACTTGACTTCTGACCGACCTTATTATAAGTTTATGCATTGAGTATAATTTTCAAGGTATGAAGAAAGAGTGTAATTACAGTACAAAATTTTTTTTTTTTTCATTTAAACCTGACCTTTGACCCTTAACCTTTGACCTTTGACCTTCTGGCTGGAAATTTCCAAGAGAATCTCCATCAAGTAATACATGTACATATATTAAACACTTTTAAAACTAATAATGCAATCATTGCATATACTACATGTATGAGGGAAATACAGTAGTAACATTTTGAGGAGTTGACCTTGACCTTTGAACCCCCTGACTATTGACCCATGACCCCTAAATTCCCTAGATAATCCCTGCCAGTCAGTACATGCATATGTACCATGTTCCATGAAGATACATTGAACCATTTGCGAGAAAAGTGATATTGCAACATTTTCACCTAACCTTTGACCTTTTGACCTTTGACCTTATGACATGAAACTCTCTCTGGAGAATCCTTACGCAGTAGTACATGTCTACACTAAGTTTCAAGAAAATAACTGCGGGCATTGCATAGATATGGGGGAAATAGCAACATTTTTAGCATTTGACCTTGACCTTTTGACCTTTGACCTCTTGTCAATGTCACTAGAATCTACTCAACTAATTGTCCCATCATACATCATCCTTGGACCAAGTTTGGTGAAAGCTGCTTCATCCAGTTTTGAGTTATCACATAAACAGATAAATTTTAGGATTTGACCTTGATCTTTGACCTTTGACCTCTGTCCGATTTCACTGAAAAACTAATCAAGTAATTGCCCCATCATACATCATCCTCCAACAAAGTTTGGTGAAATTTGCTCCATACAGTCTTGAGTTATCGCGTAAACGGATACAATTTCACGATTTGACCTTGACCTTTGACCTTTGACCTTTAGCCGATTTCACCCAAAATCTTATCAAATCGTTGCCCCATCATACTTCATACTTGGACCAAGTTTGGTAAAATTCCAGTAAATATTACTCAAGTTATCGCGTAAACGAAAGCGGACGGACGTACGGACGTACGTACGGACGGACGGACAACCCGAAAACATAATGCCTCCGGCACCACTTCGTGGCGGAGGCATAATGAGAAAAAAGCATATCAGAGAGGATTTAATAGAACAAATTTCAACTTGCGCTTAAAGGAATACAAAGATGGGGAATTTTTTATTTCACAGCTTAGTGAGTTTCAAAATCTTGGACCGGTGTATATAAATGTATTCTGAGCCAATAAAGTTCTCAGGAGAGGTAAAGGAAACTCAATGGTAAGATTCACATCTAATTGATGTTTATGAATACGTTTATATGTATACATCATGTATACATCATGTACAACTGGTAATATATTCATCTATCTATGCATGACGATCCATTCACAAGGATTATCAAGTGAAATTCGCGCTTATACAACTGAAGGTATCCTTTTGAGTAAAATGTATATTTAATGACTATAGTCATTAACATTAAAACTTTATGACAACATCATTTTCGTTAACATTACCATGATAACTCTAATTCCAGGCAAGCTAACGACCGAACCGTTACCTGTATGTTGGTAGGGAATTAACAACCTCTTAAAAATTCTATAACCCCCTCCTAATCTGCAGAAAGTGCTAGCTAGTGTTTCCAAGTGCAATTCAATTCCATGTTCGGGCAGATTTGCCAAAGTTAGAGGAATCGATTAAATTGGTAGAATTTCATCAAATTTGGATGTGATTGTACGAGGTATGACATTTGAAAGTTCGTATTCGTGTGTGAGATGCAGTTATAACTTCCGTCTTGTTTGATATAGTTTGCAGTGAAAGAATGACATTGGAAAATCAAAAAAAGAAGGAATTTCTATCAATCAAGAGTTATAATATGCATATAATTCTTACATTTATAAAAAATTCCTTCTTTTTGTGATTATTTTCGACCGTCAGCGTTCAGGTTAAATGTGTTTTAAGGTCGATTTGATGGTAAAGGTTTCACTTTATCCTGTGTCTAGTTAATGTCATACTGGCGGCACAAAAAGAATGTTTTATCTACCGTGTATGAAACACACGTCGTTTTTAAAGGAATAAGCCCACCGCTGAGTCAACTTTATAATGAGCAGTGTTTTACATAAATGCTTCAACGATGCCAGCCCGTTCGTAATTCAAGCAAAAATATTCATCTGTCATCGTTACATTACAGCCTTATAATTTCATCCACATGTTCAAGTTCAAGTTCATTTTTTTTTGACGCCTTTTCAACTTCGCTATCAAACAGGCTCCTACCTTTCAGAATCTAGCTCACTAACATGGTCATTACTCCAAACATGTCAAAGGATTTACAGTGTTTGAAGTTTCAGTCTTCCAATAGTATTGGCCTATCCTTGGAGTTATATTATATGAAAGGTAGGCGCACTTTATTTTGAATAACACCGACTTCCATTTATCTACAAGACTTAGCAGATTGCCTGTGATATACAACCATCTTTATGTGCAGTGCAAAGAAGACCCTGAATTCTTTTGTATTTGATACCAACATAATCATAATAATCCCTTTAGCGAAGAGTACCTCGGGAATTTTACATTATATAATAATGCTTACATGATAACCTTCACTTGTCAAAGACGTGATCATTATATTGGGGTAGACAGAAGCTTTCCACTATGTAATGTTTGACTTGTGTGGGTTTCTTTTTACATTGCTTTAACAATTTTTACTCAGAAATATATCACACAATTCTCAGTGATAAAATATTTCACAGATGTAAATCCGACAATAACGAAGTACTGAAGTGCCAGTCGTACCCGAAGACAAAGAAGAAGAAGAAGAAGAAGAAGAAGAAGAAGAAGAAGAAGAAGAAGGAAAAAAAAAGATGAAAGCTGAAAGCTTTAGAGGATAAAGGAGAAAACACACTGATATGTAATGCACCTCTTGTTTGAGAACAGTAAAGATATTTGCCGTTCGGATGGCACTTCGTGATCAAGAAGCTTTTAAAGCCTGAGAAGACCGATATCCAAGCAATCTCATTCTTGTGTACGACAAACAAAAATCTTGTCTGCCGTAAAAGGTCCCCAAGTGCTATGTTCAGGCAAGAACGTCTTCAATATCCCCCACTCCAAGATATCTTGCCTCAAAATTAGATGAAATAAAATTCATCTCCTTTTTCTGGAGAGGGATTGTAAGTGTCCGGTGGGCCCAGGGCAATAAGGATCGGTTTACGGGATGAAATATTGCCCTATACCTTTCCGGGAGAGACGGCTTAGGCACGCGCTAGAAAGCCGCTAGTGTCGGAGATTGCATTTCCCCTTCCGTCATAATGTGACTATCCTGACCACGACATTAAACCGCGCGTGCAAGTGCGACATGGATAGGATGAAATTATAATGTCTAGGACATCAACATTGTTCTGTATAATTATGGCTACATTTTCAAGATAGAAAGTAGAAGTATATCCAGGATTCTAAATGCATATGCCTACACTTGGATAAACCAGGAATAAACCTGGATAAACGGATTGAGCATCCTCGAAATATCAAAAGTAAAATCTTCAAAACACACACATGCACACACACACACACACACACACACACACACACACGCATTTCGCGGACGACTAGGCACAGTTAAATACAAAATCTGATTTTGGCAAAAAAGATACCCTGACACAATATTTGTTGCTCAATTAGCAGCGGAAAAGCGACTTGATCTGAAACTTTAACCTCAAGCAAAGCAATTAAATATTGATTTAATGCCATTCATTTTCCCCCTTGGTATTTTAGTGATAATTTGTATACTCCATTATTGGGGGCAGGCTCGTCTGACGAATCTTGAAGCGCCCACGGGTCAAAGGCAGCAACCAACACAATAATGTGTTTTGTGGCCGCTTTTACTCGCATAGACTTTAAAATGATTAATCATTTTGTAGAATTAACACAGTAGCGCGGTTCGTAGGCCCTTTATCATCTATTCATTTATATCCTGTAGCTCTCAAGACCTTCAAAAGTACAGACGTATAATACTTTGAATAGGGGTATGAGATCATTATCTTCCATGATTATGATTGGGCATCACTGTTAACAAACTAGTGAGACTAATTCATTAAAATACCGTGTATAATTCAGTCCGATGAAAAGAGAATAATACTGTGATATAGATTTAGATTGTAATTTGTAACGTCTATCCACGACCGTCCGATGTAACTTGCGAAAGAGGTTGCAAAAGAGCGCCCTCACATGTTTGAAGGGGATAAATTCTTCTCAGTCAGTGTATGCTGAGTTGAGAGGTGATAACTGCTACATTGAGCTTGTGAGAAACAGCAATGACGCCTAAGATGTTGAATTAATTGGCTTCAGGGTATGTTACGAACCAGAATGGACATTCCAATTTAATGCTGTACAAATTTTTTTCCAATTGTCAAAAGCTCATTGGTCTGATTTCGCATTCCTTCCTAATGCAAAGCCTTGAAGTATTACACTCCCTTTTGTAAACGATACAAAATATTACTGTGTATGGTTGAAGAAAATGGTGGCCAACATTGTGAAGAAAATCTTACGAAAATCGAAAATGCACCTCAAGAGTTAAAACATATAATAATAATAATAATAATGATAATAATAATAATAATAATAATGTTAATTGCCTTTAGGCAGGGGCGAGGTGAATGTCAATCATTTACTGCCGTACAGTAAAAAAAAAAAATAAATAAATAAATAAATTAAAAACAAAAGGTGAAATCCATCTGAAAAAGGCAATATGACAAGAATGTCTCTTTTGTCTTCTTTAAGCCAATTTTCATTACTTCAATTCTGCGCCGATTAGACAATTATTACTACAAAGAAATCATCATTGACTATACTGGCTATATGTGGATTTTCGTCAGTCAAATCTCTGGGATGTTAAAATTTATTGTTTGTTTGTTTTTCATTAAAGTAGGTCTTGATTTATTAATCCAAATATAATTGTAGTCAAGACGACTTATCCAGAAGTGATTTCCATCAAGGTCTGCTTAATTCTCATTTTCTAGAAACAGTGTATACTGTATCTCCGAACCCACCCTTATTGAATTTCGCCTGACAGATATTATACGTATTGATTCAATTGATGTAACTAATGACACGTGACAATGAGACACGTCATTTACGTCAGAGCACCCTCTCCGTTTGAAGTAATCATGTTGAGGGTCATTGATCTCTTCTCACGGCCTCGGGAGGGAAAATTCGATTCATGCCATTCAATTACAAAATTGAACTGTGCGTGCATGAAATAAAAGATAAAAAATCATCTTGCATCCAGTCTCATATTTAGCATAGGGTGCCATAAAAAGGTCCGTTGCACAAGACATCTTTCTCTTTCTTTTTTTTTTTTTTCGCGAACACCTTTACGAATTAGTGGTAATGTCATAATGATTAGCAACCATTCTCGTTAAAGTCAATTATATTTGTCAAATCTGAGGGCGCATTTCAGTTTCTATAATTAGTAATAACAGCATTAAATATTAGCCGTAGTATTCGCCATGGCATTTACACCACAGAGTGCTCTTTAAGTCGAGAATTCCATGAACAAGAATGTTTGTCGGAACCCGCACGCAACGAAACGAGGCAGGCAGGCGGTCCGGGTGGGCAGGCGGTGTGGACCCCGGCAGGAAACTATACTCGGCCTGATGCTGAGTCACCAAAAAAAAAAAAAAAAAAAAAAAAAAAAAAATGAAACAAATTTGCAGCTGGGTTTAAAGGGATGATTTATGTTTCTCCATCGATGACACTGATGCGAATTGAAAAGTTCTCCTTGTCTTCTGTTTCAGTCTGTCTCTTCGTCTCTCCATCTCCCCACCCCTTTCTACCCCACATCATCTTGAGCATGCGCAGAAAATAAATGGTGCTTGCGCAATTAGTGCAGTACCATTTTAAAGGTGCATGGTCCCGGTGTTTTAGTCAAATGTGTACGCGGGCGCACGGCGCAAGTTTCCTATAGAGACCTACGCTATCGACTTCTCTTTGGCGCTTACGCTTTGGCCCACTTTCCCGAGTCCGAAGAAGTCCGATTCAAATGAAACGACTTAAGAATAACAAGGCACCAGGCCTTGATTTGATTTTGAATGAACTTCTGAAGAATAGTTCAAAAAATTTGGTCAAGTTGATAACCAAATTGTTTAATCTTATATTCGACAGTGGCATTGTCCCAACAGATTGGGTAAACGGTTTGATAAAGCCATTGTATAAAGGGAAGGGCTCACGAGATTGGTGGGGGTGTTGACAGTACTACAGAGGTATTACATTATTGAGCTGTGTTGGGAAGTTATTCACAGCAGTATTAAATGATAGAGTAACTTTGTTTGTAGAATCACAATGCCTGTTAGGAGAGGAACAAGCTGGTTTTAGATGCGGATATTCAACTATGGACCATGTATTTTCATTACATGCTATTCTTGATTTTTATTTACAGAGAAGGAAAAGGGTGTATACAGCTTTTGTTGATTACAAAAAAGCATTCGATTTGGTTGATAGATCTTCACTGTGGTTGAAATTGTTTGACCATGGAATTAATGGTAAATTACTCCGGGTCGTTAAGGATATCTATAGAAAGTCAAAATCCTGCGTTTTTTACAACAATTCTAAATCAGATTTTTTTAAGAGTAACATAGGTGTAAAACAAGGCGAGAATTTATCACCAATATTATTTTCGTTGTATTTAAACGATTTTTCGTCATTTCTGTCTCAGAGATACCCTGGCCTGGATTTTCTTTCATCAGGTATCAATGAAACGTGTTCTACCGAAGAAGTGAATATGTTTGTTGATTTATTCACATTACTATATGCAGATGATACGATTGTGTTGGCTGAAAATGCTGAGGAACTCCAGTTAGCTCTTGATGCTTTATTTGATTATTGCCAATTGTGGCATCTGACCGTTAATACTACTAAGACTAAGATAGTTATTTTTTCCCGTGGAAAAGTTAGAACAGCTCCTACCTTTCTTTTTGGAGGTGACAAAATTTGTGTCTGCGATGATTATGTTTACTTAGGAACGACGTTCAATTATAATAATAATTTTAAGAAAGCTATAAACAAACAAGTAACCCAAGCCAAAAGAGCATTGTATTCCATGAAAAGTAAAATTTTACCTCTCCTCCTTCCAATCGACGTAAAACTAGAGTTATTTGAACATTTGATCATGCCTATTTTGCTTTACGGCAGTGAAATTTGGGGATTTGAAGACCTCGCCCAAATTGAAACTTTCTTTTGTAGATATTGTAAGGAACTTCTTGGATTACATAAGCGAACTCCGAATTGTATGGTTTACGGAGAAATAGGTAAAGATAGATTACAAAAAACAGTGACCCTTCGGATGTTAATGTTTTGGTTTAAACTTGTTAACAGTAAGATGTCAAAGATAGCGCATGTTTTGTATAATTTTCAATATGTTTTATCGGCGAGGCAAGAAAATTCGATGACATGGGTAATTAGGATAAAAGAAATATTTAACAACTTAGGTCTAACTGCAATTTGGAACAGCCAAGCATCATATCTCACTTTAGCTGGCTTTAAAAGTTTAGTTAGTACCAGATTAAATGATATCTATAAACAAGAGTGGCATAGTAATGTAGACAAAAATTCTCAATGTTTAAATTATCGAATCTTTAAACAGGATCTTCATTTTGAGAAGTATTTTCGACACCTTAATGATTCACAGGCAAAAATTTTATGTAAATTCCGTTGCGCAAATCATAAACTGCCAATTGTTTCTGGAAGATACAATCAGATTCCAAGAAACGAAAGGTTTTGTACCCATTGTAATGAAGAGAAAATTGGTGATGAATTCCACTACCTTTTTCAGTGTAGACTCTTTAATGAACAACGAAAGAAATACTTAAAAAAATATTACTGGAAATACCCCAACACTATGAAGATGGATCAATTATTTAATTGTCAAAAGAAAACAGTCCTTTCCAATTTATCCAAGTTTTGTAATTATATAATGACACATGTTTAGATTATTAGTATTTTTTATCCTTTTTGCAAATACTATACATGCCTTTTTTACAGGCTGTGCCTTCTTTACAATTGATATGTAACTTATTTGTCTTTCCATTCTCTCCTCCTTTTTTCTTCCCCTGTCTACTTCTTCTTCTTCTCGTTCCCGTCTCCATATTTCCTTCATTCTTGTTCACTTAGCGTATGGATTCATTTCCGTATGTCTTTGCGTTTTTCTTTTTCTGTTTCTATTTTTTCATTTTTTTTCTGAACCAAAAGTCACTCGTATATCGTTTGTTAATTCACCAGTCTTATGTCCTTCTCACTCTCCCTCTTCACCTCCATATCCCTTCTCTCTCTCTCTCGTCATATTTTCCTTTCTTTGTTTAGTAGGTTTTTTTATTTTTTTATTTTATTTTTTTAACCATATTATATCGTGTATATATTGTATATTTCTGTACATTTTTTTTTCTTTTCATCAATCGCATTTCATTCTTATTTTTTTGTTATAGTTGTTTTGTACACTTTTCAGAGTTATTTGCAATTATTATTTATTGATATTATAATGTGCTATATGTTTTTTATTGGACTCCGATACCCAGAGTTTGGGTTGTGAGTAAATAAACTTTCAACTTTCAACTTTCAACTTTCAACTTTCAACTGTAGTCAGTGGTCCGATCACAGTTCGGCTCATGATTCGGCTGAGGAGGATGACAGCTTAAGCAAACTTCTTTTGTGATGTCATAATAACAAGCACATATGCACGCACCCTGGCATTACTACAGACTGCGCGATGCGCAAAGAAGACAACAAAGGCAACGTTACTTAGCAACACCTACGCACTTTACTCTTGATGACAGCTCAACTTCGGTAACCTTCGTATCAATGCTAACGGTGATCGGCAGTATCATGAACAGCGCCATCTATACTACCGGGACTATGCCCCTTTAATGTTTGATGTTTGTTCATTTCATCTGAGAAGATGGCTGGATATCCCATATTCAGCTACACTAAGCTGGTCTTCCATGGGGTCCAGCTGGATGTGAGGCGGGACCACCGGGTTAAACACCCTGCTCTATGCGATGAATGAACGAAGCGGGATCTTTTACGTGCATGAGTTGTGACTCTCTCCTACACGGGACCTCCATGTTATGTCCTATCCGAGGGACATGGTACATGTACTTTGATGTAGAACGCATGTCGTCCTGTGATCTAGTGTGAGATGCACTCGTGAAAGCTTACAAGTACGCACCTCCCTAAAAGTTACTGTGCCTTGATATAATGCCCACATTGTTTGTTTGTTTGTTCGTTTGTTTGTTTGTTTGTTTGTTTTGAAATCCAGCCTAACATTTTCTAATTTCAATCCACGCAAGAACAAAATAATGATAAGTGAGACTGTTTAATTCACTTAGTTCAACACGGGAGACCCATTGAGCATAAGCTGTTTTTCAATAGGTCCGTGCATAAAATTCATAACAATTTACATTTTAAAGGTAGGGGATACCTTTTACAGAACTCCCAAAATGCGGCAAAACATTAAAGGCATAATTTACCATTTGCACATGAAACAAAAACCCAGCATTAGTGCTTTAAAATAGTTCTAAAATGTGAGTTAGGGATAGAAACAACAACTGTCAAAATTTGAATTCGTATAATCGATGTTAAGTGTTGTTAAATATACAAAATGTGAACAATAGTTATAATAAAAATGTTTCCAGACTCAACCGTATACAGTTACGGTTTATTGAGAAAAACTCTGATATCTCCTTATATTTTAGGTTTTATTGCAAATATTTCATATGGTAGGATAATTTATGATACAACAGACCTACACATATGCATCAAATGTGATATCTTGAACATTTTTGAAATCACTGCTCCCAAAGGTAAACTGGACCTTTAAATATGAACCTCAGGGGACTTGTTTAGGCCACTGCTTAGAAATTTGAAGTCAACAGTTATCTACAATTTGAATAATGCACAAAACTCAACTACTCAGTAGTTCTGTGTGTCAGCCACACTTAAGCCTTTTTGTTGCAGTCTTCTGTATTTTTTTTTATCTATAAACACAAATCTCAAAGTATAAGAGCTGATGTAACAACATATAGAGTGTGTGGCAAGAATGTATATAGAAATGTTTGTAAGTTTTGATGAACTTTATTCACAAAATATACATGATGGACACACATGCAGTGCATGGGTCTGCAAAGGTAGCCTAGTAATGTACTGAAATTTACGGTGAGCCCCGAAAAGAATTCAATTCAAAATCTAACGGTCAATAAAAATGTACTAAATGTTACCTTCCACTTTCAATACTTTATGGGAGTTTCTAAAATGATACTCTCTTCAACATACCACTGCGTTTATACAACTCTTCATTTAAGGCATGCAAATGGGATTCCCTACCTTTAAAAGATCTTGTTAGCTTGACACGCTTGACACGCTGCAGTTTTTGGTCATCGTTTTTACCGTCAAAAATCTAACAAACTACTGTTTTCTGTCACATGTTTCAACATTAGACTTCAAATTATATGCCTGAACTTTGCTGGTGACAATGATACTATGGTGAAAACCAGAGAAATGACGAAACATTCAGAGAAGAAAAGTGCTTCAAATGTGAACTCCAGCGCCAACAACAAGAGAACGGAATCCCCGGAGTGTTCTACAGGCGACGTTTCGGCGATGAGTCATCCGTCTGCACCCCTGGGCCACTCTGCTGGTCAGTCAGCCATTACCACAGAGGGGGCAGACAATGGAACGCTTTTGTGTGACGAGCTGCAAACGCGAATTCACAATGCCTTGATGTCCGAAGCAGTGATTGCTACTGTAGTGAAGGCTGTCGCCGACGCCATCTTGGAAAATGTCACTGCGGAGGTGTACAAGGCCACCGACTTCGATCTCCAGGCGAAAACTGCACAAATTCTGAAGCTTGAGGAGGAGATCGTGACCTTGAAAAAAGAGGTTCATACTTTCCAGAGAATAGCAGAGGAGCAAGAACAATATAGCCGGAGGAACTGTCTTCGTTTCCATGGTATCGACGAAACGGCGGACGAAGACACTGACCAGGTCATCATCAAGCTGGTGAAAGAAAAACTGGACATCGAACTTCAATCAGACGACCTGGACAGATCGCATCGAATACCGGTTCGCGTCCACCAACGAGCTGGAGAACGCAGACCCCCCGCGAAACCAATCATAGTGAAGTTCACCCGGTACAACAAGCGACGTGATGTATACGCGGCAAGATCCAAACTGAAAGGTACAAACATTTACATTCATGAAGATCTAACCCGTGAACGAAGTGATCTATTGTACAAAACACGAGAACTCGAAAATGTGCTGAGAACGTGGACATATGATGGGAGAATCTTTGCCCTGACAAAAGACAACAAAAAGGTGAAAGTGACGAGAGCAGCTGATCTCGATCGAATTTAAGTCATGATCGTTTGTTTTCATTATTATAAAGACTTGTTAACAATATGAGGATAAGATATCCATGCATAGTTTGTAATAAAAGTGTTAAAAATAATCAAAATGCTATGTTATGTATCATTTGTGAAAAATGGTGCCACTTAAAATGTTCTAATGAATGTATGGATCTGTTTTCTAGTGACAATGATTGGATTTGTCAGAAATGTATTTTCCATGAGCTCCCTTTTGCCGATGAGGATGATATGATTGAGAAAAATGTCACTGCCACGTCGCTAATATCAGCTGATGTCTGCATTCCTACAAATGCATTACCATCTATTCAATTTAAAAATATGGAATCATGTAAAGGCATGAAAATTGCACATTTGAATTGTTTGTCACTGTTAAAAAATATTGATGAAATAAGAGAAGTAATATATCAGTGTAAAATTGACATAATGACTCTTAGTGAGACCCATCTGTGTGAAAGTATCAGTGATGCTGAAATATGTATTGATGGATATACCCTACTACGACGTGATCGTAACAGAAGCGGTGGTGGGGTTGCAGTCTTTTTGAATAACAACATTAGATTTGTTCAACGAGATGACCTATGTATAAATGACAAACTGGAGATGATAATCACAGAAATTCACAATGAAAAACAAAAGTCATTTATTGTCATAACGTGGTATAGACCACCGAATTCAAATGTTCAAACTTTTAATGACTTTGATCAAGTTTTGCAAAAGATTGACGATTTGGGCTTACCATATTTTATTTTAGGGGACATGAATTGTGATGTCACAATGAATGCATGGCACACAAATAAGCTCTTAGATATCATGAAGTCATATAATTGTCAGCAGATTATTGACAAGCCAACACGAGTAACTAATGTAACTTCCACAACAGTTGATCTTATATTTTGTAGTACTAGAGATAAAATAATCAAAAGTGGTGTTGTTGAATTGTCCATCAGTGACCACTACATGATATACTGCATTCTTGGTAGGCAACAATCTAGTTTTACTGGTCATAAGTATAAAACTGGAAGAAATATGAGGCATTTTGATGCAGATGCCTTCAAAAGAGATGTGGATCAATTAAATTTTGGGCCATTACTTTTGTTAAATGATCCTGAAGTTGCTTGTTCAATTTTTCTCTCCATGTTAATGGATGTCATCAATAAACATGCACCACTTCGTAAAACTCGTATTAAACAAAAAGAGTCACCTTGGATGACTCCTACTATTCTACACCTTATGCGTGATAGAGATCGCCTTAAGGCTAAAGCCAAGAAAACTAGGAATGATGATGATTGGGAAAAATATAAGATTGCACGTAATAATGTAACTGCAATTATTCGACAAGCTAAACGTGATTTTATCTCTATGAAGATAGGGTCTGCAGTGGAAAATCCTAAAAAAGTATGGAATGCCTTGCACTCATTAACCCCTGGAAAGAAAACTGGTAAGCAAGCAACTTCTATTAAAGTGAACGGTAATATTGTGCACGGCCAGGCATTGTCTAATATTTTCAATGATTATTTCATATCTATTGGTAAAGATTTACATGATGATAATGTAGATGATACAGATCAGTGTGAAGAGTCATTTTTGTCTTATCTTGATCTGCCCTCCTTTGTGTTTCAGGACGTCATATCCTCTGACGTTGAAATGATATTGAAAAAATTATCTGAAAGTAAGGCAACAGGTCCAGATAATCTACCAGCTAAGTTGTTAAAAGCTGTATCCATTATTATTGCACCTGTTGTCACTCACATTATTAATCTGTCACTACATACTGGCATTGTACCCAGTCAGTGGAAATGTGCTAGGGTAACACCTGTACATAAAGGGGGTAGTAAATCATTGTTGGAAAATTATAGACCTATCTCTGTGATCCCGATCTTGGCCAAAATTATGGAAAGTGTTGTGTATAATCAACTGTTCAGTTATCTCAGTAAGTATGATGTGTTATCTGACTGTCAATCAGGTTTCAGACCTAAGTATTCTACACAAACTGCCTTATTAAATGTGACAGATAAATGGCTTTGTGAGACAGACAAAGGCAATTTTACTGGGCTGGTAATGATTGATTTGCGTAAAGCTTTTGATATGGTTAATCATAGTATATTGCTCAAGAAACTAAAACTGTATGGGTTTGATAATTCTACTATGAACTGGTTTAAGAGCTACTTTGATGGAAGAACTCAGTTCACGTCCATTAATGGTTATGCATCCCATAGTAATAGAGTAACATGCGGTGTACCACAAGGGTCCTTGCTGGGACCGTTATTGTTCTCCTTGTTCGTCAATGATATGCCGAATAGACTGCGATGCAATGTATCGCTATATGCAGATGATACGTGCCTGTTTACGTCTTCAGAGAACATACCTGAAATTGTTACCAAACTTGATCACGATTTAAACAGTTTATCACTGTGGTTAAAGCAAAATAAATTGTTAGTGAATGTGAAGAAATGCGAACTGATGTTCATAGGAACACAACAACGTTTGAAATATGTTCAAAATGATCTGGCTAACTGTCATATTTATATTGATGGTAATGAAATTAAGCAAGTTAAATCTTGTAAATATCTTGGTGTGGTCATTGATCAGAATTTAACATGGAACAAACATATTGATCTTGTAATGAATAAGGTTGTGAAGAATATGTACCTGCTTCGAAGACTGCGTCCATATATTGATAAAGATGTTGCTTTGACATTCTTTAAATCTTTAATTCAATGTCATTTTGATTACTGTAGTTCTGTATGGAGCAACGCTAGTAAATCGCTTTTGAGAAAATTGCAAGTTCTTCAAAATCGATCTTTACGAATTGTTATGAATGTTGATTATAGATATCCTTCAAATTCATTGTACACTGTACTGAAACTCGACCGTCTTGATTTACGGTGGTGGAAACAGTTAGCATGTACTATGTTCAGAGCTGTGTTTAACTTTTATCCGCCATATCTATGTGAGTTATTTTGTTATCGTGAGTTAGTGTATCGTACTAGGTCAGGTGAAAAGAAACTACAACTTTTTCGACCGAAAACT
The DNA here is from genome assembly GCA_033980235.1 of Diadema setosum. NCBI lineage: Eukaryota > Metazoa > Echinodermata > Echinoidea > Diadematoida > Diadematidae > Diadema > Diadema setosum. The sequence continues at coordinate 1,204,111 of CM067074.1, read as the reverse complement.
AACTATGGGAAAAGATCCCTAACGTACAGAGGAGCTAAACTATGGAATGATTTAAATTATCAGGATATAAATTCTATCCTATCCTTCAAACGATTCATTCTGACATGTAATAACAATACATTTTGAAGTGGCAGTAAATTATTTTGGGGTTTGGGGGTTTGGGTTTGGGTTTTGGGGTTCTGAACTGATCTGGATTAAGGGTCATGGGGTAAAAGGTCATGGAACTCATTACATACAAATTGTATAAAAACAGAAAAAATGTGTAGCGATGGAGGCATCCTTTCTTCTGTGTGAATATTTTTTTTTTTAAATAATGTAATGCATATTATATTGCAATGTATTGTGTGTATTTCTAAGCATATTGCATATATTGTACAAATATTTTTTTTTCTATCTCTTTCTTATTCCTTTTACGTGTGTTTCAATGTTTGTATATTTTAATGATTGTATGTTTGTTTGTTTGTTTGTTTGTTGTTGTTTTTTTGTGTAATACTGTATATGGTCGGACCCCTGTGAAAAACAGCTCTTAGCTGACCAGGGCTATCCGTCCCATGAGTGGAGAATAAATAAATAAAATAAAATAAATAAACAAATAAAACAAATCACGTTCAGTAAATCAAAACAGAATATGTATACAACATAAGAAATGTTAAAAAAGAAATTCGTGTTTAGCATGGGATTTAACTGCATCATGCTTTCGTTTTTAAGAGTTTCTTGTTCCTTCTTTTGGCTGCTACTGGAAAAAGTTATTGAGCATTTAGTAAACTGGAAAGGGGAAAACCCTAATCTATACACTAGGCTACCTATAACGAGCACTTTTGAAATCATTCAAATTAAGCATTGTTAAGTGAGAGCCCATGTGAGTGGTACATCAGTATAGGTACCCTACATGTGCAAAAATAAATAAATAAAGATAAATAGATGAATGAATAAATAAATAAATGGATAATAAAATAAGATAAATAAATAAACGTTTCTGAGGCTGACATTTATAAGCAAATCTTCTAATTCGTACTTACTTGAAGGTCAACGATCTGAGATGAAACTTTGGACAAACATGTGATACATCTTCTCGTTTGGCTGTGGAAATAATGCACATGTCCTCAGGCTAGAAAACAAGTGAATTCATTTAACCCTTCACTTTAAAGGCATGATACAAGGTAGTTTTGGTTGAGATGGGGTACTCAGATTTTAACTTTTTCGGGAGATAATTCGAAAACACTCATGAAATATTATCTACGTACCTTACTATTCCAAGGCGTATTCAAAGTTTATATGGTGAAGATCGGTTCTGAGATGACTGAGATATCCAAAAATAAAGTAAAACAAAGCAATCCTAATGAAAGGTGGGTCCCTCAATTTATTACCTTTTGTTGCTTTTTTTTTCGATATCTCAGCCATTTCGAAACCTATTTTCATCTAATAAACTTTGAATTCCTCTCGGAATTTTGTGCTCTTTAATATTTCCAGCGGCGTATCGGGGGGGGGGGGGGGCAAGGGGGGCACGTGCCCCGGGCGCCACTCCTTGGGGGCGCAAAAAAAAACCGAAAAAAAAAACGAAGAAGAAGAAAAAAAGAAAAAAAAAAACGAAGAAGAAGAAAAAAGAAAAGAAGAAGAAAAAGAAGAAGAAGAAGAAGAAGAAAAAAAAAAAAAAAAAAACTCCCCCGGAAGGAGGAGGGAGAATGGTTGGGGGGGGGGGGTGGGGCAGAAAACCAAATCAAACAAGATACAAACAAAACATGATGATGACGCGGACAAAATGACAATGTTTATTGTGTTCACACAAAAATTCCATGTTCTGTGAGCTGAAATACAAAAATTTTCGGCTCGCTCGCTGCGCTCGCTCGCCAAAATTTATACAAAAAAGAAGATAAGAACAAAACGTGATGATGACAAAATGACAGTGTCCATTGTGTTCACACATGACATTTTATATTTAGCAGGCAAAATGTTTCACGGAGCAGCGGCTGCAATTTCATTCGTTCTGAAGCGATCGCCAATTGGATCAAAAGAGGGCGTCAACGGTTTCGAATATGGGGGGGGGGCGCAAAAAAAGCAACAACAAATCAAACAAGATAGGAACAAAACGTAATGATGACGCGGAAATATACAAATTTCGGCTCACTCGCTCGTATTAATTTAGAGTATTTTTTCAAGTCCTCAGTTTGTTGGTATAAATCGTTATCTATAAGGCCGTCACTATATCTTGATTAGAATTGTAAGATTTAATAAGCAAAAAATGACAAGAGTTTCATGATTTGTAAGCTGAAATACAAAAATTTTCGGCTCGCTCGCTACGCTCGCTCGCCAAAATTTGTATAAAAAAGAGAAGTAGATACACCGTGTAACAACAAAACGTGACGAAACGGACAAAATGATAATGTCTATTGTGTTCACTCATGTCATATTATATTTAGCAGGAAAAATGTTACACGGAGCAGCGACTGCAATTTCGTTCGTTCTGAAGCGATCGGCGATTGGATCAAAAGAGGACGCCAACGGTTTCGAACATACGGGGGAGGGGGGCGCAAAAAAAAATCAAAAAAGATAAGAAAAAACCGTAATGATGACGCAGAAATATACAAATTTCGGCTCACTCGCTCGTACTAATTTAGAGTATTTTTTTCAAGTCCTCAGTTTGTTGGTATAAATCGTTATCTATAAGGTCGTCACTATAATTGTGAGATTTAGTAAGCAAAAAATGACAAGAATTCCATGTTTTGTAAGCTGAAATGCAAAAATTGTCGGCTCGCTCGCTGCGCTCGCTCGTCAAAATTTATATAAAAAAAGATAAGAACATTACGTGATGATGACGAGGACATTTACAAATTTCGGCTCACTCGCGCGCACTAATTTAGAGTATTTTTTAAAGTCCTCAGTTTTTTGGTATAAATCGATATCTATAAGGCTGTCACTATATCTTGATTAGAACTGTAAGATTTGGTAAGCAAAAAATGACAAGAATTCCATGTTTTGTAAGCTGAAATACAAAAATTCCAAAATCTATCAAAATTCATTACATTTATATCACCCTCAAAAGATCCCTTTTAAGCGCTTGAAAAAGCATCATGTGGACTTTGTTTAAAGTTCCTACCGGGATGGGCTTGGGGTTGAACACTTTTTCAGAAATTAGGGGCGCAATTTTCGTGCTTGCCCCGGGCGCCGTTTTCCCTAGATACGCCACTGAATATTTCATAAGAAGTTTCTCATCATCTCACTAAAAGGTTGGAAACCTGAAGCCCAATTTCAATAAGTATACCACCCCCTTAATCCGTCTCCGTTTACCTCGATGCGGCAGCTCTCATGATTCCATCGAATGAAAAAAAAAAATCCATGGGCAGTTTAGTATGCACAAGGAAGAGAAGTTGATATGGACATCTAGTTTGCCCTGATGGTTCTCATATTGTGGTCGTGGCTGCAATGACGGGAGTGAGTACTAAGTGACATAAAAGAGTTTGTTCGCAAAAACCGATAAGTCCATTTTGGAAGATTTTGAAGTAGGGTCTCTGTCATAAAATACAAAATAATACCTTTTAAATGATATATTGGTCACTACATATAAAGGTACATTTTTGAAGTTATGGTCAAAAGAAGCAAAAATTTTCTTATTATTCTCTTTATTTTTCTCGACCTTTAATCGCAAATATCTCCATTTGGCAAATATGGACAAACTCTTCATATATATCCACCGTGGGGAAAGAACTTCCTGGAGGGAAAAAAAATGCTCAGCGGCTTCTTCTTGATCTAACATTAACCCTTTCTATGCTAATGAGTCAATAATGTGAACAATTTTTGTAACACATGCATATAGCAGGTAATCAATGTGACATGAAGAGGGTTAGCACACAAAATGTGGGCAATATAGCATGATATAATATCATAGACTTCAAGGCCACTTTCGCCGAGTCTCAGCAGGAATCCCCTTAAAAAGAACTTGAATTTACCAGGCATCTGGCTGTCTCCCCGCGCAAAGTCCTCATTACCAAAACTACCCTGGAACATTCAAAATATTTGCTCCTACCATAGATACGGCCATGTACCATAGTTGAGATCTGAAAAACAAAGATGAACTTTACAAGATTCCATGTAATAGTGAGACAGAGTAATGCATGCATGCAAGAACTCATCACAAAGCAACAGTAACTCCATTACAATATTATAGGGAGCTTTAGATTTTGACGCGCGGACGTTTGAGCCGACGCTTGCGCTGGACGTTCAATCTCCTCTCCCTGCGTCGTGTGGAAAAGTAGCTTACGCTGGGACGCAACGTATAAAAAATAAAATCGCGCCCCCATAAATATTATGATCAATGAAGTTTGATGAAGTTGATGAAGTTTTTTGATGAAGTTTGATTTATTACTCAACGACCCTCATGGGGTATGGGAGTACAATGTCAATTGAAAATACACAAAATAGAAAATTTCAAACAAGAATGAACATAATATTATATACAAATATAATACAAATATATACAAGATATCAACATATACTTTTCAAATAAAATTTGCATAAAAGTATGTTATGAATAATATACTATACAAAATAAAATGTAAAACTATCACATGAATTACGCACAATGCAGGCACTGCCTGATGCAAATAATCACGCAAAGGGTATATAAAATAAACTAAATCCAACGAAATAATAAAGTGCAGTAACTAACTAAAAAAGGACATAATTATCTTACAAAACCTTGAAATGTTTGTCAGAGTCTTTTTCTTAGTGGAATTAAACAATTGATCATATTTAAATGTGTTAGGATACTTCCTATAATACTTTTCGAGAAATCTTTTACGTTCTGTCATAAAGAAGGGGCATACAAACAAATAATGAAATTCATCACCAATATCATTTTTAGAACAATAGGTACACAAACGTTCAATTCTTGGAATGTCTTTGTAACGCCCAGACACTATTGGAAGCTTATGATTAAGGCAACGAAAACGTGTTAAAGATTTCCTATCATTTTCATTAAGACGAATCAGATACTTTTCAAAGCATAATTGCTGCTTAAAAATTCTATAAACAGTGCATTGATTGTTTAACTCAACATCACTGTGCCACTCCTGTTGACTCATATCTTTAATTTTTGTATCTATTATTCTTTTGAATGAAGATAAAGATAGATTACTTGCTTGACTCTTCCACACGTCAGAAAGGCCTAAGCTATCAAGAGTATTCTTTACTTTAAAAATCCAACCCATCTGATTTTTCCCCTTCAAAAAGGAGAAAAATTCAAAGCTATAAATGACGCTTGATAATTTAGCTGATTTTCCATTTACGAGACGATACCAGAACATAAGCATTCGACTAGTGACAATTTTTTCTAATTTGTAGTGCCCAAGTTCACCGTAAGTCATGCAATTGGGAGTTCTCTTGTTCAGACCAAGCAATTCTTTACAGAACTTCAAATAAAACGTTTCAATTTGAATTACATTTTCAAAACCCCAAACCTCACATCCATATATCAGAATTGGTAATATCAATTGATTAAATAACTCAAGTTGAATATCAACAGGTAGACAAAGGGATGCAATTTTGCTCTTCATGGAGTACATAGCTCTTTGTGCTTGAGTTACTTGTTTATTTATAGCTTTTTTGAAGCTATTGTTATAGTTGAAAATTGTTCCTAAATATACGTACTCATCAATTACACTTAAAAGTTCATTGGCAAAATAAAACTTTGGAATATTTCTAACTTTACCTCTAGAAAAAATAACAACCTTCGTCTTTGTGGTATTAACAGTAAGATGCCACAATTGGCAATAATCAGAAAGAGCGTTAAGAGCATCTTGTAAATCATTCGCACTTTCAGCAAGTACAATAGTATCGTCAGCGTACAAAAGAGTGAATAGATTTATATAAACATCCATTTCATTCTCAAAAAAGCAATTGTGAATTGATGTAGATAGAGAGCTCAGACCATTGTATCTCTCTTGTAAAAAAGATTCAAAATCATTCAGATACAGTGCAAATAAGATTGGAGACAAATTTTCACCTTGCCTCACTCCTACGTTACTCTGAAAATAATCGGATTTCTTACCACCATATGAAATACAAGATTTAGCGTTGTCGTATATTTTGACTATTACACGCAATAATTTTCCATTAATCCCGTCCTTCAATAATTTAATCCAAAGCGAACTTCGATCAACTAAATCAAAAGCTTTTTTATAATCCACAAAAGCGCAATACAATTTTTTCTTTTTTTGTAAATGCCAATCAACAATTGCATGCAATGAAAAAATATGATCCATCGTAGAATAACCTGACCGGAAACCGGCTTGAACTTCACCAAGTAGATCATAAGAGTCAATGAACATAGTAATGCGTTCATTTAGAATAGCAGTGAATAGCTTACCAACACAACTTAAGAGGGTGATACCCCTGTTGTTATCAGCAGCATCAGGTGAGCCTTTACCTTTGAACAAAGGTTTAATCAAGCCTACCACCCAGCTTGAGGGTATTATACCTGTGTCAAGCACTATATTAAACAGTTTGGTAACAAGTTTCAAAAGAGATTTAGAACTATTCTTTAACAATTCGTTTAGAATCATATCATCCCCAGGAGCCTTGTCATTTTTAAGACGTTTAAGCTGCTGTATCACTTCGGACTCATCAATTCTTCGATTCAATTCATAATTCATACCAATGCCATAATCAAGTTCTACGACATCAGTATTCGAAGCTTGATTGTTTAAGCTTTTAAAGTGTTCAAAGAAATCTTCTATTGAAATGTTCGAAGGCGCTGTAGTTCCCTTTTTGTTTCTACTTATAATATTCCAGTAATCTTTGGGATTTTTGCTTTTCAAACTCCTTATGTTAGTATGTAAGTCAGCAAAGTATTTTCTTCTCTTTGATCGTACAAAGTTTTTATAACTCTTGCCAATTGTTCTCTTTTCATCCATATAATCTGATCTATTTTCTCGACATTTGTTTTTAATTTGCATGAATTTTTTCCTATATTCTTTGCACTCTTTATCAAACCATGGCTGAGAGCTAGAAAAAGTCGTTTTGCTAATACGCGATTTACTCTTCATCTCGTGCAGCATTCCAGATGAAGAAGCCGCATTAACATACACTTCTTGCAATAGATTGATCGCTTTGTCGATGTCCTCTTGACCAACATTATCAACATTTATGGACTCGATGAAGGAATCTAATTCGGATAAAGCAGAAGCGTTCAGACCATTTACAAACTCAGACTTCCTGTCGTTATTCCATTTAATCCTTCTCATTTTTGTGTTATAATTGTTATCATCCTTTTCGGAACTATTGGCCGTTTTGTTTATACTTTTCAAACAAGGAACAGTTGATGACGTTTTCGCATGTATACTTAAGACGATCGGGCAATGTTTGTCGGACAAGAGTTCATAAAATATATCCACATAAAAATTACTGAGGTTCATAAATAGTTCAGATGAGGCTATTGCGTAGTCAATGGTGCTAACATCTGCACATGTAACGCTACCTTTACCTTTATCATCACCAACTCTACCGTTAACAATATGTATATCTAAACATTTACACAGTTCTATCAATTTAAATCCATTGTTATTGGTTATGTGATCCATATTGTATCTGTCGGTGCAAATACCAAGAGACTCAAGCTCATTTCTTGCATTAAAAATCGAATCATTCATAAAATGCAAACCAGTTTCATTTTGGATTTCATCTTCAATAGTAACAAAATCTTGGAGACAAGCCGTCCTAGAATTAAAATCACCAACCAACAGCAAAGGAATGTCATACTTTGCTTGGATACTGATGCAATCATTTATAATGGTATCAAATACATCACTATCAAAATATTTGGAACCTTCGTGCGGAACATAAACTGCCCCTATTAGAGCTGAAAAACCAGGTAAAACAAGTTTTATCCATAAAACTGAATCTGAATTTGTTTCATCCAATATCTCATAATTACTTTTATACTTATCTGAAATGATTATTGCGAGACCATGAACACCACCAAGAGCATGGAAACTTTTCAAATTCTTTTTCTTTGCAGTTATACAATGAAAGTCAGGGAAGTAAACCGGATCAATGGAGTCTGTTTTAGTTTCGGATAAACATACTATATCAAAATTCTTGATGTATTCCGTAAAAATTCCGTAATCACACTTTTTCTTGAGACCGCATAAGTTCAGGCCTAATATTCTAAGATTGATTGTAGACAAATTGCAATAATTATGGTCCTGTAACGCAAGATGTCCTTGAACTTCGCAGGCACGTGCCTCGAGTTCCTATAGCTCAAGGTAAATACCAAGCTCTCTCATTTTGCGCTCATCCCACCCAAGTTGCATCATGACCTGGCGACGCAAGCTAAAAATAGATTGACTTTACGCGCGCTACTGCGCACGCTCAGAACATGTTTTTTTTTTTCCTTTGAACGTCCGCGCGTCTAAAATCTAAAGCTCCCTATTCTCACTTTGAAAGTTCTGTGCTCCATGTCCAACATGTCACAAGTACAATTGTGTCTCTCATATGCTATCATAGAACCTATACACAATGCTTTAAAAGATGAATAGTAATTGTTACTGTGAGGTGAAATCTACGAGTCCCCGATTTACCATATTTGTCATTCCTAACGTAGCACAACTATAAACCAAATAAAAGTAAACCAAAACCATACGAGTGGTAATTTCAGTCTTAATTTGGACTGGATAATTTTTAATTTTCTTGACACGTGAGTGTCTCTTTCATCCATTTGAGCATCATTACCCTGCTCAGTCAGCCAAAGTTTAATTGCTTTGATAATCATTGTTAAGCTACCACAATACAATCGATGACCTTAAAGTCTACAGACTGCTGCTGCTCCTGTCACCATAGCCCCCTGATCAATGTACGTGGATTGAGTGAATGCAGCAATATTAGTAGAACACATCAGTGAAAGTTTGTGGAAAATTGGACAATCCGTTGAAAAGTTATGAATTTCTGAAATTTTGGTGACGAGACCACTGGATCTGCAGACTACTACAGATCATGACATTACCCACGGACTACGATATAAAGAAAGTGTAAGGGAAAATTCCACAAAATATCATTTCATATGAAAAGTACACATTCTCTAGACTTGTTACTGACATAATTTATGTCGAGTAATATTATTCCCGCTGCTTTCTGAAAGAGGTAAGTCTAGTGCTCTTTCATTATGATAGAAAAGTGAGAAAAAATGTTTAATTTTCTTCTACTTTTTCTTTATATGGTAGTCCATATACGATGCCATCATAGTAGTCTTCTGATCCAGCGGTCTCATCACTAAAACTTCAAAAATTCATAACTTTTGAACGGATTGTCCGATTTTCCTCCAACTTTCACTGAAGTATCCTACTAATATTGCTCCATTCACTCAATCAACATGTACATTTGTATTTTGGGGGTTAATTCCCCTTTAATTCTTCTTTCTTATCCTATCACTATACCAATGGACTGTGAAACTGATAAGAAGACAGGAAGTCAAAGACAACGAAGCCACCAAGCATTATTAGGCATTATTTACCATTTGCAGAACCATTTACCATTTGCAGAACAAAAACCCAGCTTTAGTGCTTCAAAATAGGTCTAAAATGTGAGTTAGGGATAGAAACAACCAATGTATTTTTTTTATCAGCATAATCAATATTAAATATTGTTAAATGTGCAAAATGTGAACAATAGTGACAACAAATTATTTCTAGAATGGTTTATTGAGAAAAACAGCGATATTTCCTTATACTTTATGCTTCTTTGCAAAATTTGTCTATGGTATGATGTTTTGTGATACAAGTAGATTGGCCTACACATATACATCAAAGTGATTACTCAAACATATTCTAAATCACTGATCCAAATGGTAAACAGTACTTTTAATTAATGTCACTCATCCTTGGCAACCTACCCATCCAGTCTCCACACGCACCTGTCCTGTTCATTCCTACTGAATGCTTCCAAGTACACCGTTTTGATCAGCAGCCAGAATATGACAATGCATACATTAAAAACAAAAGGAAGAACATCACCACCCCCGAAATCACACGTCTGTCTTGGCAAGGCCGGCAGAGAGTGTGAACTGGATAGTTATCACAGGGCTATGTGTCAGGGGCAGATCCAGGAATTCCATAAAGTGGGGGTGCCTTTATAAAATTTAAGGGGGTGCACACAGCCCTCGACCATATTTTTTTCTTTTGTTTTAACACAAAATAAAGGAGGCGCCACCCGGTGCACTCCCCCCTGGATCCACCACTGATGTGTGCAGAAACCTTGCTAGTTTGAACTATGGCTCCATGGTAGAACATCACAGATGGTTGAGATCGAGTGAAGCTATTTCCACTTAAGACAGGTGTACAAGTAGCAATCTAATGATGTACTGTTACTCTGCTACCCCCCCCCCCCCCCCAGTCCAACCAATGTACTATCCCCATCCACTCCCCCTCCCAAACAGTCAGGGGTTGTTTCATTTATACATCATGATTGACTCATCAAAACAAAATATAAACACTTGTAAATCAGATTCATATATAAATTTATTTCTCCTTTGATGCTGTAAGACACATGGTGTCTGTTATTTCATCTCATTTCAACATCAAAATACATGTAATGTTTCTGTGTTTACAACAGGCTTATTAACATGAATAAAAATAAGCAAGGAAACTAGAATACAACAAGGAGGAAATCCCACTGTCTTTGCTCATTTTCACTCATAAACAGATTTCTGGTCTGTTTCTGCTCTTTGTTAGCATTTATGGTCATTAGTACTTTGGGATGACATGATAACACAAGTGAATGGCTTCAACAAAAACTAGAGTTAACACAATACAAATTACTATGACAAAAAAGAGGATACAGTTATCCTTTTACACATTGGCTTGATGATATGAAAATAATGGACTTGGTGTCAGTTCTTGATTTGTTACATGTTCTATTTTCTCATAATTAAGCAATTTCATGTCACAGTGCACTCCCGTTATAACGAACATGTCTATTACTAAATTCTGGTTACAAGTAAAAATTCAGGCCGTAACATTATCCACTCTATGCATTTTAATGTTTATTTGTTCGGTTATGACAAAGTTTCACTACATGTGTAACGAAAGAAGACTGCTGGTCCCGAGGACTTTGTTATAACAGGAGTCCACTGTACTACACTTACTAGGAGACTATTCTCAGCAGTTATTCATGTCGACCACGCCCATTCAGATCCAAGGGATCATCATCAGGACCACACTTTGCTTCACCAATGCCTATCCCTCGTCAAATCTTTCACCTTAAAACACTGATTCTCATTTTTCTTGAATATTTTTTTTTCCTGGTGTAGTCTAATTTGAAGTTCAACCCAGTCTGATGTGCATTGGGTTTCTTGACCCTTTCACAGAGCAAAGAGTAATATTCCTGTGACTGAATTTACTCTCATGTCTTTCAAAATACACATGTATGATGAGTTCAATAATGACCTTCCTTGGTAAAACTGCAATTTGGCAATGACTATTTGATGTGTTCATCTGTTACTTTCCAACTGATGAGACACAATATTAAATGAGCATAAATGTAATGATAAATATATTCTGACAGAAGTATAAGGAAAAATGCAATGCCAGTTATTGATTTCTTTTTGAAGTCATGGCATTAAACTCTCAGTAATGAAAGTAGCTTAACTGCGTATAAGTGACACACTGTGATTTAAACATTCATCAGAAAACTATCATATTTAAGCATGGCTGTTTGTTCGGGAAACCAAATTACTGCTGGGCATTTATCATTCAGGACTCTTGTCAAGCCACACAACCATTACCGATTCAATAATTGCCTGCATTCAAATAAAAACAACTCAAAAATAGAATACTGTACTTGCAAATCCTGGAATGCTTCAGAAAAAGCTGACACAACAGGCTCTTGTAAGCGATAAAAACGTACTGAGCTATCACCAACTTCTTTTAGCCAACCTAGTCTCAAGGCAGAATTTGTATCATAATTCACTTTGGTTCATGTATCTTGCCGATAGGCAATTCCGGCAGGCCTATGCTATTTCTTTGTGTGTGTTTTTTTTTCTTTTATTTTTAAAGTTTTGTGGTGGACAGTGAATGAAGATCAATTGAATCAAAGAACCATAATATCTGCTGATCAGTTCCCTTTAATGAAAGAGATGTTGTTCAAGAAAATTGACAGTTGCTCGAAAATCAATCATTGAAACCTCATCATCTGAACAGACAACTCTACCAGCATACTGTAAAACATAATATTTAATAGCGGCATGAAATTTTCGCGAATTGGAGTCGACGGCCTTTTTCACAGCATGAAATTTTCTCAAAGTGCCTCTGGCCTTCGATGCATCACCATAGTGTAGACAAAAGCCTTCGTGTGCATTGTAATATCATGAATCTTTTCTCTCGCGAAATTTGCGCAATTAAAATGCATGCGAAACATTCCTCGTTTTACAGTATATCATGCTTCACAATACAGGCATATAATATCAATGCAAAATATACAGTAAAATATACACATCTTGTATTGCATCATCTGGTAAATGAACTTCATCATATTTCAAAAATATTTTCCCAATATAGAAGTCAGGAAATCAAGAAGTAATAATAATGACAGCATTCATCAATTATAATCATTTATTATGTTTTTTCAGCTCACAAATTTCATGCAAACGCAATCATACACAAACACGCGAACAAGCTCACTGAAAAGTGGGAGTTCTAAAAGAATGAAAGCAACTGAGTTCACCTCTCACAAAACAATGATTTTTCTTTCTTTTTTTACTATATCCTCCTGAGTTCATGCTTTTTTGTTTCTTTAATCTCACCTGATGGATTTTTCATCTGTGAGAAGGTGGAATTGTCTGCTTAGCTTTAATACCTACAATTCAACAACTGCTACTCTAAGAGAGGATTCAAATTCCCATTAATAAAGGATCAATAACCAGTGAGGTGAAAAGTTTGTTCCTTCATAATCAGGGGACAATATTGATAGATTTACACAACAGATACACTGTCCTGTTCACAGTAATATCATTATGCATAAATTTTGAATACAATGTACATTCAAAAAGTGGTCTACCGAACAGGTGTATTCAAAGCACAGAGCCCTTTCCTATTAGTCAGTCCTTATTCCAAATACGGTCTGTGAGATCCTAAAATGTCTGGGTCTATCAAACAGGTTCTTTTTCATTCTGCTAAGGGTGATATCTACTGTAGCATAAGATATCTATTCATTCACCTGGGTTTTTTTTTTTTTTTATTTCTTTCTTTCTTTGGCAATTGTGAGTCTATATTGAGTGCCAGTATATATTCAGCTGGGCATACAAGGACCCAAACATTTCAGTATTCCATTCGTCTGCCTAAATTTGTTCACTAGTTCGTTTACTGTTTCCACCATCAACACTACACATATCCATATCAAATATATTGATATTGTTTACTGTATGTACCATTTGTACTTCACATTAGAAGAGAGACAGTAGAGAAATATCATTATAAAACTCTTTATATCATTCTCTATTCAACGCAGCATTCACACACCCTTTTTCTTTTAAAATTATTTTGTGTAAAATATCTCATCACACATTGACTGAGGTAGCGGATTGCAGACATTGGTTCATCAAACTCATTTCGCTACTGGCAGACAATTATCAGAGGCAGTCTTGAAACCAGGCTACCAGCAATGGAAGGTCAGAGGTCACCGTTGTTTTACAGCTTAGACTTGGCAATGTTCTCTTTCAGGAAGGGTCCAATGTACTTGTAGGCATCTGGGATCTGAAAGAGAGATCGAGTGAAAGGGAATAATGTTAGCATGAGGCCCTTTTAGAGGTTATAATAAGCTATGCCTTACAGAAGAGGACCTGGGGAAAATGTAGAAACAAGGGCCCCATTTCATAAAAAGTTGATACGAATGCAACTCTTGCTGGAATGGCAATTATCATGGTAATGACAAGAATCCAACTCCCTGATTGGTTGTTGCTATTGGAAGTTGCCATTCCAGCAAAAGTTGCCATCCTAACATCTTTTATGAAATGGGGCCTAATTACCAGGGAAGCACTGGGTACTCCTACACTGAAAAAAAAAGCACAGCAATATTCTGACGGTTGAAAAGGCATTTTTTTCTTCTTCTTCTTCTCTCACAAAACATTATTTTTAACTTTCCTGCAATAGACAGGTGTTGTAACACACTTTGAGAAATACATTTTCCATGACACATGCAGTATATTTGGCAAAAAAGCAAAAATTAAAAACACACACACATGCAAACAATACAATTCAAAATACTGCATATAAAGTAAAAGCCTGCATCTATTGTGAAAAAATTCTTATACCAGCATGTATATAAATTGTGATGGAAGCATAAAAGTCAATCCTTTTCTTTAATTTCATGCTTCCACACTCTCAGTTAAGAGAGAAAACAGATCCTTCAGTCAGGAAATAGCAGAGATAGGAAGTTATGTTGCTAACCCAAAATGTGTACAGCATTTTTAGACCTACCTGAAAATTGACCCGTGCTTCTTTTTGTGCATTTAGTGATGCAGGGTAATGAAAAGTGTCATAGCTCTTGAGACAATTTGTGAGAATCAACTAAACAAGCTCTTGAAAGAGCTACAATGTTTAACATCCACACATTTTTGGGACAACAGCACAAAAACCTGCTAAACCTTAACTTCTTTTTTTCAGGAATACAGAAGAAAAAGCTCAATGTATCATCAGCACTTGTCAAATTTTAACAAGAAACAGCTTTAAGATTTAATTTCAACAATGCATATTCTGAGATTTCTCTTTTTTCACCAAATGGTTTGTCATTTTTCAGGTACAGGAAGCTCAATGTTACTAGTTACGTCCTTTTTATTTATTTTTTATTTATTTTTTTTTTATTTTTTTTTTTATTTTTTTTTTTTTTTTGGGGGGGTGTACCTCTAGGATGTTTGGCAAAATGAGCTGTCTCTTAAAGGGACTGTACAGTACTGGTTGAGGTGGGGATTCATGTTTTGAACATTCCTAAGTGAGATAATGAAAAGTCTCTTATGAAATATGAAAGAACATGTAATTTTAAGAAGGATTAAACGTTTATTTGATGAAAATTGGTTTTCAAATGGCTGAGATATCAAAAAAAGTGCTAAAAATAAAAGGCGACATGCCACAACTTTATTAGGATCTCCTTGTTTCAACTTGTTTTTGGATATCTCAGCCATTTCAAAACCGATTTTCATCGTATAAACTTTTGATACCCCTTTCAATTGCATGCTCTTTGACATCTCATAGAGTGGTTTCTGAATATCTCGCAAAACGTTAAAAGCTAAATCCTCACCTCGACTAGAACTGTACACACCCTTTAAGAGCAATGCAAACTATGCCATATTTAACTTGACTTTGATACACATAGTAAGTCTGAGATGAACAGAATGCAGAAAATTTAGAAGAGAAGTTCCTCCCCATATTGCTCAGAGTCAACTTGAGCCTCGCATTTGAACCCTTTCTGTACCAGGAACTCGGACAGTGTGTACAATGCTATGTGGGTTTCTGTGCCAATCAGCACTCATAGCAAACAGAGGGTTAAGAAATATTAAAGGCAGGGGAGGCCCAATTATACCTCCTTCCTATTGAGGGGGGCAGCCTTGGCCCACTTGTAGAGGTTCTCATAGACGTTGCCGTCATAGCGACCCAGCACCGAGGACAGCATCTGGTCGGGAACGTCGAAGGCGTCGACCAGGGTTACAGCGATGGGACGGATGACGGCGAGGAGATCGATGAGCTGTCTCTCCAACAGGTCAATCTGGACACCAGTCAGGTAACCATCCTACCAAAATGGACATACAAAGTGGGTCATCTTCAAGCTGCCAAAATACAAATCTTCCAAGTTACAGGCGAGTCTGTTTGTATTTATTTAAAAATAATATTTGGATATACAAACAAACATTATGCAATAGGACTATTGAAAACTTAGTAAAGTTTAAGGACATTTCAGACAGTCCATTTGAATGTGTGGCTTCTAACCCGTTACGTTCGAGTCCGGAGTATACTCGGGCAAGTGTCTATGGGAAATGTGTGTTGTAGCAAAATCAGCCCGTCCTCAACGGGTTAAAAGTATATTAATTTATTCAATGTGCTTGTCTGCTCTACATGAAAACTCTACAAATTGTTATGTCAAAGTATAGGAGAATAGAATGAAGAAAATACTGGCAGAATTTCACAAATCTTTAGTTATGTCATCAGGAAAAAAAATGCTTTTCCTCACCCCATTACACTTTTGAGATATGTTGAGACAAATATGACCCGCTACAACAAAAGGATCCTTAAGTCACTGATGGGTGAGCCGAGAAAATCAAGTTTGAAGTCAGATCACCAAAATCTGTCAAAACGTTCGGAGTTCTGTTTTTACATAATTTTGTAGTCTAACGTATCTTCTATCATCTGCCGAAATTTCGAAGCTAAATGATCAAAGGAAAGGCCTGAAAATAGCATTTTTCATGGCCATGCTTGGCTCGCCCGTCAGCGACTTTAGGATCCTTTCGTTGTAGCGGGTCACAAATATATTTTCAATACCATCTACATTTAGTTATGCTCCTTCAAAGTCCTACACAAATTAATTTGACTGAAATCCCTTGAATATTTTCTTCATTCATTCATTCATATTAAGTGTGACATCATAACTTATTGTTCAGTTCCAATCTAGAAAGTGCTGCACATGGAATTTACCAGCCATCAGAAGTGCATGAGTAGAACAAACATTGCATCTTTGCCATAATGTAAATCTTATGAAGTTAGAGCTGTGATACCATCAATGTATTTTGGCATATGTGATTGCAATTAAGCAAATGTGACCCGCTACAACAAAAGGATCCTGAAGTCAGGGGAGAACAATTTTCTGAAAATTGCATGACGTTATTTCCTTACTCTTCTACTTTAATTTCATGTATAGCACAACCCATAAAAGTACTCGGTTGCGGAGATATCGATGATTTTATTAGCGCATGTCAAGTGGTTGAGGAAATCAGAGTTTCGAGAAAAACGCCTTCAAAGTTTTCCTTCCGATGCTATCATGATCAACGGGAGGCCACTTGACAATAGAAAGCACGCTCCTAGCGACCTCTGCGATGTTCATTCAAACTTAGTGCCAGCGGTCTACGCACGGCCAATCAGTAATCAGGATGCCACACACTGACCAATGAGATCATTCCCTCGTTGCTAGGGGTGGAGTCTATCTGCGGCGCTATATCCAAATCTTTGGACACATTTCTGTTACCAGTTGTACGTTAAAAGTCGGAAAATCATGGTCTGGAAAAACACTGATTTCTTGCCTTTTCTTTGATCATTTACCTTAGAAATTTCGGCAGATGATAGACAAAACATTAGACTACAGAAATATGCCAAAAACAGAAATCCGATTGTTTTGACCAATTTTGATGATGTGACTTCAAACTCGATTTTCTCTGCTCAGCCGTCAGCGACTTTAGGATCCTTTTGTTGTAGCGGGTCACAAATGGTTTTTACGTGCAGAATATGCAAAGTTGGCAGCCACACCAGCATCTGACTTGGGCGTGAGAAAGTTGCATTAAAAAAATTACCGGACCATTCAGTCCATTCAAGGCACCAACAGCACTGTTCTCATATTCAAGTCAATGATTCTCAGTCATTTCAGAGCATATGAGAGACGGCTTATTTCTTGAAAGAGGGAGGGCTGTGCCTTAGATTTGAATAGTCAAACCATCAAAATATGATCAAAACAAGCAAAAATGACAAAAAGAAAGGAATAAGATGAAAAAAAAAACAACAACACAAAATTCATCAAACATGACAGAAGGAAATAGCAGTTTCTCCATATTCAAAAAAAAAAAAAATTGAAAAGAAATCAGAATATAACTCAGACATACTGAATAATATTATTGTCCAATGCTAAACTTGGTACACGTTTTCTGTTCATCAGATATCCCCCCCCCCTAATTTTAGGTGCTAAACTGAAAGAGCTGACTTGTACACTAATGGGATCACAAATGTCAAGTAGTCTCCTGTCCAGCAGTTTTCTGTTATGGGGCAGAGTGTGACGGTTGTAAAAACTATAGCTGGGATAGGTAGGAAATTTAAATGTCACCACACTGTTTTCATATTTCATCTTGACACTGCTATTATCTGCTAAAGGCAGAATTATTGCTAACCAAGCGAAATGAAATCATGAGTGCAGAGGGGCATACACACTATGTGTCTTGTGCTATATAAGCATGGTCAATAACCATTACAATATCATTAAAATCAGGACAAAGTAATTGATTTTTATGTCTTGGAGGAAAGAAAACATCCAGTTGAAAGGCTAATGTCAGTACCTGTAGGAGGTCTCCCTTGTTTTGGCTGATCCCATGGATAGCATAGAGATAACAAAGGGCAGAGAGAGCATCCCGTGCTGGTGGGGAGAGCTCAGCTGAGTTGAGTCCGTCAAAGAAACTTTCCACAGTGTACAGGTGACAATGAGCCTGTGATCGGGAGAGATTTCAGAATGTTATCAATTCTAAGCCATACACTCACTTTACAATATCTCCCCCATTCCCTACCTGAGTGAATCTTTCAGTTCAAATTGTAAACTCCTTCAATGAGGCTTGGGAATGGACTTTAGTGATAAAATGTAACCAGTACATTTGCCTACAATTTTAAAGCCTGCAGCAGCCATCAAAGCGTATCCTCTAATAGTAACTGAATGAAAGCATTCACTGTAGAGTGTTTCATTTCATGCAGTGAGCGATCAGAACACATCTAAAGACCTGGCAGAGTGGGAGTACCATGGAGTTGGAAAACTAGCCCGGCCTGGATATTCAAGAATCCCTGTAATAAATTGTGAACAGATTTATCACTGATCTCGATGTAAGTACACACACAACCAAGAAATCTTGACTGGAGTCAACTATTACTGACGAGCGTACACTTTGATTATTCTGAGCTCATTAAAGTTGGGGATATTGACTTCACAGTTGTTTGATAGTGACATGATAGGGAATGGCTTGACCCCAAACAGGGATCCTTACCGCAGCGGCCTTGACTAGGTAGAGATGGCAGTTATTCCAGGCTATCGGCTGAGACTGTCCCTTCTGGACTGCCTCAGTGATCCTCCTAGCTGCCAGCATCACCACACTACAGGAAACAAGACAGAGATGGAGGCAGGTAGTGGGCAAACCAGACAGACACACAGATAGACAGACAGACGGAGAGACGAGAAACAGACAGACAGACACACACACACACACGCACATAGACAAATGTACAGATAGACAGATAGACAGGCAGAGAGACAGACAGAAAAACAGACAAACAAACAAACAGGCAGAAAGACAGATAGACCGACAGACAAATAGACAGACAAATAAGACATACAGAGAGATAGACAGGTAGACCGACAGACAGACATACAATGTACAGACAGATAGACATACAGACAGACAGACAAACAAACAGACAGATAGACAGACAGACAGGCAGACAGATAGATAGACAGACAACAGATATAGGGGCAGAGAGACAGACAAAAGAGAGAGAGAGAGAGAGAGAGAAAAGAGGAATTCTGCAGATTATTTGAGAAGAAACCTGAAGGTGTAAACAGCGACCTGTAACCCAAAAAATGTGCAATTTATCTTATTTATTGCATACTGTATCTGGCTGAAGGCTTCTTTTCTTTTTTGCCAATCTTTTTGGCACAGATGCAGATCATAAAAAGGTATAATCCAGTCCCCTTAATCGCATATCATGAAGAGATTATCCAGTCCTTTAATCTTTATGCTATTAAAACCGATTTTCTCTTTATAGAATGTGTTATTCTTTCTTCTTCTTCTTTTTTTACACCTCAGTAAGTTAGGAGGGTCACATACATTTCTTCCATTCATTGGCTTAAAGACCTAATAAAATGCTTGCAAAATGTTTTAATATGCAAAAGAAATGTAAAATATATGTCATGATTATCAATGTAAATATGTTGTCAGTGTCGTTCCGGTTTTTATCGCTTCTAGAAACTCCCCAAATATCACATTTTTGGAGGACCCCGTTGCAGCTTTTGCGAAAAAGATAGTCACGTGACCAACACCCCTGAACCGATTGATGACGTATAAGCACGGAGTTGTGCTCAGTTAGCAGACGCCGCTCAACACAAGCACTCAGAGCTTGGTACACGCGCGTACACGATAGCTAGCCCGGCCAGGCCCGGGCCCCGCGGGATGTGCGCTCCCGGTCGACCCACTGACTGTCGACATGTACGCATTACCACGTACATTATCACTAAGTTAGCTTGCACAGATACCTGGTACCTTGAGCATAATGTCTTCCCCTATATGGGTAAACTTCGACATTGAGGATGATGATGAAGACTGCAGCTCTGACGATAGCGGAGAAGAAGAGGAGGCACATGAAGTTGAAGGGGAAGATGGGGAGGGAGAGGCAGTCGATGAACCAGAACGTTATCGTGGGGCTGCACCTTACCGATATGAACCAGCTGCATCTCCCCCGCGGCCCGCTGCCAGTACAACTATACAAGAGCGTATGAACATGGCACCAAGCCCGAGAATAGACCTCACGGAAATGATCGCCTGGGAAATACAGAGTGGTATGTCTGGTATGCCCCCATATAGTTTAACGTTAGAAAGGATATACTGTATTCTACATGATTGACATTGTAAGTTGTAACTGTTTGTCTAGTAAGTAGATTAGAAGAACAGGCCCAGCTCGCTCACAAAGTGAGCGGCTACTCCGGCCGCAGCAAGCAAGCGGGAGCGTCCCGGCTGTGGCCTGGCCCGTCGGCCGGCGCTTACAAGTTAAACTACCAGTAACGCTAGTAGTCTAGTAGTAGATCTAGTAGCAGTCTACTGGTAGTTATAGTAGTCTACTAGTAGTAGTAGTCTACTAGTACTAGGCCTACTACTAGTAGTAGTAATACTATTACCACATACGGCACTAGGTCTAGTAGACTAGTAAGTTGTAATAGCAGAATCTTTGGTAGTAGTACAGAGGCTACACTCTAACGCCTAACGGTTAGGGGGATATGTTGTTACAGGGTGGGTCGTGGCTCAAAAAAAAAGAAAAAAAGAAGGCCTAACCAGTTTCCCACAGTCAGTTTCTGCAACATTTGTTATCAGTAATTTAGATGTGCCATTTTCTAAAAAAACGATACCAAAAATTATCGTCAATTTTGGTCGAGTAGTTTTTGTTTTATGCTAAAAATCATACTGTGGAAGGAAGCCCAAACGCCGTGCCTATCTACCCATGAACGCCACGGTGGGGCTGGATTCACGAGTAGGTCTAGGCCTATAAAGCAGGCGAGTCGCCGTAGTATTGGTACAGACACGCAGTGGTGGTGAGGCTATCGTGAAATAGGCCCCACCGCAGTGCGCGTGCACCGTACCCGTGCGTTTATAGCAAGCAAGGGTAGGTCCTCCTAGGGTTTAGGGTTAGGTAGGGTTGTATTTATGGTTAAATTGGCCGTTAAATTAGTCGAGGGCCATATTATGAAGTCATTTTCGCCGCATTCACGAGTATTCACTGTGGAAGGCAGCCCCACCGCCGTGCTTACCTACCGAGATGAACGCCACACGGTGGGGCTGAAACGGGCGAGTCGCCGTAGTATTACTATTAGTACAGACACGCAGTGGTGGGGCCTATTTCACGAGTTTGCCGAAAATAATGGATATCCAAGCGTACCACAGTTGTAATCTGTATTATTGGCAGTATTAAATCCGATACAGTTCATTAAATATTCTTTTGTCTAAAGGCTTAGCCAATGACAATAGTGCAGCGCAGCACCTGCTATGCGCTCGCTAGCTCGCTCCCCCGCCAGCGCTAGCCAGTGCAGCGTAGCCGGCCGCTGGCCGGCTGTCGCTGCGCTGCGCTAGCATAGCCTTGCCAGCTCGCTGGCTACGGCTAGACTGGTCGTGAACGACTCCGTTCTTAGACGTCATCACAATTTAGAAGTGATAGTGCGCCGCATGCGGCGAAAGTATAGCAAGTTTTCCAAAACCGAGGAAATTGCATCCATTATGTTAACAAATATAGAACAAAATTCAGAACAGTAAAAAACCCCTCACAACCATAGAATTACTTAGAATTTAACATTTAATATTATTACATCATTGAGAAAAAAATGCCTAAACCATTTTATTAGGTCTTTAAGGAAGGGTTTAGCTGAGTGTGAGTATACTATGATAGGTTGGCCAGGTGTGGCAAAGTATATACAGTTATCGAAGAGAAACTTATCCCATTACAATAAAGAATTAACAGTTAAATATTCATGACTTTTGTCCCATAAGAATGATGCATGGTATACTTAGACCAACCAGGAGGCCACTTACAGTGCCCACAAAATCCCTAAACAATCTGTGGTAAAATAAACACATAAATGAAGAGTCTGTTTGCAAAAACCGATAAGTCCATATTTGTCAAATGGAGATATTTGCGATTAAAGGTCAAGAAAAATAAAGAGAATAATAAGAAAATTTCTGCTTTTTTTGACCATAACTTCAAAAATATACCTTTATATGTAATGACCAATATATCATTTAAAAGGTATTATTTTGTACTTTATGACAGAGACCGTACTTCAAAATCTTCAAAAATGGACTTATCGGTTTTTGCAAACAAACTCTTCAAATGTATCACTATACTCCCATGAGATGGAATAAATAACCACCAAATCCCTCAGATAAGACATGAAATGGAGGTCATGTGTGTGAGAGCATCACAACAGATGCAAGTACAAGATCCTGCTTCATTCATTCATAGCTAAGAGCAGTGTGTATTTTTAATATAACCCAGTGAAGTGGTCCACTCAAAGTACTTGCAACTTATCGCACTCTATTGAGACCAGCTAGTGCAGTTGAATATGGGTTATCCAGCCATCTTTTCAGATGGAAAATGAAAGCAAATTAAGAAATAACCATCAAATGCCAGAATTCAATATGTATTTCCTCACCGAGATATAAAGAGATATAAACTCATATGATATTCACGACAACAACAAAATTGACCAAGCTACTGAAATCCGGTCCTGCAACCAACGGTTTCTCCTTGCCTTGGGAAAATTCAGGGAGATGGATCCAAGAGAAATGAGAAAAGTAAACGGAGACTGGACAAAACTTTCATCATCACATGGGACGGAGAGGAGGGGTTGCTAGGTTACCTCTTGGCCCGGTGTTTGTAGGCATCCACCAGGACATCCTGGTTGAGGAAGTCAGACTGCTGACGAACTGAGCACCTTGGGCTGAGGTTGGCTCTCAGGTAGGCTGCACACCCAACCGGCTGGTCCCCAGACTGAGTTTGACGAGCAAGCTTCATCAAATACCTGACAGAGACAACAAAATGACACACTCGTGAATTTCCTCAATATCTTCTCAGACGATGAACATTTAATCAATTTCTTATGCATTTAGGACCACGATCAATACAAAGCCTGAAAAGGTTGCCAAACAGTGATGCTCTGATATCTATGTTGTTCAGTTCTGCCAACTCCTAGCTTTCCAGCTACAGCTATATTTGTAAATAATATAATTTTCTTCTCAAAAACCCATCCAGAAATGGCAAGAAAGCGAGCCATCATTTTGCAAAGTTGTCAGAAATCCAGTCTTGGGGCTGTCCAGCAAACTGGAAATTGAAACAAAATAGTGAAAATCATAACATCATGCAAACATTGTTCACAAAACTATATTAAAAAAACAACAACAAATATTAATAAATGAATATATAATCCAGAATTTGACTTCAAGGGTGTCTGTTATTGAGATGCCGAACATTTGGTTTATGAACACATATGATTGATATTTTTTATTCATTTTTCAGCTATTACACAAGTTAGCTTATTTTGGTTTTTTCTCCAGCTGTGGTGTCATTGATTTATTAAGGGTATTTTGCCAACAGCTCACGCAAAATCACACAAATCAGACATGATTAAAAACTACTCGGGGGAAGTGTGTTAACTGAGCAGTTAAACTAATGCTCATTCACAGTCCTGTACACATATTGTAATCCTTTAGAAAGAGAAGAATGAGGAGGAAGAGGAGGAAGAGAAAAAAGAAGAAGAGGAGGAAGAAGAGGAGAAGGAGAAGGAAGAGGAGGAGGAGGAGGAGGAGGAGGAGGAAGTAGAGGAGGAGAAGGAAGAGGAGGAGGAGGAAGAGGAGGAGGAGGAGGAGAAGGAAGAGGAGGAGGAGGAGGAGGAGGAGGAGGAGGAAGTGGAGGAGGAGAAGGAAGAAGAAGAGGAGGAAGAAGAGGAGAAGGAGAAGGAAGAGGAGGAGGAGGAAGAAGAGGAGGAGGAGGAAGAGGAGGAGGAGGAGGAGGAAGAAGAGGAAGTGGAGGAGGAGAAGGAAAAGGAAAGGGCAGCAGAAGGAGAGAGAGCTGTCGGAAAAAGAAGAGAAAGAAGAAGAGGTCAAGGAGGAAGAGGAGATAGAGGAGATCGAGAGACAGAAGAACAGAAAAGCAGACAAAAGAACTCATGAGTATAAGCCATCCGTACCTCGCTGTCTGCAAGAACATGACAGTGTTCTCTCCCTCATAGGTGCTGGCGGGTGCAGCGGTGCCGTAGAGCTCTGGGAAGCCACTAGCCTTGGAGAAACCATGGCCACCACAAGACATCCTCAACTCTTCCAGACCACTGGCCGAAACGGTGGAAGTGAAGGCTTTCAAACCGGCCGAAGTGGCATGGAGCTGAACAAGAGGACAGATAACATAATACACTTCATAAGCAACTATCAAGAAAATACTGGCAGTGATTACAACTCAGAGAGTTGGCCAGAGTCAGACCACAGCTAGATTTGACTGTATGCCATATGACTTCACACTTTGTCTCTAATGATGTCCTATCCAGCCAGGATCAACAAATGAAGCAATATGATTTTAATACACACAATGTTTTATCCCAGCTAATGCACATGCTGACAAAGAAAAGCAAAGACAAAATTAAATCTTACCTACGATTCATCATGAATTTGATTCTGCAAAGGTTTCAAATGTGAATTCATTTGGAACAGTTACTGCACTCTCACTGACAAATTCCCCTTCAATGAAGTAAACGAGCACCGATTTTTGTGTTGATGAAAGCAAATTTGTTAATCAGTTGCAATGAAAACAACTTGATGCAAGAATTCACTAATTTGAACTATTGCACTCATTTTCAAAATATGAAAATCAGAGATGAAACAAGGAAAGATGGAGCAAAAATTGTTTTTGTCAGCAAAATATCAAATGACACACAATTACACTGAAAGCTCATTCTAACTCTCTATTTCAAATGCATAAAACTTGAAATTCAATTAGAGTAGGGTGGACCTAAGGGTGCTTTTAAGCGCTCTCCTAAAGCCAACCAAACTATACCGAACCCGCACCAGATGAGAGCTCTAACATTCCTAAAGTGTACCATATTGAACTGGGCCAAAAGTGGACTACTTCCTGATGTGCTTCAAAAGGGTACCAAAGACATACCAAAAGTTTGCATGTAAAGAATGCCCGTATAACGCACATATGTTACAATGCAAAGAAATCATTCTCTTTGTTTGAGACATCTGTAAGTACTTTAAAAGCCCCAGGTGAATGACGCTCTTGCTACAAAATGTATGAACCCCTCTAAAAATAAATCCTGAGGTATGTTTCTCCACATAGCACTTGAATGCTCAAATCTGGCACAGTACAATTCGGCACGCTTTAGTCCGGTTCGCTTTGGTTCACTTTAGAGCAGTCGAATGCACCCTGAGACTGACCTCTGGTAGAGAGCTGAAGTTTCCTTCATTCATCTCAGCCAGGCTAGCAAAGTAAGTCTTCATCATCTCCTGTCCGGTGTAGATGAAGGCGTAGGCTGCTGCGATGTTGGGAAATATCTTCAGCTGCTGGCTTTGGTAGTCCAGAATCTTGGCCTCCTTTGTGCTGTGGCAAAAAAAAAAAAACAAATCAAAGTTTCAAAAATCGAAGGAACTTTCTCCACTCTATACTCTAAGAAATATAAAGATTCTACATTTAGCAGGGTCACAAATATTGCTACTCACCCTGGAACTAGTTCAGACTGTCGACGCACTACGCTGTATCTGGTAGCGATGGTACAGCCTCTGGACAGGAAGGAGCCTGTGTTACCCACAATGCCACTGCGGATGGGCACCATGCTACCATAGCTCACCTTGGCATGGGGTGGTGGAACGTATCGGCCATCTGGAAGAACCTTTGGGTGGATTTATACAGGAAAACAATTACAATGAAAAAATGATAAAAACAATGGCTTGCTACAACCTTTATTTGCTAGAGACTTGAATATCATCTTTTGGAACTATGATTCTTTATCAAGTCTCTTTAATACAGAAAATGTCAAGTTTACCCTTAATTCTTCACTATCCCGACAATCCATCTTCATTATTTGAGGTTAACCCCTTTAGGATGAACTAATTCTGTTCAAATATAGCTTCCATAGACACCTGCCCGGGTTTAACAGACAGGACTCGTCTTTTGAACAAGTGATGCATGGCAAAGATATAGCATCGAATTATGCCAACAGAACCTTGCATATAAAATTTGAATATCGGTGACACCTTCATCAGTCAGTTTGGACAATACTTTCAATACAAGATGTAGACATGAATATTTTTACATGTATTGCCAACACCTAGAAACCTAGAAGCACTTTGATTTTGATATGCCCCACTGTGTCTGTTCATACAGAGAAACACCACATGCTGAGGCCACACACAAAGTGGCTGGGACGGGCATAACTCTCATATGTATGACTTTTGAGTGTGCAGGAAATTGTAACATACGTGTACTTGTAAACTGTAGGCACAGTTTATATTTAAACACATTCCACTTCTGGTGCGCTGTAAACATTGATGACCACTTAAAATTTACAGAGTTTAGGGCACTTCGCAAGCCATACTGAGCCTAGGCTCAAAAGGAGCATAAATCAAGAGTGCTGCAAGGGGGGGGGGGGGGGGCATTTCGGGTGAAGGCAACTTTGGTGACCAAACTGATTTGCAGGCTTGAAGGAGGGAATTCAGACATAGAAAGAAATAGAGAGACAGAGACAAAGAAAGGGAGAGAAAGAGAGGGAGAGGGAGAGAGAAAGGGAGAGAGGGAGAGAGAGCACTGGTTAATTTCTATGATGTGTACAGCCACACAGGTATTATCACATGAATTATCAGGGTCATAAGGTTATCTCTCTACCAAAGCACACACCCACAGAATGGAGATGCAAAATTGAGTCAAAGTTCAAGTATGTTTGCAAAACTTGTTTACAGTAGCAAGAGTGAACTTGATTCTTCATTGACTGGTGTGTAGTTTTTCCAGTATTCTGTCGAGTCATGGCTAAGGGTGCTAAACTTTACAACATCTACCGGTGTGTTTTCAGGTGTCTACAAGTTTGAAGTACTGTATCATGCTGTAACACAAATGCAAAGTATATCACCTCCACAGAAGTGATTGCTATCATTTCTCGAAAGTTAACAAGGTGAAATAAATTAGGGAGAAAGGTTTGCAATATAAACACCTAGGCCCAAATTCACGGAGGTGGAAAATCTTTGTCCATGGTTTAAACCCTGGACAAAGACCATAGTTTGTATAGGGTGCCATGTGTTGCATGGCCTATTTTGTCATGAAATCAGTCATTTCGTTACAAATCGTTAATATTTCACTTATGAAATGACTGATTTTGTAATGAAATAGGCCGTGCGACACTTGGCGCCCCATGCAAAACTGCGGTCTTTGTCCATGGTTTAAACCATGGACAAACATTGTACCACCTACGTGAATTCGGGCCAAGGTGTATGTAATCCTCGTAGGGATCGTTGCTTGGCAAAAGAAGAGCCTAGAAAGAGGAGAGCTGAGGAGGGAAACGACATAAGGAGCATGTAAGGAAGGCAAGTAGTGACAAGTGGGGGGCAGGAGAAAGCTGGATGTTGAAGTTGCACTAAAGTGGAGACGGGAGAAAAGGAAGGGAAGAGAGAGTTGAAAGGAAGAATACAGTGAAGATCAGGTAAAAGCTTTGGATATCATTGGAAGGAGAAAGATGAAGTAGAAGGAAGGAGGGAGAGGGAGGAGTTTAAAGGTAGGAGATACCTTTTACAGAACTCCCAAAATGCAGCAAAACATTAAATATGAACCTCAGGGGACTTGTTTAGGCCACTGCTTAGAAATTTGGAAGTCAACAGTTATCTACAATTTGAATAATGCACAAAACTCAACTACTCAGTAGTTCTGTGTGTCAGCCACACTTAAACCTTTTTGTTGCAGTCTTCTGTATTTTTTTTTAAATCTATAAACACATATCTAAAAGTATAAGAGCTGATGTAATAACATATAGAGTGTGTGGCAAGAATGTATATTGAAATGTTTGTAAGTTTTGATGAACTTTCTTCACAAAATATACATGATGGACACACATGCAGTGCATGGGTCTGCAAAGGTAGCCTAGTAATGTACTGGAATTTACGGTGAGCCCCGAAAAAAATTCAATTCAAAATCTAATCTAACGGTCAATAAAAATGTACTAAATGTTACCTTCCACTTTCAATACTTTATGGGAGTTTCTAAAATGATACTCTCTTCAACATACCACTGTGTTTACACAACTCTTAATTTAAGGCATGCAAATGGGATTCCCTACCTTTAAGGTTGGAAAATTATGGAGATAGGAGAGAGAAGTGAAGATTCATGAAACCATTGGGAAGAAACAAAGTCAGGGAACAATGTGGACTAGAAAGTGTATGGCACACAAAATCAAAACAATGAAAGGATGACTAAATCAGGAAGGAAAGAAGTACACGTAAGTCAAGGAGAGATGAGAGTATAGAGTAAGAGAGATAAAACAGAGAGAGGGGAGGGGGAAGAGAAATAATGAAAGCTAAGAGAGTGAAAGGGAAGGAAAGGGAGGGGGTAGAGTGGATCCCAGCAATGAATGCTGTGGAGAAGAAAAAAACAATTGGAGTTATGTCCTGAATAGTTTCCTGTGGCAAAGAGGAGAAGAGAATGTTATGAAGTTAAAGGGGATGGCTAGTAACTGATCAGTGGGAATGCTGGGGGATGACTGTTCCAATTCTTGTGGGATTTATTTAAGAGTACATTATATATCTATTGTTGAGTGAAAATTATTTGCTTCAGAATGGTCTCATATTCAAGTTATGTGCAGTTTAATGTTTCCAGGTTAGCATGCCTGTACAGGGACAGGGCATTAAACTGCACATTACTTGAATATGAGACCATTCTGAAGCAAATAATTTTCACTCAACAATAGAATAATATATAATGTACTCTTAAATGAATCCCACAAGAATTGGAATAATCATCCCCCAGCATTCCCACTGATTCCCACTGATCAGTTACTAGCCATCCCCTTTAAAGTGTAGTCCTGACGGGAGAGGGCACTGAGAATTACCCTCCAAAGAAACTGTAAAATACTCAAATGGTCCTGAAAAGGAAAGTTGGGTTGTAAAGAAGCAAGAAATAAAGAAGAATTAACGAGGTAAATGAAAGGAACAGACCATAGTAAAGAGAGAGAAAGGAAAGGAGTGAAAATGACTGAGCAAGAGCATTACTTAAGATAGAACAAGAGACCTAGTTATAAGAATAAATAAGATACTCAGAGAATCTGCCCAAAACGTCAAGTTCTCCGAGGATCAGCATCTACAGTGACATCAGCATAGACATTATTGACTTCCCAAACTTTACTCCTAGTCTTAGGTTCCATCAGCATCATTATCATCAGCATTTCGCTCCATCACTACCAACACTTCCCCCATTCATCATCAGGAGAAACTTCTACCACGATGTTGCCATGGCAACAGGAGGCCATACCTTAGAGTATCTCATGCACATGTTCTCTCGTGGAATGCGGTAGTGGTTGAAACGGAGGAAGCCGTTGTCTATGTTTCCATATCCAAACTTTGGTCCAATGTCACCAAGCTCAACTCCTGAAATTGAAATAAAAATATTTTGTCAAAAATAGATTTTTCTCTAATAATGTAAGAAATTTGAACATATTTTTTTCACACATTATACGTGTATATCATCTATGTAACGCCTGGACATATTCAATACTGTAGCATAAACATACAACAAACCATGAGAATAATATTTAAGCAAAGTGATGATGAACATTCTCAAAACTTGGCAAAATTTTTAGCAACAGTACATACATGTAAGTATTACTTTTGTATGAAAGATTATCCCCCCATAGAAAAACTATAGCTTTAAAGAACTAGAACAGTCTAAAACAATTAGCTCAACAAGAAGTAAAAACTCCAACTAAGTAAAACATCTACAACCATGATACCACAAGAATTATCCCATAAATTGTACAGAATTTGTAGGCAGTAATCATTCAGTTTACAACATTGTGATATATGTGATTAATTGTTGGATGAGGGAAAACTGAGATCCCAAGTCAATTTATGTCTAGTCACATGATACAGGTTTAGTTGCTATAGAGACGTAATCTTCCATACCAGGGTGGGGGAGGTGAGTTTCCAGACTCCTGAGGGGAACCATAAACATGTGGACTCCCTTCTTACTCCCTCCTGTGTATAGCTGGGCTGCAACGATGGCATGGGTGGCTGTCTTTCCCACTGTATACAACACGAAAACATCAGGTAATGATTTAAAGGGACTGTACAGTTCTTGTTGAGGTGAGGATTTAGCCTTTAACATTTTGCGAGATATTCAGAAACCACTCTATGAGATGTCAAAGAGCATGCAATTCTAAGGGGTATCAAAAGTTTATTTGACGAAAATCAGCTTTGAAATGGTTGAGATATCCAAAAACAAGGTGAAACAAAGAGATCCTAATAAAAGGCATGGCCTGTCGCCTTATATTATCATCACTTTTTTGGATATCTCAGCCATTTGAAAGCCAATTTTCATCAAATAAACGTTGAATCCTACTTGAAATTACATGCTCGTTCATATTTCAAAAGAGGTTTCTCATTATCTCACTTAGGAATGTTAGAAACCAGAATCCCCACCTCAACCAGTACTGTACAGTCCCTTTAGGCAATGTCTTGCCTCATCAATTTGAACACAGCAAGAGACAGCATGGTCAGTTGCCTTTTTAAGTTCATTGTTAAAGGTGCGTGGAACGACGATTCAAGAGGGCACTGTTGAATGGTCTCACACTTTACACATTTGACATGTTGGGAATATACACAAACGAATTAAACCAGTTGCTAGGTGGATGTTTGAAATAATGTCAATCTAAGTTTGCTTCTTGATTTGCTGCTATTTTTAGCTGGTCCTTGTTCTGAATATGGATCCGTGAAAGACAAGGTTTTCATGGTAGCCAGCTGCAGAAACTTGTGTGTAAGTACGTACATGTAACCTACTTTGCTTGACTTTTAATTACCGGTAGCTTTACATCATCGATCTTCGCTATACACATGACATCGATCATCACATCATTCAACAGCATCCCCTTGAATCTCAGGTCTATGTACCTTGAAGAGAAAGCCCTTCATGAGACAAATACAATGTACATTCTTACACAGGAAAAAAAAAATTGTTTTAAAGAAAGCCCCAAATGATTTCGAGGGTTCAAGTACTTTCAATAAAACAATGTGAAGTAACGAAAAATGGGGCACATGGGGCATAGATAAAAAACTTGAATGTACGAACTTCCTTGCTCAGTTTCTTTCCTGACTAGGTCTAGTGTGTGTTAGCAATTCATGGCCATACAAACTACGGTACTATGTGAAATGTTCACAGAAAACCTGGCACTGTTCTTGGTTCAGGAAGTAGTGTGCAGTGGTAATATGCCAGTTCTGCCAATTCCACTAGCCTGGTCTACCCCCACTATATAAGATCACTTCTCTGGGTGGCTGAACATCACACGGTGTGAACATGACATGTATTATGGAACATCAATGGCATTTCCTCTTGACCTTTCTTTCACCCCACAATCACCATAATTCTATACAAGCAGTTGTGCATTACACCTCGCTAAAAATACATGCCAAAGAATGTATTCAGATAACATAATATGCAGCTCACTTTGCCGCTATACAGTGATTTAATGTAACTTTCAGTTTTAATACTGATAATGAACAAAGACTGACAATACCTATTGGATGGATGTGTGTGTGTGTGTGTGTGTGTGTGTGTGTGTGTGTGTCTGCCAATAAACTAAAGCCAAGATATGTTTTTGTGTTTGTTCACTGATGAATTATGTATAAATATGTGTTATTTCCATTTAGACTAATCTTCTGTATGCACTGGTCCATGTCACAACAAGTGTTGGTTGATTGCATTTTACCTTTTTTGTTTGAGGGCTCCAGCTACAAGCACATAATTGCTTCCTAGGAGTCCTGGCATGCATTTGTTTCTTTGTATAATGACCTGCAAGTTGGATATTGTTTTATATTTTGCCAAATAAATGACTGAATGTGTGAATGAACCTATTAAAGTCAGAAATTTATGATGTAATAAAAAAAGAGCAAAGGACATAATTACAATTTCCTGGCCACCACTTCATAGAAGTCAGAGTTGGGGAGTGAAGCTCAAACTCCTGAGTTGTTGGGTCATAGGTCGCTGTAGTCTCTAGGCCCCTCAGGAATGTTCCTGGCAACAGTGATCAGACAGCAAAGACATACAATGGTATCAATCTACGATGTACATTGTACACATGTATCCATAACCTCAGTGTGCATAGCTGAATATTACACACAAAATAGGTCAAACACGTTTCTACTGGACTGAACATGGGTGCTTTTTTTTGTAATTTCTACTCATTTTTTATTCTAAAATTTAGCATTTCCTGTGATAAATCTCCTGATTGTTTGCCACCCCCCCCCCCAAAAAAAAAAAAAATCACTAAAAAACAAAAATGAACACAAGAATGTATCAAAATACAATAAACAAAGTAAAATCATGCAGACAGATTGACAGAGGTATTCTGAAACTCAAACCTAACACAAGAAATTACGGAAAGGTAGATTTTGACTTCTCACTATTAAATGGAGGTTAAAAGTAGATCAGAAACCCATTTTATGATAAATGTGGTGGTAATGATTTTAAAGGGATCATATAGTTTTGGTTGAGACCTAATTTCAGGTTTCTAACATTTTTCGGTGAGATAATGAGAAACCTCTTATGAATATGAAAGAGCATGTAATTCCATGAGAAATTCAACGTTTATTTGATGAAAATTGGTTTCGATATGGCTGAGATATCCAAAACAGAGCGAATCAATAAAGTGTGGGACCCACATTTTATTACGATCGCTTTGTTTTACTTTGTTCTTGGATGTTTCAGTCATTCCAAACCCGATTTTCATCAAATAAACTTTGAATTCCTCTTAAAATGGTATGCTCTGTACTATTTCATAAGCGTTTTCTTTAATAGTATCTCACAAAAAGTTAAAAGCCCAATTCTCATCTCCACCAATACTGTACTATCCCTTTAAGTGTCACTGTTAAAAAGGGACAAATGTCTGAACACTGACAGTGTGAGGAAGACACCATAATGACAAGAATGAAAAGTTCAATTGTCTTCTTTTATCAAGAATGCTTTGCAACAAATTTCCATTTGATTTGAGAAATCTAGTCTTGAGCGAAATTAAGTGTTCATGCAAAATTTTATTGTATATCTAGAGTGAATTATCCATCTCCTCTAAACTGTCTCATCATGTTCATTGATGGTCTAATATTGATACACCAGTGACTAATAATTATTTATTTCAGATGGATCTGAACTATGATATTAATATCAAATTTTGTCACGGGTATGTATACGTTAAACAGGCCTATAGATAAACATATTACACACAAAGAAAGGAGCACACAAACATCTATGTACAATTAACAAAGTGAAAACAATGCATAGAATTCCAACCATAGCAATGATCAGATAACCTATATGCCTTATGGTGATAAGCACAATCAGGGTATGCAATCATGACTTTCTCACTTTAAAAAATTGTAACTTCTAAAAGAATGCACCAACTGACTTAAAAATTCACATGCAGCATGCTAAGACATAATTAATCACATGTGGTAAGACAATAGCTAATTTCTTCTCATTTACTGTTAATTATTAAAGGTTAATTACCAAAAAGTCCCCCAAAACCCACGTAATGCGTCAAAAAAAGCGTTTTACAACTTACGTAAAATCAAGATTTGAGGTCCATATTTTAAGTCTACCCCTATGCGTTTGGTATCAAATTAATGGATTTTTTTCCTGGCATTGCTTGCATGCAATAAAAAACAGTGGTTCTTTCAGCTGGAGAAAGTTATAAGGTCTGAAGTCCCATCCTGGTAGGAGTGTAATGCTAGCTTATTTTTGTGACATTGTGACCTTTTAACCCATGCTGTACAGCTATACATGGAGAAACAGCTTATTTTTTTGTCTTTCCTGAAAGTACTGAAGACACACTACAATATGGTGCGCTGTTTGCCAATAAATGTTCAGCCAGTTTTGAGTTTTGAACCATTTTCAAATGCTGAGTAAAATAAGTGCAGCCGTTTTTCAGTATTTTCAGTGAGGTATATCCTAATTTGACTACTTTAAAGACTCTTTTCCCCTTATTGAATATCCTTGTTTTTTTTAACCATGAATTGTATATGTAGAAATCTATTGTGTGAAAATTTTAGCAAATTTGAGCAATAGGAACTTATTTTTTTATATTTTTACAAATTGCTGAGCATAAATAAGTGCGATACACGCCCATGTTATACTGCATGAAGGCCATATATGATAAGTGTTCAGTGTTCATATTTCAATGCTTGTTCAATTTCTAAAGATATCATAAGCAAAAACATATTATTTTGGCTTAATATGTCATTGTTTGACTGTCACAGCTTGGATATCAACTCAAGTCATCATAAATCTCATATTCATTCTTCTATCTGAGTTTACAAATATGAGAATTGATCCAAACACTGTGCGCACATTCAAGGTCAAACTGTACAGATAATATTTTCATGAAAAATATAATATCTTCCAAAGTACCAGCCCTAATTTCATAAAAATTTGTAATAATGGCCACTATATGTCTGTTACCTATTCCTGAAAGTTTCGCCTCTTCACTCTTTGGCAAAAGTGAAATATGATAAGATATGTAAAAGTGGTTTTATTTGAATTCAAAATAATGCCTACAAAATTTATCATCCATTTCGAGAAGTGAAAATATGAAATTCATTCATATTTTGTGATATGTCATGGCTATGTGCTGGTGGTGAATGAAAGAGATATTTATCAGGAATATCTAACAGCATTATCAGATGAAAAAAACATTCTCCTTTTTTTTAATGAATTTTTCCAATATATTAGCCATTTCAATGTAATTCGACACCCCTAATTTAAATGCTAATTTATGCGCAGTTTAATGCAAAATTTTGACTCGTTCTTTACATGAAATGAAAATTTGAACACTCAGCTACAACAAACAACAAAAAAAGCATTTTCACCAAGTTTTTTCATTTTTGCCCTGTTACACAATTGCATACCCTGATTGTGCTATTGACCTTATATAAATATCAATTTCTTTGGGAGCTGACAGTGCATGACAGTGGAAGTTTGATTGTGGCTTTTGATTCATGGAGATATAAAATACAGCCATATTACCTGCATAACTAATAATAAAAACTGTATCAATGTTTTATGCATGACTAGTCTACACCAACATCAAGCAAGACTATAAATAGTGTACTATCTTTTACGACATGGTGGTATAGTCCAGTTGTGTGTATTAAAGTGTTATCTTTTACGACATAGTGATGTAGTTCAGTTGTGCATTTAACAACTGAACAAAACATGCAGTCATGTATGAGAGGCTGTTTTGCTCATCTAAACTTTCATGTGGGAGTTTATATCATTGGATGAGAACCAGAAGGGTTTATTGCAATTTGGGGGTTATTGAGTTATTGATATCATGTTGTAAAGCTTGATCTCTACTACATTATGGTGTCAATTTCAAATCATTTTCATTTTCAGTAAAATGTTAAAAATCATAACCACAAGGGGGTATTTAAGCCTATACTTGGGATGGTGTTCTATCCACTTTAGATTAAATAAACTTTTTATTTAGCCAAAATTAATTGCTTCATTTTTATCTACTTGTATTCTCAAATCTCAGAAAGCAAAAGCACCCTTCTAGTTCTCAGCTGACAATATAATGAAAGAATCTGCATTGTTTATACTCATTGTTAGTAAATGTCATACAGAGTACTGTACGAGCTGAAATTTTCGCGTACATATATTTTCGCGAATTGCTACTTGGAGGACATTTTTGCGTGTTGCTACTTTTGCGGCTGCGAGGGTCTAAATGAACTTAGTTATTCACGCGTTGTTATTTTTGCTTGTTGTTATTTTCACGGTTCAAGGGCGATTCGCGAAAATCGCTAAAATAAAACCACCGCGAAATTTTCAGCTTGTTACTGCAAAAGAAACTGCAGAAATCTAGTGAGAGCACACACACACTACTTGCAACATTCTTGCAATATTTTTGCAACATGGTGATACATTGTAAGTCAAGCTACACTAGGCTTTTGCAAAGGCAGCTCAAAATGAACTCGCACACAGCAAGCAGTTAATGGACTCTCACGCACACTGCGATCAGATCGGACTAAGGAGGTTCTAAAGAATGGAGTCACAACCATCTTTTTTCCTTCGCTAGATGTTCGAAGCCGCCGCTCAAAAATATTTGAAGCATGTGCCAAACAGGATCTGCCACGCAGATACGAAGACAATTGACTCGTGTCTCATTGCATAATTACCAGCCATTTTCAAAGGAAAATATGTGACCCTGCACCTAAAAACAAACAAAAGTCGCCAGACATGAATTTTTAGTTAAGACCACATTCTGAAAGAACAGACTTTAAGCTTTAAAATGATGTATAACTCAAATCAAATGGACTCTCCCAACCTATCTAAATATTGGAAAGAAAGCACAAACTCAGGAAAAGTGTGAACTGAGAAAAGAGGCTCTGAAGTACAGTGTCTATTCAAGCGCTTAATCTTTACCAAACCGTGCTGGCTGTGCGATGAATGGGACAAAAGACAGGAAGTAAACCACCAGAGTAACAACAATGAAAGGATTATGAGATTAAATTGAAATTATGCATGCCTCATTAACACATTCTGTCCATAATTAATGCCAACTTTCAAAGCAGTAGCACTATCCTTTCAAAAGTTATTAGAGTTGAAAGTGAAGAGTGTGGACAAGGTTTTTCAGAAATGAAAAAGGGATTCTAAAGACACACTTAATCATACTATTCTACCAAAAATGTTCGAGATAAACTGCTAAAAAAACACACTTTCCTGCCTGTTTTATGATACCAAATTTTAGCATAATGTAAAAGAAGATCCTTTCTTTCAGAAAATATGAAAAAGTCAAGTTCGGCTAGGTTGACCCATTTCACTTATTTTCAGTCCTCACTCAGAAGCAGTGTGTGCGACTATATGTTCGTTTTTGAGGTGCACGGTCACATATATGCCTTTGTGATGGTAATTACTTTTCGCTATCCCTTCTTATAAAAGGTAGGTGGTACAGACACAAGGATGCGTGAATAGAAACTGAGCAAAAAATGCTGAAATAAAGATGAAAATTACTAGACTGGGCATACCTGGGCACTAATCTCATATATATCTATCAATAAAGAATTATACTTGAAGATTATTCCATTGAATTAGTTTTATTTGTGGAAATTAAGCAGAAAAGTGATAAAACCAGCTTTTCAATATGTGACTCTGCACCTCAAAACAAACAAAAAGTCGCCAGACATGAATTTTTAGTTAAGACCATATTCTGAAAGAGCAGACTTTAAGCTTTAAAATGATGTATAACTCAAATCAAATGGACTCTCCTAACCTATCTAAATATTGGAAAGAAAGCACAAACTCAGGAAAAGTGTGAACTGAGAAAAGAGGCTCTGAAGTAACAGTGTCTATTCAAGTGCTTAATCTTTACCAAACGGCGGCTGGCTGTGCGATGAATGGGACAAAAAACAGGAAGTAAACCTCCAGAGTAACAACAATGAAGGGATTATCAGATTAAACTGAAATTAAATATGCCTCATTAACACATTCTGTCCATAATTAATGCTAACTTTCAAAGCAGTAGCACTATCCTTTCAAAAGTTATTAGAGTTGAAAGTGAAGAGTGTGGACAGGGTTTTTCAGAAATGAAAAGAGGATTCTAAAGACACACCTACAGTGTAATCACATTATTCTACCAAAAATGTTCGAGATAAACTGCTAAAAAAAAACACACTTTCCTGCCTGTTTTATGATACCAAATGTTAGCATAATGTAAAAGAAGACCCGCTCTTTCAGAAAATATGAAAAAGTCAAGTTCGGCTAGGTTGACCCATTTCATTTATTTTCAGTCCTCACGCAAAATCAGTGTGTGCGACTTTATGTTCGTTTTGAGGTGCACGGTCACATATGGTACAGTTTAAACATTTTCACATGATACAGCTCTGATTTACATTTTTGCACAATTTCTGGACGGGATTGACTTTTGTTTTACATGCTTTATCATTCAAAATGAATCTTCAGATTGCTCAGCAAGATGGCGGCGTCGAACATCGATCATCAAAGACACAAGTGCACCTGTGGAATTCTTTTGAACATCAATATAAATCTGACAAGTGTTTGAATAATTACAGCCAGTTGGAGCTCCATGTATAAAACCTCTTTGATCGGAGCGAGCTCATGCACTGTGTGTGTGAGTCCACTGCTCTCTGTATGCGTGTCCTCAAATCATAGCAAACTGCCTTTGGCAAAAATCTAGGCTAAGACCCCATCTTCACAGTGGGATGAATGATATTCTGGTGGCACTGCAGTGATGTGCATTGTTCAATTCAATTAGTGAAGTTAATAGAATTATGATGTTTGTGAGGTGAAGCAAAGAAAGAGAAAAGAAAAATGATCAGATTTGATGAATACAAGTGTTATTGGTCATGAATGACTCCAAGATGGTGTCTTACAGGCCAGACAATCAACAACTGTAAGGTCAAAGTCTACTCTGGTCATTGGCAGGGCAGCTGTACTTTTGAAAAACTGAGAGAAAATTGTCTATAGAGCTTTTTCAAGTTTAGAACAAAAAAAAAAAACAACAACAACAACATTTGTCTGTTTCAATGCTGTTGCTTCAAAAGACATGATCGGGAGAGGATCACAAAGTGATCTTTAGAACTGTTAAAGGGATGGTACAGTATTGGTGGAGATGAGAATTGGGCTTTTAACTTTTTGCGAGATACCAAGAAAACACTTACGATATAGTACAGAGCATACCATTTAAAGAGGAATTCATTTTTTTAAGTTGTTAAAGTTTATTTGATGAAAATCGGGTTTGGAATGACTGAAACATCCAAAAACTAAGTAAAACAAAGCGATCGTAATAAAGTGTGGGTCCCACACTTCATAAAAATCGCTCTTTTTTGGATATCTCAGCCATTTCAAAACCAATTTTCATCAAATAAACGTTGAATTCCTCATAGAATTACATGCTCTTTCAAATTCATAAGAGGTTTCTCATTATCTCACCAAAAATGTTAGAAACCTGAAATTAGGTCTCAACCAAAACTGTACGATCCCTTTAATCTACCCACGGATACACAAACAGAAAAGAGGGCTTAACTCTGCCCTCGTCTGGGTGTTGTAAACATTAAACTGCTTCTAGCCTTCTATCACTTTAGGTGTTTTTGTTGTTGTTGTTGTTGTTGTTGTTGTTGTGTGTGTGTGTGTGTGTGTGTGTGTGTGTGTGTGTGTGTGTGTGTGTGTGTGTGTGTGTGTGTGTGTGTGTGTGTGTGTGTGTGTGTGTGTGTGTGTGTGTGTGTGTGTGTGTGTGTGTGTGTGTGTGTGTGTGTGTGTGTGTGTGTGTGTGTGTGTGTGTGTGTGTGTGTGTGTGTGTGTGTGTGTGTGTGTGTGTGTGTGTGTGTGTGTGTGTGTGTGTGTGTGTGTGTGTGTGTGTGTGTGTGTTTGGTGTGTGTGTATCTTTACGTACATGTAGGTTTGTTATCAATCATGCATGTATCATACTAATATAGACTGAACATCCTCCATTATTAGACTGTTCCAAAACAGTCAATAATCACAAACTAAACCACCTACACATTGTAGAACCTGAATGTTTCATCATCCTAACAGCCACTATAGAGAATCACAAACAAAGAAATATCTTCAAAAATTAATGAATAGCTAAAGATGTAAAACTTTTAAAAGGAATAACAAATAAACATAAAGGACAAATATACAAATGTATGGTGCAGCACTGCAAATACTTTAATTTTATCATTCCAAATGGGAAAAATCCACAAAATGAAATAACTGCACTTTCTTCTTTCTTTTTTTTTTTCTGGATGGCATAGGACTTTGAATGCTGCATGGAAGTATGTGGATGAACCTTTTCATGAAAATTGTAAAGCATGTATTAAATTGATTGTCATGAAGGCTCGAAGCACGTAGGTTTCACTATACAATGTGTTTGACTTCCATTCTACAAAAGTCACCATGACCAATGTCAGACAGCATGAAATATAAGAGTGCATGTCTGGTTAAAAGTTCATTTTGTCACAATTAGTTGCAAATTGCCTGTTCTTGATGAGACTTTTGCCTACTGGATCTGTAGGCTTCTTCAGATCCCATTCTCTCAGATCGGCGTGCGACAGCTACGTCAGCTAGTGGGAGGACTCTCTCACAGGGTTCGTTCTGAAGAAGCCTCCAGATCCAGTAGGCGAAAGTCTCATAAAAAATTAGGTAATTTGCAACCGATTGTGACAAAATGAACTTTTAACCAGTTGATATTCCATTCAGATGAATCTTTTCAGCAAAGAGTGTACAAGTATGTTAAGGAAAATGAATGCTTTCTGGTTAGAAAAGAAAGGAAAGAAAAAGCAACTACAGCAGGGCACACAGATTCACTTGGGTACAAAATGACAACAAAAGACAGATGAACTCGAGAAACAAAGAGTGTTAGTCTTTTCTTTTCTTCCATGTTTGAATGTGTGCAGAATTTCCAAGAAATCCTTCAAAAACTGGGAAACTGGATTTCAATCCATAAATAGTGTAAGAACACTACCTTTATGCTCCATGCCACAAAGTGCTACCAGTACCTCAAAGAAGTTTCAAATGATTATACGTCACGTGAGCTAATACATTATATGTAAAATATTCCCTTCACGTTGGTGACACTATTCTCTACAATATATCCCTAGTTTAAGACTAAAACAAGACTTGTAAAATGAAGGAGACAGGGAAATAAGATGGAGGGAAGGTTATCATTTTGGATTTTCAACTTTGCATCATCTTTTTTTAATTACCGTGACCAATTTCCGTCTGGGCGTAGGTGCCGATTAGGGTGTAGCTGAACGCAGCTTCCAGCCACTTTTCGTGCTGCTCCTCGGACATTTGTGAGTAAATGGCATGGCTAAACATGGTGGCATGTAGCCCAGAGGAACTTCTTCCACTTTGTGAACAGCCCTGAAATGAACAGATATTTCAAATAGAGCTTTCCTCTCTAATACCCCTTTCACACTAAAGACGCTGGGGATCAACTGGACATTCACTGGGGAATCAAAATGTGGAACCCCTGTGAAGAATTTCTTTCAAACTAGCAAATGAGCTCCCACATTAATATCTCTCGGTTCTTCTGCAGTGGAAGTACACAGTATGGTGCATGTGTGAAACGGCCTGTAAGGTGTTGTTGGCACATTGGCCTTTGTTTTTTACCCAGAAGTTTACCTGCAATGACTTTTGACACTTCAGCATCACCCGGGAGTTCAATGGGACACTCCGAGGTTTACCCAGGGCAGCTTGAGGATAAAATTTTGGAAAAATCACCAACCATTTTACCACAGAATTTGCCTACAAGACCTTTCACACCACAAGATCTCCCGGGTGCATCCTAGTGAAATCTGCCGAGTATGAAAGGGGTATCAGAATGGTATTTCTCCTGTAGCGTTGAGTCTGTTCTGTTGATGGACCTGTAGTAAATGGACATATGATTTAAATAGCTTTCAATGTTCTTTTGAGTCCTAACGGTGAGGTCGTGGAATGCATTGAGGGGTCAACGCCCTCTAGGCACACTCCGCTCAGCCCTTTCATGCAGGGAAAGTTGGTGGACAAAGGGTGTACTTGGTCCTGTTGTCTGGATGGCCCTGCGTTAAAATAAGAGTTGTGGGGTTTTGTTCGTTTGTCTCTTTTGTTCATTGGATGAGGCAATGGGGTAGATGGAACATCTGTGTCCTAGACTGAAAGGGGGAAAGGGATGCAGATGAATCAGAGGTGATGGAATTGTATCACATCAAATACTACAGAGAAAGAAGGAATTGGATAAAATTAACAATAGATATTCACATCAGCACCCATCAAAAGAGATAGCTGTCTCCACACCAATTTCAACCTCACAGAATGGAAAAACAAAACTGAGTTTTCTTCACCATTTCACGAGCCTGACAAAGGGTGCATTATAATACCCATCGGTATTGATAAATACTATCTAAAATAAAATTATCTCTGATTTTCTGGTGGTACAACAGGTTCTTGCCTTTAATTAATCCCTCCCTCTCCATGAACAATGGATTCTGATGCTACAAGTATCTAAAATCCTCACCTTTTCCCAAGTTATCACACACTAAACAAAACCATGAAAACATCCAAAAATAATCAATTGTTGAAAATTTGACTTCGAAGTATACTTTCATCAATTGTGTTGTACATACTGTACAGTACATCCTGGTAGAGTACATTTTCTCCCATACTTTGGAGCCACATTCATAGTGCACATCGCATGATAAAGGTAGTGTCCCCATACTATTTAAGTAACAATTTCTAGCACAAGCTCTGGAATTCTAGAATGATCAATATGGATAGATGAAGACAATTTAATGCCTCATTTGTTGACTCCTCAAGGGACAACAGTGGGGTCTCAATCCCATGCTATTGTACAGTTCTTGGAGTAAGCTCCTCAGAGCATAGCATGCAGTTGAGCTCCCTCAAGCGGGGCGATAATACCAACCATGATAGAAAAGCAATCCATCTGTACGATAGGGAGCAATAATGACAACACAGATGCAGGGGTTGGATTTTTTGTTTTTGCCATGCAAAACTTATTGCAAGCAATTCAAATATTAAACTTGCTATAAAAAAAAAAAATGAAGACTTAGCTGAGGGGTAAAATACATGAACATGAAAATGACAAATGAGAAATGAATATTAAACAACTAGTGCAGCAGATACAGTAAATGGAATGAGGATTTCATATAATCAAACATTTGTACATCCCATAGTCAAACCATGGACCTACAACATTGTAGGTCCATGGTCAAACAGAGTAATATGTAATCTGTTCAAAGGAATAATCATCCCATTCAATCCAACATGCAGGGACCACAAACACTTCTGTCCGTTTGTTTGTTGTTTTTGCTTCTTGATGTTCTTTGTTTTTATTTGGTTTTGGTTTTGGTTTTGGTTTTGGTTTTGGTTTTGATTTTTCTTCAAAACTTATTGACGGCAGGTGGGGTTGAAAAAGAATATAACTGAGGGTTGTAACCTGCCCCCAAAACGCAAACAATCTCCAGTGTTCATCATCTACATGTACTGTATCCCCACATAAAGGTTATTAATGCCTGTACACCATCACAACTGACAAACAAATCTGTCCAAATACGAAAGCTGCAGTCACACTGGCGAAAGGCTGAAAAGTTCAAGATCGCGATCATCTCGCAAAACTTCTCACGAAATTACCCATTCAAACTAGGAATATTTGAATGCCCGCAACGGAAACTTCACAAAGTTTGTCACATGACCAGCCCATCACCTGTTTGCTGCATTGATCGATGGTTTTCAGACGGTGCCTCAATGGGATGCACAGACTGTGTGCATTGTTATACATCACAATCACTAGCTGTCTGTGCATTGTTACATCACAATCACTAGCTGTCTGTACTCTTTCTTCTTTCTAGCGCAAGTGCATGAGTGACCCAAACTTTTCGATCCAAAGACCAAGAAACTGAGCTGCCAGTGTGAATGGACAACAATGGATTACTAAGTCTTCACAATCTTAAACTTTACGATCTTTTCTCAGTGTGACCGCGGCTTAAGATGACTTTCCTAGTTCTCCCGATAAATAAACAAAAGCAGCAAATGTGTGAGAACATCATGTGGAAATGGGTAAGAAAGAGAGACGGAGGAAAGACCTGTGATGAAAATCTTGTTGATTCTGTGAGAAAGATTTTGAAATGTGGTTATTGTTCATATAATGGTATCACCTTAGAAGTAAAAGAAGGCTGATATGGTATTTATGATGACATTCTGTAGAGCATATTTCAATACTGCATGTGCCTTACATTTTGGTGCATTGATTTAGACAGGTAGACATTTGCATGACTTTTAAGGAAGGTTTTTGCAGCTTGACTACAAATGTCTACAAGTGCCTTGTACAATAACAATCTTCAAAGCACAACTACAGTGTGACAATTACACACAAATTTAAGTTAAAGCATCGG
This sequence comes from Diadema setosum, assembly GCA_033980235.1. NCBI lineage: Eukaryota > Metazoa > Echinodermata > Echinoidea > Diadematoida > Diadematidae > Diadema > Diadema setosum. The sequence goes on along the minus strand of CM067074.1, from coordinate 1,159,725 downwards.
CAGTGGCAATATTGTACCATGACCAAGTTCTGTCTGGGCGTAAGTTCCCACAAGTTGGTAGTTCCGGGTTGCATCCAACCACGCCCCTTTTTGCTCATCAGACATTTGAAACTGGATGGTGTTGAGGAACATGGAGGCATGAAGGCCAAGGTTGATTGTCTCCAAAGGTGAGGTGGAACTGTAGTAACAGAAATCTTCATGCCATAATCCTAATGGGCAATTCCATAGGAATGTGGACATGGCACTAAAATTTCAAGTTTATTATATTGCAAAAGAATTACTCATTATGTATTACCCACATATTGAAGTTGAAGAAACTCAAAGAATTATATCAATTGGTCAAATATTTCCCGAGAAACAGCTACAAATGTTCAAGACAATTTTTCAGTCATCCAAATTTCTAAAATGCATGCTTAACTTGATATACATTTTTTTTTAAAGAAAAATTCTGCTAGCACTTCAGTTAATTCATTTTAAAGAAGCAAATTGCTTCTACTTCAGTCTATCATGAAAAAATTTCTATGCCACCTTCAAAAAATTTTTATCACCACCTTAAAGTTCATCCCTTGAGCCATGTAACGCGAGTTACCGAAACAAGAAATATTTTTCATTCTGAAGGAAGCAGTGGAGGTAATTTGTTGGGAATCATAATTTTCTAAATTCATCACACCCTGATACTGTACACAGGATGTTGACTTGAATAAACACTGTCATCACATTAAAAAATGTCAATGAAAAGTGTAACGCGAGTTACCAAGTAACGCGAGTTACCGGTATGTAACGCGAGTTACCGACTATAAACACAAGTTTCCACCAACGTAAGCAAATTTTAACACTTAATTGAGCTATATTATGGTGAAAACAATCAAATCCAGTGTTATACACACTATGCTGGACTGAAACAAAGGAGAGTAGCCTAATATACTGTGATTGTATAATACTACAGTTGTAGCATCAAGGCCACTGATCACATGCCACATTGAGGAGTCTAGCCAGGCTTTCACTGCATGTGTACATGTACATCCAGCAGCGAACGAGGTTAACCTAAAATTTACCTTCTGAAATTCCTGCATTAGTATTACAGAATTTTTATTACAGAATGCTATAAAGCAGCAAGTGTTGGTTCTAATCCTTATTCGGTGGTCTAGTGAAAATGACGCCTGTCCGGAGATCAGGAGGTTGTGGGTTCAAATCCGGCCTGCTCAAGTATGTGTGCCCATGATTTTTTTATCATGGCTACTAATAAAACACTGATCAATTCAGTTTTTATTATGTTGATGTAGGGCAATTTGTCAATTAGTTGCAATGATAACATCTCAACGAGAGAATTTCATGAATTTGAATAATTACGCAGTACCCCCTGCATGATATAAGGATTAGAACCAACACTTCCTGTCGGGCGGAAGTTCAGTGGTCTAGTTCCGAGATGATGCCCGTCCGGAGATCAGGAGGTCTTAGTTCGAATACTGCTCGAGTATGTACGCCCATGACTTTTTTTATCATGGCTACTACTAAAACACTGATCAATTGAGTGCTTAATAAATTTAAGTTGATGTAGGGTAATAAGCCAGTTCGTAATTAGACTGTAGCTCATGTACACATTGGTACAAATGACCTTTCTTTTCTCTCAGTTGTTCGGCACTTCACTCTTTTTCAAAGCGGCATAATGCATAAAACTTGCCCGACATAACAATTTATGGAATTCATGTTCAAAAAAAGAATGAACTTGCATTCGGATCAGGGGATCAGAATACTCCCATCAGTTTACAATTTAGCAAGCATCCATTTCATTATTTTGTATTGAATGCAGTAACAGCTTATTTCCTTTTATATTGCAAAATACCATTCATGCTGTCAGGTGGATGTGCTGGCAAGCATCATTTAGATAAGGATCACATGAATAATCATCGCATCACAGATGCTTATATCAGTGAATTTACAAACCAAAATGCCTGTTGGTACAAATGAACTTTTTCTGCTCATGCGCAAAGTGGAATTACGAACTGGTCTATTTGTCAATCAGTTGCAAAGAAATTAGAGTTTTCAAAAAGACAGGATTTTCATTTTTGAAAGATTGTAGGCTTTTTTGTAAACTTGTTGATAGGGTTTGATACTTTTATGTTTTGTTTTTAAAAAAATTTCAACATCTGTCATTTTTACACTCTGAAATTATACACCTAAATCATCTGGGTATATATTGAAACATATTCAGGGTCTCTATGAGGAGTGAAGCTCTTTTTAGTCTTAAACACATTCTTCTCTATCAATTGGGTTGATTAGTAAAATATTTGTTTAACATTTATTCATTTTACTATGTACTAAGCATCTCTCAAAATATTCAACACAAGATTCAGTGCCATCAGAACAGTTGTATGTCATCAATTTGTGTCACCCTGTGTTAGTGGACATAATGTAACGCGAGTTACCGTAACGCGAGTTACCGATATAAAGGCTCCCTACATTTTACCAGGTCATTGTTACTCAACTTTGATAGTGTTAATTCATGAGTCCTACCCCACTATCAATTCAAGGTAGGAAAACTTTTATCAGGATTGTCTAGTATGAGGAGACTTTCCAAAAAGAGGCCTTTATAGAATTGACCATGTCCTTTTTGTGTAACGCGAGTTACCAAAATTAAATGATTCAAGAATCCCAACATGTTTGTCCTTTATTTTTCTTTTTGGATTCATATAGTTGGTGTATGTCTACTTAACCAATGATGAAAAAAGTAACTTGTGGATCCTTCCAATTACAAAGATATTGGCACATTATCCCATAAATGTACCCATTATTTGTAACGCGAGTTACCGTGGAATTGCCCTAATGCTCTACAGTATCACTCTTCAATTTTCATGGACATTTCATCATGAGTTGTTACAATTCTAAGACATTTTGCACTTAATTTTGTCCATAGGAAAGAAATCTACATTGCACATCAGGTCTGTCATTTCCACAAGGATAAAATTCTCTAATCTAGTCACCATAATCCTCATCAAAATGACCAAAGTTCAAGAAGAATGCATCACTGTCAGTCATCTCCAGAAGTCATTTTCAACATCACTCAGGTCCACTTTCATGAAAGACTCTTGCATCAGAAATATCACAATCATGACCAACATCTCTTCATCATCATTTTCAAGTATCACTCCCATCATCATCACTACCATCATCACCATTAATAGCACATCTACCATCATCATCACTGACATATTTCTAAATCATCATCACTACCCTCATCATCATCTTCCAGATCATTATCATCACTATCATCATCCTAATCATCATTATATTCCACATACTAAGAATGTTGCAATAGGACTGGTCCAGAGCTGATCACGTAGTTTTGCCCATCACATCACCTGAGAAGAAAAGTTCGTTTCACTCTATGTTAATAGTCCCTTTTGTTTCGCTGATCTCCACACAGTCCACACAGTCCTAATGCAAGATGAGTAGCGCGAAATGAAAGTGTGTTGCACTGTGGACTATCATATGACCTAGGTCACTTGATAGTACACAGTGCAACGCACTTTCACTTCGGTGCCACGCGGTGCGCACAGGAAGCCCTAAGGATACCTAAAGACAGCTAAAACGGTTTCAGATGTGGAATAAAATTGGAATTTCTAGGACCCTAGATGTGGAATATAAAGCAAATAATCAACTTTTAGTTTCAGGCAATGAGACAAACTATCACTTCCTCGGTGATCTGAATGTGTACGCTATCTTTCCTCAGCTGCGCTTCGGATCGCCTTGGAAGTGACAGTTTGTCCAATCATCTTTGCTTACTATCATCACCATCATCACTTGCATTATCATCGACATCACTACCACATCTATCCATCACGAACATCACTACCATCATCATCGCCATCACCACATTTTGTACGTGTATCATAACTACTACATTTGTATCATCATCCTCTTTAAGATCCTTACTATCACTATCATCATTACCAACCTGACTACCACCATCATCATCATCGTCACTACCATCAACATCACTTGCATCATTATCAGCATCACTACCATGAACGCCACTATAATCATCATCAACATCACTACGATTATTATCACGACCATCATCATCACTAACATCACTACCATCATCATTCATCACTTTCATTATCATAATTATCATAATCATCATCATCATCATCCTCATCATATTTTGCCTCCTTGCTGGATATCATGTATTATTCAATTTTGTTATATTTGATGTATTTTTTCATTGAGAAATATGAAAAGAAATTGAAATTGAAATAGAAATAGAAATGAAATTGAGTCATTATCATCAACATCCTTACCATCATCATCATTTGTATCAACGACATCACTTGCACCATCAACATCACTACTTTCATCAACATCATTTGTGTTCATCAACATCACTTGCATCATCGACATCACTTGCATCATTATCAACATCACTACCATCATCATCATCATCACTTTCATCAACACCACTACCATCATCATCATCTTCAAGATCCTTACCATCACGATGATCAATACCAACATCACTACCATTATCACCATCAACATCACTTACAAAATGTACATCAACATTAGCATCACTTGCATCATTATCAACATCAGAGGCGGATCCAGGAATTCTGTAAAGGGGGGGCGTGACTAATATTTCTGGTGGCACTTCCGGGTTTCATTTAATTTTTTTCTTTTTATTTTTTTTGTTTTTGACGAGAAATAAAGGGGGGGTGTGCGCCGGTTGCGCCCCCCTCTGGATCCGCCACTGAACATCACTACCATCATCATCATCATCAACAACATCACTATCACCATCACCATCATCAATCAACATCACAAGCATCACCAACATCACCACCATCATCATGGTTGATGCTAATGGGCGTAACTAGAGAGTTGATGGGGTACATCAATGACAAGTTGAAGGAATGACATAGCTACAAACATGGTGTACTTATACAAAACGGACATACACAGTGTAATGAAGCACTCACACTCGGAACCAGTGCATGTCCATGTGGTTGGTCAGCTCTAACTCCTGCATCTTGCGCACCATGTGGATGGCCTTGCGGATGCTGTTGGTATGCCGCTGCTCCTCAGACATGAAGGCAATATCTTCGGGGTCCTTGAAAGCTGGGTCACTCAAGGCCTGATCCTCTGCAAACATCAGAAAATGGACCAAAAAAAAAAAAGGACAATCAAATTAAACAGACACAGAGAGAGACAATGATAATACACTGTACAGTGCACTCCTGTTATAAGGAACACGGTTAAAACGAATTCTGGTTACAACGAAATTAATAATCAGGCTGCAACATTATCGGCTCAATGTACTTTCATTGTTTACTTGTTCGGTTTATATTGAAATTTCGATAAAACGAAAGAAAACTGCCAGTCCTGAGGACTTCATTGTAACGGGAGTCCACTGTGATTACAAGAACATAACAATAATGCAATCATTGCATGTAATTGTAATCCCCCAAGGAAATATGCTCATATTTATTGTTAGAAAGATATGCCCCCCCCCCCCCATTTTTCAAATTATTTCAAAACCAGATTTAAATCATTCATATAAATCAGTCAGTTTACATTCTGAAAATTAAAACTATGTGCTGAGGGTCATCAAATTTTTCACTGAGCTCAGTCCCTCAGAAGAAACAGGAAAGTTACAAGTGAAATGGAAGAGTCAAAGAGGACCTACAGGGAACTGGGAGCGGCAGCAATGCCATTACGTACACGTACACTGTACATGCTGACCACAACCAACTAATTGGGTCCTGTTTCTTCATAATCTTTATTTCAGGTAAGAGAAACTATATTTCATATTTCTATTTTGTAGTCTATTGACAATAATTATATCCTAAAAGTTTACTGAGCTCCAGGAGAGCTACCTTGCGTTTAAGGGACATCTTATCATATTTTCTTATCATTGTTTCAGTGAATGCTTAATACTGGGCATAGTTTGTCAGATTCTTTGTCTTGAATAATTGTTGCAGTGATTAATAAGAGATTTAGGAGCAGTTTGCAGTATTTGTATATATTTTTCTATACTTTTAACTCCATACCAGCAAAACAATTATATAATACATGTTTCACGAAATGTTACCAAACTGATAGAACTTAAGATTTAGATGTGAAAATCTCATGCACTCATACTGTGTAACATGTATATCAGGAGAGCATCATGAGATGCTGGTGGTTTTCAGTGTGAATAGGGTCCTTCATCGCCAAATGCAGGTTGTCGAGAAGGAATGTTAAATATGACATGTTACCACATAAGTAATATGTGTGTAAAAGTATAACTTGAATGCATACTTGTATATTGTATTTGATGATCTATCATGTCCATGTCACTTGTTAAAGGTGCATGGTCCCAGTGTTTTAGTCAAATGCGTATGCGGGCGCACGGCTCAAGTTTCCTATCTAGAGACCTATGCTATCGACTCCCCTTTAGCGCTTACGCTGTGGCCCACTTCCCTGAGTCCGAGGAAGTCCGATTCACTGTAGTCAGTAATCGGATCACAGTTCGGCCTCATGATTCGGCTGAGGGGGATGACAGCTTTAGCAAACTTCTTTTGTGATGTCATAATAACAAGCACATATGCACGCACCCTGGCATTACTACAGACTGCGCGATGCACAGAGAAGATAACGAAGGCAACGTCACTTAGCACCACCTATGCACTTTACTCTTGACAACAGCTCAACTTCAGCAATCTTCGTATCAATGCTAACGGTGATCGGCAGTATCATCAACAGCGCCCTCTACACTACCGAGACTATGCACCTTTAAGATTTGTTTAAATGCTAAAGCAGTACAGAATATAATAATGGCCGCACTCCTTGAATAGCGTCAAGGCAATGCAAACTTCAGTACATCTAGTGCCAGAAATACATATTTGCGCTTTTCATTACGCGTACAATTAACCATGAGATCTTACGAGCAGTAGAAACAGGGCCCCTCATGAGCTAATCCACAGCAGCTCAGGTACATAGGGATAACAAATATGTCAAGACGGGTGGGTTGTCACAAATGTACACACAAGTACCGGTAGTTATGTACATGTATCAAGGCTGTATGCATGGTTGTTTTAATGTGTATGTACACAGGGGAACCAGATTAATGGAGAACATTCTATATGATATTAGATATAGTACATACAGGCTGACCAGATCAGTGGAGAATTTTCTATGTGGTATATGTAGCTACAGTACATGTAGGCATGTGACAGGAAATACATTATAGCTAACTCAATCTAGAATGATGTAACCCATTCCAGAAAATTCTAGGAAGTGCTGGCTGTGTGAGGCACTGCCCTTGTAACCCAATGTGATTGGTAGTTAATTTTGGCAATTATGTTATGCACATAGTTAGACAGTGAGTCATCCAGGATTCCTGGAATTTGGACTTGCTACAATATGTAGTATGTTCAGGTATGTAGCCCCAGGTTGGAGAAAATTACAGAATGTACTAGAAAGGGGTGAATGGATAGTATATAAGCAGGAGGAATTCTGAGGTAGGCAGAGTACCCAACACCTCTGCTCTGGAGAGTTACGTCACTTCTGGCTCTGAAGCGACTTGTTATAGTCAGTCCTGTGTTACCTGCTGACCTGCTATACAAATTGTGTTTGTGGAGATAAGGCCTGGGAGACATTTTGCTTGCAGAGAATTAATTTGCCTACGTTGGAGATAGACTCCATATTTTAGTGTCAACGGACATTATTACGGCAAAGCTGTGACGGGTTGGATTCCTTGCTGGACAATATATAAAGTGAATCATCATTCAACGCATCGACTGGACGTGGTCGTCATAACGTTTGGATTCTGCACGTTTCGCTGTGGACGTATATCCTGGATTTTTACCCCGGATTAATAACGAGGATTATCACAACCTGCGCCTCTGGATTTACGTCTGAGGTATCATTCATCTGTGCATCGAACATCGTATCTGGACACTGTCAAAGGGTTACTTGCTTTCAAATTTTGGACTGTAATGCACGTAAGTGATTCTATTACCGATTTGTAATTGTTTGTATTGATCGTTATTGTACTGATGTGAAAACGGATTACGAGTCTGCACCCACAATATCACTGTTAATAAACCGCCTGAACATTAGTTGATGGTTTCTTTTGTGCGATCATTCTCAGAGTGATTGTGGTCGTAACAGGGTTAATGGGAATTTAATGGACTACGGCTGACTGTGGAATGTGGCCGCCTGTGGATTTTGTTTAGACTAGTGGTTTCCAGCTCCGTCCACATGCAAAGCTAGATATCTCACGTTTCAGTCTTGTACTGATGCTGCGTTGTTACCCAAGGAGCTTATCATACAATGTACACCTGGCTAACCGGCAAATTACAAAACAACAGCAATATCTAAGTTCAGATAACAGTAGAGGTGGGCTATAGAGGGTCAATTTTAGGTCACATTTTCAGAACATGCTCATCACACCTTAGTTTGATGACTTTATGCCTACTGACACCATTTTTGAAAAAAAGAACGAAAAAAATGCGAAATCCAGGGTGCCCCGGCCGAAGTCGTTAAAAATCCAAGATGGCCGCCGTTTCGGCTAAAAAAAGACATTTTTGGCTATAACCCGGCTATTTTTTGGTCTATTGTGATGGTTTTGGTGTCTAACCCCATGTTTTGGGGGTCAAGGAAGTGGATTATAATGATAATTTTGGTGTAAAACTTAATCTTCCACATGATACTGACCTTTTTCCCATATTTAGGGTTAAATTTTCCTTGTCCTTCACCCCTACCCCACCCGCCATTTTTTGCACTTTTTTCTGTATTTTTTTAAAGTCATGTTATCTACCATACTCTTAATAGCAAGTACTAGCTATCAATCTGGTGTTTTGTACTGATGATACAACAAGAAATATAAATAACTTACGCTATATGTATAAGTCATGTAGATACCGGTGGCTGGTGCATTCAGGATGCATGGTAACTGTGAAGCCAGTGCTTATACTGTATCTGCTTTGTAGTGCTAATTAGCATTTGGTCATTAGACATGTAATCATACATTACAGTTCTACTGTAGGTGCACAAATTGAATTTTAAAATGACTTGAATAAGCCTTCTGTGATATGCCAATATTGTCCAGCACAAAGGTAATGTTTCGGCTGGATGATGCATCCCATGAGTCAATGTATTATGCATGGAAGAATCTGCATCAGCAGTACTGTCTGTACATCAGCTTGCTTTGGGCATCACAAGTGTTGATGCTGATCTGTCCCTTTCATTTTTTCCATGTGCTCGATTCCATATGCCTCATGCTCTTGGTCTCAACACATACCAAGGTACCAGTTTCGTCGTGCACCTTTGTATGTAATCCAATATCACAATTAAGATGCAGAATCATTGATGCCCAGTTCACTATCAACAATATCTTCAAGGTTGGTATGGGCAGTTGGTTGTATGATGCCATTGGTTGACTTTCGCTTGAATGCATTCACCATGTCATCTTCAGTAGGCAGATCAGGGGCAGGGAAATTGATTTAACTCTCCTCCAGTCACAAGAAGAATCAAGTTCACCTTCATTTTCACCTTGAGCAGAGATTTGGTATCGAGACCTTAAAAATACAAAGTGTACACGTGTGGGTGTACAATAATCTCGATGGGATATGAGTCTGCGGCATGACAGCTCTCCACCTAAAATAGCTATAAGTTGAGTTTGATGAGATCTCGGGTATCCAGACATTCCTTGAGTTCGTCAACATTGTTAATGGGCCTCTCCATGTTTTATGTTCCTGTAACAGACAGCCTAGATGCACATACTCTAACTTGTTGTGCTTGGGCCAAATTTTGGAATTGGAAAAGAGAACTGGAAATAACTGATAAAGTCAACAGATATTAATTACCTCAGCTTTAGGCACTTTCAGTCACAGAGAGTGAGATGATGACTTTACCATTATGATGCTATGTGAGGAACATACATTGTACTTAACATTTGTTTGTCATAGAACTGGTTGGAAAATCACTCAAATGGTATCAAATTACCCATCAAATGTGAGGATTCTTACTTTATAAAAGTACAGCAATATACAGTACATGGTAGGGAAAAGCAGGCATGAGAAATAAGGGACCAAATGGTGATGGTGAAACACCAAAACTAGGCTAAAAGATGAAAAAGCTGACTGACTTATAGTAAAAATGGGCAATTCCGTATGGGAAGGAGAAAAACAGCAAAATTCAAAGTTAAGTAAATGCTCAGAGATTTCAGTTTCCCGTACAGATGGATTGTTGTATTTACGGAAACAAAAAACCCTTTTCCAATAACTTTCCTCGTTTTTGTTGTACACACTTTTAAAGTTGGAAGACTATTTATTGTATTTATCTAAAATTTTACAATATTAAATGAAAATTTAAAATGAAACAACTTAAATATCTCTCTGCTTTATCCATACTTCCACATCTTTCTTCCTATGCTTCAACAATCACATGTAATGAAGCATTCAGTCACTCTCATTATGATATTTTTTGGAGAAAGTTTCAAAATCTACTGACAAATTGACGTAATTCCGTTACCATAAAATTGAAAAAAGTTTTCTCCTGAACAAACTAATCACTGATTTTTTCTCCCCTTGTAAATTTTTTCTCTACATGTGACTCCCTGAAAAGTCACAAAACATTTTGTGAAATATCTCCTTCAGTTCTCCTGTAATTGTGGTAACGGAATTACATGGTAACGGAATTACACACACATCTAATATGGAAGAGAATGACATATCCTACTTTCGTGCCAATATGTATGTGAACTGTTCATGAAATAGCTTCAGGACATTATTATTGAGCTTGACAGTGTGAGTGATTGGCAGTAAAGGAGTGAAATTGTACAATGTATGGTATGATACACTGACATGACTCAGCATACAGTGTAGCTGGATGCCTCTGACAGTGAGTCCTGACATCAGGGTACACGCTTGACAAGACTTCTTGTGCTGAAAGTCTCTTCCCTTCTTTCACCTTTTCTCATGTACTGTACAAGAACTACATGTGTACATGGAGACTGTGCTAACTAATAACTTTATAAGGTTTGCTACAGATACTCATTCTCAAATGTTCCAAATCATACTGAATTCTGAGATATCAATGTATATTTTCTTGCTAAAAAGTCTCACGGTTTCATACAAAATCTAAGTATAGTGATGAGGGACTATTGAATGGGTGTGATGCAGCATAAATTGAACAAAGGTTACAAAGAAGAGGAAGGACATAAAATTTCTTTAAAAGGAAAAGAGAGCACTGCTACTGACAGAGAGAAATGAACAGGATAATTTTTGTGAGCAAAGATCAAGAATTTAAGAGAAGGATCATACACAATGTGATAGAAGTCATTACTTGACACGGGATGCCCACTGAATGTGACACCTTTGATCTTTCTGTATGCTAAAGGCTTTATTATCACCAAGTCAATAGTCTGACCTTTTATTGAACATGTCCTGATCTCATCCTCAAGTCCTTTATCTTTAATGGTAAGTGTATGACTATGACCTTCTTTCATCTGTTTCTTAGATCTTTCCTCCACAGAGACATGTATTTTGATTTTCATGCCCATTTGATACAGAGCATCTGCTACCCTTTGAAATTTGTTCTTTAATCCTTTCTTTTTAGAAGGAATAAAGACAAAAACACCATTTGTGATGAACATTTACCCAGTCAGTAGTTGTGATACAGCTCTAAAATGTAACATTTGGGCCTGAGACTTTCCCAGCGTAAGAAGAAAGTCAATGGGCTTCTACTTCTACCTTTACTCTTCATGTTACCATTTGCTGTACAATCCAGTTTCCTTTCATACAAGTGCCATTACAGTGTATTTCATAATTTGCTTTCAGGCAGTCAAAATACAACTTCTGCAAAAGAGAAGATGCACACTTCTTGTGAGTAAATTTATGGCAACATTCAGGATGAGAAAATAGACAAAGTCAAAGAAGAAAGACAGAGACAGGAAACTTGTAGGAAATTTATAGGCCTGGTCATGATTATTTTTCTGAAGACGTCATTTGGAAATTTTGTGTGGTCAGAAGTAAATACTAACATTATTCACAGGTTGATTAATCTGACTCTAACACAGTGAGCTGCAGATGGACAAAAGAGGCCCTCTTACCTTTCTATGAAATATGTGTACATTGTAACAGAATTTGGTGGACTCTAATGGTTGTAAAAGTTGTAGTTTGTTAAAGTTATTTTGCTGTTTTCTATTTCCTTTTGGTTTAGTTCATTTTATTTTGGTGGGCTTAAGTAGGACTTACACTGTAAGGGAATTATCAAATTATGCACTACATTATGTACCAGGGGGCAACTTCAGCTATTTTAGTAAAATGTCACAAGTTTTTAGTGATTAATATATGCCACAACATATAGATAATAATGATTAAGCACTGGTGCAGTACCATAATCATATATACAATGTATAAGAAAATTTTCTTGGCTATTTATGATTGAATTGTAATTTGTTATAGTTGTCATTGAACCACAACTGCATCTTTTCACTTAACAAATTAAAAGTTTCAAGCATCTTTAGTGTTCATCCTTAATATTAAACATTGTGTTCAATGATGGGGCTGCACACTGTGCTCTTGCACTGTAAATTGGCACTTTATGATTTAGATTTAAATTCAGTGTCAATCCGGACAGTTTTTTATTATTTTCTTATGCATGTGCACATAATATTTATGTACAATACTTGTAAGTAATTCACACATATTGTCAATTATTGGCATATTTAGGAAGAAGAAAACAGAGGAATCTGTCTTGCATGATATCAACAAAAGAAATACAAGAAAATTTGAGTATTGTTGACTGGATTTATAGAATTGTACTTGTGTAGGGCTATTCTAGCGTAATTCCGTTACCATGTGTCTTAGATGTCATTTACCTGCAGAGTGTGAAATTCTTAACTTGAAAGTAGACAAATTTTGATGGATGTGGTACTTAGAAGTTACGAGATCCTGATTGACATAGTTACGACTTCAAATCATGGTCGTTAGCCTGAACATTTTATGTTTTTTGACAATAAAAACTCATTTGGCACCTATACACTTGTACCAGTTCAAGGTCAAATGCTAGAGAGTACTTATTTAATGGTTATATTATAGCTAAAGGCATACACAATCTTTATCAAGACATTTCAGAATACATGAGTACCAAGAATGTGTATTTTTTCCAGTGTATTTCAGAAGGCGTAATTCCGTTACCATTTGTGTAATTCCGTTACCACTGATTTTACAGGGAAAAAGCCTGCTGCCTTGAAAATGTGATGAAATATTTGAAAAACAATACAACTGAATCGAAGTCAACACAATCAAAGATGAAATCAGACAACAACCTACAGTGTATGTGTTATAGATTTCAGAGAAACAACTCCCAAAGTCAGAGTTGAAGTTGTGACTAAATTTTCTGGTAATTCCGTTACCATCGCACATAGACCTCCTTTGTAACCAACCAAGTGAGAACATTTAACAAATTTGTATTTGGGGTGACAGTGTGAGTACCTCTGCATATTTTAAATGTATCAAGAGAAGGCAAAGTAATCAATCCTGTATACAGGGTGAAAGAATATGAGCCAAAATTCTCTGATTTGTAATTCCGTTACCGCGGAATTGCCCAAATGTGTTTTTAGGCAAGACGGCAGATACAATGTACATCATCCAGTAAAGTACATTTGGCTTTCTGCTGGACAATTGGCATATAGAAGGCTTATTCAAGTCATTTTACAAAATTGTACACTTACATTTGTACAGTAGAATTGTACACTTTGACTATTGTTAAAGGTCTATTGACCAAATGTCAATGGACACTATAAAGCAGATACAGTATTAGCACTGGTTGCACAGTTACCATGCATCCTGAATGCACCAGCCACATACCGGTATCTGCATGACACATCATATAACGTAAGTTATATTTCTTGTTGTATCATTGGTAGAAAACACCAGATTGATAGCTAGAACTTGTTATTAAGAGTATGGTAGATAACATGACTTTTAAAAAATACAGAAAAAAGTGCAAAAAATGGCGGGTGGGGTAAGGGTAAAGGACAAGGAAAATTTAACCCTAAATATTGGAAAAGGGTTAGTATCATGTGGAAGATTAGGTTTTACACCAAAATTATCATTATAATCCACTTCCTTGACCCCCAAAACATGGGGTTAGACACCAAAACCATCACAATAGACCAAAAAATAGCTGAGTTATAGCCAAAAATGTCTTTTTTAAGTCGAAACGGCGGCCATCTTGGATTTTTAATGATTTCGGCCGGGGCACCCAGGATTTCGCATTTTTTTCGTTCTTTTTTTCAAAAATGGTGTCAGTAGGCACAAAGTCATCAAACTAAGGTGTGATGAGCATGTTCTGAAAATGTCACCCTCTATAGCCCACCTCTAATAACAGTAGCTTGTTCACATGTCTATTTTTCTGAAGGAATGAAAGCTGCGTGCTCCTTTATTTTCATGATTATGGCAGTATTATGTTTTCAGCATAATGAAGTTAAAATAGCAAAGCCACAAATATACATTTTGGTGAATAAGAATAATTTGTATAGGAATTTAAAATTGACTATCACTGGATATATATGATATTCCTTTCTACACTTGCATTGTGTGAAATTAATAATAACTCATGCACTCTAATTTTTTTTTTCATACTGTTCACACTATGTTTTATATTTTGCATGTGAACATGGCAGGTTTTAAAAGAATCAAAATACTTCCTCAATAAGGGATTGTTCTCACTAGACTATTTTCTGTAGGAAAGTTGGAATGTGAACATGACTTATGCCCAGATTCTTGAAGGACAGTCAAGACAAGTGCTTAAGCCCCCTTCCCACATACAGGTATAGTACGGCGTATCGACAGCGGATGCCCATCCCTGCTCATCTGGGAGACGTCTCTGAGGATCCCTAGTACACCCCTGGGCATCCCTAGTAGCCCTGGCAGATACGGCGAAGCCGTGGCCACGCTGCGAAAATTTCAAACATGTGTGAAATATCCGGGAGTCTGGTCCCGGTAAGACACACCCATAGCACAGCCAGCGGACATCCAACGGACATACAGTTCACCTACACCCGGCGGCTAATCCGACGCATACGTGAACAGCCCTGGCAGACATGTGGTATGTGAAGTCGTCGGATCCACCATAGCTCCATGCCGGGTATGCAGGGATGCGTCAGGGACAGTCAGCGGACAGTCGGCGTATTAGCAGTCCTTGCCGACGAGTCCGTAGAGGCATCCCTATTGTACTCCTTGTATCCGCTGACTGATCCGTACAATGGGACGGATCGACCGTCACAGCCGGGCCTAACCCCTACTCGTCTGCACTGAATTCGGCGTATCTCCCGCTTGACAGCCACTGGGCAGTCGGCGGACATCCTGCACACCCGGCGACTCACCCGTGCATTGCATTTTTCCCATCGCATCCGCCAGCAATCCGCCAAATTACGTTCCGCCCAGCATCCGCCGTATTATGTGGGAAGGCCGCTTTAGACTGCCAGAACTATTGGATTTATTGCTGTAGTAGCTGTGTTTTGACACAATCACATTTTGTGCTTAAACTTTGTACTGAAACTGTATAAGAAAGGCAGACTGTGTTTACATCAGTCCATGAATAATTATGGCAAAAATGGCAGTCTCACTAGTTTAATCCAGATTAAAGTTATTCTTAATGTTACAAACTGGATTAAGTTTAAACCTATAGCAGGTATACACGTGTAGTTCTGTACTTAGCTTTGATATGCCCACATGCTTGTCGTTACTCTTGTTAATTGTTGATAGCATTATGGAAATAAATTAGAATTATTTTGATAGTTGGTTACAATGGAATTTGTTAACCAGATCTGAGAAAATAGGTGAGAATCGAGCCGTTTGACAATACACACTTTGGGACTTATAGTTTTAGTGTATTTCATTCATACTTAGGGATTGAATATATCTCAGTGAAAGTAGTATGAAGTTGTCAATTGTTCAAGATAGTGAAAATTATAAAGTTTAAGTAGTTGAACATTGCTTATATACAGTTATTGCTTTTTGATATGTTCAAGTCAAGCATTTTAGATGATTGTGCTACTGTTTTCTAGTAGTTATAGTTTTATTCACGCAAAAGAGAACGATTGTTTGTGATATATTATATTAATAAGAACATGAATAAAAGGGCCATTACACCCTTATGGTACATGCTGACCACAACCAACTAATTGAGTCCTGTTTCTTCATCTTTATTTCAGCACCCTACCCCTCAGGGGTGCTACATAATGAAAAGAAAAAATATTATAATCATAATAACAATTAAGGGCAAGTCAGAGTGATGACCCCTAAGTTGCTTAAAATTCATCTTGATTTAAAATAAAAACTTATCGATCTCATGTTGTAGCCAGGGTTGAATTATATATTTCTAATTCATATTGAAATGTTATTTTCATATAATCATGTTTTTAATTGGAATAAAACCCATTAAAAATATATAACATATATGTAATTTTCCAAACTGGAATTAAAAAAAGAATAGGAATAAAATCATAAATGATTAAAGGGACTGTACATTACTGGTTGAGGTGGGAATTCATGTTTTGAACATAAAGTGAGATAGTGAGAAACCTCTTATGAAATATGAAAGAGCATGTAATTTTAAGAAGGATTCAACGTTTATTTGATGAAAATTGGTTTTCAAATGGCCAAGATATCCAAAAAGGTGATGATAATAAAAGGAGACAGACCACGCCTTTCATTAGGATCTCTTTGTTTCACCTTGTTTTTGAATATCTCAGCCATTTCAAAACCGATTTTCATCAAATAAACTTTTGCATGCTCTTTGACATCTCATAGGGTGGTTTCTGAATATCTCGCAAAACGTTAAAAGCTAAATCTTCACCTCGACCAGAACTGTACACACCCTTTAAACTTAAATGGCTTTATCAAGGTTAGGATTTTATTCATAGGTATTAGTTTTAGGCCTCGGGGTAACGTTGATCTCCTTGTCCGAGAGGGTAAAGCAGATCCCGGAATAGAGTTGGGGTACATATGGAACTCTTTCTGTATGTTGTTAGCACACACCACTATCAAGCACCCATCCAAGGCCGAGTCAATTCCGAAAAGCATGGGCATCACTGGGGATGGGGGTGGGTGCTTGGAGGTGGGACACCCCCCATCAGGGCCAGGCATGGGCCCCATACAGACTCTCCTCCGCCCACTCATTCGCTCCCTCGCATGCATGCCCGTAAGAGGTCTTTTTTCTTTTTCTTTTTCTTTTTTCGCTTGTCAGCTGCAGAAACCTGGAAGTGGAATCAGAAAGTTGTGCTGAGCCTGAGCTGAAGTGAAGGCCTTCTTTTTTTTCATTCATTAGCATTTCTATTTTTCATTTTAATTTTTTGTTGTTGCTTTGTTGAGCTGATGAAATCCGGAAGTGGAACCAGATATAAAACCTTATTTACAGATTACAACCCCCCCCCCCCCCCCCCCCCAATAAAAAAGAAAAAAAAAATAGTGATGCCCCAACCCGGCCCCCATGCCCAGGAAAAGTACTGTACATATGTTTATCATTTATTTTTTATACATTTAAAGCTGCGTCTGGGCAAAGGGCTCGGAAAGGCTTCCATATGTACCCCCCACTATAATACACCGACATCATGTACATTGTATTCTGAGCTTCCTCTGAAGTCCTCATTTCCCTAATACCCCTTTCAGGTAATCGCGGTTCAATTATCCGCATCCAAATAATGCGGATGAAGTAATCAAAATCGTGTTCATATATCCCATGAAGTGCGCACTACTTTTATGAGAGCCCGTTCATATAACGGTGCGAAAGACGGGAGTATTTGTCATGGTTACTGCGCACGCCTCTATAATGACGTAATGTTTCCGGTGATATACTCACGTGTATGCACAGCTCTCGCTCAAGCTCAGCAATCAGCGATTGTGCGGGAAATCAAGTGACCTTTAAAAACTGTGAAATGTTAGTGCGCGTAAGTCGTAAAACGCGTTCATGTATTCTCGATCAACTCCTCATGCTGCAATAATGCGCATAATAGCAGCATCAAAATAATGCACACTTTTTTACTCCTCTCCCGTTCATGTAATCAAAATTTTACGACTTAGTGCTCCTATTTTCCGCATCCACGATTACCTGAAAGGGGTATAAGACACCGAGATTAATGTTACAAAGACACCGAGATTAATGTTACAAACTCTCCTAGAGTCCTACTCCTAATCCTAATCTAATCCCAAAGCCACCTAAACTTTTTAATGTTAGTAATACGTTACTCGTCTCTAGCCTACTATAACGCATAGCGGGGGTAGGCCCTACATTTGTGGATCTTGAACATAAATGCTTCATATCAGCTGTCTTTTTGACCCTGCTTCAACGTGCTTGCTAGTGCTACGAATCTTTTATGAGACCTTGAACCCGGCGCGGCGGGGGCGTGTCATTCACAGTAGCTACATGTAGCTGTCGTATCGTATCGCTCGTTGTTTACGTTGCAAACTCTCACAGTCGGCCTACTGCACTCTGTGCTGCAATGCATGCAGGGGCTGACCTCGTCCAACTAAGGTAGGACGTCCTACGTCGTACACGCGCACTATGTAATGCAGCCAGCCGTGCGGCCAACACAACTGCATCAGCAAACTTACCCAGATATTGCCGCCTTTCGGTCCTTTCCTTGCCTCCATCGAGGGTGTAAGTTAGTTCTATCGGATCAAAGTTGGCATTAGCTCTCTCTTCAGCAATATCGGGATTGATGTTCTCCGTTGGCGGAGATCTAGCCGAGAGATTGCCGCTGATGCTAACGTTCATGTTGGCCGCCATGTTGAGAATCTACTAGTAGTTTGTTGATGATTGATTTTTAACCTCAGTGTGATTGCGAAATTGTGTAATAGTGGAATCGATCAGTACAAAAAGGCAAGATCGATGACAAACCTTCTTCGCTCTGGATCTGCAGATCAGCGGCCGTCCACTGTATTTGCAATTGCATGCTTATCAGTCTTGTAGTTTGGTACATGTAGTTGGCGATAGCTGATCGACGTTTAAAAACAACACAAAAACAAGAAAAGAAAACAAAAAGAAAAAACGGGGCCAACTTTTTGGGAACAGGGTACGTCGATTCGTTTTCAGCATGGAGGGGGACTGGTGCTGCCACTCGTTGCCTGCAAAAAAAAAAAAAAAAAAAAAACACTAAACAAACAAACAAACAAGCAAAAAACAAACAAAAACACACAAACAAAGGTCTAAGCACTGTTTGCTGCATTTTCCTCTCAATTCGGCTGACACGAGTAAAAACAAACCAATAAACAAACGAAAACAAAACCACACATATACACACACACACAAGTCTGAGCCTATTTTCTTTAAAAAAAAAGAAGAAGCCCAAAAAGTGGGGGCCCGAGAGTCTCTATCTTTACCACATTGCATTCTGCCTATGTTGCCCGTGACTGCTAGGACCTTATGCTTGACTACTAAACAATGATCATTTAAAGGGATGATACAGTTTCAGTTGAGATGGTGCTCAAGTTTTCCAACGTGTTTTGAAGATGTTTACAAAAATAGTGAGAAATCTTTTGTGAAATATGAAAGAGCATAACTCTTCGAGGAATTCAAAGTTTTGATGAAAATTGGTTTGAAATGGCTGAGATATACCACACAAAGCGATGCTAATAAAAGGTGGGACTCATCTTTTATTGTAGGATCACTTTGTTTTACTATATGCTTTTGGATTTCTTAGCCATTTCAAAACCCATTTTCACCAACTTAACTTTCAGTTCCTGTTAGAATTGTATGTCATTTAACATTAGGGTCCCACATAGAGTGGTTTCTATAAGTACATGTATACAGGGAGTGAAATTTTGAAACCTGAATACTCACAACAACCAATACTAGACAATGTCCCTTTAAAGGGATGGTTTAGTATTGGTGGAGATGATCAGGATTGAGCTTTTAACTTTTTGGGAGATAACTAGAAAACACTTATGAAATACAATAGTACGGAGCATACGATTATAAGAGGAATTCAAAGTATATCTGATGGAAATTGGTTGTGGAATGGGTGAGACGTCCAAAAACAAAGTAAAACAAAACCATCGTAATAAAAGGTGGGTCCCACCTGCTTAGGAATTTGCTCGGTTTTGGATATCTCAGCCATTTCAAAACCAATTTTCATCAATCAAACATTGAATTCCTCTTTGAATGACATGCTCTGTTACATTAGAGGTTTCTCATTATCTCACCAACAAAGTTAGAAACATGGAGTCAGGGCCTATAGATGAAGTGAACCTTCGAAAGCTCTTCAAGCTATTTTGGGGGCTTGCCAAAGATTTTGCCGCCGCTCACAAAATTGGGGTTATCCCACGAGACTGACACCCATGAGTTATACAGACCACGAGTCATACAGCTCACGAGTTCGACACTAGGCAAATAAAGCCCAGACATGAGTTCGACACTATAAACAACCCACGAGTTCGACAGACGGGGTTATTGTGTCGGTCTCATGGGCCTTGTTTGCTTAATGTCGAATTCATGGGCTGTATATAATAATGACTCGTGGGCTGTATAACTCGTGGGCCCGCGGTATGACTCGTGGGTGTCGGTCTCGTGAATTCCATGAGCATGAGAAACTCCATTGGCAGTCATGCAGTTGCTAAAGGTGCCTTCACGTATTGGCAGGAAGTTCATGCGATCAGAGACCCGGAATATGAAAAATTCCTTTATAATGCCATCGTGTCCATCTTAGCTCAACTTCGGGACATGTGTGACGCCTATACAAAACGGAGCAAGAGACAGACACGAATCCTCTGTGCGTGACGCTTACAACACTTTGCATAATCATGTCACGACAATAATGATTTGCCAATCCGTCGTCATCCCCCCTCCCTTCATAATTATGAAGAAAAAAAAAATGTTTTGTTTTGACATGTCTATTGTGAATACCTTCATATGAAAAGTTTTATTTTTTTTAAAGAGATTATCTGGTAGCCAGTTGGTTTATATGAAAATTAGATGTTCTATATTGATATAGAATAATTATTGAATATAGCATTATATAGAATGTTGATAGCCTACATTCTTTACTGCTCTTATAGAGTTTTGCTTTATATAGAACCAAGTTGGAATATATGATTTTAGCACGTATATAGGGCCTACTTGAATCATACTGAAATGTTCAGTTCCCAACTTTAATTTAAGAAGCCTCTTTCATTTATAATAATTTTATTTTCAAAAATCTCACTCAAGTACACGTCTTGCACATTTTCGTCAGCTTTTTTTTTTATTCTAATGAATGGGTAACCGCTTCCGCAAAAGACAGGCAATATAACAATGATCAATGGGAAATTCTGAAATTCTGGTCCCCGGGTTTATAGGGATTTCATTATTTCCATCTTTACCGCACTGCTTTTGAAAATGTATGTTGCGCGCGACTGATAATGCTTCACTAAGTACTATACCGAGAAAAGAACTACAGGAAATAGACTCGCACAATAGGTGTTTGATCAAACAAAGAAGCAGAGACTCCAACTCTCCCGCTTTCGACGGGAGATCTCCCGCCGAAAGCCCATTTTTGCAGAATCTTCCGTTCTCCCGCTTGAAATGATTTCTTACTTAATTTCATTGTATGTTGCATCTACTTAGGACCCGAGACCGCAAGGGACTTTGCGCTCGTGATGTACGCAAGTTGGAGTCTCCCGTTTGCTATGCTAGGGGTTTCAGGCGGGAGAATCTCCAGATCAGAAGGTGCTTGGGGTTGGAGTCTCTGAAGAAGGGAATATAAAACTATTGAAAGAATGTAACCTAGTATAATTAATTACTTGTTCAAGTCAAGGTTGAAATTCTTATCAACGGAGCTCTAGACGCATCGATATACACACTATCATAATTATCAACACAACACGAATCATACTATCATTGTCAAGCTCTTTTAAGGCAAATGGCATATTTTGAGAAATGACTGTAACTGCTGATCATCGATATGTTAGTGTCAAAGTTTTGCAGAAATTCGAAGCACAATTTGGTCTTAGAATTTGCACTTTTGTTATGTCCAAAGCCTGGAACGTTGCCAATCGTCTTTAGGCCTACAGTTGTATTTCTTGATTTTAGTGTATAACTACACTTTCTTCTCTTGTCTTTTCTTTCAAAATCCGCGCGGGTCGTTTTATTCCTCGTTGCTACTGCTAGCATCAGCCTTCGGCTGGTGTCCTGTTACATTTCGGATTACGTTTTCGGATTAACGAATCTTCGGAATACCGAAGCTTTATGTTCTAATGTCGCAGTAACGCTCCTTCGAAACGAACCGTCTGAATAACGAACCTTCGGAAAAAACGAACTGTAACCAACTTACCAAGTTCAAGTCCAGGTTCAAGAAGGCATGCACATCTGCAGTAAATGGAAACCTATGTAGACACACCAACCAGTTGATGTGATAAACATTATTTCTCCATAATAACAATTGTTTATTATGTACAGTAAGCGAGAGAAATGCGTTTATAGCAGCATCCATAGCAGCATCCAAGGGCGTACCGAGGGGGGGGGGGGGGGTGTTTTGGGTGTTCAAACATCCCCCTTGGCCAAAAGGGAGGTGTTTTGGGTGTTCAAACACCCCCCTTTGCCAAAATGGGGGTGTTTGAGGTGTTCAAACACCTCCCTTGGGCAAAAGGGAGGTGTTTGAGCTATATCAACACCCCTCTTCAGCAATGTTTAGATGTTGACAAATGAAACAAAAGCTGTCTTTACCGCTTTTATTTCCGTTTTGAATTCCGCCTTTCCTTTCTTTTGCGTTCATTTTCTCTCTCTCTCTCTCTCTTCCTTGTTTTATCTTAATGTGTTGTGTGGATGATAATACATTATGGAGTTACATAATATTATACGCACTAAAGAACTCGTGTACAGTACGTGTTGATACTACGTTACTGCTCCGCGCGCGAAGCTGACGCGCAAACAGTAGACATTCCCGATCCCTGCTTTGCTTTCTGGCCGAATCGCGAAGATACATTGCGCATAATGTTCCCAGTTTACCGGTATTCAAAGATGACCGGTATTATACCGTACGCGGTATACCGTAAATTGTGTATGATGCATAATATTATGTGTGTACAATGCATGCTGCGCTGCAGCCTATTATAGGCACATTGCATGCTAAGTTAGTAGTATCAACTACCAACAGTGGCGTATCATTCTGGGGGGGGGGGGCAAGAGGAAAACGTGAAAAAAAAAACGAGAAGAAAGAAGAAGAAGAAGAAAAAAAACCGACGAAGAAAAAGAAGAAGAAGAAGAAGAAAACTCTTGCCCGGACGGGGGGAAGGAGAATGGGGGGGGGGGGGGGGGGGGCAGAAAACCAAATCAAACAAGATAAAAACAAAACATGAATTCCATGTTTTGTAACGCTGAAATATAAAAATTTTCGGCTCGCTCGCTGCGCCCGCTCGCCAAGATTTATCCCCAAAAAACAAAAAAAAAAAAATAAGAAGAAGAACAAAACGTAATGATGACGTGGAAATATAAAAATTTCGGCTCACTTACTCGTAGTAATTTAGAGTATTTTTCGAAGTCCCTAGTTTGTTGGCATAAATCGTTAACTATGGAGCCGTCACTATATCTTGATAAGAATTGTAAGATTTAATAACCAAAAAATGACAAGAACTCCATGTTTTGTAAGGTGAAATGCAAAAATGTTCGGCTCGCTCGCTGCGCTCGCTCGCCAAAATTTATCAAAATTTATCAGATTTTATATCACCCTAAAAAAAAACCTTTTAAGTGCTCGAAAAAGCATATCAAGTGGACTTTTTTTAAGTCCCTATATACCGGGATGGGATTGGGGTTGAACACTGTTGGTATAAATCATTATCGATAAGACCGTCACTATATCTTGATTAGAATTGTCATTCGAAGATTTAATAACCAAAAATGACAAGAATTCCATGTTTTGTAAGCTGAAATACAAAAATTTTCGGCTCGCTCGCTGCACTCGCTCGCCAAAATTCTTCAATAACTATTACATTTAAATCACCCTCAAAAGACCCCTTCTAAGTGCTTGAAAAGGCATATCATGTGGACTTTTTTAAAGTCCCTACCGGGATGGGTTTGGACACTGTTGGTATAAATCGTTATCTATAAGGCCGTCATGATTAGAATTGTAATTCGAAGATTTAATAACCAAAAATGACAAGAATTCCATGTTATGTATAAAGCTGAAATATAAAAATTTTCGGCTCGCTCGCTGCGCTCGCTCGCCAAAATATATCAAAATTTGGGGTTGCCTATTACATTTAAATCACCCTCAAAAGACCCTTCTTAGGTGCTTCAAAAAGCATATCATGAGGACTTCTTTAAAGTCCCTACCGGGATGGGGTTGGGGTTGAACACTTTTTCAGAAATTAGGGGCGCAATTTTCGCGCTTGCCCCGGGCGCCGTTTCCCCTAGATACGCCACTGACAGTGGCGTAACTACGGGAGAGGGGGGGAGGGGGGGCACGTGCCCCCCCCCCCCCCATCCGCTGGTAAAGAAAAAAAAAGAAAAAAAAACCTACGAAAATGGTAATTCAAGGGTTAGTAAACTGCTTTTGAAATCGACATGAAAGGATGATCAAGAAAAAACATATTTTTCTAAGATTTCTTTTAACCATATAATTAAAGAGGTACATAACATTGTTCAAAAAGCCCGGAGACGACAAAAGATTGTGATTCAGCGTGATTCCTGGTTGGCATTTTGAATACAAGCAGGATGTGCGCAGTGTACTCAGAATATCGGAATGGCAAAAAGAGTCGCTGCAATGTTGCGCAATGTGATGTTTGATAGGTTGTACACATTTGCTATCAAAGCTTGATCATTGATTTTGCAGTGTTGCTTTACATACTAGTCTATATCAAAATGCCTTGCATTGCCAATAATAAGACTTGACCTTGGCTATTTCCTAACTTTTCCATCTATTTGAAACACACACACTCACAAACACAAACAAATTAGGGGATGCTCTATATAAAGTGCAGATTTTTGACATCCTTCTTCCGCTTGGTCACTTCGATGCCCCCTCGCTGGTCATACCTCCCCAAATCATGAACATAAACCGACACCCTTGACTACCAGTGGCGGATCCAGGGGCGCACAGGCGCCCCCTCCCTCCAATGCGAAAAAAAAAAAAAATACATGTAGCTACAAACGACAGTTTTTGGACGGTAAAATGTCAAAATTTTCAAGCTCACTCGCTTCGCTCGCTCGCATTTAACCGTTATATGCCATTCTCCTGATGTTATTGCCAGTAATTGCCAGCAGCAGTTGCGCCCGATGCGCCCCCCCCCCCCCCCGAATTTCCAAAGCGAAAAAATATAGCTACAAACGGCAGTTTGGGGACTGTAAAATGTCAAAATTTTCAAGCTCGCTCGCATTTAATTGTTATGCAATTCTCCTGATGTTACTGCCAGCAGTTGCACCCGGTGCAACCCCCTTAATTTCCAAAGCAAATAATATATATATAGTATTATATATAGCTACTTGAACGGCAGTTTGTGGACTGCAAAATGTCAACATTTTCAAGCTCGCTCGCATTTAATTGTACAGTTATGCAATTCTGATGTTGCTACCATGAGGTGCCCCCCCCCCCCCCAATTTCTTGACCCACGGTACGCCACTGAACACCCCCCTCTAAAAAATCCTGGGTACGCCTCTGGCAGCATCCATACCAACACGGCTACATCATGTAGAAGTCTGTAAGCGTTATTAATGTGTAGGCCCCTATACGGTTACTGTTGAAATTCAAGCTATGATTGGTACAGTACACTTCTCATAATCATTGTTGCACTGTGAAGCAAGTGAAACGGAGAGATGACTGTGTTGAGCAGGTTGTCAGGTTGTTGCACTGCTGTGGTGGGCGTTGAGTTGGTAGCGCGTCTGCCTCACGATCCAAAATGACCCGGGTTCGATTCCCGAGTCCCCTTTGAGCAATGTTGTGTGTAATCATACCGTCCCCTCTAGTAAGAGGCAAAACATTCTGTCCCTTGGATAGAACATGAAAATGGAGGTCCCGTGTGAGAGAGAACCACAACTCACGCACGTAAGAGATCCCGCTTCATTATTTTATTCACCCCAGCAAAGAACAGGGTGTTTAACCCGGTATAAATGGTGCCGCCTTACATGGATCCAACAGCATCATCTGGACCCCTTTGAAGACCAGCTGTTGCAGGGATGCCAAGTTCAAAAATATTTTTATGAGTGAGATTTTCATGACTTTTCATCTCGGCATGCGAATGTGCGCGCGAGCGAGGGTGTGGGAGGGGTTTTTCCCCCCTGTGGGCTCCAACGGTAGGGAGCATTTTCAATTTTTAGCTCTTAATGGTGCGATCAGGTGCATACTTAAGTGACTATTTTTTACTTATTTTGAAAGACAGAAGGGAAATATACCTTCATTTGCAACTATCACTTTAATCTTTTGAGCTATACTCATTATTATAGGCCCAAGTTGCAGACTTGGCCCGATGCGTGAGAAAAATGGGTGTCATGCGTGAGATCGTGAGATTGCCCCTAAATGCTTGAGTCTCACGTAGAATGCGTGAGACTTGGTAGCTCTATTGCAGCTGAATATGGCTATCAAGCCATCTTCTGAGATGGAAATAAAACAAACAAACAAACAAACACACAAATGGTGCAATCCATTTGCTCTGATGAGTGAATGTGTTCAAAGTCAGAAGAAAAAAGAAACTGAGCCCTTGTTGTGTTTAGACCTTCCGAGTCCCTCTCTCTTTGGTTAATTGAGACGGCATATTAAACACAATAATGAGCACTCATTAGGAAACTGAGTTTTGTTGAACAAGACAACATTGCAATTGTCAAAAAAAAAAAGTGATGTTGAACACCGAATAGAGAAAAGAATTTGCCCTCTCCGACCATTTGTTTTTTTTTTTTTTTTTTTTTTTTTTTTTTGTCCAGCTGCTATTGCTGGTACCTTATGAAGTTTTTCCCAATTTATTTTAGTAGTCTTGATGGGACTGAGGGCAAGCCGTCCCATTTCATCCAAAGATAGCATTGGCTGCATCATGACGTAGAGGACGCTAATTGAACGGCAAGAGAGATTCCCTCTGTCGGGACTCCAGCAACAGGTAACAGGAGGCCGTTGATATAAGATTTCTGTAATTGAAACAGACCATTCAGACGACGTTCATTTACCTGACATGCTATCATTCGTGTGATTGAGGCAGTCTCATTATTGTTGCAAATCTGTCGTCACTTGTGTCGAACGTTGTAGTAAACTATCAGAATAAACAACGTAGGATCAGGCGAATAGAGATTTTATAAAAAAAAACAACAAGAACAATGAAATAACACAGGACATCAAAAGAGAATTCAAATGTATAATTGCGTGTTGATATATGTTACCCTGCACCTCAAAACAAACAAAAAGTCGCCAGACATGAATTTTTAGTCAAGACCATATTCTGAAAGAGCAGACTTTAAGCTTTAAAATGATGTATAACTCAAATCAAATGGACTCTCCTAACCTATCTAAATATTGGAAAGAAAGCACAAACTCAGGAGAAGTGTGAACTGAGAAAAGAGGCTCTGAAGTACAGTGTCTGTTCAAGCGCTTAATCTTCACCAAGCTGTGATTGCTGTGCGATGAATGGGACAAAAAATAGGAAGTAAACCACCAGAGTAACAACAATGAAGGGATTATCAGATTAAAAGTTTAAACTGAAATTAAGCATGCCTCATTAACACATTCTGTCCATAATTAATGCAAACTTTCAAAGCAGTAGCACAATCCTTTCAAAAGTTATTAGAGTTGAAAGTCAAGAGTGTGGACAAGGTTTTTCAAAAATTAAAAGGGGATTCTAAAGACACACCTGATCACACTATTCTACCAAACATGTTCGAGATAAACTGCTAAAAAAAACACACTTTCCTGCCTGTTTTATGATACCAAATTTTAGCATAATATAAAAGAAGACCCTCTCTTTCAGAAAATATGAAAAAGTCAAGTTCGGCTACGTTGACCCATTTCACTTATTTTCAGTCCTCACGCAAAATCAGTGTGTGCGACTTTATGTTCGTTTTGAGGTGCACGGTCACATATCATAATACCATGACAGGGGGGGATTACTCAGTGATTGTAAAAGAAAAGAAAATCTAAGTCTGGAAACAATATCTTCTGTAAGACATCTGGTTAATACATTTGGCATCATCTAGCGCTCCATTATGTTCATAAGGAAGAGTGTCTGCTTCTAAGGCTGCAGCAGGACAGGTATATGTAGAGGTCTCGGAAACGTAACATGCGCTTTATATATTATTTTGATTTTTTTTTGTACATTACTTAAATTCATTTACACTAAATTTACATTTTTAATTGGTTATGGTGACGTTTAACCTCAACCAGCAGAAAAAAAAAACAACAACTTGGAGATTCATGCGTGCAAAGCAGCGAATGGTAATACAACACATTTGAAAGAATCGAAGCTTTAGATCCAGATGTGCAAAACCACGACACAAAGTCATAGAGGTAAGAGAGCAGATAACTGACAATACCGTATATCTGCAGCTTATTGTCAGCAAGAGAAAATTGTCATTGATCATGGGGGGGGGGGGGGAGGGGTGTCGAACTCGGTTTCTCCGATTGGGAGCCGGGAGTCTTATCCACTATGCTACAGCGCCCCCAATGAATGAATGAAGCGGGAACTTTTATGTGCGAGGATTGTGACTCGTTCATACATGCACGTGGGATCTCCCATGCACATGAGACCTCCATTTTGAGTCCTTCATCCGAGGACGACGGTATCGATACACTGTCACTAGGTTACACACAACATCGCAGCAGTGCTGGACTCAGGATTCGAGCATGGTTCATCAGGATTGAAATTCAAACGCGCTACTTAACCAAATGCATATAATGTTTGCCAAAGATTGATGGAAAAATAAGAAAAAAAATCATTGAAACTTTGCAGTCGAATGTAATCCAAATATAAGGCCTATATGTAGATCGAAGAAAATGCAAGCGTATTAGTAGCACAATAATTCAGAGAAGATAAGGAAAATAGAACAATCTGTTCCATGTGCCGCCATCTCTGACTGAGAAGACTTTAACTCTTTGTGATGTCATTTCGTAATAGAACACGATATTATTTATATGGAAAATGTAATATAATTTACACTTTTTCTGACACAACAAAGGGGCACAAGGTTTTATGTTTCTTCAACAACGAAAAACCCGAGGGATGATATTTACCCTTAACATGCCAAGTCGAGTGTATACGAATTGTCTTGTGTATAAGTTCGAACAGAAATACCTGAACGGTTAGAATTGACACTCAATACCACACATGTACAAACATTTGGGAAAAAGCAATACAGGTGTGCGAGGTGGTAGGTGGTAGGAAGACGCCAATCGCGTGGAGTGTCGTGTGGAATCCTTGTACACAGTATCGATATGATAGCGACATGCGACGCTTTAACGAGAGACAAAAAATGGATGATGCACACGTTCAGTCCTTAATTTGCACACGTTACCAAGGAGCTGGTGCAAAAATTTCCCACCTACTATGCTTGTATGAATTGACGCTCATCCTGATTCCCCTCCATTAGCCAGATAGTTTGTCCACAGTGACTGCACTGAATTGTTCAGCACATTTACTCATCATTGACACTGACCTCCAGTTTCTGCGGTATTAATCTCTTGAAGCTTGAGATATTTCTTGGGGTAATTGCATACTTTACATTACGTCATTGGTACCTGGGCAGGTTTGTCCAAAGAAAACCATCACCATCGCAAACATAGGAAGTAACAAGCTTCAAGTCTAATACCCCTGACCGCTATCTCGAAAGGAGCACATTAAGTGAAACATTTGCAATCATTGAGAATAAAAGTACTGGATTCAACTTCTGGTCTGCACACAATCTCCAAACCACTATGGGTAGCACCGAAACATCGAGGTAAGATAATATTTATAACATTATTCATTGGTATGTCAGTTTATCGCTCATATACTGAACCGGATGTTTCTACCAGTTGCGCGAGAGTTGATTAATCGTAAAGATGTATTCCTGCCTTGGCCGCAAAATGAAACAAAAGTGAGCTGGAAATTCAGAGAATTAATGAGTCTGATACAATCATCCCAACTCAATGCCATTGTCAGCGTTTCTCGACACAGCAAGCCTGCATCTATATCTTATTATTGTTAGTATTTTTTTTTTTTGGGGGGGGGGAGGTATTGCTTTTTTTCGCCAGACATACTTGGTAGTGGCGGCGAAAAGTGTCACGCCACATTATTGGTGAAGGCGCAAGCGCATTACAAATTATACTATGATTACTATGACGTAAGCAGGCATTGCCAACGTAACTTGTTATCTTACTTGCCTCTTCTTGAAGTTATATTATTTTGCTTCTTTGTTTTTTGTTATGTGTCTGTTTATTCTCCTGGTTCTAATTTTGCCTCTCCTCTCACTCCCCTGGAGGAGGGCGGCTTTGTTTTCATCTTGACCCTCATAGAATCAAATTTCATTGTGGTGGATGTAGAGAGCGGAGCTCCGGGCGCGCGCCTACTCTTTATTTTGTTGTTAAAACAAAAGAAATTTATGAAGAAAATGAGATGAAACCCGGAAGTAGGACCAGAAGCGTTGTGTGCGCCCCCCCCCCCCCCTTTATGCAATTCCTGGATCCGCCCCTGTATAAACTCTTCAACAGAGTATGGATCATGTATACACAGGGTTGGCCTGTGACATTCAGTTCAATTTAAATCTGTCTTTATTTCCATCATTATAAAAACAAAAACAATCCGAGTACACTTTATTCGAACAATATATATATAGTTTTGTACACACTTTATATAAAGAATATAGTTCTTAACGTACAAAACACAGTATTTAATCCAACGTACAATGGTATAAAACAAACACATATATTTTGCAGAAATAGCACTAGGAAGTGAATAAAGTGATAGAAAAGAGTGATCCACTATTAAAAGGCACAGCTTGTTGATGTGGATTTCTCGATGGACAATATATATGCATAATTATAAAGGGCATTCCCTAGAGACCGGCGAGAACATGCTTGTCGAAACGTCGGGATTTTGTAGGCCCTTTTCAGTGCCACTCACATACTCCAGAAAGAATACGTGGTGCACCGTGAAGCCTTCTACCACCCAATATTCATTTACCATATTTATGCTAAAGCATAATGCAAATTGTCAACAGGACATTCAATGAGTGCTTCTTATATATCTCACTGCTGTCAGAACAAACCGAATCAAGGACAAGTCCAGTTTTTTTCATACATGCTGATTGAGTGAATGGAGTAATATCAGTAGAACACATCACTGAAAGTTTGGGGAAAATCTGCGTAGAACAATATAAAGAAAATATGAAGAGAATTTCACCCAAAAAAAATATTTTTTTGGAAATAAAAAAATCACATTTCCTTGACTTGCCACTGATGTATATTAAGGGTAATATCAACCCCCTGCCTGTTGGAAGAGGCAAGTCAGCTGTTTTTTGTTTTTTTTATGATGTCAGAAAAGTGAACATACTTATATGGAATTGTCTTTATATTTTCTCTATTTCGTTGTACACATGAGACATCACAAGCTGTAGTAGTCTTCTCAACCGGCAGTGACTGAGCAGAAATTGTAAAAATTCATGACTTTTGAATGGATTGTCCAATTTTCCTCAAACTCTCACTAATGTGTTCTACCAATATTGCTGCATTCACTCAATCCACATGTCTATGAAGGTGGACTTGTTCTTTTGAATACTCTCCCATTCAACACTTCATAACATCGATAACCGGAAAGACTCAATTCGGGTGCACGTCTCGAGACCGAGACCCACGAGTCACAAAGCCCGCGAGTCATTCAGCTCACTAGTCATACAGGCCATGAGTCATACAGCTCACAAGTCAAATTATACAGCTCACTTTAGTCATACAGCCCATTAGTTCGAAACTAACAAAGCCCACAAGACCAACACATTAAGCCCCGTGTTGTATCTGTCGAACTCGTGGGCTGTTTTTACCTATAGTGTCAAACTCATGGGCTTTATTTGCCTAGTGTCGAAATCATTGGCTGTACGACTCGGGAGCTGTATGACTCATGGACTTGTTTTCAATGTCGAACTCGTGGGATGTATGACTCGTGGGTGTCGGTCTATTCAGCTTGCTATTGGGATGAGCTCCTCAATTCCCCTGCTTACATAATATAAATCATTCGGGCCCTATGAAACCGACACATTAAGCCCCGTGTTGTATCTGTCGAACTAGTTGGCTGTTTCTATACCAAGTGTCGAATTCATGGGTTTTATTTGCCTAGTGTCGAACTCATTGGCTGTCGACTCGTGAGCTGTTTTCAATGTCGAAATCGTGGGCTGTATGACTCGTGGGGGTCGGTCTATCTAGAGGGATGACCCCCTCAATTCTCCTGCGTACATATAACTAATGCGGAAAGATTTTAGAGCGCAGGGGGGAACAATTAAAGCGAAGATTTAATGGGCCGAAAAACGTTTAACGAATAGAATTGCAACAAGTTTGCCTCTGAAGTAAGTGGGCAGTTGTCGGGTCGGAGCTTGAAACTGCGAATGACTTGAATAAACAATAAAACTTCCTGGAGGATTTCAGCTGTGTCAATACAGCAGTTCAAGGGAGTCTTTTTTATGTTTAATTCAACAACAATGGATTCTTCTAATTCCAGTGGTGTAATAAATTTGTCTCCATTGTTTCGCGCTTTGTATACAACAATCATAAGAATTCATGACAATATTTGCCTATGCCTTTGGCGTTCTGTGTGAAGAGTTATTGCAAACGAGTAATGGTGGGGGCTATAACTATGATCAAAACAAGCTTTGTGGGCGGGTCGGGCCCATTGTGTTATATCTTACAAAGGAATATCAGCTCAGGAAGCAATGTAAAGAAAATAATGCCTATCAGACAGCAGTTAAACTTGTTTAGAATAAGTGCACTGAACTATGTAGGCCTATAACATTCTGTGACTCGGATATTTATAGATGTGAAATATAAATTGTGATTATTATAATGAGGTGTATTTCAAATCTATAGATAAGGTTTTCCTGATCATCATTCTTGTGTCATTCAAATCCATGAATGTGCATTCAAATTCACACATCCCAGGCACGCGAAAATATTCGGGCATTCAAATTCAGACTCCGAGAAATCAGTTTCATTTATGGGAGCCCTATTTCGTTTCCTTCAAGTCAAATTCACGTATGCGCGTTCAATTTCGAAATGCGAGCGCTCTATTTCCTACTCGTGCATCCAAATTCATGGCATTACATGTGGAGGGGAGGGGGGGGGGGGTCAATTTCATTTTCAGATGATCAATTTCTTATTTCAAGCAATCCATTTAATGAAGGAAATAGAATACATTCTAGTTGTTGTTGTTGTTGTTGTTGTTGTTGTTGTTGTTGTTGTTGTTGTTGTTGTTGTTGTTGTTGTTGAAAGCAATTCATGAGTCTGGTTCTTCCAAGTTGAGCACTTGAATGCTCTTGGAACTGCACATTGATTATAAACACAATATAGACAGAACTTGGAGGGAAGAGATTCCTGATATCCTGCACAAAATTCCTAATTTCTCTTTGACCACTGAAGCAAATCGAATGGTTTTTCTGTAAGATGTAGGCAATGAGTTAAAGTTTCATACCCTGAAATTGTGTTTGGATTGATTCACTATATTGAAGTTATCATTCATTCATTCATTCATTCATTCATTTATTTTTCATTTCCAACAGAAATATAGAAAAATATTACAGGAATTGAATACATAGATTTCATCATAATACAAAATAAAGGGTAAGTTTACAGAAAAATTGTAAGTATATGAAAATGTTGGAAATGAGGAGGAATGCTAAAAAGCTTGGCTTCTAGGGTGCATTCCCCCCACACGTAATACACTAAATTATATGATCGATTGACTGATATACATTAAAAATGGATGAAACAAAGAAACTAAGACAAAAAGACCTATAACTAACCTAACTAATCCCAAACAAAAACCCTGAACAAATCCCTATACACTAAGTCGCTGTCATGCCGGAAAAGAGAGGAAAGAAAGAGAGACAGACAGACAGAGAGAGAGAGAGAGAGAGAGAGAGAGAAACTTATTACTTGGAGTGAAGATAAAAGACAAAAAAAAAGATAGAAGAAGACTATAACAAGACGAGAGGTAGTGGATGGATGGAGCCGCTTAGCCGTGATTTCAACAAAATATGATTATACAAAGGTTAGATTTTATACTTCTTTGCAACCAATAAAGGATCAACACATTTTTTTTTATTTCATGAAACTAATGTACAAAATATCAATTTTCATAATGATTTTTAAATAAATCGTTGTCACTGTTCAAAATATTTTTCTTCAGATTACTCTTAAAAGAACCTAAACTTGGGGATGCCCTTATACTGTTACAGAGGCTGTTCCAATATTTAGGTCCGGCAAATGTAACTATAGATTGTGTAAGCATAGTTCTAGTTATAGGCAGATGGAATTCATCACAGTGGCGAGTCGGATATTTATGGAACGAGTGGTTTCTCGCAAACATGCTGGTGAAAACAGTCGGCAACAAATTATTAGTGAGTTTGTACATCATTGCATAGGGTCCCGTTGTAATTTTTGTTTGGGACATACGGTACACATTTAGTTTTGCATGGAAAGAGCATCATCCACAAATTGGAAGCAGCTTATCATCAATCACTAAATTTTTATTTCCAGTCTTTAATAAAATGAAACAAGATACCTTGCTATCATTATCCCATGGAATATACTACAGTACTATAGATTTCTACATTTGTAGTATATTATTGTTTTGGAAATGAATACAAAAAGCGAATAAATCAAAAGTAACAATTCCATGATCATACTTACAGAATAAATACAGCGATATTAGAATGTTAAGACAAAGTAATGCAATCATAGCTGCACAATATCACATCATGTACTTACGTGACTTACATGAAATGTAACATCAGATTTACCAACGTTCTTACCAGCATTCACAAGCAAAAAAAAAAAAAAAGAAACTAAACAAAAAACACACAAATGAGACATTACATATTTCGATTCTGTTCAAGGCACACTTAAGAGCGGCGAAAGAGGAACGTTGACATAAATCACACCATACAGCACTTTCAGTAAACTCTTTTCAGTTTATCTTTACATTGATATAATTGCACACACTCTTGTACTTTATCAAGTGTAAATTAAGAAATATGAATACATATACGTGTATATACAGTTTTATATAATGCAGTGATGCACTAATGTCAATCACGAAAGCTGTGCCATATTGTCATAGCGTGGCTGGGATGACAAGACCTTGTATCTGCAATTTTGGTGAAAATTACTTTTTTAGATAAATGGTCAGATAATCAGTTAAGTGATGTCCTGTCCAAATCCTAGATGTCTTACCCCAAAAATGAAGCCACCACGGCATGTCAAAGAAATGTCTACCCCATTGGATACAGTGCTTTGGCTGCGATGTTTTTTTTTTCTCTCTCTCCTGAACATTCGACATTCTGTAGATACGAGGTCTTGTCGCCCTAGCGACGATATATTATGTGTGTGTGTGTGTGTAATATGTATATATATATATATATATATATATATATATATATATATATATATATATACATAATATACAAAATACGTACAATAAGTTTAATGATAAGAGGTCGATATAGGAATGGCCATTCGAGTTGTGCAAAGAGAAGTAAGAGGGGACCTACATTAAAGGGTGTGTACAGTTCTGGTCGAGGTGAAGATTTAGCTTTTAACATTTTGTGAGATATTCAGAAACCACTCTATGAGATGTCAATGAGCATGCAGTTCTAAGGGGTATCAAAAGTTTATTCGAAGAAAATCGGTTTTGAAATGGCTGAGATATCCAAAAACAAGGTGAAACAAAGAGATACTAATAAAGTTGGGGCATGTCTCCTTTTATTATTAGCTCTTTTTTGGATATCTCAGCCATTTGAAAACCAATTTTCATCAAACAAACGTTGAATCCTTCTTAAAATGACATGCTCTTTCATATTTCATAAGAGACTTTTCATTATCTCACTTAGGAATGTTCAAAACATGAATCCCTACCTCAACCAGTACTGTACAGTCCCTTTAAAGCAATTTTGTTATTGACAGTAAGCCCCGAATAATCAGTGTAGACCAGGGGCCCGTTTCATGAAACTTGTCATCAGTGACAAGTTTTCATAGATGTTACCTGCTACTGAAATCCTTGCATTTGATTGGCTGAGAGCAAATTTGTCATAGAAATGTGGCAATTGTTACTGATAACAAGTTTAATGAAACCGCCCCCATATCACTTATTAAAGACCATTAAAGAAAATGAAATATACCTGTCTGATATGAACTAAACTAAATGTAAATCATGATTGTGGTGAGTCTTTATTTGCCATCAGAATTAAACGTGATTCAGCGAGCGAGCCACTTTCATGTGTGAACAGCGAAACAGTTTTCAAAAATTTTGATCATAGTCCTTCTCAGTGTTTTTTTTTTTTTTTTTGGTTTAATTTCCTAGAAATGTGATTTAAAATGCTCTGATAACGCGGCTTTTATACTCTGTTTTTTTTTTTTTTTTTGTATCACCCCCCATCCTCATACCCTCTTCCGCTTAGCTCCCACAGTCACAAAGATACTCCCTCGCCGAAGATTTCACACCGTCACATAAATATACCCCCACCCCCCCGTATGTTATAATCACAGTCCTTCTGTCCAAAAGATTTTTTCCGTCTGTTTTATTCCCTAGAAATTTGCTTTTAAATGCTCTATAAACGCGACTTTGTACTCTGTTTTTTACAAAACGTCCCTACCGTGGGAGGGGGAGACCGAAAAATCCCCCTCTTACATCATCCCCCGCTCGGTCGCTTCGCTCCCTCCCCCAGGATTTCACACCGTCACATTTATGTGCCCCCGTCGAGATTTTACCCCCCCCCCCCCTCCAAAAAACAAACAAACAAACAAACAAAGAAACAAACAAACAAACCAAGCAAAAAAAAAAAAAAACCTGAAGTGTTTCGTCGCGTTTGTTTCAAGAGAGCAAAAACATTAGAGATGTGCAAATTTGATTCTTTTCTACGAAAGTTGTTCGTCATTCAAAGTTCCGTTAGTTTTTTTGTTTCTTATTACACTGTGAGGATTTATCAATTAATTCATTTCAATTCAATTCAATTTTATTCCACATGCTAAAAAGTATTAAAAAAAACACAAATACATGTACACGGACATAACATATATTGCACATTAGGTTTACATAAGAAACAAAAGGAATGATGCAAACAGCTATAATTAGCATGTGTGGGAATCAGAAAAAGACCCACATTATAGGACTTATCAAGGCTGATTCCCTTACAAATGAGGCTACAAATTGCAATCAAAGATATACATTTTTAGAATGAATCTATACCATTAGAAATTATACACAAAATTGCAAGGACAAAATACACACAAAAGGCAAAACAAAACAAAACAAAACAAAAGGCAAATATACCCATAATCATTCAGCTGCACTTTGGATTAAAAACATTCTATATCTACGTTTAAAAGATGATAATGTAGGACATTCTTTGATAATAGCAGGTAACTCGTTCCAGGACTTAGCTCCAATATATGTGATTGTAGTCTTATAAAACATATTGGAAAAAAAAGTAAACATATGAAGAGTTTGTTCGCAAAAACCGATAAGTCCATTTTTGAAGATTTTGAAGTACGGTCTCTGTCATAAAGTACAAAATAATACCTTTCAAATGATATATTGGCCACTGCATATAAAGGTATATCTTTGAAGTTATGGTCAATGGAAGCAAATTTTTTCTTATTATTCTCTTTATTTTTCTTGACCTCTAATCACAAATATCTCCATTTGGCAAATATGGACTTATTAGTTTTTGCGAACAAACTCTTCATATGTTATTAGCATATCTTGTGTTATAACTATGGACTGCACTATTTTGAACGAATAACTTATGGAAGGTTACAGGTAAAACGCCTTTAAAATATGAAAACATAAATATGGCCACTTGTAATTGCACTATTTGATCAATTCTTAAAACTTTAATTTTCTTGAATAATGTTGCAGTGTGCTCAAAAGGGCTTACGTCACAGACTAGTCTTATTGCACGCTTTTGTAATAATAACACACGGTTTAATAAGTACAATGAAGTGTGACCCCATTGCACAATAAGTTAAATGGGGGGAAATCATTGTGTGGTATATGGTTAAAAGAATCTTTGAAGGAAGTGCATATTTCAAATAACTCATAACACCTACAATTCTGCTTATCTTAATACAAACATAATTTGTTTTTAATGGTCTTTCCATGTTAGACCATCATCAATTACCAAGAAATTTAATGTTATTCACTTGTTTAATTTCAACATTACCTATATTTGTAAAACATTTTCATCTATTACCTTATTCTTTGTTTTAAAAATCATAAAACATGATTTTTCTATGTTTAATACCAGGCGATTTGTTACAAACCAAGAATATACTTTCTTCATTTCTGTGTTAACCATGATTATGATTGACTTCATGAACATCCCGACCAGAGAAAAATAAGTTTGTGTCATCTGCAAATCGTATAGAAAACAAAGTAGGGCTTACAAATTGCAGATCATTGACAAATTAAAAAAAAAAATAGGAGGGGACCCAGTACAGAGCCTTGTGGAACGCCTGTTTTTACATAACACAAATCTGATTTTATATCATTTACAATAATTGTGAACGATGTGATAAATAACTCTTAAACCAATTCAGAGCACTCCCTCTTATTCCATAATATTCCAATTTAGTGATAAGCATTTAAGCACAATCTCCGAGTTAAGCTCGACGTACAAGTTGAAAGGTGTTTTAATTAACATCTGACTGTCCCAATTGAGGAAATGTTCGTTGAATCTCTTCACAAAAAAAAAAAACCCTGAAAATGATGTGTACTCATCTTGGCATTAAGTACATCGGAGTTCATAATCAAGGCAAAATGAAAAGGAAAAAATAGAAAACTCACTTCAACAATAAAAATTGGTTGAAGCTGCCCAATTTGATGGATTGGATAAGTTCAGGTATCCATTATGTGTTCTGTCCACTACCAATCATACCGCGATAGAATGGCTCGGTCTGTGATGTGGCCGGCTAGATTTCAGTCGAATGACTCGATCAGATCCGGGATGTATGGTTCGAATCCTAGGAGTCTTATTGAGCGATGTTATGTGTTGTCATCACAGAGAGCAGGATGCATATAAACCCAGCGAAGAGGTCCGCTCCAAGTAAATACAACTGGACTCAATGGAAGACCGGCCAGCGTAGCAGCTGCTAAATATGGGCCATCCAGCTATCATTTTAGATGGAATTGGAAACAAATCTTTATTACATTGAACATGTTGAACGTGACTCAAAACACAACAAATGATGGAATGAATCACGTAGTACATATAGCCCATTGTACTGATCGCAACACAGGAGTTACAAGTGTTTCCGAATCTCATCATTGCAACTTGACAATCTGACACGTCTTCTTCAGCGTCGTGCGATGTCCTCCCTTTGTTAAGACACTTCCGTGATCAGCTTCCTTCCTAATCCGAAGGGTTCTAATACTTTCACAATTGCTTCTAAACTTTGACTTGATATCTCTGAAGATGTCCGACTTTCCTTGTCCTGGTCAGGGTCAGGCTCGCCTAAACTTACATTGGATGTCCCTGCAGATTTCTAGGGAGGTTCAGAGCATAATACTACACACGCGTCCTGACGTCATAGCTAGTGAACCATACGATGCATGCACCGTAACCCTCCCCTCTTTTTATTTTATATATATTTTTTTTTTGGCGATGAAACGGTGCGTTCTGTCAGTAGTCTCAACTTTTAAGAAGCACTGTGCATTTTTTCCTCGCAAACATGTTTAACGACTTATTTTGTGTCTCACTATCATCATGAAACACATAGGGAGGTTTCTCTTAGAGTTTTCCTCCGCCTCCTCTTGCTCTTTCAAACGTTCGATTTCTCTTTCTAGTTTTGGTATCAATAATATTCACCCTCACCGGGCCAATTTTCACCAACTCTCTGTTGGATAATAATGGTACGTCCTTCATCGAGAATTGTTTTGTTTTAACTAAAAGAATGCTGATGACGTCTTTGGCCTCATGAGCATTCTTGACTTCTTCACGTCCATTGAGAATGGCTCTTACAAGTAGATCATCGGCGTCGCTTGTACTTTTTCGTCATGTCAGGTTTCGGCTTGGCACCGAGGATGTCACAAGTCCGGCAGATATCTCTCAACAAGATACATATCTTACCGATGGAATAGCACTGTATGAAGTGCTAACAAGTCCACAAACTTGTAAGCTAGTAAATGTGATAAGTGAAGTAGAACATTTGCGGCTGTTTTCCAACTTACAAAGCTAATGGTGTACCCAGCCCCTCCTCCTTCCCCCTCCCCCTCCCCCCATAAGATTCGGATGGTTGACGTCAACAACGGGTCATACTCGACAGAACATTTTGGTAAATCAGATGCATGTTTGTCCAACAAACAGTCGAAATGTTTGATAGTTTTATTATTTTCTTTTCCAAGTAATAGACAAGAGATCTGAATGTTACTCCCCCCTCAAAAAAAAAAGGCTTTACTGTTCCGATTTTAAGGGAAATCACACAATAGAGCTTGCAAACGTGGCATACTTTTCAAAGAAATTTTATTTGACAGAGATAG
Organism: Diadema setosum; assembly: GCA_033980235.1. NCBI lineage: Eukaryota > Metazoa > Echinodermata > Echinoidea > Diadematoida > Diadematidae > Diadema > Diadema setosum. Next base: position 1,119,076 of record CM067074.1, on the reverse strand, counting down.
ATGGTGGTAGCAGGTTGTCGCGTCTATGGTTGACAAACAATAGTTGGTATTTGCTGGTTTACTGGGCCAGTTGCTATACAAACAGCTATGCCTCTAATGCTCAGGGTACTATGCCAATGCCTCTTCTCTCACTCTGCTTTTGTAGGATATTGTTACAGCTATGCTGGGATCTCTTTTGCTTAGTCTATAAGATTTCTGAAAACGGCAACAAAATTTAATGTGACCATCATTTTTGGTTTTGTCTCATTGATCTAGCATACAGACTTCTGGAAATATAACATGAATATCCACGATCTATACATAGATAAGGAAAACTGAACTTTTTGCCAGGGGGTACACCAGTGGCGTAACTACGAGGGGGGGGGGGGGGGGTGGGCGCAGTGGGGGCACGTGCCCCCCCCCCCCCCCCCCCCCATCCGCTGGTTTAAAAAAAAAAAAAAAACTTACCTAAACGGTAATTCAAGGGTTAGTAAACTGCTTTTGAAATCGACTTGAAACGGTGATCAAGAAATGAGATATTTTTTCTAAGATTTCTTTTAACCATGATTAAACAGGTATAGTGTGAAATGTCGTTCAAAAAGCCCGGAGCCGACAAAAGATTGTGATTCAGCGTGATTCCTGGTTGGCATTCTGAATATAAGCAGGATGTGCGCAATATATCAATCTGAATCATAATTGTGATAATAATAAATTGTATCAAGACCAAATCACTATTCCTGATGTGATAAAGATATACAAGAACCAACTTCAGCTATTAAAATAAAACATGCATCACATTTGCATAATAAGTTATGTAAATATTTGGCAATTTTCTCAACATTTTTTCCCCTTAAACAAAGTCTTGGTATCAAACTGTACCTTGGCGTAGTGAAAAATAGAAAAGGTATCTGTCAAACAAAGCGTACATGGTGTCATCAGAGTCTGAGGAAAATCAAGTACTGGACTCAACCAACTCAGAAAAAAAAAATGAATAACAATATTTGAAGAGTTTGTTCGCAAAAACCGATAAGTCCATATTTGCCAAATGGAGATATTTGCGATTAAAGGTCAAGAAAAATAAAGAGAATAATAAGAAAATGTTTGCTTGTTTTGACCATAACTTCAACAATGTACCTTTATATGTAGTGACCAATATATCATTTAAAAGGTATTATTTTGTACTTTATGACAGAGACCGAACTTCAAAATCTTCAAAAATGGACTTATTGGGGTTTTTTTGCGAACAAACTCTTCATTTGCGATTACGTATGCAAATTGGTACTCAAGAGGCTATAGAAGCGACAGGCTTCGAGATTCTACAACACATTGCCGCGATATATGAATCTAAATTATTATAGTTATCATAATAAAATCAAGACCTAAGTTGATGATTCCTGCTGTCATAATGAGATACAAAAAAAAAACTATTAAAATAACTTAATAATCTTATTCCCATAATGAATTATGCAAATGTTTGGCCATTTCTATGCACATTTCCCCTAAAACAAAGTCTTGCTATCAAATTGTACACGTGCCTTGGCGTACTGAAGATAAGGTACGTTATCGGACTAACAAGGTACACATTATAGTGCCGTCAGAGTCCAAGGTAAATAAAGTACTGGAATCAATCAATAAAGAGGAACTTAATAACACTTGTGGAAATATGTTATCAAATTGGTATTCAAGAGGCCGTAGGTTTCGAGATTCTACAACGCACTGCCGCAATATATGTCACCGTGCATCACAAAACCAACAAAAAGTCGCACCTCTTGATTTTATTTGAGGCCTAAAAAAAAAAGGTGCAACGGCTCAGTAAAGTCAAACTCGACTTTTTCATATCTTCTGGAAGAGCTATTCTTTCTTTACATTATTTCTGAGTTTGGGATCATAAAATGAATGGGAAAGTGTGTTTCTGGTATAGAGTAGTGTGATCAGGTATGTCTTATAGAGGCAAACATTTCTGTAAAAAACCCTTTACACATTCTTCCCTTTCAACTCTCATAACTTTTGAAAGGATAAAGCGATACTGCCTTGTAAGTTGGTATTAGTCACAGAAAGAATGTGCTTATAGAGCATGAGGAATCTCATCTTAATTTGATAATCCCTTCATTGATGTTGCTGTGGAGATTCACAACCTATTTTTTTGTGCCATTTATTGCACAGCTAGCACGGGTCAATAAGATTAAAGGGTGTGTACAGTTCTGGTCGAGGTGAACATTCACCTTTTAACGTTTTGCGAGATATTCAGTAACCACTCTATGAGATGTCAAAGAACATGTAGTTCTAAGGGGTATCAAAAGTTTATTCGATGAAAATCGGTTTTGAAATGGCTGAGATATCCAAAAACAGGGTGAAACAAAGAGATCCTAATAGAGTTGGGGCATGTCGCCTTTTATTATTAGCACTTTTTTGGATATCTCAGCCATTTAAAAACCAATTTTCATCAAATAAATGTTGAATCCTTCTTAAAATTACATGCTCTTTCATATTTCATGAGAGGCTTTTCATTATCTCACTTAGGAATGTTCAAAACATGAATCCCTACCTCAACCAGTACTGTACAGTCCCTTTAAGCGCTTGAATAGACCCTATACTTTAGAGCCTCTTTTCTCAGTAAACATTTTTCCAGATTATGTGTGTTTTTTTTTCTTTGTTTAGATATGTTAGGAGAGTCCATATAAATTGATTAATACAGAATTCTTAAGCTTAGACTCTGGTCCTTGAGAATCTGCCCCTAACTAAAACCCGCCCCTAACTAAAAACCCATGTCTGGCGACTTTTTGTTGGTTTTGTGATACAGGGTCACATATGAATCTGTTTCATAACAGTTATACATCAAGACCTGTTCATGATTCCTGGTGTGATAAAGAGATACGATAATTAACTGCAACCACTAAACAACACACCTCTATTATCTCATTTGCATAATAAGATATGCAAATATTTGCCCATTTTCGATGCATATTTTCCACCAAAACAGAGTCTAAATATCAAAGTCTATCAAAAGGCTAAGTTATCGGGCAATCACATCACTATCCATTGCTCTATAGATTAGTGCAAGGTCACTGTATCTTTCCCTGTATACTTTGTCGGATTCATTGGATAAGTTGGTATGTAATTATTTTCAATCTGCAGGTCAATGTAAAATCAAGTGGCAACTTTCATATATCTCGTCTGCGAACATAAAATGTCTTTTCTTTCATTTATCTCTTACCTCATTCTGTCATTAAGCTCTAGCAAAAATGTAAAAAAAAAAATTGTAAGAAAAATCCTGGAATCTCGGAAACAGAAACGACGGATGACTTTGTAATACTTCCGTTATTAAAGGCATAATTTACCATCAGCAGATGAAACTAAAACCCAGCATTAAGGCTTCAAAATAGTTCTAAAATGTGAGTTAGGGATCGAAAGGACAATATAAACATTTGAACCAGTATAATAGATGTTAAGTATCATTTAATATACAAAATGTGAACAATACTTATAATGAAAATGTTTCCAGATTAAACCGTCTGCAGTTATGGTTTAATGAGAAATATATATCTCCTTATATTTTATGCTTTGTTGCCGAAATTTTATATTGTACCCACCTGGTTATCTATCAATCCCTGAGGTTTCCATTTTGACTCCATTACTGAACCACTTTCTTGCTTGTATTTTGCATAGATATACACATATTAGTCTTTTTTTTTATGTTTCTCTGGCATATATTGTGTAATCATGTGTGATTACGCTGCTTTTTATTACATATTCTGTATTCATCCACTGTTCTTTTACTGCTAGTGTTGTGTGTGTGTTGATGCTGGTGTTTGTTTGTGTGTGTGTGTGTGTGTGTGTGTGTGTGTGTGTGTGACTGTGTGAAGGCTCCTCCTCGACGATTTTACTTGTTCATTAAGTCTTGTTTGTCTTTTACCTACATGTATGTTCTCTTTATCATTTGGAACTCTATCATTTTGTTATACTTAGTGGTTTACTATCCAAACTCAAAATTTGCTTATGGATAATGACTTTCAAGATTATATTGATCTTGTAGTTAGTGACTGTGATAATATAAATAAATTTTCTATCATGCATATTAATTCAAGAAGTCTTTTAAAGAATTATGAAGATTTTGTGGTTTTCTTGTCGGGCATAAAACATAATTTTTCTGTGATTGGGATTTCAGAAACTTGGTTCAAGCCAACAACAGATACGCGTATGTTTGACATTCCTGGGTATTCTCTTTTACCAGTTTGTAGATCCAATAAACAAGGTGGTGGGGTATTATTATACATTCGGGATGGTATTGATTACATGTTGTGTACTGAGTAATCAGGCGAGCATGGAAGTTTTGAAACTATTTTTGTAAAAAATAGCAATTGATAATGTAAAATCCATTGTTGGTTGTGTATATAGAGTTCAAAATTTTAAGCAAAATCTTCTTGAAATTGACTGGTCTTTTCTTTATAGTCTTACTAGTGCAGATGATAGTTACAATTATTTCTTGAGTGTTTTCTCTGATTTGTATGAATTTCATTTTCCTCTTGTTCAGATGAGCATGACAAAAAGTGTAAAAAACCTTGGATCACTCAGGGTCTTCTGAAGTCTATAAATTATACAAATAAACTTTATTGTATATACATTAAGCATAGAAATGAGGCAAATAGAAAGAAGTATGTAGACTATAAAAACTTATTGACTGCTTTAGTCTGTACAAATAAGAAAAATTATAATGATGATGTTTTTAAAAATACTCAGAGAGATATTCGGAAGACTTGGTCTCACATAAATGAGTTACTTGGGAGGGGAAAAAGAGATCTCATACCAGATGAAATGTTCCATGGAGACACACACTTAAAATCAGACTTAGCAAACGCAGAGTATTTTAATAAGTATTTCATCAATTTGCCTGCAAGAATAAGCAGAGAATTTCCACCTGTGCAGACATCATTTATAATTTTTTTTACTAAATCAGGATAACTCATCCTCTTTATTTTTGAGGCCAACATCTGTGCATGAGATTGTGAAGTTTGCTTTGGCCTTAAAACCATCCAAGTCATCTGGCTCAGACGATATTTCTCCTAGAATTGTAAAAGATTGTATTCATGTTATTGCAGATCCGCTTTGTGACATATTCAATAAGTCAATGTCTCAAGGTCTGGTTCCTAACAAGTTAAAGATAGCAAAAACAGTTCCAGTGTAGAAAAAGAATGATCCTAAATGCATTTAGAATTAAAGACCCATTGCCTTGTTACCAATATTCTCAAAGATTCTGGATAAAAATATAAAAGATTGAATGACTTTTTGCTTCTTAATAATATTTTGATACCCCAGCAATTTGGCTTTCGTAAAAATTGCTCCACTAGTATGGGTGTTTTAAGTTTAGTAAATACAATTATTAGCGCAATTGATGATGGGAAGAATTGCCTTGGTGTATTTTTAGATTTGTCAAAAGCATTTGACACTATTGCAAACTTGAACGCTATGGTGTTCGAGGAATAGCTTTGAATTGGTTTAAAAGTTACTTGGAAGAAAGAATACAATTTGTTGTTGTTAATGGTGCCAAATCACTATCCAGTAATGTAACTTATGGTGTACCACAGGGATCTGTTCTTGGTCCGTTACTGTTTTTGATTTATATAAATGATATCATTAATTCGTCTCAATTATTTACTTATTCCTTTTTTGCTGATGATACGTGCTTGTTATATTCTCACAGGAATATTCACACTCTAATGTAGTCAGTTAATTCTGAAATTTGTAAACTCTTTGCATGGTTTTGCTGTAACAAACTGTTATTAAATACTGGTAAAACTAAATTTGTATTACTTAGATCCAGAGGGAAGAAAATCCCTGAAAATGTTATTCCATTAGATGTTGGTGGTCATCAGATCAACCGCAGTCAACATGTGCAATTCCTTTGGGTTACAGTTGATGAATTTTTATCTTGGAAAGAACAACTTAATAACGTATGTACTAAAGTGTCTCGCAGTGTTGTTGTAATATCCAAACTTCGTTTCTCCCTTCCCCAGTATACCCTAGTTACTTTATACAATGCAATTGTTATGCCTCATTTGATGCATTACAATATTGCTTGGGGACACACATTTAGGACTCATGCACATAAGTTGTATGTTCTTCAAAAGAAAGTTGTCAGGTACATAACAAATTCAAACAATAGATCACCCAGTACTCCTTTGTTTTTGCAGCTACATATTTTGCCGTTTGATGAAATGGTTTGAATGTCGATCTCTTCAATATACATTTTTGTCTGATGTGTTTGTGGAAAATTCTTCCATCCTTCGTTATAATACTCGCCAGAGTAACCTCATCCATCAGCCATATGCAAGAACACTAACTACCTTAAATTCATTCAGAATAGTCTGTGTTAAAGAGTGGAATAAGTTGCCCCGTAATATAATTAATTCCACTACAGTGTCTCGATTGAAAATTTTGTGTTAAAGACACCTTTTCGACAGATTGAAATTAGGTACATGAATGTAGAAAATGAGATGAGGTAGCCATGTGTGAAGTATGCATGCATGTGTGTATGCGTGTGTGTATGTGTGAGTGTGTGTGTGTTGTGTTGTGTATGGGGGAGGTGGTATACGTGTACCTGTCTGCATTTATTATGTTGTATAATTTGTACATATGTTATACTCCATATGAATATGTTACACCTTGCCATATACTGTAGTGTACTGTGTAAAGGGCCCCCGACCACAAGCTGTGCTTCACTGGGGTCCCAAACCTATCATTCTGAATTTTTGCAGTTATGTCTTGTACTTTTGTTATGTTTGATTTGGTTTGAATAAACTGAACTGAATTGAATTTGTGATACAACTGATCTACACATAATATGCATCAAAAGTGATGTCTTCAACATTTTTTTAAATCACTGCTCCCAAAGGTAAACAGGCCCTTAACACCCTTATGTTTTTGCCGTCGAAGAAGCATAATCTGAGTCGAAAAGTCTTTTTCTCAGTCGGGGCTGAATCAATCTACATTCATGCAAGGTTTGCATCATCAGATTGTTGCTGACATGTACATATTGCTGTACATTGTAGGCCTGATTTGATACATTTGGATCGAAACGTTCTGCATTGCTTTCGCATGTATATGAAATCATCTCTATAGGCAACTTTGCAGGATTGGAGCTAGAGACGTCAGTACAGGCTGTAGGCCAAATCAAAACGTTCCCACCCGGTGCCAGGTAAAAATGTCAGAGGTAAAAATGTCAGAGGTAAAAATGTCAGAGGTAAAAATGTCAGAGGTAAAAACGTCAGAAGTAAAAATGTCAGAGGTAAAAACGTCAGCGGTAAAAATGTCAGAGGTAAAAATGTCAGAAGTAAAAATGTCACAGGTAAAAATGTCAGAAGTAAAAATGTCAAGTGAAAATATCAGAGGCAAAAATGTCAGAGGTAAAAAAAGTCAGAGGTAAAAATGTCAGCGGTAAAAATGTCAGAAGTAAAAATGTCAAGTAAAAATATCAGAAGCATAAATGACAGAGCTAAAAATGTCAGAGTAAATTTGACCGAGGTAAAATTGTCAGAAGTAAAGGTAAAAATGTCAGAAGTAAAAATGTCAGAGGTAAAAATGTCAGCGGTAAAAATATCAGAGGTAAAAATGTCAGAGGTAAAAATGTCAGAGGTAAAAACATCAGAAGTAAAAATGTCAGAGGTAAAAACGTCAGCGGTAAAAATGTCAGAGGTAAAAATATCAGAAGTAAAAATGTCAGAGGTAAAAATGTCAGAAGTAAAAATGTCAAGTGAAAATATCAGAGGCAAAAATGTCAGAGGTAAAAAAAGTCAGAGGTAAAAATGTCAGAGGTAAAAATGTCAGAAGTAAAAATGTCAAGTAAAAATATCAGAAGCATAAATGACAGAGCTAAAAAAAAGTCAGAGTAAATTTGACAGAGGTAAATATGTCAGAAGTAAAGGTAAAGATGTCAGAAGTAAAAATGTCAGAGGTAAAAATGTCAGCGGTAAAAATGTCAGAGGTAAAAATGTCAGAGGTAAAAACATCAGAAGTAAAAATGTCAGAGGCAAAAACGTCAGCGGTAAAAATGTCAGAGGTAAAAATGTCAGAAGTAAAAATGTCAAGTGAAAAATATCAGAGGCATAAATGTCAGAGGTAAAAATGTCAGAGTAAATTTGACAGAGGTAAAAATGTCAGAAGTAAAATGTCAGAAGTGAAAATGTCAGAGGTAAAAATGTCGGAGGTAAAAATGTCAGATTAAAGTTGACAGAGGTAAAAATGTCATAAGTAAAAATGTCAGAGGTAAAAATATCAGAGGTAAAGTTGTCAGTGGTCGAAATGTCAGTGGTCAAAATGTCAGAAATAAAAATGTCATTGGTAAAAATTTAGACGTAGAACTGTAAGAGGACGAGGTAAAAGTGACAGAGATTTTTTCTTCATATTTCTGACACCCTTCTCGTAACACGCGCTTTCCGTGCCTTCTCCTGACAAAGCATAGGGGAGACCGGAGAGATATGGAACACCCTTGTAACTTGAAAAAAAATGCTCGGCCAATCAACAATCCAATTATATCAGTAAAAAGATATAGACATATTGGCCACTATACAGTTCTACAGGTAGGTATTAAAAAAAAAAAACAACAAACAATTGTTTTTATAACCAATTTGCAAACAAACCTACCATTTCCACACTATTTTTTTTTTGTCATAAATATTATACAGGCATCTTCAACAATTTATTATCTATCCCAATAGACCAGTTTGTATCTCCACTTTGCGCATGAGCAGAAAAATGTCATGTGTACCAACAGGCATTTGGTTTGTAAATTCACTGAGATAAGTATCTGTGATGAAATGATTATTCATGTGATCCTTATCTAAATGGTGCCTGTCAGCACATCCACCTAACAGCAAGAATGGTATTTCGCAGTATAAAAGAAAATAGGCTGTTATAATTGCATTCAGTACAAAACAATGAGTGGATGCCTGCTAAATTGTCAACTGATGGAGTATTCTGATCACCTGCTCTAAACTCAAGTTCATTCTTTGTTTTGAACATGGATTCCATAAATTGTTACGTCGGGCAAGCTTATGCATTATGCAGCTTTAAAAACGGGTGAAGTGCGTAACCAACTGAGAAAAAAGAAAGGTCACTTGTACCATTGTGCATATGAGCTAATTACGAACAGGCTTTTACGTCTCTTATAAAAAGCCTTCTGTTCACAAATTATTCTTTTTTTTTGTCTCGTATCTTAATTAAAAGGTGTTTGTTTTATCACCAGTCTATGCTTTGTGATAATTTTACGAATTCTTTTGTGCATGGTTGTCCCGCTTCTCCCAAGGTTGTCCCATTTCTCCCCTCTTGATGTCCCATTTCTCCCCGGGGTGTCCCATTTCCCCCCAAATTAAGGGTTTAAGAAATCATTAATTACACGAAAATGTCTAATAGGGGTATCACTAAATACTCTTTTATAAACTTCAAATCTATAGTACATAGTTATTATCATGACCTAGCTTGACAAAATATCTTTAAAGTTACAACAAATCTTTCCTGATGATGCAAAAATACCCAATTTCTTCCCGGTCTCCTCTACACTTTCCTGCATTTTTTTTTCTCGCGGATACCCTCTGCGTTTCAAGGGAAAGGACCAAACCTCCCCACCCCCCCCCCCCCCACATCTCTAAACTATTGCAAATGGACATGATGGAGCATGTACAAAAATTGTCCAGAACGAAGACTGCATTCCTTCACGACCAGGACGGACATATGTACAAATCATTTCCCTCGTTTTCTTCACTTACAGGTAGAATGCGTATCACCTCAGATTAAAGTTGACAGAGGTAAAAAATGTCAGAGGTAGTAATGTCAGAGGTAAAAATGTCAGAGGTACAGATTTTTCTTCTCTTTTTTTTTTTGTTTTTTTTTAATACAGGAGAGTATCGTCGTTGAAATGCTTCCGCAAGCGTTTAGTTTACTTTTGTCGGTAAAATGGGTGGAACACTTTTTGTGCCAAACGAGCTTGTGTGATTCATCTTTTAAATCGAATATAAGTTCATTCTGAAGACGACTGATAACAACCATGTTCTTGGAATCCTTTAGTTTTCTTTTCGTATAAGCAGCATCCTTGATGATTGTGAGTCCTTGATCACTTGCTCTACTAAAATTGTCGGTCTGTATCAGTCTGGCAGAAAACGCGCAACTCATTATCTACGGAAGAAGGCCTCTTTATGGTAGCTATATCGCATCGATGTTATCTCTCAAGGGAACAAAAGTAACTTCATGTTGCAAGGTGATGGTGGAAAACCCAGGTCCTCCATAAGAAGGTCCATATCCTAATTCTTGGGCAGAAATTCAAGGGCCAACATGGATTTCTGTTTAAAGTATACTTGATAAAGTATATAATGAGAGGCAAAAAGGCGACCATTTCCTTCTTCTACGAACTGGAATCTGTATGTAACATGGTTCCTTACAAGTATTCAGTATTCATTAGTTCTTACAAACCACCATGAACCACTGGTCCTTAAGGTTACAAAATAGAGGCCCATCTACTAAGAATATCATTTCTATGATCTGAATCACACCTGGTGAGATCTATCATAAATGTGTCTACTAGACCAACATGAAGTATGGACTTGATCTCGATATCTAGAATTATAATGATCAACAGAAAATGACTACAATGAATGGAAGCAGATTAATAAGTAATGTACATCACTTCTCACTGGTTAAGATTCATAACAATACAATTTTTCGAGGAATGGGACTGGATAATTTACCTATTTAGCAAAAGTCAGACAGACAAATGAGCGTGGAGTCGTCCAGTTCAGAACAAACTGAAATGCATCAATACCTGGTGGTTATCACTGGCGGCATGTTATCCCCGTATGTTAAAAAAAATACCAACAAAAACAAAAAGGACCAGGAAGGTGTGAACCCTTATTTCGCGGACTGCCCTGGCCGAGGCAATTTCAGAGTTGACCAATTAACATTTTCTTAAACGGTAGAATGTAGAAAGATCAAATCTAGATATAGGTATGTGCCATACGTCCTCTTTTCCATTTCTTCTCCCTCGATCACTGCTATCCTAACGTCGTTATTAAAGTTTACCATAAAAAGGCGCGGTCAGACTGGCAAAAGATCGCAAAGTTTAAGATCGGGAGGTCTTCGCGATATTTTGTTTTCTAGTCACACTGGCAAAAGAGAATTTTGGCGGGGATGGCATAGGATGAAATATCCCTATTTGTAGTGGGAAGTTTGGTGGAAAGTTTGCGGTCACATGCACCTGCAAAACGTCGAGATGTTAAAAATCGCATTCTTAAACTTTTCGATATTTTTCCAATGTGACCGCGCCTCTTTTTTTTTTTTTTATCTTTTGCCAGTGTGTGATCGTGGCTATTCTACAAGCTTTGCTTCCCACTGGATCCTTCTCAAGTCTATAAAAAATATTATTTCATTAAACGGACTAACAACATAATTTTGTTTATTCATTGGTACATCAGTAATGTTTGTTGTGAAATTAAAGGCGTTTTTTTCTTCAACGTGAAAGAAGAAATATGTCTCAAGTTTATGCCAATATTGCAGCTATTTTGCATGTATTATGCAATGCAAGTAAGGTGTTAAAGTTCATTCACTTGAATAAAAACCGGATTTATTCATTTCATTTCATTCATTAAGTTTCCACACAAATCATACAGTGTTGTGTTTATAACATCCATCCATGACAATGTAAAGTAACATGAATTATAAGTTATAAGTTCAGTATTTACAAATAGCATTTACATAGCACAAAATCAATTGAAATCATTCTCAAGGGTACATTCGTGACGGATGAATAAAATAAATTGTGTGTGAGGGAACCTAGCTACATAGAAGCAGATGCTTGTGGGAGTAGGTTCCCCGAAAGAAAATCAAACACAGGCTGTTACACTCACACACACACTCTGCACGCACGCAAGTGTACCTGGACAAGCAGTGGCGTAACTACGGGGGGGGGGGGGGGGGGGGGGCACGTGCCCCCCCCCCTCCCCCCCCCCATCCCCACCCGCTGGTAAAAAAAAAATAAAAAAATACCAAAATGGTAATCTAAGGGTTAGTAACCTGCTTTTGAAATCGACATAAAAGAGTGATCAAGAAATGAGATATTTTCTAGGATTTCTTTTAACCATATCCCTTTCTATGCCAATGAGTTAAATGTGCACAAATTTCACACACAAACATATGGACTGGAATGAATGTGACATACAGAGGGTTAAAGAGGTATGTAGTGTGAAACATTGTTCAAAAAGCCCGGAGCCGACAAAAGATTGTGATTGAGCGTGATTCCTGGTTGGCATTCTGAATATAAGCAGGATGTGCGCAGTGTACTCAGAACATAATACGAACGGCAAAAAGAGTCGCTGCAATGTTGCGCAATGTGATATAAAATGTACACCTTTGTACCTTACGCTTCGTTATATCAAAGGTAGATCACTGATTTTGCAGTGTTGCTTTACATACTAGTCTATATTAAAATGCCTTGCATTGATAATGAAACTTAACCTGGACTATTTCCTAACTTTTCCATGACAATATAAAACACACACACACACACACACACAAACGTAATTAGGGGATTTTGGACATCTTTCCCCCGCTTGGTCACTTCGACGCCCCCCCCCCCCCCCCCGCTGGATACCTCCCCCAATCATGAACATAAACCGACACCCTTGAATACCAGTGGCGGATGGGGGGGGGGGGGGGGCGCACCGGACGTCTCCCCCCCCCCCCTTGATTTCCAAAGAGGAAAAGTATAGCAACAAACGGCAGTTTTTGGACTGTAAAATGTCAACATTTTCAAGCTCGCTCGCATTTAATCGTTATGCCATTCTCCTGATGTTGCTGCCAGTAATTGCCAGAAGTTGCGCCCCGTGCGCCCCCCCCCCCCCCTCCTTAATTTCCAAAGTGAAAAAATGTAGCTACAAACGGCAGTTTGGGGACTGTAAAATGTCAAAATTTTCAAGCTCGCTCGCATTTAATCGTTATGCCATTCTGCTGATGTTGCTGCCAGTGTTGCGCCCCCCCCCCCCTTAATTTCCAAAGCTAAAAGATATAGCTAGAAACGGCAGTTTTTGGACTGTAAAATGTCAACATTTTCAAGGTCGGTCGCTCCGCTCGCTCGCATTTAATTGTTATACAATTCTCCTGATGTTGCTGCCAGTAATTTGTCGTTTCACACCGCCATTCCATAATCAATGTAAGGAAAACTTACAATGATGCTCAATAACAGCGCTGTGGTGGAATGTATCACATTCCGTTGTATATTGAAGTCTCCATTAAATTTGCAGACTGACAGCGCACGCACACACGCGCACACACATACTGGTACGCACGCGCCCCTCAAAATTACTTTTCCATGAGGTGCCCCCCCCCCCCCCCAAAGTCTTGACCCACGGTACGCCGCTGAGGTACACACTGCCTAATTATAATTCAATTTCTTTATTTCCATCGAAGAGAAGGCGAAATCTATCCAAAATGGCATGTATACATAAGTAGCAGTGTATTCAAGCACATTGCATAGGAACATGAATATCAGAAATCATCATGTTTTGAATAGGGAGTTTAGGAGAGATGAAAGCATAATAATAGTCATCTTTTCTTTTTCTTTTTTTTTTTACTCCATATGTCTCCTATTTGGAAGAGTATTGCATCGATAATAGGCGTACAGTAAAATTAACATGTAGATCGGGATGGTTTGCGTTCTTTTTCCAGTATATATCACTGATTTTAAGCATGTTACAGGAGCTCTACTAATACTTTTACCAAAAAGTAACCTAGATTATACAATCTAGAACACTACAGAACCATCATAAGACTACTCATAAAACCAGTGGAAACTGTTTGATAACAATAATGATATAGATGTTCATGGTATTGATAATTATGAGTACAGTATTAAAACATGAATGAATGAATGAATGAATAAATGAATAAATAAATAAATAAATAAATGAATGAATGAATGAATGAATGAATGAATGAATGAATGAATGAATAGTAACAATGTATACTAATCAGATGCTAATCATGACTTTAGTTATGCTGGAGAGATTTAAAACTCTTTGAGCACTACCTGGTTTCCTATTCTTGCAAACATCTCTGTTGATAAACATGCAGGAATTGATAAAGTTAAATCCTTAAATATTGTTCCCAAAACATGCCAAAATCAGAAAACAAAGTGACAGAACCTATCACCCACCCGAGACATCAATTGTTTTAGTTTCTCTTTTATTTCTTCTTGCCTTTTATGACCTCAAGACTATCCACACAATGACGTGAAGTAGCAACCGTACATATAGACACAAGACTATCATACTCAGTACATAATTTGCTTCCAGTCCGTATGGTATAATGGTATATGGTATAATATGTAATATTATACCACATCATGTTGCTATAGTTCATTATAGCACTATCATTGAAATTTGATGAGAATACCATCAGACGAACGTGATCACTAGAAAGTAGACACTGTGTATTTTGAGTTTCTGTGGTGTCATTTCTCAATAACTTGCCAATTAACGTTTCAACATAACTCAGTAGATATGTATCTAAGTTATACTGCCTCTCCATTTCTTGCGTATTATCATACATTGATATAATAATGTAGAATATATTACTTTTTTTTGCATTATATGTTTTGTACACTTATATTCCTTGTTAATAATGAATATGAATAGATGAAATGAAATGAAACGAAACTTGCAAGTCTTACAGGAACCACCAACGGGAAAGTAGGACATCAAAATGTGCGTTATCCATTCATCCATTATCAAAAAGAGAGAGAAAAAAGTGCTACATTTATTTGTCAATTCAACAAAGGATTCAACGGTATGCTTGCTCGGCGTTCAATGACGGAGGAAGGCACAAAGATCACCCTCCATTAGCCCCTTCTGTGCCCTTATGTCACGTGATCTCACACACAAACCTATAAATATGGACATGAAATAAATGTGGCACGTAGAGGGTTAAAGAGATGGTACAGTATTGGTGGAGATGAGAATTGAGCTTTTAACTTTTTGCGAGATACCAAGAAAACACTTATTATACAGTACAGAGCATACCATTTTAAGAGGAATTCATATTGAAAACTTTCGCCCTAATTCACGCAGAAAATCCCAGGTAGCAGACGCTGACGAAAGTGAGTGCGTGTGGGGCGCGTGGTTAGTCGACACGTTAATGGGGGTGGCCTGCAGCACCGTGCATGGAGGGATATCATGTTCACATAATTTCACGCGTAGTGTGTTGTGTGTGTAGGCGACAGAAATCGGGTTGAATCTACAGTTGAGATATATTCTAGGACCTTATCATTCCTTAACAACATTATTTCAGTTGATTACCTGTGTACAACACGTGTATATAAGCGCCCGATTGCAGACAGCAGGTGGTAAGCGACCGTTGCAACTACATTATTACCACCTCCGAAGGAAATGCACCAGTCCAACTAGAGCCATCATCGAATAATGAGACGGAATGTGGAATATATTTGGTTGTTTTTGCTCCCAAACTTAACAGCTATGTTGTTCACAAGGCTGCTACGTATCTAGATAATGTCTCACATACAACGGTATAATCGTGATTATAGTCCCCCCCCCCCCCCCCGCCCCCCACCGCAGTGCACGTGCACTCGTGCGTTAAGTTAGGGAGGTAGGTAGGGTTTTGTTTAGTACGGACACGCAGCGGTGGGGACTATATCACGATTATGCCCATACAACTGTATCTGGATACATGTATTGCATTGAAAATGATATTTGGCGAGAAACAAAAGCTTGAAATCACAGGAATTCACACTGCTGACGACGGCAGACAGTGAAGGTCAACGGCTCAAATTTTCGTTGGTAGTCTCGTCACGTCATAGTTCTGTATGGATTGTACACGTTCCCTATGACAGCAATTGTGACTGGGTAGTCTAGCTTTACTGCAAATTTGCATCAGGACTGCTGAACCAATGAACAAGATTCTTATATCACAAAAAATGGGCAGAATCTCTACTTTCTGAAACCGTCCGCCCCAAGTTCGTGCGACCTTACGTTCTCGAGATGTCCCGTGTGGAAGTAAAGACGGCAAAATATGCTCAAATTCGTCAAATTTGGACTGTTCGCCATAGACAAATCTACTCATAAGGTACTTTTCTGAGCAAAATTGCGTCACTGCTACAAATAATGTTACAATAATATACACATAAATAACCCCAAAAGTGTCCACTTTCAGAATGCGGGAGCTCCAAGTTTGCTTCTTAAATAGTTTAAAAGTTATGGCAGACTTTGTGGAAAGATGCGTCGATTTTTGATCAGTTTTACGTGTTGTAGCGTTCGCGCGGAAGCGCGGTTTCGCAGATGACCGAAAGTTTTCAATATGAAAGTTTATTTGGTGAAAATCTGGTTTGGAATGACTGAAACATCCACAAACAAAGAAAAACAAAGCGATCGTAATAAAGTGTGGGTCCCACACTTTATTAGAATCGCTCTTTTTTTTTTATATCTCAGCCATTTCAAAACCAATTTGTATCAAATAACGTTGAATTCCTCATAGAACTACATGCTCTTTCATATTGCATAGGAGGTTTCTCATTATCTCACCAAAAAATGTTAGAAACCTGAAATTAGGTCACAACCAAAACTTTACAATCCCTTTAAAATTCGCTTCCACAATTCTAGGTGCTCGAATAGAGGAAATGAGAGGGGTATATCCTACTGCATTGTCAGTATTACAATATCCATTGCGTTTGTTGTACTTTCCTATTGGTATATCGGGGGAATGCTCTAAAGCTTAGTCTAAGTCATGTATTTGAGCACTGGGGGTTGCATAAAATGGTCACAACGTTGCATAATGCTTGTCATGCGAAAAAAAAAACCAACAACAACAGTGTAATGTTACCGGCTCCAGAAACATTTTAAGTACTACATAACGTAAATGAGGTACGTCATGCAGATTGACATGCACTAGTAAATGGGAGCTGATGCAAGTCTCGTGTGTTTGTATACTCTCAGACAGTTATGAAGGAAAAATTCATCTGATCAGAGTATAACAAAGCTGACACTGGCTTTGCAGCTGAAAACGTGCCCTTGAACGCTCACCACCATGAAGCAGCAGTAGCACAGAAAGAAAAGCCCCATACAATTTTTGTTTGCCGTTGTTCAATCTCCTGCTGGGTTTATTTGCATTCTTTCGCTATAATACAACTATGTCGAAAAGTTACCAGCTGCATCGTGAGCATTTTCCTCTTCAACTTTGTTTGTTTGTTTTTATTGTTCCACATTCCACGTTTCAATAGATAAACCATAAACATAACAAAAAAAAGTGCATGGGTAAATTGTCAAATACAACATTAAGACAATTAAACATGTGAAATATGAGGAGTCTACATAAAAGCATTGCTTGTAGGGTGTAGATTCCCAGATGCTGATATGAGATAAATTCTTACTTGATATTTACAATTTAAAGGAATGACATAAATATAAACGTCGAAGAATATCAACTGAAGGGATTCTCAGTTTCATGTAATCCACAATAAGCCAGTTCGGGGTTAGCTCATGGGCACATGGGTACAAATGACCTTTCTTCTTTCTCAGTTGATTAGGCACTCCACTAATTTCAAGCGACAGAAGGCATGAGCTTGCCCAACGTAACAATTTATGGAATTCATCAGTCATGTTCAAACAAAGGATGAACTTGCATAGACCAGGTGACCAGAATGATCCTTCCATTGGCATTTTGGAAAGCATCCATTTCATTATTTAGCATTGAATGTATTAACAATCTTTTTCTATTGATATTGTCAGAACCCGCTTTTGCTGTCAGGTGGATGTGCTGGCAAGCACCACTTATAGGGATCAGTTGAATAATCATTACATTACAGATGCTTATCTCAGTGAATTTAAAAACCACCATGCTCTGCTGGTACAGATGACCTTTTTCTGCTCATGCTCAAAGTGGAACCCCGAACTGGCTTATTGCTCTACCCTCAGCCCACCAGACAGCACCACTATGTGTAAGTTGTATAGAAAACAAGATAATAGTCAGTATGTCCCAGGTCTATCGTAAGGAAAGTATAAGTTACATATGGTTCTTATAACGGAAATATGTCTACAAGGAATTACCTTAGATCAATGTATTAGAAGATTCCCCTTTTCTTACAATTAAAAAAAAAAAAAACATAGAGGTTTACAAAGAAATCCTACTTTCAGCCAATCGGGCTTCTCTCCTTGGTTACATAACCGGTTTTATGTATTGTCTGTGATTGAGAAAAAGAAAGGCTGACAAAAAGAATCATCTTTTAGCCATAGGAATTAACCAACATTGCGGAAGTGATATTTGACCAATTCTTAAGGTGGTTCAAGAGGTGGAGTGATAACTCAGTCTCATTCCCCTTGATCGACCATGTGCGATACCGCTACTCAAAAATATTTGAAGTATGTACCAAGCTGAATCTACCTCTATATAGGAAGACAATTGATTCATGTCTCATTGCATAATGACCAGCCACTCTAGGCATCTGCTAGGGAAGATAATATACATATATATATGTGTATGAAGAGTTTGTTCGCAAAAACCGATAAGTCCATTTTTGAAGATTTTGAAGTACGGTCTCTGTCATAAAGTACAAAATAATACCTTTTAAATAATATATTGGTCACTACATAATAAAGGTACATTTTTAAAGTTATGGTCAAAAGAAGCAAAAAGTTTCTTATTATTCTCTTTATTTTTCTTGACCTTTAATCGCAAATATATCCATTTGGGAAATATCGACTTATCGGTTTTTGCGAACAAACTCTTCATATATTATGATGGCAATTAGTTTGCGTCACCCCTGCCTATAAAATATGAGCGGAACATAATGGAGAAAACATGGGAATGCGCAAACAGTAGTGATTTTGTATATTTCAGATATGGAAAATAAATGCAATCTAATGAACTAAAATATAAATTTCGCAAATTTTGCTGAAGTAGAAAAAATGGACATATCTGGAGACTAATTAATTCTGACATTTGAAGATTTGTACCATGGCATATCGGTTTCATTTGTTGCAATTAATCTGAAAAGTGATAAATTCGCTTTCCATGAGGGTACTATTCCAGACACTTTTACAACATACAGCTCAAATTTACACTTTGGCACATATTTCTGAAGATTGAATTTTGTTTTATGCTTTATCACTATAGGTGAAGTTTCAATCCTTTCATTAGATTATCAAGCAAAATAATAACTCGACATTTTATGCTGGGGTTCAAAATGAATCTTCAGATTGCCGACAAGAAGAGGCGTAGGAAGAGGAAGGAGAGCTACGGCATCTACATCTACAAGGTTCTAACTGAATTGATCAGTGTTTTAGTAGTAGCCATGATTAAAAAAAAATCATAGGCGTACATACTCGAATAACAAAGCAGTACTCGCTGCATGCTATAAGGATTAGAACCAACACTTGCTGTCGGGCGAAAGCTCGGTGGTCTAGTGGAGATGACGCCTGTCCGGTGATTAGGAGGTCGTAGGTTCGAATCCTGCTCGAGTATGTACGCCCCTGATTTTTTATCATGGCTACTACTAAAACACTGATCAATTCGGTGCTTATTTACGTCGATGTAGGGCAATTTGTCAATCAGTTGCAATGAAAACATCTCGACGGAAGAAAAATTTTCATGAATTTGAATATATTATATTATATTATATTATATTATGTTATATTATATTATATTATATTATATTATATTATATTATATTATATTACATTATTATACTATTATTATTTTATCACATTATGTTATATTACAGTATAGTATAGTATAGTATAGTATATTACGTTTATTGTTTATATTTTGTCATGAATAAGTTATTGTATCATCTCATTTTAGAATATATCATAAATATATGTGTCATCTCAGGAAGAGAGAGAGACAGAGAGAGAGAGAGAGAGAATAAAGAAGGTCATGATTAATCCTTTCTATGCCATGTATTTTGGAAAGTGTGTCAGTCGGCACTCATCCACACTGTGAATACCTGATTTCAAAGAATTATTTTCAGTTGTACTGAAATGTCAGATTTAAAGTGAAAAAAAAGAACAATAGAAAAGTCTAAAATACGTATTATTTAAGTGACAATTCTCCTTGCAAAAAAAAAAAATTGTCAAATCTCTTTTAACTGGATAGAATGTTTACAGCCAGTTGAAATGGTTCGAGGGCAATGTGCTTTACTGACGAAACATAAATGGGGTGCATTTCACGAGACCGACACCCACGAGTCATACAGCCACGAGTCACATCGCTCACAAGTCATACAGCCCATGAGTTATACAGCCCACGAGTCATACAGCTCACAAGTCATACAGGCCATGTGTTATACAGCTCACGAGTCATACAGCCCATGAGTTCGACACTAAACTAACAAGGTCCACGAAGCCCCGTGTTGTATCTGTCGTTTTTACCTAGTGTCGAACTCACGGGCTTTGTTTGCCTGGTGTCGAACTCATGGGCTGTATGATTCGTAAGCTGTATGACTCATGGACCTCTTTTCAATGTCGAACTCATGGGCTGGATGACCCCCAGAAATGCTTAACAGTCTTCAGTTTTCACCACTTCACTCTTCCTTTGCCAATCATCGTAAATACTAATGAAGGAAGGAGGCTTTCGCTTATGATAATTCACCAATATGGCTGACATTATTAGCTGATTGCAAATATAAGCTCAGGGATATACCTGGCTTAGAATTGTTAATTTCATGTGTAAGTCGCATTTTATGGTTACGCTGTGACCTTAATAGCATCCGCAAGAATTTCAAGGGTTGGCCTGTAATATCATTATGAATCATTGTTTGAGTGTATGACAAGAGAACCGTTATGCATATGGTGTGTAGACGACTAATTAAGCTAACAGCTTTTGTGATATGGCGTCAGTGCCAGTATTGCCATAGTAGTTGGCAATAGATGTAGAGGATGTGAATATGGATAGGACGAGAGGGGAAAAAACAACAACAAGCGGACAACAAATTAAAGCGAGTGATGGGCTAAATTCTGTAGATATTTTGCATCAACGGTCGAAATCGGGTTTAGATTATTGAAGTGCTTTGCCTCGATGTGAACTTCAAGTAGACAATGTACTCTTATCAAAAGAAGAAAGCTATTATATTTTTAGGGAAAAAAATGACCAATTGGTAGGATGAGACGAAAAGTACGAGGGCATAAAAAGTTAAGGGCAGTAATGGGCTAAATTCTACAGATATTTTGCATCTTCTCTTCGATCCAAATTGGGTTTTTGTCAATAAAGGACGTTGCTTCGTTGTGAACTTTAGGCAGACAATACCTTGATTGAAAAAAAAAACCGTACTGTTTTGAGAACGAAGTATTCTATTTGAATAAAAATATGCTTTATGAAAAGAAGTACGCTATTTGAGAAAAAAAAAGACCTCTACTTGAAAAGAAATACCACACCAAAGAAACTCGCTTTATGCCTATTAGTTCAAGGGCAATCGACCATTTCCCTGTAGAGTCATGCAACACCGCCCGAACAGTGTTTCGAGAGTTCTGTTGAAAAACACACAACCAACATGAGGTTGATAATGCTCGTATTCCACAGCGTCACTCTACAGCTGAGTGTTTGAAAAGTGATGAGCCCTACCTTCGTACAGGTGGAATTAACGACGCCTCTCACCTTCTAAACCCCTGCGCAGCTACTAGGTCACGCAGAAAAACTCGAATTACGGAACAAAAACTGACGTGGCTTTAAGCGTTATTGTAAATTGCACTTCACATCAAAGAATGATAGTGATACATGTTTTGTAGCTTTACCTGAAAAAGAGAGAGTTATGTGCACAACGAAGCAAGAATGGGTACATGTGATATTTGTAGAACGGTGCAATAGCAGTCACTGTAAATTTGACATGACAGTTGAGATGAGATGCTATTAGTTCATGTGTATATAATTGTATTTGTTTCAATTCATTTATTGATATTACATGACGAATCAGAAACATACACGCGAAATATTTCATACACTAGTCTAATCAGATAAAAAGAAACATAAAAAGCGAGGATTGTCCATCGGCCATATCTACAGTATATACGCACACACACACACACACTCACAAAATTATGTATATATATGTATATATATATATATATATATATATATATATACATATATATACATATTATATATACATATATCGACATACATTCATTAAGGATCGTGTCATTTACTGAAGCGTATAAGATCAGCAGCAATGTAATCGCCTGCCTACAAAGCTCTTTCTCTGTTTCTTTCTTCATCCCTCTGGGTGGATAGAGATACAAAATTTCACCGTGTAAATTTCTGTGATGATGATATCTAGGATGATAGAAGAGGAGATAATCGCTCTACCACTTCTGCAGCCATGGAAGGGATTGCTGGTTCCTGTGTCTACTCATACACACTGCTGAGAAGTATAAAGACAATTCGCCATGACAGAAATTCATTACCTGCTTTTCATCATGCCTGTATCGACAGCTGATGAATAATTGATTTTTTCATCGTTTTAATCGACTAAAGTGCTTTGTCCTGATATTATGTACTGTAGAGTCGAGAGATACGGCATGGTTGGTAGTAACACCCGCCCCCGTTGTTTACTGCTGAGTAATTCAATGTGTTGTGTAGTATATTGGAAACAGTAGTAATGTAATATTGAATCAAATGCCATGTTTTTCTTTCTCTTCTTGGAGTGTATAAGGAGAGAAAACAAGCACTCATTCATTTTCGGTTGATTTCTTTCATAGTCTTCGATTGACATGAGTTTAAGATCAAATAGAAATTCAATTTTGTGATGATACCATCCTCTTGAAATGGGAACACAATGTAAACACAATGTGAACACATTGAGAACTCAGTGTGAAATACCTTCACACTGTTTAATTCGAGTGTTTTAGCAGTGTGAACACATTGTGAATCATCAATTCACAGTGTGACACAGAACATTACCATGTGAACATTCTTGAAAACCACACCACAGTCACTGTGGTGTGGTTTTCACAGAATGTTCACATGGTAATGTTCTGTGTCGTGTGAGATCATCTCCACACTGTTGAATTTAAGCGTTTTCACATGTTTGAGTAGTGGACTATATTGAAAACACTGTGAACACACAGGGGGACACTGTGCTCTTTCCAGTATAGGGATACTTTTTTATGTCTCCTACTTAATGGGTGTATTTTCTCTGCTCAAAATATTTTAAAAAAATGAAGATTATTGACATATGAAAGGAGAGCTGCTCAACACTCAACCCACGCAGGATTTCCAAAGTTGAAAGTGTCTTTTCTGTTATCTTTTAGAATGCATACCTTTTGATTTTTTTTTAATAATCTTACATCATAATCACACACGATTATCCTCCGACCTACGATCGTGAAGCTGTATAGTTTAAGTAAGTTTTCATAAACTATCTTCCTTTTATCATTGAAAAAAGGCGTTTTAACCAACTGACCCTTTGAGTTTGATTTTAACAAAAATTCAAAATCAATCATCCTTAAGCCTTCCGTCCGTCACTGCAGTCCTGGTAGCAGGTCACTCCGTTCATTTGCTCCTTCCAATTCCGTTGGAATTCAAAATAGATTTTGTTAATCTCTGCAGTCACCAACTTCGGAACAACTTAACATGAAAAGACATAGCTTACACAAAGATTGCGTTTTCCATCAACCCAAAAACCTTTCAGTTTAACTAGAATTCTCTTCATGAGTTAAATAATCCCTTGTTCTTTATGCCAACGGAAAAATACCCCTAAACTTCCCTATTCTATTGCTATAATTCTCACGGATAACGCTCCCGCCTCCCCTCATATTTTTCCCCTATTATCACATTTGGGTGTTTTTTTTTTCTGTGTGAATCTTCAAACCACTTAACTCAGACAAGACTCGGTGTGGTATTCTGAAAATCTTCCTAAGTTTCTTCCTAGATCAAAAAGTTAGGAAGTGCCTAGGAAAGACAAAATTGGTATTCTGAAATTTCTTCCTATAGGAACTTCTTAATGGAAATTCGGCCATCCTTATCCACGCCCACGTTGCAGCTTGCTATATCTTAACAACGTACTTAGGACAGGGGTGGGGCTTTCCTAAATATCTTTCTTCCCTTTCTTAGTGCATTCTACAATACCAACTTCTTCCTTAGTCAGAAATTTGCATATTTCATCCTCAGTTTCCTCCTAAATTTAGAAAAAAATTAGGAAGGCATTTAAGGAAAAACTTTGGAAAATTTTCAGAATACCACATAGGAAAAAATCCTGACTAAGGAAGACATTTCTTCCTAGGAAGGATATCAGAATACCACCCTAGAATACCAACGGCTTCCTAAGTCAGAAATTTGCATATCTCGTCCTCATTTGCATGTCTTCCTAAGTTCTAAGTTTTGGAAAAAAAACTTAGGAAGAAACTTAGGAAGATTTTCAATTTTTGTATTAAATATATTCCTGTCTGAGACTTTTGAATCTATAAAAGTTATGGAATAACAGGAGCATAAAGTGGAGATGTGTCACTTGTTGAAAATCTTTAAGGCCTAACTTATTTCAATTTGTCATTGTTTCTTAGTTCAATGTTGGTCGTATTGCCAAAAGAGCATGCATGCAATTCAATTTTAAATATATATATATATATATATATATATATGTATATATATATATGTAAGCGTAATATGTGAAAGGGACATTTATTTCAATGATAAAAAGTATAGGAATTCTAAGTTTAAAAGTAGGTAATACGATTAGAAGTCATAGAACTGTGTCAAAGCATTTTTTCCTTCGTAATCAACACCTGTAGTACATTTTTCTTAAACATTCATAATGATGTGTATTTTGTGTACCTGACCTTGTAGAAGATGTCGCCATGCATGCACGCTGTTTTTATCTATTATGTCTGCGTTTGTTTTATGTTTATGGAAAGTTTCACTTTCCTTTGTTTTTTATGTGCCCTTTACGAAAGAATAATGTATTTTTTTATTTAGTGAATATTTGGACGACATACGCATCAAACACGTGAAAGGACCTCTTGTTGGTGTTTTCCATGCTATTAAAAATCTCGATGTTGGTAAGAAGGAATTTCACAGCTTCCCTTCTTTATGACACTCATTTGAAAATCTTCTTTAGCAAATCAAAATAAACAAAATCACATTCATTGTGCTCTCATCCCGTTCCAGAGGAATAAAGATGGTGGATTTGAAAAAGCTGCGCAGTGGAAGAGAGTCGAATTATGGCGCCCTCATCGAAGATGAGTCCGCAAGAGAGAGTCCTGAGAATCCGTTGAACATGGAGCGCCAAAGCAGACTGCGCGGTGCGCGTAACAGGCTCCTCTTTGCTATGACTCTCTGCATTTTACTACTGTTGGCTGAAGTCGTGGGTAAGTTCGTCAGGATGTGCGTTTGACTCTCTTAACTTTGTCAAAATACATTTCGCCTTTTAAGAAGCATTTTTAATGACCCTTTCACTGACCAATAGTTCTTAATTGTCTGCATAGCTTCTTGCGCTTTTGCCTGCAATTGACACGATTGAACTTGTTTGCACCTAAGCAAAAAATTCTTTCTCAAAACCTCAGTCTTTGAGGTGAATATTGAGGAACAAAAATCGCAATGTATTTCAGTGCAATCATAAAAATTAGAAATACGAGAAAATCGCTTTATTAGGTGACTTGATCAGGCTCTATGAGAGACGGACTTTACGTGAAATGATAATAGTATGGATGTCCTTTCCTTCTTGTCAGATGATATGAGACGGGATTGTCTGAATGGTTATCAATTTTTGCTTACCGTGTACTTCCAAGATGCTTTTGAAATACCTTTTTTTTTTAGGTTTTTATACCCCTCTCGTCGAAAGACTTAATTATCTTAATGGTCTTATTTATACGTACATTACAAAATCAATGGAAGACCCGAGATTTATTTCAAAGTTAAAAGATTCGAGACCATTTTCACCATATTTCTAAATTTCCCTTAACTATATTTCTGGTGTGATTTCTGCTGGTTTTCGATATATCCGTATTTCACCCACGTTGCTTTTCAGTTGGTTCCTCCAGTTTTTCATTAATCAGGATTATTTTGTGAAACTGGCATACTAACCATGTGTATGTAACATGGAAGAGTTCTTTTCCAAAAGGTGCTAAATCCACTTTTGATTGTAAGGACATTTTTTTTTTTTTTTTTACTCAACGTGCTTCTAATTTTCATGCAATGACTATGGTCCATAGTATCCCATCATACGATGAAAAAAAAAAAGTCTTGACGGAAAGCTAACCAGCCTGGCCTGACTTTGGGGTCAAAATGCGGTCACGCGTGCGCGCGGGTTTCTGATTGGATCCTGCCGGATTTAGCAGCTTTTGGAACAGAACAGAAATGGATTTAGCACCTTTTGGAACCAAAGTAATTTTTCATTGCCTGATTTTGCCATTTTCTCACAAGAATGTCTATTTTTTGAAGAGGTTACTGTGTAGGACCGCTAAAGATGGATACATTTCTGTTGAAAAGTCCAAAATGATGGAGCATGAATTAAGCACCTTTGGAAAGGAACTCTTCGTATACGTGGATATAAGAACTATACGAAGTGTATTCTCTCGAAAAAAAAACAACAACATACAAATGCATTCGTGAACATGAAAAAAGGTTTAAAAGAAATCATGAAAATTGAACTTCCGTTTAAACCTTAATAGCGTGAAATAAGTGAAATTAAGCAAATTGTCACAAAACGAAGAATAATATGTGATCTTTAAAAGTAGGCCTACCCTTTTTTGTACATGCTAGAATGTTTAAATAAAATCAGTGGGAAGAACTTTGTAACACTGGACTTTCAGCTGTTAAATTTTGGTTCTGTTTTTGTTTTTTGTTTTTTAATCTGAAAATCACCTTCCAATGTTGTTTGTCTTAACGTGACTAGTGATCAATATTGTAAGCCAAATATAGACAGTGTATCTCCTTGATTTCTGGTGGAAAAAAAAAAACCAAACAAACAATGCTCTAGTTCCACTTCATAAATTTTAGGCTGAATCAATCTCATCTTTATTCTTTAGGAATCAGGAACAAGGTTATCAAACTAAATCTGCGTTTACCTTCTTTCTGCATCAATGTGTTTATAAGCGGTTTCTTCATTTTGTTGTTTTTAGGTATCAAGAATAAAGTTAAAGTAAAAAAAAAAAATCAGCATATGCTTTTATTTTATATGTCGTTCGCTACTGATTTCATTTTCTCCCAGTTAAATAATAAATTTGCAAATGATAATACAAATTTGTACATTCCTCTGCTTTTTACTTTGCCTATGAAGCCAGTTATTTTGAAATAGCACGAAGTAATTCGAAATCTGCATCAAAATTTAAAAGTGGGCATGATGTGTGGTGACGTGTGATGCGTAAATCTGCTTAAATATTAATAGCCTGATTCCTTTTTGTTATAGCGGTTTGTCCAAACAAATAAACCCAATGGATGTGATGGAAGACAACATTGTCAAGTTGATAAAGCTGAATAGAAGCAATCCATTTATATTTATTTCCTTATCGGGAACAAAATACTATTACTACTGTTATTGCTTCTACTAGTACTTCTACTTCTACTACTACTACTTTTACCTCTACTGTTACTACTTCTACTTCTACTGCCACTACTACTACCTCTACTTCTACTGCTGCTGCTTTGCTACTACTTCTACTTCTACTACCATTTCTATTAATACAACTACTTCTACTACTGCTGTTACTAAAACTAATTCTACTTCTTCTTCTTCCACTTCTCCTACTACTGCTTCTACTTCTACTACTGCTGCTGCTACTACATCTTCTTCTTCTTCTACTACTACTACTTCTACTACTACTACTACTACTACTACCACTTTTACTGCTTTCAAAACAAATTGGCATATTCTTTTGTCAATATATTTCTACCACTTTCTTTCTCTCTCCCTTTATTCATCTTTGTCTCTGAAAGTGTATGATGTCTATCTGTCTCTGTTCCCATCTATTTTGCTATCTATTTGTCTACCTACCTGTATGTATTTTTTGTATCAATCAACTCACGTATTCAATCATCGAGCCTCCTAATCATCTTCGCGCCGTCTCTCCCCTAGGGAGTATACTGTCCGGTAGCCTAGCTGTGCTGGCCGACGCGGGGCATCTCTTGACGGATGTTGCTACATACGCCATCAGCCTGATCTCGATTTGGCTCGCCAAGAGACCTACTTCTGAAAAATTCACCTACGGCTGGCTTCGGGCGGGTAAGAAGGTGTCGCCTGCTTATTTTCCGTCGGCGGCGTGTGGCGCTGCGCCGTTGAGAAGCATCGATATTTCGAACAAATGCAACATGGTATTTGATAAATTACTGAAATAGGTGTTTTACTATCACATTGGACATAGCTACTATCCATCTTCTAATACCATGAATAGTGATGACACAGTGCAACAATACAAATATTACAACATGATACTTGTAATGTATTTCAATCGAAAATGACATCAGATATTGTTACTATTGCAATGAAAGCAAAGTATGGCTTTGTAAGAGATATAGAGACACTTTAATAATAACTCCATTATCATGATTAAACCAGGAATATCTAAACTATGCCTAATTAATCACTTACTTTTTCGCAGTCTATGGAGTTTTTAATACAACATTTGATTGCTATTTGAATCGATCACTTATCAAAGCAAGTCATGTAGTACGACAAATTTCGGTACTGATATGATTAGTCATTATATGGTTATGCTTCATTTCTATATCGAAATACACTTTCATTTTGCGTTGGTAAATACTTTCATTTTTCTCCACAGAGGTGCTTGGTGCGCTATTTTCAGTCATTCTCTCTCTTGGACTAGCTGTAGTTCTCACATACTTTGCTGTAAAGAGGATCATAGAAAAGGATTATGATATCGACGGGGAGGTCATGTTAATTATCAGCGTCATTAACTTTGTGGGAAATATTATGTAAGTATATCGGTTCCTTCCTCTTCTTAATATTTTTTGTCTTTGTTCTAATCGCATATTTCTCTTGTGTAAACTCAATGTGTTTTTAGTCACTTTATATTCATACTTTTGTCTACCCATACATGATTGCATTTTCGTATTGGTTTTAGGGGAAAGCATATTGCAAGTATACGATTACTCATTTCTTCATTTCATTGTGTTTATATGACATTTCGACGTTTTGAGAATACATGTATGTACTTTTATTTGTATATCATTTGTTCGTTTCTCGTACTATGTTTGCACACTGGTTATCTTTGTTGAAAATGAAACAAACGAAACGAAACGGATACTGCAAGAAATAGAAAATTTGTAAAGAAAATTCCGTGAAATATCACTTCTTTGTTATTTTGACAGATATGACAACTTGCAATGATCTGATATCAAAACAATATCAATAGCTGTGAGCAACAGTGTAGCTGCTCACAAACCAGAGCATTAACTCCAAAAATATAATGAGTTGATCTTCATCTTGTTCATGTTGTCGAATTTATGTCATCCGCGCTACTTTCTTTGAAAGATTTCAAAAAAAAAAAAAGTTAAGAAGAAATTCACAATAACTATTATGTTACGTTTCTCTTTAATTCTTGAATATTTTAATTATTATCATGATTACCATCTATTATTTTCTTACTTATTTGTGATGTCAGACTTTCCGTTTGTACGTTGTATTAACTGCATCCCAGTAAATTATTGTCTTTGTTATTTTGATAATTCTAAGTATTTAGCCCTTCACCAAATTCTCCTATGAGACAAGTACTGTCTGTGTGTCTGGGTGTGTGTTTAGTATGTGTAGATGTACTTATGATTGTGTTGTGTTTGTTTGCGTATTTTTACTGCATTTGAAATTTAAGACCCCCATTCCGTCACACCGTCAGTGCCATTATAGTAACTAAGGCGAGGAACTTGACGTTTTCTGGGCGTACAGCGTGCCGGGAAATAGGAGGGGTGGGGGTGGCGGGGGCGTACGTCGACTGCACATTATCCATTAGCCATGCCACTACACAAACCTGCGTGCTGATTAAAGCGATCGCAACGACACGATGTCCTCACTTGACGTGTGAATCATGGAGGAGATATGGCAAAGTAGCCTTTATGACGCGCGTCTTATTTACAGCAGTATGGATAATTCAGGAGCTTCATCAGTCCATTAATGGTAATTAGGTAAAAAAAAAAAAAGGAACCCCCTGCAGTTCCCGTGCAGCCTTGCGTATTCAGCTCGTGTAGAACGGGATGTGAGAACTTATTCATATCGCGCATGCGCAGTCATATTTCACCATGACGATATATCCGCGATAGGAAGGGCGTTTCCATGGATACGGTAGCAAACAAGCTTCGGCATTAGTTTCAGGAAAGGTTACAGTGTCTTGTGATTGTAATGACAGCAATGAAGATCCTTTTTTATTATTATTATTCCAAGCGCTACCCTTGGTCTATCCTCCCCTCAGATATTTCGTTTTATATAAAAAGGGTTTATAATCTTATGATATCCTTGATATCTTTCAAATCTAGCCGCTCCAATAACCACGTAAGAAAATAATAAAATATCAAGAAGCTGTCAAAACAGGAACAGTGTACACGAACACTGACGAATCAGCAATATTTTCACATTCTGGGATTAGGATTATCAGAGACGATTCAAGCATTCCTTTGATAAAACAGAAGTTCCATAGGGAGTCACGTGAAGGAAAAATATTTAAGTTTTTTTTTTTTCTGGTTATATTGACGCAGTCCAAACAGTCTAAAATTAGCCGAATTCTATCTCCCTATCTTCTGGACATGCTCCTTTGAAACTTAAAGACTGTCAGCTAGATTGATTGATCGTTTATTTCATCTTTCTTCTCATTTATCTTCCCTTCTATCTATCAATCAAATCTATGTCTGCCTGTTTATCTGTCAATCCGTCTGGATGTCAATAACAGTCAGATTCTTCAGCTACAGTGCGGTCTGTGTTGCTTTGAATCTATGGAAGGAGAAGGTCGTGGGGGCCTCCACCACGCCCACCGCCACGGCCACGGCCACAGTCACGGCCCGCTAACGGCCGAGGGAGCGGAAGACCATATGAATGTCCGAGCTGCGTGTCTTCACATCTTGGGTGATTCCCTATTCGGGTTTGGTCTCCTCGTTGGCTCACTTATCATTTACTTACAGGTCCGTCCTTGGGGGGAAAAACACCTCCCAATGTCTTTATTTAAATTGTTTTGTTCTGTTTGACTCTTTGCTTTCATGTGCGCCTTTTTAATCATTTACTGAACATGTTGAAGATTTTATTAATTTGTGTGATCGAGTCCATGAGCGGGGATGTTGTTCATTCAGCAACAATTTAAACAATAATTAAATGTCGTTCTCTTTCTCTGTATATTCGTTGAATTTCATATTTTGAGGCAAAATCTTCTAATCCATTAGAGAACTTCTTGTGGAGGTGACATAGGTCATGTACAAGTTTTACATTTCGTCTGTTTTTAAGTGCTTTCTCTGTAAAGCTATGATTAAACTGACTGATTAGCGGAATCAAAATTATTTGAATGAAATCTTGAATATTATTTGAAGATACACGGGAGAATGTCAAAATACAGATTTGAAGGTCACATCAATGATTGCGCGCATATCATATGAATATTTTCCCGCAGATCTTCATGGAATCCAATTACATATATATATATACGTGAAACATATTAAGGCGTATAGGCCTACGTGTGCAAACAATGGCAGCCACAGCACTACAACAAATGGGATCGCTTTTCCTTTGACACACCACGGTGATTTCATTTTGGGGGTAATAAGACAGCTGAGATTTGGACATGACATCACTTTACTGATAATCTGATAACTTATGAAAGAAAACACGTGATATTCACCAAAATTTGAGATACAAGATCTTGTCACCCCCGCGACGTATTGTCCTTCATTTGTGATAAATTCAGAAGGTAAATTGTTCCAACACAATGACACACGGCTTCAATATGACTACAACAGTCTGAACTATTTGGCATATTTTTATGTTGTCTTTAACTGAATTACTAACAGAAAGTCGTTATATAGATAATAAGTAGTCCTATAATTTGTATGATGTTTTATGTACTACTTAGTTTTGTGTGTCTCATTAACATTGCTTACAAAATGATTACATTTACAGTTGATTTTGGCATATCCTGTTTCCAAACATGTTGATATCTTTCATCTTCCAGGAGAGTCCGAAGATTTGATGAATACCAATCATAAACTGCGAACAATTGAATTTTGATGCAACATACAAGAACCAACTTCACAGAGTGAAATCTTACCTCGAAGAATGATTTCATTGTTTTAAAAACGATATGATTTCATTGTTTCAGTTCAAGACCATTCTCTCTTTTCCCCAATAGCCAACTTTGAAGATTGTGGATCCGATACTTACGATTATATTCGGCGTCATCGTACTGCTTACACTCATTGGCATTGTCAGGGATAGTACGAACATTTTAATGGAAGGTAAAAAAAAAAAATATAGCACTAAAATCCTCAAGCCTACTCCTTTTCTCTCTTTGTTCCTTTTCACTCTCTCCTATTCGCAAGGTCTCTTTCTTTTCTGCAAGCAAGGCCGCTGTATTGAATTGACGTCGAAAGACGATAAATATAGTCGATACCTGCATTATATAAAAAAAAGAGCAAAATCAATCAAGGTAAAAGCAAGAAAAATCCTTCTGACAATGTCAGGTAACTGTACTGTTTACAATGGCCAGATTTTTAAGTATTTCAGTTATTCCTTGGTAATAATATTGTTTAAAAAATGCACTTAGGCTTTATCATATTTTTGCACGCTTACGGTGCGATGTATTCGGTTTCGATTCCTTTTTCATTCAAATCATATTGCAAAATATCAGTATATTTTTTTCCAAAGTATTGATTCAAACTGTTTTACGACTTCTTGTGGCTTTTTGTATAAAAAGAAAAATACTGCTTTTCTGAATATTGTGTATTCAACAAATTGCAAATAATGGTAGTAACGTCTAACCTCAACGAAAGGTCATATTATTGTAAGCTCTCTGTGGTAGAAAACTTATGGGATTATAGATTGCAGGTTCTATGACTCTGAATTAACTGAAGAGACTTGGTATACACTAATTGTAGTAGCTCCATGCACGTATGTATAAATATTACATGTCTTCTCTTAAAGGGAAACCACGACATATAGACTTTGATGACGTCAGACGCAGGCTGGTAGAGATCGATGGCGTAGAGGGCGTACATTCCCTTCGCATCTGGTCCATTACATCCGACATTCAATTGGTCACCGTTCACCTTGTACTTGGTACATTAGCAACACAGTCCTTTCTTTCTTGATTTGTGTGTGTGTGTGTGTGTGTGTGTGTGCGTGTGTATGTTAAAAATAAAAGTAAGGCCTATGTTGAAAAAAGAAGGTGATTCAGCAGCACAAGAGTTTGTGTAATGAAGCAGATATTGACTGGCTTTATGGAGTTGATCAAGAATAATTGATTTTCTAATATTCATGCAGAACTTTATGTCAGCTGTGTATATAGCATGAATTCCCCCCCCCCCCCAACAAAAAAAAAAAAAACATATTACACTGTATGTTAAAAAGAAAAATGTGATTTAGCAACACAAGTGGAAAGAATACAGTTTTTTTTTTTTTTTTCTTATGTGACCCTGCATCACAAAACCAACACAAGGTCGCCAGACACGACTTTTAGTTAAGGGCAGACTCTAAACTCAATGTTAAACTCATTTCAAATGGACTCTCCTAACCTATCTAAACATTGAAAAGAAAACATTTACTCTGGGAAAAACAAAGTTCATTGAGAAAAGAGGCTCTAGAGTAAGAGATCTATTCCAGCGATTAAAGGCATAATTTACCATTTGCAGATGAAAGCAATAGTGCTATGAAATAGTTCTAAAATGTGAGTTAGGGATAGAAACAACCACTGTCAAAATTTGAATCCGTATAATCGATGTTAAGTGTTGTTAAATACACAAAATGTGAACAATAGTTATAATAAAAAATTTTCCAGACTAAACCGTATACAGTTACGGTTTATTGAGAAAAACCCTGATATCTCCTTATATTCTAGGTTTTATTGCAAATATTTCATATGGTAGGATGTTTTATGATGCAACAGACCTACACATATGCATCAAATATGATATCTTGAAAATTTTTAAAATCACTGCTCCCAAAGGTAAATTGGACCTTTAATCTTACCAACTGTGCTACCTATGTAATGGATGCGACAAAAACAAAACAAAACAGGCTGTAAATCTCCGCAGCAACAACAATAAAATGTTGTTATCAAATTAAGCTGAAATTCCTCATGCTCTATCAGCACCTTCTTTCCATGACTATAATACCAACTTTCAAAGCAGTAGCGTTATCTTTTTAAAAGTTACTAGAGTCGAAAGGGAAGAATGTGTAAAGGGTTTTTAAGAAATGAAAAGTTGCCTCTAAAACCTACCTGATCTCACTATTTTAGTGAGAAAATATGAAAAAGTCGAGATTAACTTGGCTGACCATTTTCACCTTTTTGAGTCCTCACGTAAAATCAAGGGGTGCGACTTTTTGTTCGTTTTGTGATGCACGGTCACGTATAGGTAAATGTCATTGTGAACATGAGTCTGATATCGAATGAAATTCAATTAAAGAATATCATAAAACTGAAAATAAGAGCGTTGTGTGTGTGCCTGTGTGTATCAAATAGTGAATGTGTGCTTTTATGACAAAAGAACGTCATTTTCCATGCAAGTGTATTTGCCAACCTCGTCTAATGATATTAAATGTTGTTAAGAAGTTCCCATAGTTTGCCTTTTCTGCAGCAGGCATGTCCCTGATTACATCTTTATAATTAAATTGATTTTAAGGAAGTGGACTTTGATAGACGTAGAACAACAACAAAAAATAACTGATAGTTTCGTCACAAATTCCCTTTTATGCCCTTGTAACCAACAGGTATTAGGTTGGTATCCAATTTTTGATGTCGTCAGCTTGCCTTTGCATTCAATACCTGGTTATCACATTTTCGTTCCTCCTTGATAGTTTAATTTTTATTGTTGTTGTTTTTTGCTTGTTTGTTTCCTATGTCGATATGTACAGCTCGGCTTTACGACGGACAACCCGTGCAAGTCTCCAAAGTTTTACCCGACGCCCGTCACATTCTTGAGACCAAGTTCAATCTAATCCACTCCACCATTCAGATTGAGACAGCAGACAACGGGGTGGACTTTCTATGTGCGCGATCGGGTTGACGTGGTCGAGGGTTCAGTAGATAACTGTATGGATTAATGTTCCAGGAGACCTACTTCCATTTGTAGCCCTGGAAAGGGCGAGGCCGATTTATTTTTATTTTCTATTAGACAAATACTCCTTACGCGCTGTGCTAGCACACACTCACACAAACACACACACACACACACACACACACATACACACACACACACACACACAAAACAAAATTTGTATATTATGTTCTGGGTGTTGATACGTTTTTGTCAAAATCCCGCCCGCTTTAGTTATTGCATCAGAAGCACACAGAGAGTGGTTTCAAGAGACTAGTAAAGCCACCAGTGAAAACAAAGTCCCAAACAACAATGGCGGAGATCCAGGCGGGGGCCCACCGGGGGCGCTGCCCTCCTTTATTTTTTGGTAAAACACAAGAGACAAGAGACAAAATGGACCCCCCCCCCCTTTAATTTTGTAAAGGCGCCTTCCCTTTATGGAATTCCTGGATCTAACCCTGAATAGAGAGGTGGCTGTGGCTGGGGAGCCGGGAAAATAATGGACAAAAACCGGGAAATGTGCGAACAACTGTGCTAACGTCTGGAAACATGCAAACCTCTCACTGGAAACGTACAAACAACGTGAAATATAAGGTAACGGTATTGCGGCGAAGATATTTGCAAATGTCAATTATTGCATATCATCAAGAGCAAATGTGCAAACACGACGTCATGAAATTTATCACTTCTGGTTCTATATAAGAAGATTTGTACGGTTGTACAAAAAGGGCTTTCTCCATCTAGAAAGCAGTAGAAAGTTTGAAAAGGAGATAAATTTTCGTACCACATCAGTGAAAATTTGATCAAAAAATCTGATAGAAAAGAAGGATTTTTATGATATTTTGAAGTTCCGATAATTATTCAGGAAACATTTCTTGCGCAGTCAATATAAATTTGCAAATAGTAAAGTGATGATATCGTCCCTTCACAACTTTGCCGCATTGTTTGTACATAAAATTTTGAAATTTCCAGTTTTCCATTCAAACGCAATTGCGCCCCAGTCTGAAATCCTGATGTTTCTATCTGGCCATAATGCTGTAGTATTTCAACCCGGAATTACATCATCTAATGGTCATGTTTCCTCTTCAATAACACAACCATTGAATATTCATCCTTTTATTTTGTTCACGATCAATGGAGAATTGTGAGGTGATAACATCATCACCTCACGAATTTGCATATTCATATCAAATGTACAAGAACTGTTTTGCAGAAATTAGCAAAATCACACTTCATAACTTTCCTGATTTTTATATGATTTTGATCAAATTTTCCCTCTTGTTCCCGTAAGATTTTCTCATTCTTATCAGACTAATTAATAGTTGGAGTGGATTAATGATAATAAAAATGACACAGTAGGCATTTCATGAAGTCTTTTGTTAGTGACTTTTCAATGATAAAACAGCCAATCAGATGCAAGAATTTCAGTAGCTTAGAACAGCTGTCAGTGAACGACAAGTTTCATGCATCGCTACCAAGATTGCCGTGATCTAAAATGCCCTTGAACTCAGCTTCGGCACCGACTTCGGCTCTCTTAAAAGCTTTCTGCTCCTGAATGCCAGTTTCACTGTAAGAATTACACTATAGTCTTAGACAATGACTACGTTTAAACAGGCTTTTGTTCATCCTATGGAAAATTAATGGTGAAAGCAAAACAAAAAAATGAGTAAATATCAAATGAGCAGGGAGACTGATATTTTTTCTTTTACTGGAATGGATTTGACTTCGCAGCAGGTCATCGTGAGGGAATTGATAGGGAATCAAAATAGATTCATCAAAGTGTTTTACAATGTTCAGATGGGAGTGAAAGGTGTGATCAACAGGATTTGGAAATATCAATCTGATATAGACACAGGGGCTGATCCAGGAATTCCGTAAAGAGGGGGTCCCTTTACAAAATCAAGGGAGGTGCACGCCCCAGGCCTCCCCGCCATTTTTGTATTTCTTATGTGTTAACACAAAAAGGGGGGAGGCCAATGCGCTCCCGCCTGGATCCGCCACTGAGTAATGAATTCCTTATCTTCTTTTTTTTTATTCAGAAATGTATACTAAAACATAAACAGTTTTACAGTAACATAATATTACACATAGTAACAAATTATTCAAAATTTGCATTACTGGAGCGGGCTTTTGTTGTTGTTGCTGCTGTTGTTGTTGTCGTTGTTGTTGTTTTTGTTCTTTTTTGTCTTTCATGAAAGTGCTGGAGGTTTGTTGTTATCGTTGTTGTTGATTTTCATGCACCACGTGGTTCAGAAAGCAGTGTTCCGCAATTTCTGACATTTTGCCAGTCATCTGACTTTATTATGCAGCAATTGCCTCGCCCACGAGGAAATGAAATCAACAATAGAGTCTGCTTTTGTCAACATAGACACTGCAAATTAGTGTTGGAGTTAAAGATATTTATGTAAATTCTTATGTGTTTTCAATCTAGATGACACCAAAATAGTGTGATTTTTAGGTAATGATGCTTGGAAGAAATCGAAACCAGCATTTACACAGCAGCGTCCCATTTCATCTGCATGCAGAATTCCTTTTTAGCATTAATATTTAAATTAGTGCCTATTAACCATAAGGAACAAGTTAATTGTAGAAGATAATACGTTTGTATAGTCCTTTGCTAAACATGTGTACCTTGATAAACTCTGGATCCATTCTCTTAAAAAAAAAATAATAATGAGAGCCATACCCCTTGAATTAATAGACTCATGAAAATTGACAACAAGTCACTATGTTAAAGCTCGATTTCATTGCCGAAGATATTAAATTGATGTTTCGACCTTGTCCTCTGAAATGCATGATAAGGTTTTCTATAAACTTGCTAGCAATGAATTGAGAGATGCAGATATCAAAACTGATCAGGTTGTCCTCACGGGTGTGCTGAATCTGGGCCGGAAAGTCCCTAAAAATAATAATTAACACAAAAGCCGATGGTGATCTTCCTCTGTGAATAGAGCAGAGTAGAACCGTTCATATCATTCATTTATTCAAGCACGGCAACAATATTCACCCAAAGGCTGTTTTTCAACATGTCCGTACCCAGATTAAAACATATTGAATTTAACAATGCAAAATAAATATTAGGCAAGTTTGGGGGAAAACAGATAACCTGGTCAAACACAACAAACAATAAACAAAATCGTGATGAATAATATACAATGTGATGATTCAAAACAAAATAACTTTATGGACGAGTAGGAGTGACCAATCAGGTCCCAGTTCTAATTCAAACCAGAGTTGTATCGAATATCGTTAGTGTTCTTTATAACTGACGGATGGGACATGTGTATCTAAAGTCTATACTAAACACATTTAGACAGAGAGAGTAGTTTGATTAACATTAATACCCGTTCTGGCTGTTCAGCGTCAATTTCTGTTGCAAGTAGGCAGAAATTCTGAGATGAAAAAAACCAGTGACAAGAAAAAACTGTTAGAGGTCCCTTGAACACCATGTTGACTTCTTCTGATGCGAAAACGTCTACAAATGGCACGTTCTAGGACTCTGATCAAAGAAAAAACGTTTCGCTTTTGTATCGTTTTGTCTTTTTCTGTACCCACTGAACTTCATCCCGAACTAACAAGTCTGTTGCCTTTTTTGTGACGTCATCAAAAGGACTTTAAACTCAAATTTTCATCACAATGCCCAATGGTATTCACCTTACCTTGACTAATGCACAAAATCAATAGAAAGGCGGAAACCACAGAACTACGCGTCAGATAGTATGATTGCATTATAGTCATTGATGTGTTGGAGATGTTCCCGGATTTTGAGTACAGTTGTTTATATCAAGAAAAGATGTGGAGTCCATTATTGTATGAAACCCAGTCAGGCCATTGTGAGCTGGTGTACACGGTCCCTGACTTTGCCACTGGCATATCATTGGATATTGTTATGTTTATCTAAGGTGCCTGAACTTTTGATGACACCGCAAACGAAGGCAAGAAAGATTTACGAGGGAGGGAGCATTACTGGTGAAAAAAAAAATATGAAAAGCATTACCTGTAATATACAGTATGTCACAAAAAAAAAAAAAAATACAATCGGATTTCCGCGTTGATAACTTTCAATGGCAGTAACTTAAAACTGCCTGAATCCTATTTGAGGGTCTTAAAATATAACATCTTACCTATACTTTACAGAATCCACATTCAATTCGGGTCACAGCATGGATACTCTTGGAACTACATATGTGTGAACACAATGGGCAGAACTTGGAGGGAAGAGATTCCTGACATGCACTAAGTAACAAAAGTCCTCATTTCTCTTTGAACACTGAAGTAAATCGTATGGGGTTTTCTGCAAGACATATGTTTTCATGTCCTGAAATTGTATTTGTATTGATTCACTATTTTTAACGTTCTTGTTGCGGAATGTCTGGTATTTTTTTTTTTTTTTGGGGGGGGGGGCATACAGTAATTAAAGCAAATGATTACAAAATTGATGATTTAAAGAATTACGAATATCAACAAAAACCATCGACACACGACCAGAATTTGAAGTCAGGAGGCCTTTAAATGAGAATGAAAAGTAGATTATATGTGGATTGAGTTAATAATGCAGCAATTGTCTAGAACACATCAGTGAAGGAACACGTCCGGAAAATTGGACATTGCGTTCAAAAGTTCTGGTGGATGAGAAAACTACAAAACTACAGTTTGTGACATCACCACAGTGTAATACGATATGATAATTCAACGTGACTTCACTTATGTAGCACAATAAAGGAACACCGTACTCACCTCTTTTGGAAAGCAGAATGAAT
This sequence comes from Diadema setosum, assembly GCA_033980235.1. Lineage (NCBI taxonomy): Eukaryota > Metazoa > Echinodermata > Echinoidea > Diadematoida > Diadematidae > Diadema > Diadema setosum. Next base: position 1,079,129 of record CM067074.1, on the reverse strand, counting down.
GAGAGTGCCGTGAAAATATGTCAGCAACAATTTCAACGATCTCATGTAGCGACGGGGGGGGGGGGGGGGGGGACAAAAACACAGAAGGCGATATTATCGTACCCTCAGAAAACGATGCTCGATTGAAGATACGTGCATATAGCTGTAAGTGGGAGGGGGCCTGGGGGGGGGGGGGAGGGAGGGGGAAGGGGCGCAGCAATTGAGCTATGGGAGATTAAGGGCGAGGTATCCTCTGCCACACGATGGAGCTGTTGCATTTTTAGAACTGAAATTCAACCATCTAGTGCACACTTTGGTGGAATATGTGGACAATTTGCAATGATTTTTAGCAGACTCGGGAATACAAAGTCAAGACAGGTGAGAAACAGTTCTCCCCCGGAAAAAGGCCAGAGCGGATACGTCCTCCCCTCCCCCACCCCCGCCCACGCCACATATGAATAGTGACGTCACTAGCTGTTGTAGTCTTCTCATGTTATCTTCTCGTAGTCATCCAGCCATGGCGGCACCGACCTTTAAAGTTTCCTTAACCTTCGAATGGATTGTCCGATTTTCTGCAACTTTATTGATGTGTTCTATTAATGTTGCTGCATTGACTCAATCCACTTATTTCTATAGGCTTAATTCCAACTCTGTTTGGGGGTTCTGTGTTTTGTGTTGTTGGGTTTTTCAAGAAAATTACATCTTTTTATTTTCCGGGTGTGCGGAGTATCTTCACCAAAACATGCCAAAATCAGCAAATGGTTTTTGACTTTTCATTTTCAAAGTCATAGTACTAAGGCATGCATGAATACATAAATTTCTTAACGTTTCATTTGAAAGATTTTTTTTTTTAATCCCACGCCCGTTACTTCGACACAATAAGCCTTTGTTAAAGCTAGGTTATGGATTTTTTTTTTTTTTTTTGGGGGGGGGAAGGCGGAATGTATTATTTGAACTAGAGGCACGCAGTGGGTCGTCACACGAAACAGAGTGAAGGCAGTGATTGCAGGATCATGAATAGTCATACAGGGTTTGAAATGGTATCCCATTGATGCTTGGTTTTGGTTCGCTTCGCCTTCGATTGTCGGCGCGATGGCCTAGAAATGATAAGCTAGTCGAGCCCCCCAAGCGAAAAACAGTGCTTGCAGGAATTCACCCTCGTAAACCACGACTACAGCAGACCTTTTTACCCTGGCATTAATTAGTCATTTTCTTGCCTGATTTCTTCCGACTTAAACGAACATCTTCATACCCTCACAGCTATAGGACTTGGCTGAGGTCTGTATCGCTTACACAAGTTAAACCGGAATTTCGGCTACAAATAGGGAATTAGAAATAAAACGAGCTGAAAGAAATCTCTTTCTTTCCAACTACTTAGACAAACAATGATATTGGGGAGACATATTTTGGTTTCAGGTACTCAAGAATGCTTTAGTTTGTTCTGTGTTAGAGTATCAACAGATTCATTGCAAACTCTGACCTTCAAATATCCAATTAATGTCGTTCACATTGGCTGTATAAGCGCGCTGTGCTCTTTGTATCAAGAATTTGGTTCGCAATGCCTTTTGAAGAGACAGACAGTTAAGTGCATTGTACACAATATAGTCGAATCTTTTCTTCTCTTTCATCTGATTACACTCGATCTTATTTTATTTCTGAATTCCTTCTTCCTTTTACACTAATGGAATGGAATGTATTTCTATCTGTGCTGAGATTATAAAGGATGATGAAGAATCGAATAGAAATCGTGCCTTGTACAATTTTGTAGATTTCAAAATAACTGATTTAATGGATATGTACTTGCTTAATTACAAATCTAATGTGTGACCACTATGTTGTTGTAGTAAATGAATACGTTGGGAATAGAAGGTATACCCGGAAATGATTTTATTACGTACAATTACGTAAAAAAAAATGTAGAAAGAAAATTTAACAATTTTCTACAGCGCACTGAAAGAGTAGTTGACTTACCTGTCAGAAAACAGGGAGGGAGAAAATATTACCCTCAACACATTTCAGTAGCAAGTCGAGGAAAATTGTACTTGTCGCTAAAGAAAAAATAAATTGATGGAATTATATTTGTGTCTTCTTATTATCGTTGTCAATGCGTATCGTCACAAATTTTAGTAGTCTTCTCATCGAGCAATAACGGCACCGAAACTTTAATAATTCATAACTTTTCAACGGATTGTCCGATATCTCTCAAACTTCTCCGTATTCTATCAACATTGCTGCGTTCACTCAATCCACAATAATATTTGGGCTTCATTCCTCTTACTGACAAAAAATAACAATACATTATATTTGCGAGAATGAAGAACATTGGACAAAATGCAGCTTTATGTTTGATTTGACTAGATTACCAGAATTCTACACCTGTACGACCTGAACCTAAAACTGAGAGGAAAGGCAGTTCTGCCTGTTTTCTTTCCGTGGAATAGTGGATAAATACTTGGGTCTGTGACTGATATTGTTAAATGTTACTTTTTCTGTCAATGTTAAAATAATCACTGTCCAAAAGTCTTTCAGGGAAAATTTCTTTGATCAGTAGAGCCTTTAAGCAGTATACGTTACTATGTTTATGTATGTAATATACATCATAAACATATAAAATCTAATAAATTTTTAATCAGAAATAAAGAGTGAACATTATTGTACAATTTGTACAAGTGTATTACTTCGAAACGTATATGACTGATGAGTTTAATGATCGTTTGCTTTGTGGTGTATGTGACGATTACCCTTTAAGAAGTTAGTGGTCACATGTTTATTATTTGAATGTTTATCATTTGAGTATTTATTATTTAAATGTTTATTACTTAGTTTGTTGTTTCAATGTTCGTTATTTAGAGACTGTTTATTATTTGAATGTTTCTACAACAGATATTATCATAATGTCCCTTTAAAAAATGCTGTGGATCATCATCATCATCATCATCATCATCATCATCATTTACGGGTCATGTGAATAAATGTCAATCAATTTCTGACGTTTCCCATGCATGATTGCTATACTTACATGGCCGATCTAATTCATACGTTTGCATCGTATATGGATGGCCTGGCTTGGGATTGTACTTTTATTTCCGTAAGAAGCAATGACTGAATGAACAGAAAAGTGTTTAATATATATATATATCACTATATTGCACCGACCCCTTATATATAATTGATATATATATATATATATATATATATATATATATATGTGTGAAGAGTTTGCTTCCAAAAGGCGCTAAATCCATCATTTTTCAATGGATCTAGCGCCTTTTGGAAGCAAGCTTTTCATTTATAAATATATATGTGTGTGTGTGTGTGTGTGTGTGGGTGTGTGTGTGTGTGTGTGTGTGTGTGTGTGTGTAATATATATATCTAGAGAGAGGAACAAAGAATAATCCTTTGTTCATATTGATAATTCAACCTACAGGGTTACAGCACGTAAATAAATGCCACCGCACACACACGACTGACGACTGACCGACTTTGAGTCTGAAATAAACGAGCCTTTTTCTTTTGAGGCCCTTGTGATTTATTTAATGTCCAAAGTCTGTCAGTCGTGCGACCGAATGTCGTATAGTATACGGCGGCCTTTACTTGCTAATAAGTCGCAAGACATACAGTAAAGCAATGTACATGATATACTGACATTATTTGAACAAACACAAGAGGGTGAAATTCATTAAACATCTTTTATGCAAACTTGAAAGAAGAATGATTCAAATCAAAGAAATAAGTAGGTATATGGCATTACAATAAGACTCGACGAATTACAAAATATATTAGGCTAAGATATAAGAAGAATGAATGAATATTTGCATTAATCTGATTGATATACCTTTTGGGCATGGTATGGCATTAATTTTATCTCGCTAGAACTGCTGTTACAGACGTAACGTCTGAAGAATATCTATTTTCACAGTACATGTAAAAATTCTCATCACTCATATAGTAATATAATTCATTTTTACCATTGTTAACAGGTCAGTTCAGGTCATTGAAATCACGTGTATTTCCGCATTATAAAACGGTGACTCGACATTGGCTCATGCAACAATTTCTCCGGTTTTATTTTCTGCAAGGACTATGATTAAGTCTGTGGGTAGATTTATGTTTAGTTTAGCGAGCAGATATTTAATAGGAGCAATTGCTTTTGATTGTCGCAGGAACACATTGAACCTATAAAATGCACATATACACAAAAATCCATTCACCATCCCAAATCATTATCAAATTTATTTCATTGTATAAGTTACATTCAAATAAATGTGATTAAACGAGCCATCATCTTTCCAGAACTGGAAGACTTCTTGAAGTCTAGTAATCATCTGTCTGGTCACAGTCTACACAGAGCGGCGTCATCCGGTATCATAAAGGAGAAACTTTTAATTCATATAAAAACGGTAATATTGACAGAAGTCTACATGTTTTTTATATTATAAATGTTCACGCTACTGAAATTCTTATTTGACTTTTATCAATGATGTCAATATACAGCTATAGACATGATAGATGTGACCAAAAAAAAAAAAGGCCAAGAAGAAGGTAAATGAATGAAATAGATAATAGTACTTCCCACTGAATTGCATTCCTCTTTTTCTGGTATGAGACGGCCAGGCATTGGCCCCCTATGCCGCCAGGACGCCCATTCCGTCGGGGTTAGGGATTCGAGGTAAGAATGGCATAGCGAAAGCGTGTGGCACTTATGGATGATATGGTGGGCAGTCTGTTCAGGTGATGTTCGCTATTCACATGATTCAGGCGTTATTAGTTTAGATTCAGTTCAAATTTATTGTTCATTTCCATCCAATAAACAGAGATATTATATACAATGTATAAGCAGAGCATATTTATAATAACTGGAAAAACGTGAATTAACAAAATAAATGAGAAAATGAGTAACGAAATGAAGAAAACATCATTGTATTTCCTTTTAAATATATACATATGCATAGTACAAATTGAATAAGGATGGAAATGGAATTGGAGAGTCCCGATAAAAAGCAAACTTTGTACGATATGGGACCTTAGGAAACATAAGAAAATGAAAAATGAATAAACGAAAGTACATTCCGATATACATGTAAGACTTAACTAAGGAACCAAAGTCAACAGACATGAAATCAAATTAGGAAGGAAAAAACGAAGAAAAAAAAAATGAAACTACAACACGTGACATCGTATACACAAGCAAACTGGATTCCACGATGTTAGAGTGATGATGAAATACAATCTAGATTGAATATATTGCAAAAACAGTTTGTACATAAAATATACAGAATGCAGAAGCGCGGACTTAAAAGAAGGAGAGAATAGACAAAATGGTATATACGGTACAATAACAGGAACATCAGAGAAGGACTTGTGTTTGACAGATTATTTTTCTCTAATAAAAAAAATCAATATGTAATCGTTTAATGTTATTCCCAAGGTTCGTTTATCCGAAAAAGAGGTTTTTCGTTTATTTATTCTATTCTATTTATTTCTTCAGTCTTATTTCAACAGGGTGGCCCCATAGACAGATACTGTTCTTCCTGGGGGCCCTGCACATACAAACATAACAGATGACAAAACGATGACATTTACACTAAATACAACATGCTGTATGTGGAAAGTTACTGTTCTTCAGCTGAATCCCATACATACAATCACACAATAACTATACACTGACATTTATACACATACTAAACAAACAATAATACCGTGGTGGACCTACGTATCTATTTTAACAAAAAAAAAATAACCATAAATTTCATCAAAAACCAAAACTATCACTCAACGTGATTAATACCCCCACCCAACACGAAGGGAGTTAGCTCAACCAGCAATTATTTTATATGCTTTTTATTGAAGAAAAAAAATATTGTTACCATATGACACTGTATTGTTCAACATTAAATAAATACATATTTTGCTCACTAATAATCAGTGAGCGAAATGTGAAACAAAAAGTGAACAAATGTTCGTTCCGAACATTAATTGTGGCGTTATTTAGATTGTTTGTTAGTTTGAAGGTTAGTTAATCCGAAAATTTCGATTGCCAGTTCAAATACCATACAATTACAAATACGATTGTATTCCATGCAGTTCGCAATTAAATGTCTATATCCTTTGTGGCTTTGTATGTTTGCGTGTGTTTATGATTTTTTTTCTCTCTCTCTCTGGACGTGTTTTCATTCGGTTTTCAATGCGTAATATCCTACAATTTTTAATGACAACATCGTATCTTGTCACCAAAAGAATTAGGGGCCTACGGAATTTCGGAATTACAAACATTATTTCATTTTCGGGTTAAAAGACCTTCGAGATAACGAACCTTATTTAATGTTTAGATTAGCAACATTCGTTAGGATGAGTCTTTATTCCTTTTCGGATTAATAAGTCTTCAAAATAAAGACTCTTATTGCATTTTCGGAATAACGAAAATTCGGAATAATGAACGGAATTTCATTTTTGGAATTACAAAACTTCGGAATAGCAAACTGCAACCGTCTGTTCTACGGTTGCACCATGTGGGCTAGTCTGGCATTCGACGGATACTATATAGCCATATCTAATTCTTTGGCTGCCAGTTAATAGATGGCGCGATTCTAATGGTCGGTTAGTTGCTGTGACATCCAGCAGAGCTCAGCGGTGTATGTTGGCGTCGAACCGGCTTACACTTATCACCGTTTTGAAAGACATTATAAAAATACCATGGAATGAATAAAATTGAATGAGAGCTGACTGTATATGATGCAAACAGATGAAATCTCAAGCATGATCCCTTAGTAAGAATTAATATCACATCCGCATTTGGGAATCTACACCCTACAAGCAATGCTTCTATGTAGATTCCTCATATTTCTCATGTTAAATTGTCTTATAAGCTGTACTTGACAATTCATCCATGCTTTTGTATTGTTATGTTTATGGCTTATGTATTTGTTGAAATGTGGAATATGGAACAATGAAAACAAACAAACAAAACAAAAACTTATATCTTCTCATTTATCCTTAAAAAAAAGAACAAAAAATTACACTCGCATGGATTGTTTATCACTGCTCTTAATGTTTTGTAACCGAGAACCTTTAGAATATATCTATCTGTCATTAGCGTCAATCAAACCCCATATTAAGGCGGAATAAGGTCATAAGGGCAGGCTGCGGGAGGTAGAGTACAGACCCTATTTGAGCATGTTGGCGTTGAATCGGCCTACTCTTATCACCGTGTTGAAAGAAATTATAAAGATTTTATGAAAGCAAATGAATAAAAGTGAATGAGATCTGACTTTATATGATGCAAACAGTTGAAATCTCAAGCATGGTCTCTTCGTATGCTTTCGGGCATATTGTAGCCAAAATACGCCATGTCGGTGGAAAGCCTCTCTCTGACTTTTTCAAACTGCTCATCAGAAAGCGTGTCATAATATTTTTTCATGATGGCATTATCGCTGCTATTCGAAGGGTGAAGTTTATTGTATGGATGGAATCTTGAATCCACACCCATGAGTTTCAACGCCTCTATGACATCGTCATTATACGTCTCTGTTTTTCCAATGAAATCGTAACCGAGACAAGGATTGCAAATCCTGTACACGTCGTGCCAGTGAATATCGTTATTCCCGTCCAAGATATAGTCGATAAATTCTTTAAAGGTCACATTGTACATTTCACTTTTTACCGACTTATCGGGCATTTCGTCTTTAGAGTGATTTCCGTATTTCATATAGATTTTCTTATTGTGAGCACGGCGCTGATGAAGATTTATATTGGGAAAAGTCTCCAGTCGCTCCCTAAATGCAGCCAAAAGACGAGTGAAAGGATTACGCACGAATATAACCTTCTTAAAGTTGGAAGCGTAGAATTTCTTTTTGCTATCTTTTTTAATCTGTGACAAAAACTGAATATGCTTTTTTCGTAACGCATTGCATTCCATCGCGCTCACATTGGCGTCGATGGGTATATAGCCGTTAACACTGAGGAGAAGTTTAGCCCAGACTGTGCTGCCACACTTGGGGATGGTGAGAAGTAGCGTTCGCTGATTCGGGAGGACCTTAAAGCGCTTGCAGGTCTTTACCAGGCGCGGAGATGCCCTGATGTTTCTCTGCAGACACTCACGCCGCAAGGTCTTCTGACGAGCTGCCTGTGTGTCTCCACCACTCACTGTGGGTGAGGTTTCCTGAAAGATATGATTTTGCCGGATAGAAGTGGAACATCATTCCGTTATTTTGAAAAATGTAGGAAGTTAACAATGTCTTTGATCTGAACCGATATGAAAACAACAGTACTACCTTCTGTCACGACTCAACCCAATCACCACATCATGACAATCAAAATGTTCCGCTCCATTCCTGGCAGATCGCACCCAAACCATCACAACAATGTTGCAAAAGACCACGATTGGGAAGCCATGTCTTGATCTGAGAGCGATAACTTGCTGCGGACCGCTTTATTGGTATTAGCCTTGTTCAAGGCGCATCACATCTCCCCCCTTAAGACGGGAAGTTATGGAAGAACTTTCCAGTCAAACTGCAAACAGTCGTTACAAACATGTTCCGAAACACAATACATAAAAATGCACAGTTGTGTTTTCATACACTAAAGTCTATTCTTCACATAAACAAGCTCAGACTTATGAGCCTTATCAAAACCTTTCTTGAGCGTAGGCTAACTGTCTAAATATAGACCCACTACCTGCTCGGAACAAGCATGTGCGTATACGCGCAAAACTTTACAACCACAACATTCCTTGTTTTCTTTTCTTCTCTTTTTTTTTTCTGTTTGGTCATAAATCATGAAGCATGTATTCTCTTTAGCTTTCCTGAAATGCTTATGAGTATCAAATGGCCAAACATTTCAACACCTAATCGAAGTCTAAGAAATGCTGCTGGTTCAGAACAAAATACACTGTACTTGTATCATGACACAATATACCAAAGTATGGACATATCAAACTTCTCTCTTAGTTTGATGTGCATATGCTTGAGAAAAACCGCTACACATATCACTAACTAACCTGCATACACTGACAATCATGCAGTTTGAATAATGAACTTCACACATTTTTGTTGTGATTATTGTGTATGTCACCAATAATAGAAGTAATCTTCCATTCACTATACTTAGTAACCATTTTTACATGGTGAGCTTGTAGCAATCTCAACTTTGTTAAAAAGCTGATATAACAACGTGTTCTGCTCAACTGTTTGGTATGACAAACATCTCTACATTTCTAATTCCTTGACACTTCTGTTCAAGTACTGTAAAGCCTTGTTCGTCAAGACAATAAATGCATGTACAGTAAGTACACTAGAGTACAGCAAAACAATGCAATTATGAACACCTGCTATACTCTCTGTTTCTGAAACAAGATATCACATGAATATAACCTGATTATGTCTGTACACCTGTATGGTCTCATGAACCTTACACATTCACAACATTATGAATATCATAGTGTCATAATTTCACTCAGTCGATATCTATGCTATGGAAAATGTGTATAATTGGTCAATTCTGTGATGCCACAAATTCCAACTCTTGCAAATTAAGCATTTGAAAAAAATGCAACAACAGCTTTTGTGTGCTTGTGTGTGCTTTCTGCAAACAGCAATGCAACTTAATTTGCAGTTCCAATTAATACAACGTCTACATTATACCCTGTATCAAAATATGCTGTATTACTGAAAACCCCTTTCTTCAGCATATAAAGCATAAAACATAGCAAAACTCATGCTATATCACTTGAAATGATTTTGCCCTGTTTTGGTGCAAAAATCATGACAATTTGGAAAACACGCTGTCTTTTTCCCTGCAGACAAGAACAAAAAGAATAAATTAAAGCAGTGTACACAATGTTTGTGTCATCATTTCAAAGCAATCAATAACACTCTTTCTTCAACATGAGAAATATAATTTTCTTACAAATGCATGGAAACACATTTCTTTTGTCTCGTATTGTTCATGTTTCCAAGTCATTACCAGTCTTATTATCTATGGATAATAAGCACATTTGGTGTCCTTTTGTCCTATCCGTGGAAATACGCGTACTTCTATCTTATCCACGGGACAAAGCGTCTGCAATGACATTGTCTTTTCCGCGTACGTGCTGTATCACGAGGTTGTACTCCTGTAGCACTAGCGCCCATCTGGTTAGGCGTCCATTTTTGTTCCTCATTCGCGACAGGAACACAAGCGGATTGTGGTCGGTGTACACCAGCACTGGATACCTTGTAGTGTTCAGGTACACGTCAAAATGACGAAGAGCCATGACGAGCGCTAACGTCTCCTTCTCGACAGTGGAGTACCGTCGCTGATGTTTGTTGAATTTTCTGGACATGTACGCGACGGGATGGTCAACTCCGTTGTCGTCCTTCTGCATCAGGGCTCCTCCTCCTCCTGTGTCACTCGCGTCCACCATAAGAATGAACTGCTTGTCGAAGTTCGGCGCTGCAAGAACCGGAGAACTCGCTAGCATTGCCTTCAGCCGGTTGAAAGCAACTTGACAGTCATCTGACCACTCGAACTGCGAATCTTTCCGCAACATGTTGGTGAGCGGTGTTGCAGCATCAGCGAAATTATGGCAGAACTTCCGATAGTAGCCAGTCATGCCCAGAAATCGTCTCAGCTCTCGCTTACTCTGTGGGCGGGGAAAGTTCAGGATCGTCTCCACCTTTGCTTCAACAGGCTTGACGGAACCATGTCCCACAATATGACCCAGGAACACGACTTTTGCTCGGGCGAACTCACATTTCCTCAAGTTCACCGTAAGGTTGGCACTGGTCAAGCGGTCAAACAGTGCTCTGACTCTCAGAAGGTGGTCCTCCCATGTATGGCTGTACACTATGATGTCGTCGAGATACGCCTCGCATCCCACCAAGCCAGACGTGACGGTGTTGATGAGTCTCTGGAATGTAGCGGGCGCGTTCTTCATCCCGAACGGCATCACTTTGTATTGGAAGAATCCGTCAGGAGTCACGAATGCAGACAGTTCTTTCGCTCTTTCACTGAGGGGAACCTGCCAGTACCCCTTCAAAAGGTCAAACTTACTGACGTATTTGGCATTCCCTACGCGATCAATGCAATCATCGATGCGGGGCAAAGGGTACGAGTCTGACTTTGTTTTCGAATTGAGCAACCTGTAATCCGTACAGAAACGCAAAGAACCATCCTGCTTTGGAACCAACACACAGGGAGAACTCCATCCACTCTTACTGGGCTCAATAAGGTCATGTTCAAGCATATATTGAACTTCCTTCCTCAGAACATCCATTTTCAATGGATTCACACGATATGGGTGTTGCTTGACAGGGGAGGAGTCCCCCACATCAACATCATGCACCACCACACTAGTACGACCTGGTACATCACTGAAGAGGTGTTCATACTCATGGACTACATCCATCACCTGAGCTCTCTCTACTCCTGGAAGATGAGATAATGTGTCAGAAAGATTTGCTAACACCTCAGAATTCTTCAACATCAACTGCGGAATTTCCACATCATCACTCTCACTGTCTTCACCATCCACTTCACAACCGATTCCAACCGTAGCAACAGGCTTTTCTTTAGCCTCTTCAACATTTTCAACATACTCCTTTAGCATGTTGACATGACAGAGTCTTCTCCTCTTCCTCCTATCAGGTGTCAGGATGATGTAATTGACATCACTCACTCTTTTCTCAACCACATACGGCCCTGCATATCTAGCCTTCAAGGCATCTCCTTGAAGAGGGAGCAACACAAGAACCTTAGAACCAGGCTCGAAATGCCTTTCTTTCACCTTCCGATCAAACAGTCTCTTCATGTTAGACTGAGCTGCCTTCAGATGACCTGCAGCTAATTCACGAGTACAAGAAAGTCTATCCTTGAACTGACACACATAGTCCAATAGGTTGGACTCCGGTTCAACCAAGATCTTTTCTTGCAAGATCTTCAAGGGACCACGAACTGAGTGTCCAAAGACCAGCTCGAAAGGACTGAATCCAAGAGATTCCTGGATCGATTCTCGAACTGCAAACAAGAGGAGAGGAATACCCTCATCCCACTCTTTCTCGTGCTCACTGCAATACACACGCATCATATTCTTCAAGGTTTGGTGAAAGCGTTCAAGAGCTCCCTGGCTCTGTGGATGGTAAGCACTTGAGTTCTTACATTCTACACCTAACTCACTCATCACCTGTTGGAAGATTTTGGATGTGAAATTAGACCCTTGGTCTGACTGCACACACTTTGGAAGTCCTACCATTGTGAAGAACTTCACAAGAGCTTTACTGACATTCTTGGCAGTAATCGTCCGTAATGGAATTGCCTCGGGGAAGCGGGTAGATGCACACATCATCGTCAGCAAATACTGATTACCCGACTTTGTCCTTGGAAGAGGACCGACACAATCCACAATGACCCGACTAAACGGTTCTTCGAAGGCCGGAATTGGCCTTAAAGGGGCAGGGGGAATCTTCTGGTTTGGCTTGCCAACTACCTGACACACATGGCAAGACCGACAAAACTCTGCGACGTCATGTCGCAAACCTGGCCAGAAGAAATATCGAAGCACCTTCTCTTGGGTTTTGTTGATCCCCAAATGACCTGCCAATGGTGCTTCATGGGCAAGAGATATGATCTCCTTCCGGTACATCTTTGGTACCACTACTTGATGAATATCTCGAAAATCCTCATCACTTGTGGCATCAGGAGGGCGCCACCTCCTCATCAAGATACCATCCCTCTTGTAAAACTTCACAGTTTCATTCACTTCCTCATCCTCAGGTACAAGTGACTGTGCAAGACGCACTATTTCAGGGTCTTTGCCCTGCAATTCAACCAGACTCTGACGAGAAATCTCTGACATTTGACCATGGTCCATGTGTACATCATCACTACTGCTAGACTCTTCAAGTCTAGAGAAGAAAGTATCAGCCAAGATATCCTCTTGCTCCTCTTTCTCCAGTTCACGAGCCATTGACCTGGTAACAGCACATGAGGGAAACACATCAGGCATATCCTGAACCAATTTCTCTGTGGCTTCGTCAACCACGGGTGTCTTACTTGGGAGAAAGTGAGGCAAAACCTTCTCTCCAGCAATATCATTGCCGAGCAATAAGGTGACACCTTCGACTGGCAATGTAGGCAAAATACCTACTACAACTGAGCCACTGACAAGATCGCTCTTCAATTCAATATTATGAAGAGGCACTCGGACACTCCCACCTTCAACTCCCCTCACAAACACTTCTGAATCCACAGAAGATTCAACCGAAAAGGGCAATGTATTTGCACACAGGAGACTCTGTGATGCTCCTGTGTCCCTCAAAATGTGAACCTGAACCTGCTCACTATCAGGCGTCAAACTAACATACCCTGAAGATATGAAAGGTTTGTAATTCTCTGCCACCCGTTCAAACGATGGCAGATGATCTGTGCAAGTGATAGCAAAAGCATCTGGCAATGCTTTGGGGTTGCTAATCCCCTCTTTTTCTCGCTTCTTCTTCAACTTCCAGCAAGCTGACATCACATGTCCATCCTTCTTGCAATAGAAGCAAGCCTTGTTTGGCTTTTGATCAAGATCGGGCTTGGGAATGCTCGGAGCAACAGCTCCTTTTCTTGGCACACCCTGGCCTCCTTTCTTGCTTGAAGAAAGTTTGAAAGTACCCTTGTGCGTAAGCACATACTCATCAAGGAGGACAGCAGCTCTCCTGGCACCATTCACTTCCCTTTCCTCCAGGTACTGCCGCTGATCTGGCTGAACACACCTCTTCACCTCCTCTAACAATACCAACTCTTTCAGTTTGTGGAAATCATCAACACCAGACGACCTTAACCAGTGTTCGAAATGGGTCTGCTTGTGTTGCACAAAATCAGCAAATGTCTGATCATCCCGTCTCCTATAATTCCGAAACAGTTGCCTGTGGGCTTCCGGCACCAACTCGTACGCCCTTAACACGGAACTCTTCAAATTCTCATAGTCAGAACACTCTTGGATAGTGAGAGACGCATAGACCTCTTGGGCCTTCCCTACCAGCGAGCTCTGTATCAATGTCGGCCACACTTCCTTGGGCCATTCTAAACTCACAGCCACTTTTTCAAAGTGCTGGAAAAACTCTTCTACCCGGTCTTCACGAAATTTCGGCACCAACTGAGATTGCCTTAATGCATCAAATTTTGATGACTTTGCTGAACTGCTGGAAGAAGGTTCATTCGATTTTGCATCGATTGACTTGATTTCGAGTTCTATTTTCTTTGCCTCGACTTCCAGCTGCTTCATCCGAAGCTGGATCTCAATTTTCTTCAATTCACTTTCTGCAGGGGTTACCAAAGGTGTGATAATTTCACCATCATCTGTCCCTGCTTCATCCTCTGACAAAGAGGCAGGCCAGATACCAGTATTGGTAAAAAACTCAGAAATTGTGTCCTTGATCTCTGCTTTTCGATCCGATGTTTTGATCGGGATTTCTAAAATTCGAGCAACTTCCACCAGTTCTGCCTTCCTCAGGTTATTAAAACCTTCCTGAGTGGGTTCATCAACAAAGCTCTGCACGACATCAGCCATTGTGGGAATATCAAAATCAAAACTTGCAAGAAGTCACAAATCCTCACAAAACTACAAAGCCTTAACAAAAAAAAAATGCACTGCATATGAGTACACATGTATGCATGAACCCAGTCACACGCGCAGAACAGGCAAAAATTTTCTACGATAAGCAGAAAACATCAAAATCCCTAAGCCTTCAAATCAGGCATACAATCAGAACACCACGGCATCACATTAGCATGTGATCTAAGGACATAGAGTGAGTATACACACTCACTACAAACGACCACATAGCACGATTGTGCAAACCAAGGAAAATATATCAAAGCCTTTAACCGAGGCTAATCTTCCTGAAAATTCGGCGTGACCCGTAGCCAATGTGTACGCAAGCCCCCACACATACACATCCAGCATACGCACACTCACAAACTGCACTAGCCCTACACACGACGCGCTAGACCGACCGTCTGCGACTACAAAACACGTGCGAGCCCAATGCGCAATACCCACGCTATGCACTATATACGCACACAACTGAACGTGAGAATCCTCACCCAAATCGGTCTACACAAGACCTTCATGCAAAAACGACAAACGTCCCAAACGTGAGAATCCTCACCAAAATCTGCACTACCAGGCCTTCACACAAAATGTAGCCTATACAACTACTAACACAGTCAATGACTGCCAAAGCCTACGCAGCATAAATGTTATACACAACGTGCACAACCAAACGTGAGAATCCTCACCAAAATCTGCACCAGGCCTTCACACAAAACGTAGTCTAAAAACTACAAACACAGTCAATGACTGCCAAAGCCTACGCAGCATAAATGTTATACACAATAAATGTGCACAACCAAACGTGAAAATCTTCACCAAAACGCATGTGGCCTGTCAAAACCAACATGCAAACAATGCAGGCCCAATACATAGGCTAAGCCTGTCATCGACGCTATACACTTGTCTACATACTAAAACAAACGTGTACAGCCAAACGTGAGAGTCCTCACCAAAACGCATGAGGCCTAATAGAACCTACATGCAAGCAGGTACATAGGCCCGATACGACATGAGCCTATACACCATCGACGCTATACACTACGTACTTACAGCACACGTGTACAACCAGACGTGAGAGTCCTCACCACAATCCGCATGGAACATGCGAAAGAAAACGGCTTGTCTGTTCATTTTCCCGGACAAGGTCCCAATTTGTCACGACTCAACCCAATCACCACATCATGACAATCAAAATGTTCCGCTCCATTCCTGGCAGATCGCACCCAAACCATCACAACAATGTTGCAAAAGACCACGATTGGGAAGCCATGTCTTGATCTGAGAGCGATAACTTGCTGCGGACCGCTTTATTGGTATTAGCCTTGTTCAAGGCGCATCACACTTCTCATGAAACTAAATGTTTAAGTATACTGCAGGAATGAAGTAACGTAATCTCAATGTGAGGATGAGTGTCGTATAACATCTCTATAGGCTACATTATATCCCCTGACAGTGGTACATTTGAAGTTAAAAGTGGCATCTTTCTTACATAATAATGCACGAGATCCTGCGGAGTTCTGCTTTCATAATTGTTATTGTACAGTGAACTTGCATAATATATAGATAAAAAAAATATCAATATTAGACAAATATGGGGCGAACGTGAATGTTCTATAAAACATGTAAAAGAAAATGATCAAAGCAACATGGAAATGTATTTCACTTCAACACAAAATACACGAGGCAGAAAAATGCAAAATGTGATATAGTAGTTTGCACATTATTATTATTATCATTGTTATTATTATTATTATTATTATTATTACTATTATTATTATTATTTTATTCGGCATTTCAGACATTGCACATGTACATGGGTAAACACAAAACACATTTGATTCAGCATAACAACAATAAGATAAATTATAACACGGAGACAAAGCACAAATGGTAGAAAAAAGAACTAGACACATCAGTGTCAAGAGAGGGTCTTACAGGCAAGCCTTTTAATTGAACGTAAACTTAGCAGGTATGTAAGCAGGTAACAGAAAGTCTATACATCTTTTAGAAGCTTGAATAGGGTCGAAGTTACTGTCATGGTATATGGCAACACCTTATATTGAAGTAAGTATGCCAGCCTCAGAATCAGGTGAGGTGAATCTATCTCTACGACAGCTGAGAAAATAACACTGTAGTCAATTAACACCGTCCCAGAATCGAGCAAAGATGGACACACGTACGGTAAAGGGAATGTTCAAATTCGGCTCTGATTGTATAAACATAACAGAGTTATTCATGAGGACACTTGGGCAGCAAGCCATCGTACGACTGCCGCGCGCCGGTGGACTTTCTTGGGCTCCAGCAGCAACTTCTTGAGCCATGGCAAAGTTAAAGCGGGTGTACAGTAGTGGGGGAGATACGGCACTCGGGACATTTCACTAGTTTGCGAGCTAGAATAAAAATAACAATATACTGTATATTGGTGCTGAATGATTGATTTTATACATGGCTGGCGTTTGTTTGGGAAAAAATGGTTCAGAAATGGCCAAAAATGTGAATAGATAATATCATTCGGGCATGTCGACGTTTATTCAAATTACATTTGAAAAGTTACTTAGTGCTCTACGGCCATGGTGGAATCGCATTTTTGAAGCGGCCGCCGTTGGCTCTTTCGACCGTTATTCTTCGCGCAAACGAGTGATGTGTACCGCACTGTGTCAATCAACCACCAAGCAAGCACAGAAGATGTCGCGATGGCATCCGAACCACACACACAAAAGCAGCTACACGCATAGGAAAGGAAGTAAATAATACCCTTGCCATGCTTGCGGAAGTCTGGATGGCGTGTCTTGGTTCGGTCCGAGCGCCACTATGTTTCGGGCACTGGGCTTCATCTGAGGAGAGAAGAATAAACCTGATTAATTATCAAGTTGCTTCCCACAAGGCAAACACTTTGTAGGCATTGAAGGCGTCATTTACCCTCCCCCCCCCCCCCCCCAAGTTCATGTTAATACTAGGGGCCTACATACACTCAGGAAAGTATTTCCACCACATGATAGACTTCCTTGTCCCAACTTGCACTTGATCAACTGTTTCAAATTCAGTTGAATTCAATTTTTTTTTCATCATACAAAATTCATCATACAAATTTTCATCACACAAAAATCATACACAATTACAGAAAGGAATGATATCTAATACCGAACTTGGATGCACAATACAATGTTAGTAACATAGAACATAAGATACGATTGGAACTACTCTCAAAAGCAAACTGAGTAAAAATGAATGAAACTCAAATATGTGGATTCAGTGAATGTAGCAGTCTCAGTGGAACACATGAGTGAAAGATTGAGGAAAATATGGCAATCTGTTGAAAAGGGATGAATGTATGAAGTTTAGGTGCCGTCAGTCGCTAGATGAAAAGACTGTTACAGTTTGTGACGACGCCACGAATGGTAAACGATATAGCGAAAATAATTATAAAGAGAACTCAGCGATTTTTTTTTTAAGCGAACACATTCCCTCAACTTGTTACTTACTTATATTCACGTGTATTTGACCGAATGGAAGAACAGAATCCTTCTAATAATGAATCTGAATGGGCAATCCATCAATTTTGTCATCTTTGATTATTCATGCATGTTTTAAGATTTTTGTGTAATTAAATAGATAAAGAAATAAATGAACAATCAAACAACTTTTGTCGAGGGTAATATAATTCCCCATGCTTTCTGAAAGTGAAAAATTAAGTGCTCTATCATTACGCTAGAAGAAAATTGAAATGTGTTGAAATTTCTTTCTGATTTCTTTATTTCCGTAGGCCTACATGAAATTACAAAATATAGTAGCCTTCTCATCCAGCGATAGCAGCAAAAAAAAATTAAGAATTCCTAACTATTAGCAATTTTTTTCATCATACTTTCACTGGTGTGTTCTGTAAATTATTGCTGCATTTCTTCCTTTCAGATACACATATTATATATGGGTTTCATTATCCTGTTTTGTTTTGAATTTAATACAATTCTATTTACATCATCAGCAAAAAAAAGAAAGAAAAGTATATACATTTGTCGTCTCTTGTTATTGAGCAAGTTGAAAAGAAAAAAGAAAGACAGATCATGAGATGATCTGAAGGGTTTGTTTGCAAAAACCGATAAGTCCATTTTTGAAGATTTTGAAGTACGATCTCTGTCATAAAGTACAAAATAATACCTTTTAAATTATATATTGGTCACTACATAAAAAGGTATATTTTTTAAGTTCAGTAGAGCAGATAAGCCGAAAAATTGTGCAAAATTTGACTAAAGCATGAAACTTTCACCACTGTTAGTACATGTTATAAGATTCATTTTAAGATCGGGAGGTAAGTCTGAATTGACCTCTGATGACCTCCAAAGGTCAATGACCTCAAAATTTGATAAAAATTGATATTTTGCGTCATTGATTAATGTTAAATATGGTAATGATGTACTAAAAACTCATTTTTGTTACAGTGGAATTGTCTTCATGTTCCATAGAACCCTGACAGGTTTCTACCTTTGACCTCTGATGACCTCCAGAGGTCAATGACCTCAAAATTTGATAAAAATTGATATTTTGCGTCATTGATTACTGTTAAATAATATGGTAATGATGTACTAAAAACTCATTTTTGTTACAGCGGAATTGTCATGTTCTATAGTTCCTTGACAGGTTTCTACCTTTGACCTCTAATGACCTCCAGAGGTCAATTATTGACCTCAAATTATCAGAATTTTGATATTTTGTGCAATTGGTTGATGATAAACATAACGATGTCCTAAAAATTAATTTGTGTTACAACTGAATCGTTTTCCTATTCCTCAGATCAAGGGAAATTATTTACATGTCTCTGCCTTTGACCTCTGAGGACTGTGGCAAGTCAATGACCTCAAAATATCAAAATATCGATATTTGATGTATATTCAATGGTTAACTGTATACCTGGTGTGCAATCATGCATTATGCTATTAGCATTTATACTACATTGTAAAAGAAGTGTCTTCTCATTCCACAGAACATATGTCATTACCCTGTCTATATCCAACTTTGACCTCTAAGGACAATGTGAGGTCAGACTTTTAGAATATCACTAAAATATTGTATAGGATTGCAAATATTGATGTTTGGCTTCATTGGTTTAATCCTAAATGTTTAATCATGTACAAATCACGCCTTGACGTTATAATCAAAGTATGTATGTACAATCCACAAAGCATTGGTTCATAGTAACAGGACTCAGGAATGTGAGCGGTCAATTACTTCAGAAATGAAGCTTACGTGTCTTCAGTGATGGCAGTGACCTCAAATATAATATTTATGTTTGGGTTAGTTATGCAGACTAGCTTGCATGAAATTATGTGCAACATTATCCAATTTGCACAGGACAAAATTTGCACGCTTAAACATGGAAGGTGGGGAGAGGAGTACCATATTTTGGGTTGATACTTAATAGTTTGTGAGCAGGCATATGGCAAAGTCCCTTGAACGGGATGAAAGGGTGATAGATGCTAAGCAGAAAACAACAGGCCCACCTCATCAGATGTACGTCACGAGTCAAACAACCCGAGTCGTACACTTCCCATGAGTTACGCAGCCCACGAGTCATACATCCCGTGACCTAATTATACTAGTAGATGAACAAGGTCAATGAGCTCGACATCAAATATAATAGGCCCACAAGATGTGCGGTCCGCGAGCTCGACACTCGAGGAAAACAAGGCCCACGAGATTAATATATGTATTACATCAGACAGCTTAATCTATGCAGTGTAGGTCTTGTGGACCTCCCCCTCCCCCATGTATCGGACTCTTATGGGCCTGGTTTGCCTCAGTGTCGAGCTCATGAGCAATGCTACCTAGTTTCGAGCTGGCGGGCCTAGCTGTGTTGGTCAGTGTCAAACTCGCGGGCTGTATGGTTCCGGTGAATGACTCATGGTTCTGGAGCATACAGTGACGTCATGGACCATCTGGAAAGCGACATACTGTGAGGCATAACATACATTCCACATGAAGCAACCCTGTGTCTTGCAACTTGCTATTGTCATCCAATTAAGTTTGGGTCAGTACGTCAGGAAATTACGGGCATTTTTTCAATGACCTGTTTAGGAACCTCAATTCCAAATAGGAGTGGAACTACTATTTACTCTAATTGTCTTCTTTATGCTCGATACTCCTTAACACTGGGGCCTGGCCAAGAGTTGTGCCCCCATGCCCAAATATTGGTTGTTTCCAATATGCCGCCATCCGGTTTGCATCCAATGTGTGAATCAGGGTACGCTGGCAACGGGTAATATCACCTACATGATCCAGTTAAGACTCTCTGCCAGCAAGAGATGATTCAGTGTAACCTGCTGAAATTGGTCTAGATCTACACCCTCGATCTCTTTCAAGACAGGGCAGCATCTCCTCCACGACTAAACTGGATAGACATCCTGATGTCAGACCAGCGTTCTTATAGGTGCACAGCCACTGTATGCGATCATCAGAGTCTTCCAATCACTGGCGTAGCCAGGGGGGGGGGGGGGGGGGGGCGATGGGGGCGGTTCCCCCCCCCCCCCTAAGATTTGGACCGGGGATTTGGGAGGCGGAAAAAAAAAAATGCGTGTATACTGTATGCATGCACATGAAGCGGGTCTTCTTTGCAACCTTTCATCAAATAAGAATTTTTTTTTGAATATTTCACTCAAAGTGTGCACCAGATCGTTGAGTTTCAATTCAAAATATGCAAAATCTCTCGTGCTTTGGAGGGGGTATCCCCCTCCCAAACCCTCCCTCTCTGTGCCTCTTTCCCTAGCTTAGTACACTTTTTAGATTATTTTACAAAAAAAAAATATGAATAATTCTGAGTGCACAAGACTTATCACTTATATTCCGAAAACTCAAGGTTCCCTCATGTATAAGGGGAATTTCCCCTTTTAATCGACCCTTTCCTCCCTCAGCCCCCCCCCCCCATCAGTTTTTTTTTTTTTTTTTTGATTTCCCAAATGTTGATTCCATCAAATATGCGTATACGAGGTATCTCAATTTCAACCTTAAAAAGGCAAAAGCTCCATCGGAAGGGAAGGGTGGAGATAACACTCGCCCACGCCTTCTCCCTGCTCGGCCGCCCTCCCCCCTTCCGCCATGCATAGAAGTAGACTGTGGCTATACCCAGATCGCTTTATTTCAATTCTTAAAACGCAAAAGCTCCGCGAGCGGGAGGGGGAATCCCCCTTCCCCTAAGCTCTACCTCACTAGACTTTATACATACACACAGATGGTGCACATTCGGAATAAGAGCTAAATTCCGTGATTTTAACACCTCGATGAAAAAGTATTGCACCAAAAATTTGCACCAGATCGCTGAATTTTAGGTCAGAAAACGCAAAATCACCTTCGTGTGGGAGGGGAAATGCCCCTATCTACACCCTCGTGTGAATGCTTTTTCTGTTTGATTGCTGAACTGCAGACAGCGTTCATGATATTCAGTGTAAGAATTAACAAGAAGATTATTTAAATGATATACCATTTCATAGGCAAATTGTTCAATAATAATCTACACTAAAATATACTGCAACCTTAAACAAGTGGGACTGTTTCAACTCGTTAAAACACGCAAAAACATGCATCAAATTGCACCATTTGCAACGTCAAAATGCAAAAAGTTCTCACCGTGGGAGGGGGACACCCCCCTCCCACACCCTCCCCTCCCCCCTCGCTCGCTCCGCTCGCTCGGGTTCAGTCGCGTTCATGATATTCAGTGAAAAGAATTAATATAAGATGTGTGTTTAAATTATACCATTTTATAGGCAAATTGTTCAATAATAATCTACACTAAAAATATACTGCTACCTTAAACAAGTGGGACTGTTTCACGTCGATAAAACGCGCAAAAACATGCATCAAATTGCACCATTTACAACATCAAAATGCAAAAAGTTCTTACCGTGGGAGGGGGAAACCCCCCTCCCACACCCTCCCCCCCCCCCCCCCTCGCTCGCTCCGCTCGCTCGGGCTCGGTCGCTTCGCTCCCTCGCAGACTAACCGCCCCCCCCCCCCCCAAGATCAAATCCTGGCTACGCCGTTGCTTCCAATGGCAATATCTAAACAGTTTGGGTGAAGGCAAGCTTGTCTCTATGATGAGTGCATTGCACATAGAGTACAGGATGTACGAGATGATAAGAAAGCTTCTTTTTGACTCGCGGGATAGGCTACAAGTCTTTCTCAGGCAGTGGTTCTGAATTATCGGGTCGTGCTCAGTCTGCACACAGTGAGCTGAACACCATATCAAGTATACGTGTGTAATGATTGTGTGTAATGATATGGGAAAAATGAATGGAAAAATCAAAATACATGTTTATGTATTTTACGTGGAATCAGTTGCTGCCTGTTGTCTTGGAAGAAATGCATCAATCTTGCAATGTTGTTGTTTACTATTTTCCCCCTCCATCACGAGTGTATATGTGACCCTGCACCACAAAACAAAACAAAAAAAAGTCGCCAGACAAGGATTTTTAGTTAAGGACAGATTCTGAAAGAGCAGACTTTAAGCTTTAAAATGATGTATAAGTCAATTCAAATGGATTCCCCTAACCTATATAAATATTGCAAAGAAAGACCATACTCTAGAAAAGATGGAACTGAGAAAAGAGGCTCTGAAGTACAGGATCTATTCAAGCGCTTAATCTTTACTAAGCCGTGCTACCAGTGCCATGAATGGGACAAAAAAAAATGATGTAAACCACCGGAGCGACAACAATGAAAGGATTATTGGAATTGAAATTGAGCATGTTCTATCAACACATTCTGTCTATGATTAATGCCAACTTTCAAAGCAGTAGCATCATCCTTTCAAAAGTTATTAGAGTTGAAAGTGAAGAGTTTGCAGAGGATTTTCAAGAGATGAAAAGTAGCCTGTAAGAAAAACCTGATCACACTTCTCCAGCAAAAAGGGGGTTGTAGAAAAATTGCTGAAAACCCACGCTCCCATTCAATATATGATCCCGAACTCAAGAATTTTGTAGAAGAAGAATAGCTCTTTCAGAAAATACGAAAAACTCGAAATTGACTTGGTTGACCCATTTCACGTAAAGTCCTCACGTAAAATCAAGGGGTGCGACTTTTTGTTTGTTTTGTGATGCACGGTCACATATGGAACGTGTTGATCAAAGTTTTTGTGATGTCGGAAAATGCGAGGCTGTATTGCAGGTGGCCTATTGAAGGTGGCCTTCAATTTGTTTTTCACAGTATATTGGCATGTTTAACAGACTAACTCACCAAGATACCTCTTGAAATGTTTTGAAAAACTTCTGCTTGATTTTACGTGAGCGGATGATTATCAGTTGTCTTTCTGCTTTTTCATCTTGTGTGAAACAGAGTATTGTACAGAGTATTGTTTCTCTTCAAAAGATAGCGTGCCAATTAATCTGCACTTACTGTTGCAGCTCTATCGGCCCTATAAGTTTAGCAGGAAACACAGAAGCATTCGCACGTACTGTTTACATTTCCCATCACATGCTTTTAACATCGGAATTTTCATGTACACATTTTGCCTGGAAAAGAATTACCAAGAACTTTTCAACACAATACATGTTCGAAAGAAGCCATTTGGTTCATATATAATTTACTCGACAGAGTGATTTATAGGGGCCTACTTATCACTGTCCACGTACTCGAACAGTTTTCGCTAAAGATACAAGTATGTTTACAAGACTGCAAACAGTAGAATGATTTGTCCCTTAACATATCAGACTACTACATCTCTTGAAATGTCTTCAAACGTAAATGAAAGTCATTCCTCTTAAATGATTACTCTCGGTCGACGAATGAGGTCCTCGTCTGCATGTCATTGTCGATCTCGTCAGTGTGACTGGGCCGTCCGTTGAGCGGTCAGCCGTCACGCTAGTAGGCCTATTCTCTTCGTCACCATCACTCTCCACTTTGTATAAGTCTGACAGGGCGCTTCAACATCTCCATCTCCGATGACACCAGTTGACTATTTGGAGTTTGTAATTGCACTCCAAATTCCTACTGTCCTGCTGCTGGCCGGTTCAGTCAAGACAGTCAGATCCTCATCACATTCACAGCGTAGGTCGATGGTGCATTCAGCGTCGATAAAGATTAGTTGGTTGACTTGGAGGGGGGGCATGATGTACCAAGAAAGGGGAACTGCTGACTTTATCTCTGTGGTCTCCAACTATTCTCAAAGTTCCTCAAAATTCTCTCAAAATCCTCAAAACTCTGCAGCCTTTGCTTCACTACATAGCGTGAAGCCGCTCCCACTGTGCTTGCCACTCTAACTGATTTCTCGGCTGAGACATGTTTTTTTTATAACTTATTTACTAACAAACTTCCTTTCCCTAAAGCATTTCATTGGCTCAATCTTATATTGGGGTGTGGCGTTCACTAGAAATTAATTCCTTACTGGTCAGTGAATGTTCAATTTGCTCCTCCTATTCGTTTCTGTGAAAACTCAATTTTCTATGATTCATCTCATTTTCTGATTAACTCGCCCACTGTCTTTTAGTTTCTTTATTCACTTGTTCTCTGTAACCACTGGTAAAGACTTTATTGTTTCTTGGATATCAAAATGATAAACCAAATGAATATTAGTGTCCTTATGGCAACCAGCGTCATCGTTGTTCTAGGTCATTATCCCTGAATTTGTCTTTGGAGTTCCTGTTTGACCCACTCCACTAAACAATAAATGCTAAAATAGAGGGATAAATTCTGACAGGAGGGCCACCTTCCAGCTCAGAGGGCCATTTATGTTTGGGGATCAGAGGGCAAAAACACGTCATCACGTCATTCTCCGTAATTTGGCGCGGGGCTTTGGGGATGGAGAGTGCTGATCACTAGCGGGGAAAGTAGCCAACATCAAACTTTCTTGGAAGAGGTGGTTTTGACCACACAAAAAAAGAAAAAGAAAGAAAATAGCTGGAAGGAAGATAAACGGTTTCATAAACTCCAAGAAGGGAAAAAGACTGAGCATTATATTGACCTCACAGGGTGTCTAGGAAAACGACTGCAGTGTTCTGTTTTCTTTTACTCTCTATCCTTTTCTATTCTATTCTTTATCATAAACATGTGCTAGTAGCCATCTGGGCTACAATTGTGTTTGTTTTGTATATCCTCTAAAGGTCACCAGAGGTCAAAGGTAGAGCCCTATCTGTGCTCTTTGGAATATGAAGACAATTTCTTGTAAAACACATATTGAAAACTTTCGGTCATCTGCGAAGCCGCGCTTTCGCGCGAACGCTACAACACGTAAAACGGGTCAAAAATCGACGCATTTTTTTACAAAATGTGCCATAACTTTCAAACTATTTAGGGATTATTTATGTGTATATATCTTCATTGTAACATTTGTAGCAGCGACGCAAATCTGATCAGAAGAGTTCCTTATGAGTAGAATTGTCTATGGCGAACAGTCCAAATTTGACGAATTTGAGCATATTTTGCCGTCTTGCAATTCTTCCAGACGGGATATCTCGAGAACGGAAGGTCGCACAAACTTGGGGCGCACGGGTTTAGAAAGTAGAGATTCTGCCCATTTTTGTGACATAAAAATCTTGTCCATTGGTAGAGCAGTCCTTACGCAAATTTGCAGTAAAGCTAGACTACACATTCACAATTGGTGTCATAGGGAACGTGTACAATCCATACAGAACTATCACGTGACGAGACTACCAACGAAAATTTGAGCCGTTGACCTTCACTGTCTGCCGTTGTCAGCAGTGTGAATTCCTGTGATTTCAAGCTTCTGTTTCTCGCCGAATATCATTTTCAACGCAATATCCAGATACAGTTGTATGTGAGACATTATCTAGATACGTAGCAGCCTTATTGACAACATAAATGGTAAGTTTGGGAGTAAAAACAACCAAATACATTCCACATTCCGTCTCATTTTTCGATGATGGCTCTAGTCGGACTGGTGCATTTCCTTCGGAGGTGGTAATAATATAAGTAGTTGCAACGGTCGCTTGCCACCTGCTGTCTGCAATCGGGCGCTTATATTCACGTGTTGTACACAGGTAATTAACTGAAATAATGTTGTAAAGGAATGATAAGGTCATAGACTATATCATATCAACTGTAGATTTAACCCGATTTCTGTCGCCTACACACACAACACACTACGCGTGAAATTATGTGAACATGATGTCCCTCCGCGCACGGTGCTGCAGGCCACCCCCATTAACGTGTCGACTAGCCACGCGCCCCACACGCACTCACTTTCGCCAGCGTCTGCTACCTCGGATTTTCTGCGTGAATTAGGGCGAAAGTTTTCAATATGGTATGCTTGTTTTGTACATCTTAACCATGTTTATCATTAACTAATGACACTACAGATCAATATTATGATATTTTGAGGTCATTGACCTCTAAAAGGTCACCAGAGGTCAGAGTTAGAAACCTGTCTTTGCTCTTTGGAATATGAAGACAGTTTCATTGCAAAACAGATATGCTTGTTTAACCATATTTGTCATTAACTAATAACATCACAGATCAATATTATGGTATGTTGAGGTCATTGACCTCTAAAGGTCATCAGAGGTCAAAGGTAGAAACCTGTCAATGCCCTGTGGAATCAGAAGATTTGTAGTACAAATGCATATTTAGTGCAGCGTAACCAAGATCTAAGCCTATCATTCACAAATGCCTCCAAACATAAATATTCTGATATTTAAAGTTCATTGACCTCTGGAGGTCATCAGAGGTCAAATCAGACTTACCTCCCGATCTTAAAATGAATCTTAAGGTATGTACTAACACTGGTGAAAGTTTCATTCTTTAGTCAAATTTTGCACAATTCTCATGATTTTGAGGGCTTAACCGCTCTACTAGTTATGGTCAAAAGAAGCAAAAATTTTCTTATTATTCTCTTTATTTTTCTTGACCTTTAATCGCAAATATCTCCATTTGGCAAATATGGACTTATCGGTTTTTGCAAACAAACTCTTCATCTGTATGTACATATAATATATATATATATATATATATATATATATATACATGTATATATATATATATAATATATATATATATATATATATATATATATATATATATATAAGGAAAACACTTTGCAATAGAAACCGAGAAAATTGAAGCAATGGAAAAGAGTTTTCCCGTCCATTTTCGCACTTTTAAAGATCAATTTCAAAGATTTTTTTTCAATTCAAATTCGTCCCGAGAAGTACACAGAATGCAAATCCTAACTTCAATTTAGTCAATTGTCATTGTAATTCGTTTTTCGTCAACCATTTTCAAAGACATCGCATTCAAAATCCTAAATTGTAATTGAAATTCGTCCCCGCCTCCCGTCGACTGGTCATTATGTGAGGATCAAATTCGTCTTTGCTCGCACAATTTCATAATTTTTTCCAAAAAAAATTAGTCAGTTGGTATTGGGGTTTGTTCTTGCAAGGAACCAATTTTTAAGCCGGCATTTTCTCACTTTTACCCGGTTTTCGGCAGTCAGAGAACATTAAAAACAGTAAAGACACATTTTAATCATGTCGTGACAATATATATTTGGAACTGAGCTCTTTTTTCTTTTTCTGAATCTTGTGTATGAAACAAACTTTGTTCAACATGGAAAACGGTAAAAAAGAACCATAATGTCTTTATTTTGTAACATTTTAAACTGGCTTAAACTCTAGGTCCCTATACGCATGCAAAATTGCCTTTCACCATAATACGTCCGGAAATCTTGGATCACTGTTTTCGTTTGTGCGACAAACATATATTGTCTCAGTGGGTACTCTGATTCGGGTGTGTTTGTGTGTGTGAGGGGGGGGGTGGGTGTGGGTGCACGTGTGTGTATGTGTGTCTGTGTTTTTGTTGGGGTGGGCACACGTGTGTGTGTATGTTACTCCTATACTCTTAAAATATTGGGTAAATTTAGTTGGGTAATTGTTGATTGGTAAAAAAAAAATAAAAATAAAAATCATCATTCTGGGCAATTATCGCCCAATCGAGCTTTTTAGGTGATTAAACCAACACTGGGCAATTATTTTTACTTAAATATTGGGCGAATATTTACCAACAGAATTGGTAATGAAGAGTTGGGTACTTTTTGCCCCGCTGTTGTGTAAGTGACACATTCCCTTTGCGTGTTTGGTAATTTTTGTTGGGCAACTGATACTTGGCTAGAAATTCGCCATATATATTTTACCAACATTATTTTGCACATTAAGCCTGGGTATTTCTTACCAGTACTTGGGTAATTTTGTTATGTTCCTTTCTAAGTTGGTAAATTTTCATGGACAAGTAAAAAAGTCTGTGCGTGTACGCGTGTATGTGTGAATGTATGTGACGGGGTGTGTGTGAGTGTGTGTGTGTGTGTGTGTGGTATAGGCCTACGTATGGAAGGATGGCCGAACCTTACGATTTTGTAGGGGGTACCAAGAATTACTATAGGGTGTTCTCCGTTTTAGGAATTGGAGGGGGGGCAAAACACACACACACACACACACACAAACACACGGTATTGTGTATATATACAGTATATATATATATATATATATATAAGCAGAAGCTACATTGTGGACGTATTTTGACATAATTTTCTTACGTTTCCCTTTATTCCGTCAACACCGGAGGGGTTAAAAAACCAACATTGTGGGAGCAAACTACAGGATACCCCTACAATATTGCTAGTTTGTGTTTTGTGTGCGTTTGTGTGTGTGTGTGTGTGTGTGTGTGTGTGTGTGTGTGTGTGTGTACACGTGCGTGTGTGTGTCGGTTTGTGTACAAATAGTTAGATGACACAATTTGAAACCCATATACCTGACTGGACTTGCTTACCACTTCATTCCAGATTAAAACCCAGTAACTAAAACATTGAAATTTGGATACCAGTTGATACCAGTTGGTTTCTACTGTGTGTTTTTTTTTTGCTCATGAATATTCATAAGCTATTCAAATTCTCTTCGTGAAAAAGATAAATTATTGTTTAATTTAATGTTTTTTTATGATTTCAATAAACTCTGCAATGTCTGAAATGTATTACAAATTTATTGAATATTATTGCCGTGATATTCACAATTTCAACTTGTACCTCTGATGAGGTATTTTCATATTTTTATAATAAAAATTTAATTTACATGATAACCATGTCTTAAAGCATTACAACTAAATGGCCCTATACAGTATATGTGAATGAAATATCCCTGGCAGTAGTTGTACTAACTAGGTCTAGGATGTAGGCTAAGCCTAGATGTACTTGTAGGTATAGGCTTTACGACTAGCTCTAGGATTATGATAGGTTAGATATGATCAATGTCTTGACATACACATGTTCTGGTAAACACACATACATTAAATAATTCAACACAAAGTTTTTGATTAACCAAAATTCAGCTTACTAAACAGTTGGGCAATATCTAATTGGGTAAAATTGATTGGGCAAATGATTACCCAACTCAAAATATAACCAATGGTTGGGAAATTGCAAATTTGGATAAAGTCTGATTGGGTAACTGCTGATGGGCAATTTAATTTGCCCAACCACATAGCAAACTCATTACCCAACATCAGTTAGGCAGATTTTACCCAATAGTTGTGTGGACAGTATGTTGCCAAGTGTTGGTTAAAAGTTGGACAACTATTTTAAGAGTGTATAAATGTGGAAAAAGTGAATGGTTTCAGGAGAATGAAATAATCACGAAATCACAACAGAAAAGATATGAGACGGATTCGAAGCAAAGTTTGACGAAAATGATCGCTAAAAGACGAAATTTAGTGAAAGCAGACAGACTTCTCCTTTAACATTTAACGTTTGTTATATCAGTATTGAAATTAACGTAGCATTACTATATTGAGATGATCATGGAAGAGGAAATTTATCGGAGGTTATTGGAATGTTCGTTAATCCGAAAATAAAATGGTTTCGTTATTCCGAAGGTTCGTTAAGCGGAAAATGAAACTAGGTATTCCGAAGGTTCGTTAAACCGGAAATGAAAATAAGGCGCGTATTTACAAATACTGTATACACTAAGGCATGTCTTGTAACTATCTAAGTAACCTTATTCATATTTTCATATGACATTGATTGGTCACAATGATTAAATTTGTACAAGTAGAGAAACTTAAAAAAGAAGAAGAAGAAGAAGAAGAAGAAGAAATGAGACTGATACCAAAACAGATCGGACGTCATTGGACGTATATTCAGCAACAGTTAGTGAAGAACTGAAATACTCACCAGTATAATAGGGGAAACCAAGCGCAAAGATTGTCCAAAGTACACATAGGCCGACCCCAATAGTTATGGGCTGTAGTCCGTGACGAGAAGACTTAGTCATCCTCGTGAATACTATCAGTTCTTGCCGACGTGGTATTAAGCACAAGGTGAAAGATATGCCGTATGATGTGCTGCCCTGTGGTAAAAATCATTTGATAGACGGATGCATGATATAGAAAAATTCGACGCAACATACCATTTATTTTCGAAAATGAAAAAAAGAAGAAGTATGTACTATATACTGAACCTCACATCGTTTCCGGATTAACGAACCTTCAGAATAACAAACCTTATTCAATTTTTCGGATTAAACTGTACATACAAAGATATAAAACACGATTAATATTTCACGAAATTGCAAATTCAGTTTAAGCCAGTATCAGTTATTACAATTCCAAAATTCATGAAAAAGATTTGTGCAATATTAAGCCAGAAGAATACTTTCTCCTTTCTATTTCGGAAACCTCCTGAAACCTATACCGATTCTAGCATAGGCCTAATTTGCATAAGTTTTGATTTTCTTTGAATTTCCCCTTTTAACAAACCATCGGAATAACGAGCCTTATTTCATTTTCGGGTATGATGAACCTTCGGAGTAAGTATCCATACATCAATTTCCGGGTAAACGAACCTTCGGAATAACGAAATGTATAGGTAACCGTCTGAACAAAGAAACATGCACATAGCTTAAAAGCTTTAGCTCTCAAAAATTCGTCGACTTGATTCAAGAAAAGAAAATCACCCATTTGAATGGAGAAATCATAGTTTGCAATAACGTAACGAGCTTATTTTCGAGAAGAGGAGACAGACAATGTCCAGGACAAACACAATGTCACGAGACCGAGGGAGATTAATCTCTATAGTGAAAATTATATTATAAAGATCAGGAAATGGCCTTGACGTATTCAAATTTCTATTTTGAGGCGTGTTTGTGAAATGTTTCAAAATTATCTCCATTTGATAACGAGGAAAGGATTATATACAAGGGAGTTTCCCTATAGATATGGGCAAATATTTCCCACTATTTTTTTCAGTGTAGTATGGTAAAATCTCAAAGACAACCGGACCGTAATGACGAAAATTGTCTAATACCAAAAACACTTCTTTTAAACAAAACAACACACGACTATAAATACACAAAACACAGTACAACCTACGATTCTTTATACAATTACAAGTCTTTCATTTTCAACAGTGTATGAACCTTACAATCTGCAACAGCTAAATTATTTGCATGGCACTTGGTAGCGCCCCTCTTTGTGCCCCTCTGCTGCATGTGAATAAGGTGTAAATAAGAAATAAAAGGTCACATTGATTCGACACTAATTCTGGTAACAGGAAGTTCGGTGCTACCTCAGATCTCGATTTTAGTTCCACACCCTGAGCCAACAAGATGAGGCTGGGCACGTGACTAAACCGAGGGTCATGATAATCGAGACCTTTCCTCAATACAAAAGGTTTTTTTTTTTTTTTTTTTTTTTTGCTTGTCTGGGAATGTATAAGCTTGGAGCTACAACACCTTCCATTGTGTCTTTGTGTGCATGTGTCGCGTCTAAGCTCTGCTTCTTTTGGGGTCTTAATTGGGGTCTTTCTTAATGCTGTATCCTTTTGAAAAATGTCAAATGTTTAATGAATTGGTTAAATAAACTTGAACTTGAACTTGAACTTAGTACAAATTGCCCTCTAAACTTAAATTGTAGAACCCGTATATACAGCGTTCGTGATGACGTTACAATGATATAAATGTATATGTATTGCAGTCTCCATGTTACATGACTAAGCCAGTCCGGAGTTCACTTTGCGCATGAGCAGAAAAAAGGTTCATTCGTACCAACAGGCACGTTTGTTGTTAAGGCCGTGTCACACCTTTCGGGCAAGCCTTGCGTGCGACTTGCAAAGAACAATTCGTCGCTGTCACCACGAACTGGCATTTTAGTGAAAATGGTTGGATTTCACGTTTTCGAGATTTTCTCATTTTTCGATACTACTCTACACCCTTTACATTCCTGCTAAATTTGGAGACTCATATTTCAATGGTTACGTAATTATGACGTACACATGAAACGACATTTAGCTAAATCCGCGGATTCAGATATCACAAAAGAACACTTTGCAACGCGCGCTGAAATGTCTCTTTGTGAAAATTAACTTCGTAAATAAATCCACTGATCCAGATATCACAAAAGAGACACTTTAGGTGCCTCTTTAGTCCAGGATAGACGGCACCTAAAATTGTTTCTTTTTTATGTATACAATGTTTTTTAATGTTTTTTTTTTTGTCAGTTCGGGTGCTGATTCCAAATCTGATTGATGCCACTCGCGAAACCTTGAACATTTTCGGCAAAATGCAAAATACAAAATGGCCGCCAAATATGCTGATTTGGCCGTGAAAATCACAATGATATGCATTCTATGACCAATTATTCCACTAAACTTTGTACAGTTACACTGTGTGTCCCTAGAGTTACTCTGCATTTGCAAGAGAATTTCCATTGCATAGGGTTCATTTAGTATTTAAAGCTCATTTTCAATTCAAAATGGCCGCCATTCCTGTGCTCATGTACAATATGAATGGCAAAAAATATGCATGGAAGTATAAAACAAATTTACTGTATTTCCAGTCCCGTACCTACGCTGTTATAATGTGTTGCGTTTGCAATAGAAATATATTGGGTGCCACTTACAATATAGACGGCCTACATGTATTTTTATTCTTTTAAATTCTAAAATTCAAAATGGTCGCCACTCTTATTCTCCTGTATAAGATGTATAGCAAAAATATATGTGGAAATAGAAAACCAATTTGCTGGGTTTTTTTTTCTGACATGCAGCTACATCGTTTATTAACATTTAGTGCTGATCATATATCTGAAGAATGTTCTGAACAAAGAATTATTCTTTTGTAATGCAAAAGTCCTAATTTAGCAAATAGATTAGGATTCTTGCTAGGAATTGAAGACCTGAATTTAAGAACGACCCAAGTCCAATTTTTGGCCAAATTCAGTTTGACATAGCAAATTGTAGCTTATGCATGGACTTATCTTGTGTATATTTGATAAATCCTAATTACCCCCCGGAAGTACCTGAAATGAATGAGTATGAATGTAAGAATGAAGGACTTGGGTCATTCTTACATTCATATCATAGCGCTCTCTCTCATCCTTCTCTCATCTCTATAGCAGAATATCATGTACATGATTCAAATAACGACCCAAGTTCATCACACAAAATGGCCTCTCCACAATAATGTAAATGTCAATTGTCATAATAGTATAATATGTTCTAATTTGTACATACAATGTTACCTTCCCATCACAGTTGAATAGAATATTATTGGACAAATAAAAAAGATATGCAATTTTTTGAAGTTTATTCGAAATGGTCTTCCATGGACTTGGGTCTTTCTTATATTCAGATACTCAGTTATGAATGGAGTTTTGAGCATTTAATATTCATAAAGCCTTACGATGTTTAACACAATTGCATATCTTTTATTTTGTTTCAACAAAGACATTGAAAGAATAAAAGTGCACTTAACATCACGCAAAAAATCAATACCATCATGTTCTACATGCAGGTTGAATATAAAAATGTCATACTTACACAATATATTAAGATGCTGAGATGCATGGTATTTATCAAGTAATGTTAAAAATGGAGGGGAAGCTAGAAAGCAAAGCTTCTAATATGCATTCCCCTATAACCATTATTAATAAGGTACAGAAAATCCTATACAGTAATGCAGAGATACATGGCTGCTGACAAAAACACATTGGACATTAAATGACAAAACTAAAAACCCTTTACAATGTAGCTTTTTTCAGCAAGGAGTATAGGGGGGGGGGTCCTGAGGCGAGTTTGAAATGGATCATAACCTCCATCACTGCGATATCATACAATTTAGGAGTACCGCCTTGATATTATCGAGCAAACTTGATTTTCTTCTTGAATTAAAACAACAACAAAAACTGGTGAAGGCATAAACGAAACTTTCCTAACGCAATACCGTACAAACTATTCATTAATATTCATTATTCATTATAGTATACTGGCCTGGAGGAGTTGTTTCAAAATATGCCTGGAGTCTATCTTCAGAATACAAAATCGAGCTATAAGGATTATCAATTGTACCAATTATTTAGCACCGACAAGCCCACTGTTCAAAAGTAATAACCTCTTAAAGATATTTTTATATATATTCTTACTCCCTTGGCAGGGGCGGATCCAGGGAGGACCGCAACCGGCGCACGCCCCCCCCCCTTTATTTTTTGTTGAAACAAAAGAAATAACAAGAAAAAATGGGGGAGGGGTGCTTGCGCCCCACCCCCCTTTAATTTTGTAAACACGCCCCCTCTTTACGGAATTCCTGGATCCGCCCCTGCTTGGGATATTTATGTACCAGTTAACTAAATTACCTTATGCTTTCACTCCCATGTTTGTAAAAAATAAAGTTATACATTCCTACCCTACAAGACAGGAAAATTCACTTCACTTTTCTCCCATGAGAACTGCAAACAATAGTACATACAGGTCCGACATTCTGGAATAGCCTTGACTCCGACATTACTGAATCGTTGTCACTGAATTGTTTTAAACGTAAACTAAAAAAATCCCTTGTGTAGGCTTATATCTAATAACAAAACATGCAATTTTATTTGAGCTCCCTCTTCTTATTCAGATTCGTTGTTTATTACGTATTCCAGGTTTGCTTTTCGTTCTTTTTACTGAGTCATTTATGTCAAGGCTATTCCTGAATTAATGAATCATTATGTATCATGTGCATTTTTGCGCATTCTTACATTTACGTAACTGTGTTGCTCGGGTGACAAGGAGTCTTGTAAACGCAACTCAGGTGGCTACTTTGTATTTCGCTATGCTTTCGAATATTTTATTCCTTTCTCTTGCTCTTTTTGCTCTCTTATCTTTTACGTCCCTTTCCTTCCTTTCATAGTTTTCGTTACTAGGTTGTTTAAGAAGATCAACACTTCCATCTATACAGGGACCTATACATTACAAGCTTTGCTTTTTAGTAAGTCCCCACATTTCATGTTTGTTAAATTGTCTTCTCTTGTATTCTTTGTAATCACGAAGCTATGTTCAATCTTATGTTCAATCGATCGTATCATGTTTGATGTTTTGAGATGTGGAACATCAAAATCAAAATCAAATCAAATCAAATCAATTAAACATCAACCACCGAGCAATGTGAGGTACCTTTTTCAATTCTCTCTCAGTTCTCAGGTGTTGATTTATATACTTTGACATCATGAGGTCATTCATTCTTGTCTTAAAACTAAAACTGTCCTTTTTATTGTCTTCAAAGATCTCTTTAATTTGATGTTTGGCAGCAGGCGACATCAGCCCCAAATTTGCAGGATTCTCAGGCAAAAGATGCATAAATATCAGTCCTGCAATTGCCTTAATTGCAACCACATCTGATGATGCTCAGCACTTCCTCAGGGGTCAGAGGGTAATCATTTGCCATAGAAACAGGATGTAGACATAAAAATTTGCTTTACCACCCGTTGAAGCCCTTTGGCTTTGTTGCCAGGCCAGAGACAGTGTTGTAGGTAACTTGGGTGGTATCAGAGATGGCATCAGACCAGCATCTGCACCACCAGTTTGGGGGGTCAAAGCTTTCAAGTGATGGGAGGGAAATCTAGGTTGGCTTGTGGGATTTCAGAGGCATTGATGAGAATGAGGCAGCACCTTACAGATCTCAAAGGCTCCCTTGACATCATATGCAGATACATTCACTCCGAGAAAACTGGCGGTAAAATCCATATACCTCGAGAACAGTGAAGCCTTTCACCTATGTTAGTTGTTACCAGAATTGTAAATCTTGTATACCTTTAACCACCATGATGTAGAGTATCCCTCTCCTTCTTTCTTCCTCTCCTTTTTTCTTTCTTTCTCTCTCCTTCTCTCATTTCCCTATCTATGAATCAATTGAATGCGTATAATACATTTTTATTGTATGATGTTTATGTACATTATGTGCACCTTATCCATACTGGACGTCCCAGTCAAGCTTTTCATAGCTTATGACGATCCACACAAAATGTATAATAACATGTTTCATGTACAAACTATGTACATATTTGTGAATAATGTATGTATATGCATTTTGTGAATAAATCAAATCAAATCAAATTATGGCTGCATTTAGGCAACAATGTCAGCATGCCTATTGTCAGATAGCTTTGTGGATGGTTGCTGGTAAGGTTGGACTTTGGATCTTCTGTATTAGGGATGCTCAAGCAAGTCCCCATGTCTTCACCCTGTCTCTATGGCAAGATCACCCAGTGACCCCTAAGTACCTAGTAGACTTGCTAAGGGGGTAAACGCTGCATTTTATAGTACAAATGTCCTACTTGGTACAGATGTTCCCTAGGGCAATTGAAAAATTTTCATCTAAAGAGACAATCTGTATCTATGCAAATAAGCCTTAATTTGCATAATTTATGCAAAAATACATTAAAAAATTATTTAAAAATGTATGTGCATCCAGCAGAAATACCTAATTAGTTAGAATTATTCTATAGAGTAAGTGAAAACAATTCCTGCAAAAACTGATTTCATACCTATGTAAATAAACATAAAATTTGCATAAATACGCAAGTTATTGTGCAAAAATCTGCATTTTTGAGAGAATTTCTAAACCATTAAGCACTGGATCTTGTAGTACAAAGTTTGAACCTGGGATGGATGTTCCTTGGGTCAAAAGTAAATGATTCATCTGAAGAGACAAACTGTCTCTACGCAAACAACCTGTTATTTGCATAATATGCATATCAATACCTACGCATCTGTAGATAATCAGAACAAACAAAAAGCCTTAATGTGACATGTCTTAAATCGCTTTGAACTTAACATCCAAAAGC
The DNA here is from genome assembly GCA_033980235.1 of Diadema setosum. Lineage (NCBI taxonomy): Eukaryota > Metazoa > Echinodermata > Echinoidea > Diadematoida > Diadematidae > Diadema > Diadema setosum. Next base: position 1,041,502 of record CM067074.1, on the reverse strand, counting down.
TAATAGAATAAGACAATATTCTCACAACAACACTTTTCAGTTGCTTAAATTGTTTCCATATTATTTAATTAACTTAGGCATTTTATGCATAAATTATGTGAATAAGTACACCAGACGTGAAATTTCGAAACATATTGATCTTTGAAATAATTTTTGCTATCAATTTTCCCTCATTGCATAAATGCTTTGCAGGGTGGGAAAAATAGCAATCGATAGTGACACTCTTTAAACATGATTATGCAAATCTAAGAGTAGGGCCTACATAATTATGAACAGATGCAAATCGGAATATTGCTTACAAAAGGACTGTTTTTCCCTTGCAAACAGTACACTACTGAGGTCATGTTTAGAAAATCATTACAAAATATACTACCATAGTGAAAGTGTAAATTTTGATTTCCATTGTATTTTGTAGGCAATCAAGCGAATAAGAGGCTTTTTACATCAAACTGATTATAAACTTGTGCAAATTATGTGGATTCCTTGATTCACATTCAAGATATGAAAGAAAAAGTGAAATACAGCACTTTCATCAGCGCTTTGACATTTTGGCAGGAAATTTCCCACAGAATATCCATTAGGTAATACATGTATATATTAAGTTTCAAAAATCCTACAAGCATTGCAAAAACATGAGGGAAATAGTGAAATTTTGAGGGCCCAATTTACCTTGATCTTTGACCCCTGACCTTTGACAAATGACCCCTAAATTCCCTACAAAATCCTTGTCAGCACCAAGTTCCATGAAGACACCTTGAACCATTTGCAAGATACAGAGAAAAAAAGTGAAATTTTAACATTTTCACCTGAACTTTGACCTTTGACCTCTTGACCTGAAACTCTCTGGAGAATCTTATTTTGGTAGTACATTGTATTCAGTCACTAAGTTTGAAGAAAGTACCTTCAGACATTGCATAGATATGGGGAAAATAATGAAATTTTAGCATTGACCTTGAACTTTTTGACCTTTGACCTCTTGCTGATTTCACTTAAAAACTGCTTAATCACTTGCCCCATTATACGTCACCTTTGGACCAGGTTTGGTGAAATTTGTCCAGTCTTGAGTTATCGCGTGAAGTGATGCAATATGGAGTTCTTAAGTCGACCTTGACCATTGACTTCTGGTACATTCGGGTATTAATATGCACAATATGCTAATTAGGTGGTATTTGCATAGACAAATAGTGTTTTGATATTACAAACCATTTCCTTTTGACTAAAGGAAATGCATACTACTTCCATAGTTTTCATCATAAAATGCAGTTTTTAGACTGTAAGAAAAACTTTAACAATAATATTTTACTTTACTTTGTTTACTAATTATGCAAATTAGCTGGTAACGATGGTTCAATTATTCAAATTCTTTTCTCATATTGTTTCATAAAGTCTTTCTAACGGGTTATATCTATCTAGGATGAGATTTAAGAGGAGTTTCATTAAGGCTTCATTAAGGCTTGTTGTTTGTTCTGATTATCTATAGATATGTAGGTATTGATATGCATATTATGCAAATGACAGGTTGTCTGCATAGAGACAGTTTGTCTCTTCAGATGAATCATTTACTTTTGACCCAAGGAACATCCATCCCAGGTCCAAACTTTGTACTTCAAGATCCAGTGCTTAATAGTTTAGAAATTCATTCAAAAATGCAGATTTTTGCACAATAACTTGCGTAATTATGCAAATTTTATGTTTATTTACATAGGTATGAAATCAATTTTTGCAGGAATTGTTTCCACATACTCTATAGAAGACTTCTACCAAATTAGGTATTTCCACTAGATGTACATATATTTTTAAATAATTGTTATATGTATTTTTGCATAAATTATGCAAATTAAGGCTTATTTGCATAGATACAGATTGTCTCTTTAGATAAAAAATTCCAATTGTACAGAGGAACATGTGTGCCAAATACGACATTTGTACTATAAAATGCAGCGATCACCCCTTTTTTTCGCCCTTAGCAAGCCTACTATGTAAGGCAATTGCATGATTGCAGGGGTTGCGGAACCAAGGGATGGGCAGCAGCAGACCACCCTATAGAGGTGGAGGCAAACAAGAGTAAAACAAGCCCCTTGACTAAAATGGATCTATCCCATTGCATAGCCATCATGAATCTCCTGCATTGTATTAACATTGGTTCTATTCCATGATTTCAGAATTCATCACAAAAGGAAAGGTGTGAGCAAAGTACTCATCTCCAGACACAAAAATGTGTGAATTTTACAGTGGCAAGCACAAAACTAAATTTACCTGATGTTGTTTTGTGCATTTTGAGTGAAAATAGGTGCCAACTTATGAGGTCAAATCTGTTTCAGTGGGAGTAACTAGGCGCTTCTAACAGTTGTGTGGGGTGAGACAGACTTTTCTCCTGATGGAAGTAGCAATGCTCCTGACAACGACTCACTCTTCTATTCAAAAAGCTGAACAATAAGTGTATTAATATATCCATTTTGTTTCATAATAATCGTGATGTGAGCTCAGCATGAAACATTTCCCAATTCTATGTGCCGGAGTCTAGGGAGTGTGTAACAGGTGATATGCTGTTTATAGTCGTAAGAACATTGTTTACTATATTTTTGTAGTCTCTCAAATTTGTTAGATGTGTAGCTCTAGTATGCTTTCACTGTCCCTGGTGGTGTGTAAATATGGAGCCCCGAAACTTTCACTTCAAAAAGTTTGTTAGGTGCTTCAAGAAGTTTTTCATCATACTTCTGCGGGATATGGTTGTTGGAGTTTGATGAAACCTCATGGGGATGGTTTGTAGATATGGAGATAGTTATTCGTAAATTCCATTTGATATAGTGATAGCATCCGTTTAATACTTCGGTTTCAGAAACTGATCTTTTTTCCTTTTTAACAACTTGGTACAGCTAACCAATCATATTCATCTCTTTAATCAAATCTTAGAAATATTCAACAATAAAGCGAACATATGCTGTTGAATTCTTTTAATGAAATACTAGAGCCAGTGTTATGAAATAAAACCAATTTGGATGTTGATGAAAATTTCGTAAATTTTTTTCAATAATATTTTGCATATTTGTTTACCCTTGGAATGATGATCAGCATTCTCATATTTTTATATTGTACCAGAAGAGTGTTTCGCTCACATGTAAATGTGTTACACGTTTCTTTATTGTGCCCAGGCCCGACCCAAATTTGTTTTTATTTTTCAGACCATTTTTGACCATTTTTGGTGCCTCGACTCCTCCCCCAAACCTTTTTGGTTTGTTTGTTTTTGTTTTGTTTTGCTTTTTTTTTTCATAGTATGACGCGTGGGGGGGGGGGGGGAGATGGTGAGCGCCCGAAGATCACCGAAAAATCACGTTTTTTTTTTGTTTTTTGTTTTAGTCGAGATGGCTGAATATGTCATTCTGCATATTAGCTGTTACCATAAATATACAATTTATCAATTAAAACAATGCTCCACGTGTACGTAGAACGTCCTTGGTAGAACACAGTAGACTCTACGTAATTCAGATAGAAATGAAAAACACTTCCCTTACGCGCAGTCAAGAGTACAGTACTTTTAACACCAACTTTACCAAGAAAAAAGAAAAATCCCACTATGGCAAGGTGCCAGACGTAGACATGGGGAAGGGGGAGGGGGTAGGTAAGGAAGAGACTACCGTATTAACGAAAGAAACGGCGCGTACTGGCGCATTCTGGGAGGTCATAAACAGTCTGGGGCCTGGGGGATGAACTCGGAAAGAATGTTCGCTCAAGTCGAAGCTCCAGGGCGAAGACCCAGCCAGGATTACACTAAACGTTATTGTTCTTTATTTCTTTCATTTATCTGGCCTCAATTAAGACTATTTCTTTTCTTCTTTTTTTTTTCTTATCAGAATTATCTGTACTAACCAATAAAAGAAATAAGTAAACTATAACTTATTTTCCTGTTTTAAATACTTCTGATTCTGAATTGTCCGCCCATTGCTCGATTGAAGAAAGAGAAAAAAGAATGTTTACTACTGTTTGTTTCTCTGAAAGTTCTTTATTCTGCCGAGTTCTGAGCTGCTCAAAACTTGCCGATCCGGCGCACATCGGCTGACAACAACGAAGGTTCCACGTCAGACAAACTCATGAAAAGCGCAAACCGCGCATGTATCGCGTAAGGCTCAATTTTTTTACGTGGTTCATGCGTTTACGCGACTTTTGGATATAGCCGGGCCTTGGCCAGGTTTTGAGCAGCTCAAAACTCGGCTTCGCGTAAAAGGTTTACGCAGTATTGCGCTGTTTTACGTAATTTTTGCGTAGTTTGCGTCGTTCTTACGCGGACAAAGCGCGAAATGTGCGTGAAATATCAGTGATCGTTCGCGAAAATGTTGCCGCTCTCGCGTTCATGCACAAATAATGCGGGATTCATACCCAGTTCATTAGTGATAATGCGCAGATTATGCGTAGTTTACCATGGACCTCAGTCATCGCGCACAACCACGAATTCGCCCTATTTTGGGCCTTTGCGTGCCTATGCGCTGAAAATCCGTGGTTTGTTAGTGATTTTTGCGTGATATTTCCGTAGTTCTTGCGCAATTATTCATCGGTGATTTTCATCGCGTATTCAGCGAAATTCTCGACGGATAAGCACGCAAAACCAAATTTCTTGCGTGATTCATGCGTTTACGCGGCTTTTGGGCAGTGTGACCGAGCCCTAATCAAATAGTAACAGGTTCCTGACAATAACAATAATAATAATCATCATCATCATAAGTTTTGTAAGCCGTTTCCAGACTAACCAACTTGATTTCACGTCCGGATAAACGCAATCACAACATTCGTGCTCTTTCGGATTATGAATCATTATCATTCATTTTCACACTATAGGTACGAACATCTATAATGTGTAGGAAATTTGTGTGTTTTAGAATATCATTTTCGCATCAGCGAACCTTACGTGGGTATACTGCGAAAATGACCCCCCCCCCCAAAAAAAAAAATACACACAAACAAACAAAAACAAACAAACAAAAACAAACAACAATAAACAACAATAACATACTAAGATTTAATCTCATTTAGTTGCTTTAAATATTTCACGTTCCGTTTGTGTTTCTTTTTGGAATTATCTGTTGCTTCCCAACTAAGAAATAGACGATGTCAAACTATCAATCAAAATTGAAATTATTGTCTTGCTTTGAATATAAAGTTTGCTATTCCAAAAGTTCATTGATCCGTGAATAAAACAAGGCTCGATTCTCGGAAGGTTTCCTAATCCGACAATAAAATAAACGCATCAATGGAATCACAAACATTCTTGCATTTTTGGATCATAACTTTCACACAGTCTATATAAGGTGCGACACGACAGGGAATTCGCGTATTTCGGAACATTTTATTTTCGTATTAACGAACCTTTGGTGGGTACAAAGAACATGACCCCCCTCCCCCCCCCCCAAAAAAAAAAAACAAACAAACAAACAAACAAACAAACAACAACAACAAAAACCAACAAACAAACAATCCAAGGCAAATTAAGATCGAATTAGTCTGAATTAGCCGCTTTGAAAATTTCACGTATCACCGTCTGAATTATCTATCGCTGCCCAATAAAGAAATGAACGATGTCAAACTAAGAATTAAACTTATTGTCTTGCTTTTAATGTCTCTTCTCTTTTTCATTTTTCCTTTTCTGATTCAATAAAAAAAAAGAACCAAAACAGGCAATGTAACGCGCAACTGCTGAAGAAAGAAAATATATTGAACAACCAAATAACGGAGAACAAATCCTTCGGTTTTTTTTTTTGGGGGGGGGGTAATTTTCTTTTTAATACTTGGTCGAATGTACACAAAATGTTAGTGAAACCATTTCTTTTTTGGTCGGCATTCTACGATATTTATTCCTTCTTTTTATGGCACAAAAATCAACACACTGACACACCCAACAAAACACCCGTCATAACTATGAAAAAAAGGTTGACAATTTATGTTTTAAGAGACAAATCGTGAGCAGAAGATTCCATCTTTCGATTTCCTCTCCCTGTCCACTCTCACTCGTGCTCGGCTCACCCTACTCTTGAAAGTGATGTTATATTCCTTCAAGAAACACACTCGTCAACTAATGATGAAAAATATTGGAAACAGCAATGGGGTGAACATGCATGGTTCTCTAGCTTCTCCTCTAATAGTAGGGGTGTGGCAATCTTGATTCGTAAACATCTCTCCCCCTCAGTTAATGCTTTATTTAGTGATCCTATTGGTCGTTTTTTGATTATGTCTGTTACCATTTATGATTTATCCTTGACTCTTTGTAATATCTATGCTCCTAATGATGATGATCCCAACTTTTTAATTGAAGTGTTTGGTAAAATAAATCAATTTTCTCATGCTCCGCTCATAGCTGCCGGGGATTTTAATGCAGTATTAGGTCCTCTGGATTATCAGGGAACGAGTTTACATCACTCTAACGCAAAAGCTAGTGACATTATCTCACTTTTAATGGATGATTATAATTTGGTTGATATTTGGCGATATCTACACCCAAATCTTAGACAATATACTAGGCATCAAAAAAAATCCCAGAGTATTGTCCAGACTAGATTTTATTCTTGTTTCTAATGTTTTAGTGAACAATTGTTTGTCCTCCAAAATGTATCCTGGCATCCAATCAGATCATTCTTTGGTATCCTTAAAATTTAAAGATGCTCAACCTTCTAAAGGCCCAGGTTATTGGAAATTGAATTGCAGTTTTTTACATAATGATGCTGATTTTGTTCAGATAGTGAAACAAAATATAATTGATTTTAAATCTGATCATAAAGACTCACAATGTAATCCAAATGTACTTTGGGATGCGCTTAAATATAAATTAACAGGAATTTGTATGCAATATGGAGCCAGAAAGAAAAGGGAAAGACAAAAGGAAAAAAATATTTATTAAACGAAATTGATAGTATTCAGATGAAAATTGATAAAAACCCATCTGATGATAGTCTTAGTGAAAAATTAAGTTCTTTGAGTGATCAGCTTGATAAAATAATAGATAAGGAAACTGAAGGATTGATAACTCGCTCTAGAACACGATGGCTAGAAGAAGGTGAAAAGAGCACAAAGTATTTTTGTAATTTGGAAAAGAGATCTGCGGAGAAAAAATCTATACATAGGATTAAAAATGACAAGGAGGAATTAGTATGTGATCAAGCAAAGTTTTGAATGAGATTCAAAATTTTTATCAAGATTTGTATAAAAAGCAATCCTTTCAATCAATTGATATGAGTTTTTTAAATGAAATTGAAATCCCTAAATTAGCAGAAAATGATAAAATTTCATTGAACCGCCCTATCTCTAAGAACGAAATTTATAATGCGATTAAATCAATGAAACTTAATAAAACACCAGGATTGGACGGCTTACCGGTTGAATTTTACACCTTTTGGCCTGATATATGTGATATGCTTTTTGACTCCTATAATTACTCAATGGAAAACGGCATAATGTCAAATTCTCAGAGAAATGGTGTTATAGCACTGATCCCAAAGAAGGATGAAGATGTTCTTTATTTAAGAAATTATAGACCAATCTCACTTTTAACTGTTGACTATAAGATCTTTGCTAAGATCCTGGCAAATCGCCTGAAAAATCTCTTAGATCATCTTATTCATAAAGATCAATCCGGTTTTTTAAAAGGAAGAAATATCGGTTTTAATATTCGATTAATTTTGGATGTCATTGAATATACGGAAGCAAATGACATTCCTGGAGTGATCCTCCTCCTCGATATCCAGAAGGCATTTGATAGCGTTAATCATGAATTTTTGTTAGAAATTTTGAGTTGTTTTAATATGGGAGAAAATTTTATTAAGTGAGTAAAAACAATATATTCTGGAAGAAAAAGTTATGCTATTAATAATGGTTTTATGACCAAGCCTATTAATATGGAAAGAGGTTTATTCCAGGGCTGTCCAATGTCACCATACCTATTTTTATTAGTGATTGAGACAATGGCCCTGGCGGTCATACAAAATCCCAGTATTAAGGGTATTCCAGTTCAAAATAAGGAAATTAAATTTTCTTTGTTAGCAGACGATTCAACTTGTTTTTTGGATGGATCGCTGAATTCTTTTGATAGTCTCTTTAGTTTACTTAAATTAATTTCACACTTGATTGGCAAAAAATACACATGCTGAATTTTAAATGTACTATTGATAGTCGTTTTAGATCATTTTATTTTAAAATTTTCCATAAGACAATTGCATTTAATGCGTTTTTATTTAAAATAAAAAGGAAAGACTCTCCCCTCTGTTCATTTTGTAGTAAGGAACCTGAAATGATTGTTCATGTGTTTTGTGAATGCCCAGTGGTAAATCTTGTATGGGATGATCTATTGTTGACAATAAATAGAAAACAGTCCTCCAATAAAATTATCTCCTCTTTTGAAAAAAATATTTGGCATTCAGGCTGACTTATTATAATACCCTTAGTGCCATGAGGTTTCGTTTCTTATATTAGTTCTTCTGTTTCATAAGTACATGTATACAGGTATTTGTACCAATACATAATATGGAAATGGAGATCATTTCATAGGGATTAAGGAGATTGACTAACTTGGCCATTTTTGTTTGTGTACATGTATCTCTGATTCTTGTGTTAATGGTTCCAATATACATTCTGGAAACATTTCTTGTAATCATGTGAAAACTGCTCCATCTAATCTTGTAAATATTTTGATTCTGTATGATTGATTTGCTGATTTGATCAATAAAGACTTAAAGAAAAAAAATACTCTTTTCTCTTTCCCCACCATGGCCCTGATCACAAGAGTGATAAAAAACAACAAAACAAACAACAAACAATGAGCAGCAAATATGACTACACTTGTCACTTGTGAGGTGATTATCAAGCAAAATGTAGACAGTGGAATTGAAGAGCGACATGAAAAAAAATGTGAATAGTAGCCAGAGGGAAACTTGACATCCATGAAACAGACAAAACCACAGGGCAAAGGAATTTGTGCGCGCGTGTAAACTGGGGGTCGGAGTACATGTGGGAACAGGCGGTTAGAGTAATCGAACCACACCCCTTTCAAAGAATGCAAACATATTGGTACTATTTTTTTTAGGTGATCCGAGTATCCTCTCGATCACCTTCTGTATCTGTACGGATTCTTTCTTCTTTTTCTTCTTTCTCCTCAAATGTTGTGTAGAGGTTAGCTCAGAAAGTGCATTGCCTATGAATGTCAAACTTATACCATATATGTATCGTGTCCCAAAGACGAAAGATCTATTAAAATCAAAGTGATCAGTCGACCGTGACGTCACTGACGTCATTATATGAAAACACATTTCGATTCATATCTCATTATTGGAATAGAATTTTTCAATGAAATTTACGTCACATAAAGTTCAATTCAAGGGAATTTTACTCATGTTTTCAAAATTCATCTATACCCTTAAAACGTGCGCTTACGCGCGCGTTGAAATATTTGTATGCTCAAATCGACCTGAAAATTTTTTTTTGCATACGTTTCAGACCATTTGGAGCATTTTTTGAAAAATTGAAAAAATCGGACGGACGCGTACGCGCGCGCGCATATACGCACGCACAGCTCATATGCAATAGAAATTTCCCGTTTTTTCACACGAATCGGATGCCTGAAATGTCAAGGAATATTTCTACCAAGTTTCAAGTCAATCCGACTCAATATGACGTCATACGGGCCAGTCAAAGTTGAAATTCCGCGCGCGCGTCAATGGCGATAAACAGTGCAACTATGCCAAAAAACCGCCAATTTTAAATCCGATTTTACTCGTCAGGATGAACGGTGACTCCCCATTTTCTTTACATATTTTGAAAGCTGATGAGTTGAACATGTCATTTCATGGGTTGCCGATGCTGGCAAAATGATTAAAAGATATCAAATTTCTTAATAAATTTAAAAAAGTAAATTTTCAAAATGACGTCATCAAATTTCAAGTGCACTCGAGTGTATCTCACTTATCCTTTGCCAATTTTCACCCAGTTTTCAGTATGGTGTAGCTTATTAAATGTACTTTCATATTTATATTACAAAATTTTGATTGGATGACGTCATCACCTCGTAAAAATGGATTGAAAGTATCCTTGTAAAATTTGATCAGTTTACGTGTTATCTCTATGGGAGAGCAGTTTTTCTGGAAGTGAAAATTGACATGACTATCTTTTTCGAGCACTAGCTCACTTATGCTTCGGTGAATTTTTCCCAGATTTTAATATGTGGTAGCTGAGACTTTGGGCTATCGTAATGTGTCCTTTGTTTTTTCATACGGCATCACGTCAAAAAACTTGGTTGAAAATGGCACGTGGCTTCGATGCAGCGTCATTTTGCTTAATACAGAGGGCCTATGGAGCATGAAATAGGTCAGTGCATAACGCATCCGACTCGTAATCCTAAGGTCCCTGGTCCGAGGCTCACCCCTGCCAATATATTTTTTTTTATTTTTTAAACACTTTTTTCTTCTTTTTCTTTAGTTAGTCTTAATCTCCCTTACTAACTTTATCTTTTTCTGGTTTTTTTTTATGCTTCTCCTTCAAATTTCTATAAAATAACTTAAGTTTTTCTTTATTTTTCTTTCTTTCTTCTACTTTCTGTGCAATAGATCAACAACAACGGCTATCAACCCCAGTTTTGCACATGTTTAGTTCATGTCATGTACATTATAGTAGCGGCGAGTTGTCACAATATTGGGGTGCTCTTAAAATTTTCTGTAGATTTTGATTTTTTGTGCTATTTCCCCTATTTTGGGGGTGCTGAACACGAATCCACTTGTTGCCATTTTTCTAACCGACGTCTTCACCCGTTGCCATGGCAACGCATTATTTTCCTTAAAAGAACATGTATTCTTCATTAAAAATCATAAAAACATGATGTAAACACCAAAATATGTCATTATAAATCCTTTTTGATTAGACTTGAGAAAGAATACAATTTTCATAATGTCATGGTTACCTTATAGCAATGACGGTTACCATGGCAACAACTATTTATAAAGAAAAATCATATTTTTCATGAAAAAGCAAGAAAACATGACAAGATTGAGTGGAATATTTATCATAAATTACTATCTAGATTATCAGCTTATTTTTCCACTATGTTTATTTTACATCATTTTCGTTGCTATAGCAACAGCATGACAAAAGCTGCCTTTTAAAGAAAAATAAACATTGCGGTTGAAAGAAAAGCAAGAATACGTCGACCCACACAGTAGATGATAAATTTCTGTATAGTGAGATTTTTGAGCTATTTCCTTTATTTTGTCGGTGCCAAACATGAATCGACCTGTTGCCATATTTCTAGATGACATCTTTAGCCGTTGCCATGGCAACAAATCATTTTCTTTGAAATAACATGTATTCTTCATTAAACATCACAAACGCATGCTAAAAACACCAAAATAAGTCAATATAAACGTATCATACTTCAATCAAACTAAAACTCACAATTTCCGACTGTCACAGCAACCTCATAGCAATAACGGTTGCCATGGTAACAGCTATTTTTTAAAAGAAAATAATTTTTTTCATCAAAAAGCATGAAAAGATGGAAAGTTTGAGTAGCATACTCATTACAAATTGCTATGATAATTATCAGCTGTTTTCACTACGTTCATTCCACATTATTATCGTTGCTATGGCAACAACTTTTTTTCCCTATAGAAAGGAGAAGTATCCCATTAAAAGAAAAACTAGATGAATAAATGATCATTTTTTCTTTATTATAATTATATTATGATTTTTTTATTATTACCTTTAAAAGAATGTGTATTCTTTATTAAAAACATCATAGAAACATGCAGTAAACACCGAAATAAGTCAATCTAAACATCTCTTTAATCAAATTAAAAATCACAATTCTTATAACGCCATGGTTACCTCATAGCAAAGATGGTTGCCATGGTAACTATTTTAAAGAAAGTAGTGATACTTTCATGAAAAAGCAAGAGAATGTGACAAGATCGGGTGGAATAATGATTACTATAACTACTATCATGACTATCACCTCTTTTCCATTATGTTAATTTCACTTCCTTTTCGTTGCTATAGCAACCACATGACAAAAACTGCCTTTTGAAGAAAAAATAGGTATTTCAATTAACAGGAAAGAATGAAGTAAATCCGTAGATAATACATTTCTGTAAGAGTTAGATTCTTTGTGTTCTTTCCCTTATTTTGGGAGTGCCGTACACGAATCCACCTGTTGCCATATTTCTAATTGACATCTTTAGCCGTTGCCATGGCAACAAATTATTTTCTGTAAAAGAACATGCATTCCTCATTAAACATTCTAAAAACTTACTGTAATTTCCAGCAGATGTCAATGTGAACATGTTTCTCTGATTAAATTAAATATCACAATTTCCGAATATCACAGCTACCTCATAGTGATGACGGTCACCATTTGTAACAGCTATTTTTAAAGAAAATAGTGATTTGTTTTTATCAAAAAGCATGAAATCATGAAAAGATTGATTGAAAAAATTATTTCATTACCAGTTAGGGTCTCACTATGATTGTCAGCTTTTTTTTACTCTGCTAATCTCACATTATTATCGTTGCTATAGCAAAAACATGAGGAAAACTTTCTTTCATAGAAAGAAGAACTGTTTCATTAAAAAGGAAAGAAAGAATAAAATAAACAAGTGATCAATTTCAGAAAAGTTTAAATCTTTTGTGCTTTTTCATCTCTTTTGGGGATGGTGAACAGGAATGCACCTGTGCGTGGTCATTTTTTTAAATGTTTTCAGCCGTTGACATGGCAACGAATTATTTTCTTTAAAGGAACATGCGTTCTTCTTTAAACATTATGAAAACATGCTGTTTACACCAAAATGTGTCAAGATAAACATGTCTCTTTGATTTAGTAAAACATCACGATTTTTCAATTTCATGGTTACCTCATAGCAATGACAGTTGTCATGGTAATGAAAATTTATTATGAAAAACATTAAAAAATGACAAGATTGAGTAACATATTTATAACAAATTACTGTCAGTTCTTTTTTTTCACTATAGTCATCCCACTTCGTTCTTGTTGCTATAGAATTAATTAACATGAGAAAACTACTTTTAAAGAAAAAAATCAACGTTACTCATTAGATAAGGAAGGAAAGAATACACTAAACAAAAAACAAATAAGTAAAAACACAAAAGTTTAGTCAGCTTCCAGAATTTCTAATCAAATTGCCCCTTTAAAACCTTAAATATCCGAAATAATGGTTGATATTTAACATGGTTGCCATGGATATGCATCAATTTTTCAAGAAAAAAATCTTCAAGAAAAAAAGTGAAATTATGGCCTAACTTTTGAAGTATTACAAATGAGCAAGACTATTAGCCATATATAATTCTGTTCACATAATTTCTGTTCCTATATCGCAACAACATGTTAAGGAATAGATTTTTTTAAAACTATAGAAATACCCAGGAAACATAAAATACAAATGTCTAAAAACCTCCCCAAAAGTTCCAATTTTCTCGTCATGATGTACTCTGTTTCAGCATTAATGTCTCCAAGACATTTGATAACCTTAAATGACTATGATACCTCCTCTATAGTAATTTCCAACAGATTGCTATAGAACTTTAATCCTTAAAAAACATTTTTCTCATGTTATTGCTATGGCAACAGAAATGATGTGGAATGAACGTTGTGAAAACAAGAGCTGGTAGTAATTTGTAATGAATATGGTACTCAATCTCGTCATTTTTTCAATTTTTTTTTCATTAAAATATCAGTATTTTCTTTTTCAGAATTGTTACTATGGCAACTGTCATGGCTATGAGGTATCAATGTAATTGAAAAAAAAAATATTGTTTTTATTAATTGAGGAAAAATGTATATAATGATATATTTTGGCCTTAACAACATGTTCTTATGATGTTAATGAAAAACACATGTTCTTTTAAAGAAAATAATTTGTTGCCATGATAACGGCTGAAGACATCATTTAGAAAAGTGGCCATAGGTGGATTCCTTTTCAGCATTCCCAAAAGAGTAAACTCTACAAAAATTGATTAATTACTTATCTAGTTTTTCTTTTACTGGGGTACTTCTCCTTTCTAGGGAAAAAAAGTTGTTGCCATAGCAACGATAGTAATGTGGCATGAACGTAGTGAAAAAAAAAAGCTGATAATTATCATAGCAATTTGTAATGAGTATGCTACTCAAACTTTTCATCTTTTCATGCTTTTTGATGAAAAAAATCATTTTCTTTAAAAAATTAGCTGTTACCATGGCAACCGTTATTGCTATGAGGTTGCTGTGACAGTCGGAAATTGTGAGGTTTAGTTTGATTGAAGCGTGCTACGTTTATATTGACTTATTTTGGTGTTTTTAGCATGCTTTTGTGATGTTTAATGAAGAATACATGTTATTTCAAAGAAAATGATTTGTTGCCAAGGCAACGGCTAAAGATGTAATTTAGAAATATGGCAATAGGTCGATTCGTTTTTGGCACCGACAAAATAAAGGAAATAGTGTTGTGTAATGATGCACAAAGTCATCACAACCCCCCCCCCCCCCATAACTCAACTTAAATTCCCTTGTTTTTGTAATCTCACCTCAGAATATAACACCAAGATTATTTACTATTAATTTCCTGTCGTTAATTACCCTTGTTTGATGTTTACATCAAGGAGTCATTCAATCACCCTTGTAACAACCCTTCTTTGTCCCTGGTTTACCCAAAGATTATATACACACACCTTGTGAACCACCAGACTCTTTGTCTGCCCCTTATCTTATAATACTTCCTCCTCCACAAAAGAATCCCCCTCTTTTAATTGGTCAAACATCACCCCTTAGGACAACCCCTTTGGTCACTCTTTTAGTTATCCCTTTTTGATTGGTTGTCTTACCAAAATTCTCACCCATCACCCATTGAACATTTCCAAGTTTGGTGTTTTTTCCAAGGCCCCAGGAGAGATCATGATTTCGACATCAGAGAGTCAACCTCGACTTGATATTGCTCTCTCTCCTGCATCTTGATACTTCTATATTTTACTCTGATGTACATACTCGTCATTTAACTTGTCATTGGACTTCATCATGATATTTCTGAACGATTGTGAATAAACACTTTGCATCGATGAAATGTACCAAAAACTGTACCTGAGCTCCTTCATTTCTGCTTCATAATAACATTCCAAATGTAACACCACCCGTTACATTACATGGTGGAGAACCCGGCTTGATTCGAACAATTCGACACAGCAGTTGTGACAGAACAGACTTGACAGTTCATGACTTGTGATACTACCACCTAAGAACCCGGTTTCTTGAGTTGACTGCTACGAGACCTAGAAAGGACTACTGAATAACATCAACATCAGCTGCTGATCAGCAAAACAACTTTGTGGAGCCCTGACATCTGTAACCAACGGCGCCAAAAAAAAAAAGTTTCATCTTCCTGGGACTAGAAATTGTCTTCTTGTTGTAAAAGTTTTGACGAAGACTGCACAGCAGCAGCAGCACTGAGAGCCTATAACCAAATATACGATGCCAAATATAACACCGTCTGCCATCGATGTCTTTATGGGACATAGGATGATCACGTGTTTTGACCGATGTGCTCTCCTCTGGCCTGACCGAACCAAGATGACTGATACCGACGACCCCGATGACGAACTACCATAAGAGGATCGACAGACTGATCACCCCACGGGCACCGCTGACAACTGTCTGACATGGACACCGCCAACCAGCATTGCATCGACATTGACATACACCTGTAATCAACTCAACCCCAACAACGGACGACGACTATTCAGTGCAACTCACAGAAATTTCATAGAGGACATAGACACTTGGAATTGATGATTAATCCCTGGAACTGATTTTCTGAACGGTGACACTTTGATTCGAACACACTTATTTTTTTCCCTTCTTTTTTTGCGTGAATGCTACCTTGTTTCGACAAATCCTTGGCATGTTATGTATCAACATTAATTTGTGAAACCCTGGGCTTCATCGTTGACCGGTAAGTGAAACACACTTTTCATTGTTCCAATTTGAAAGAGAGCGAGCATGAGAGTGGAATATTGAGTACATTATATAGAATTTGGCTATGTTATTGGCAGTCTGCACTAATTTTTAAGATAGGCTGTACTATAGGATGCTGCACTCACTAGAGATAAACTCAATTGTGTAATTTTATTTTTTTTCAACAATTATCAAGAGTTTTTCATTCTGTTATTATAAAAAAAAAAAATCACTACCAGCATGGTTCAACAACATGCACAACTAATATCCTTTCATTTTCACCATGTATAACAATGACGTAAAATGTGTCCTACCATAACACTAACAGACCCAATTACGGTTCCACTGCACCCAGACTTGACGACAGACAGAATGAAATGCAATGTGCCCCCAATGACTACTGCCCAGCGAATAACTACTTGAACTGTTCACCCCTAATAACCTTGACCATAAATAACATGATGTTGTAGCTGGACAGCTAACACAAAATAAAGTTGACCAGTTCACGACAGCCTCCTCAGGCAATATAACAACATGACTTCACCTATAAGTTGGACATAAGATAGTACATGAGTACTAACTATACAGACCTAATTAGAGAAAACAATAGAAGACTGACCAATTCTCGTGATGATTGTATAACATGTAAATAGTCTCATGTATCCCTTTTTTTTCTAGTAGCATATAGTGTTCCAGGCGAACTATCAAAAAAAAAATCATATTGTTATGTTATGTTATGTTCTTATGTTATGTAACTTCCTTTTAGTGTGAAACATAGGCTATGTTAGGATAGTCATCTTATCCATTGAATGTTGACTATGATAATCTTTTGCAAGACAGTATGCTCAGTTTTGAACGATATTAATCAAATATGGCATCAATTTGATGTATAACGAGCTTGAATGTGCACTCGTTTATGATATTAACAAGTTTGAAAGTACTTGTTCAATCGTTCGTCAATTCGACATTAGTATGGGAGAGTATGGAAAGAAACCCTTGCTTAACAGGATAGGATTGATAGTGAATTTATTCTATGTTGATACTTCAAAATGAAGTATATGGGCCCCTTTTAACATAGACGCTATGAATACCTTGAGTGCCCTGTTGACCTTCCACCATATTGATGAAATGTTCAGTAATAATTATGTTCCATTAAATTTGAAGTTATTTTCGCATACTCTTTTGTGAAAGATTTGGTCAAATAGTTAAACGTGGATTGATGGATGACATTTTGACTCAATTTGATTGTTTCTAGTAATATACATGTGACATGAATATATACAAGTTTGAAGGTACTTGTCATGAACGATCATAATTGTTTCATTAAGTGAACATACATTTATTTGCAAGTTGAGATTGTACTTGTTAGAATTAAGGTACAAGTTTGAAAGTGCTTGATCCTTCGTTCATTTTATAAGTTAATTTTCTTGATTGGGAAATTTGCATTTATGCTTTAGCAGAAAAGGTTTGTAAGCCATGATATTCTATGATAGTCTTTAAAAATTGAATGACATTTTGCCTGGATCATAGACAGGGGCGGATCCAGGAATTCCGTAAAGAGGGGGCGTGTTTATAAAATTAAAGGGGGGGGGGGGGCGCACGCACCCCTCCCCCCATTTTTTTCTTTTTATTTCTTTTGTTTCAACAAAAAATAAAGGGGGGGGGGCGTGCGCCGGTTGCGGTCCTCCCTGGATCCACCCCTGATAGACTTGACTTTCATTCCTTGAGCGTTCCTATTATCTTCCCACTGATTTTATTACGAAGACATATGTATGGATAGTGCATTAGATACAAGCACTCAAGGTTGTCATTTAGATCGAATGTTTTATCTATCTGCACAGAATAATGACCAGCGAATTATTTTTACTTTATTATGTGTTACAGAATTGTCGTTGTTTGATAGGCAAAATCACATTAATGCTTTGTTTACTGTGCATAAGTCTGCACAACATTGTGTAAATACATGTATTGGTATAGTGCATAAGTCTGCACAATTCAATTTGTTTTCTTTTAACCTATATCTTACAAAGGGTATAGGCATTATTGAATATAATGTGTATACTTTGACTTGGTAACTTGAATAGTTCCCAAAATACATACAAGACAAGGAAAGCTCACTCCGTGGTAAAATAAGTTCATATATGTATCATACCCCCTCGGTACGACTAAGTCATTTAAGCAGAAGGTAAATGTCTTCATTGTGCATTTCATTTACAGTAATTTGTCTAATTGATTTAATTGTAAATCATTATTGTAGGGATTTGAGCAAGAGAGAAAGTATGAAAGAGTCTGGAACAATGATAAACGGTTTCACAAATATTTTTTGTACATGGTCAATCAGCTTTAATTTTGTTACCCAGTTTATACTGAATTATTGTGTGTAAGCCCTTCCCTTTCAAAAAAAAATAATAAGAGAGGAGTCTTAATTTCCAAACAAAAGGGATGTTGTGTAATGATGCACAAAGTCATCACAACCCCCCCCCCCGACAACTCAACTTAAATTCCCTTGTTTTTGTAATCTCACCTCAGAATATAACACCAAGATTATTTACTATTAATTTCCTGTCGTTAATTACCCTTGTTTGATGTTTACATCAAGGAGTCATTCAATCACCCTTGTAACAACCCTTCTTTGTCCCTGGTTTACCCAAAGATTATATACACACACCTTGTGAACCACCAGACTCTTTGTCTGCCCCTTATCTTATAATACTTCCTCCTCCACACAAAAAATCCCCCTCTTTTAATTGGTCAAACATCACCCCTTAGGACAACCCCTTTGGTCACTCTTTTAGTTATCCCTTTTTGATTGGTTGTCTTACCAAAATTCTCACCCATCACCCATTGAACATTTCCAAGTTTGGTGTTTTTTCCAAGGCCCCAGGAGAGATCATGATTTCGACATCAGAGAGTCAACCTCGACTTGATATTGCTCTCTCTCCTGCATCTTGATACTTCTATATTTTACTCTGATGTACATACTCGTCATTTAACTTGTCATTGGACTTCATCATGATATTTCTGAACGATTGTGAATAAACACTTGGCATCGATGAAATGTACCAAAAACTGTACCTGAGCTCCTTCATTTCTGCTTCATAATAACATTCCAAATGTAACACCACCCGTTACATTACAATAGCTCAAAAAATCTCACTATACAGAAATGTATCATCTATGGACGTATTCTTGCTTTTCTTTCAATCGCAATGCTTATTTTTCTTTAAAAGGCAGCTTTATCATGCTGTTGCTATAGCAACGAAAATGATGTGAAATTGATACAGTGGAAAAATAAGCTGATAATCTAGATAGTAATTTACGATAAATATTCCACTCAATCTTGTCATGTTTTCTTGCTTTTTCATGAAAAATATGATTTTTCTCTATAAATAGTTGTTGCTATGGTAACCGTCATTGCTATAAGGTAACCATGACATTATGAAAATTGCATTCTTTCTCAAGTCTGATTAAAAAGGATTTATAATGACATTGTGGTGTTTACATCATGTTTTTATGATGTTTAATGGAAAATACATGTTCTTTTAAGGAAAATAATGCGTTGCCATGGTAACGGGTGAAGACGTCGGTTAGAAAAATGGCAACAAGTGGATTCGTGTTCAGCACCCCCAAAATAGGGGAAATTGCACAAAAAATCAAAATCTACAGAAAATTTTAAGAACATTACAACTCGCCGTCTACTATTATTTCATAAAATAACAACTACTTGATCGGACACCATGTTGGGTATGTAAATCAGGGTCAAAGGTCAAAAATGTTTCGTCCTGTATCTTGGTCAATACATGTCCTATCTTTCCCAAATTTTGCACACGCAAAGACCATGTTACAAGAATCATTTCACAAAATAACCACTTTTTGCTCAGATGCCATCTTGTCTGTGCAAAGTGGGGTCAAAGGTCATATGTACTTCTTTCTGTATCTTCGTTATGACATGTTATCTCTATGGGAGGAAATTTTTAAATATTTGAAAATTGACATGATTGTCTTTATCGACCACTAGCTCACTTACCCTTCGGTGAATTTCTCCCAGATTTTAATATGTTGTAGCTGAGACTTTGCGCTATCGGATGTGTGCCCTTCGTGTTTTCGTACGATGTCGGGATCCCGTTAAAAAACATGGTTGAAAATAAAGCTTATCTTCGATGTATTTTCATATATCTTTCTTTTTGCAACTTTCTTTACAATAACTAAAAAAAAACATAGCCTATCACCACCATATTTTGCACATGTTTAGTTCATGTCACGTGCATTATTTCGTAAAATAACAACTACTTGATCGGACACCATTTTCTGTATGGTAATTAGGGTCAAAGGGCATAAATGTTTTATCCTGTATCTTGGTGAATACATGTCCTATCTTTCCCATATTTTGCACACGCAAAGACCATGTTACAAGACTCATTTCACAAAATAACCACTTTTTGCTAAGATGCCATCTTGTCTGTGCAAAGTGGGTTCAAAGGTCAAATGTACTTTTTTCTCTATCTTCGTTATGACGTGTTATCTCTATGGGAGGAATTTTTTCTAGATGTGAAAATTGACATGATTGTCTTTATCGAGCACTAGCTCACTTACCCTTCCGTGAATTTCTCCCAGATTTTAATATGTTGTAGCTGAGACTTTGCGCTATCGTTATGTGTCCTCCGTTTTTTCATAAAACGTCCAAATCATGTCGAAAAACTTCGCTAAGATTAAAGCTTTATGCTCAGATGCCATCTTGGCTGTGCAAAGTAGGGTCAATGGTCAAACATACTTCATTCTGTATCTTCCTTAGTGTATACGGAATTTGGTAACAAAGATGGCAGACCTGACTCCATTTTCTAAATGAGAATCCAAACATCACACGGCCAATGTCCCTAAACACAGATGAAACCTGTATGGTCATGCCTAATGGGATCAGGACTCAAATGATTGATTTTCGAATACATCGGGTCACCTAATTTGCCAACTTGATGACAAATTCCAAGTCTAGTTTTTTGTTGTTGTTTTTTTGGTCTTTATTTTGGCATGAAAGAAAAGCATCAAACAGACTAGCTGTGCACCACAAATGTTCACCTAGCTATGGAAATAATTACTACATCCCTTCTGTCATGACAAAAAATTAAAAAATCAGTCAAATGTCCCAAGAAAAATACAAAACCTTATCATGCTTATACGGTGTGAGTGACATCTACTAGTAGGACAAAGCCATGCATGCTTCGTGCTGAGCTAGAACGCAGGGAGGTAGCTCCCTGGCTGGAGCCACCAGCTGGCCTGGGAGCCACATGTTATGTAGAGTTGGTGAGAGCTTGACGACATATCTAAAAGTAGAAAGGTTCTTGTGGGTTCACGCTCGACAAAATTGCGTGATATTCTCAAAATTCAAAAGAACTTGAATGATCTCTGAACGGTGAAGTTGCTCTGATTGCTAAATTAGTATATTTTATGATCAACAGTCGATTGTTTTCCGGTTGTAAAAGACACGATGATTCCTCATCGAACGCAAACTACATCGTCCATGTGTTGCGTTCTATGGAAGCAGGAGCCCGTCAAAAACACGGATATACGTCGCGTAGTAATTCGAATTGCTACGCGACGTAAATAATTACGTCGTGTCGTTATTCGAATTACTACGCGTCGTAATTCGAATTACTACGCGACGTAATTATTTACGTCGCGTAGTAAATCGAATTGCTACGTGACGTAATTCCGAATTACTGCTCAACGACTTAACGTCACGACATTTTAGACTTAGATTTTATTCGACTCTTCTAACGTCACGACATTAAATTAGTGTCGTGTTGCAATTCCTAAATAAACAACGTAAATAATTACGTCGCGTAGTAATTCCAATTACGACGCGACGCAAATAATTACGTTGTGTTGTAAATAATTACAACACGACGTAATTCCGAATTACTGCTCAACGACTAACGCAGCGAATTAACTGCACGAACCAGGGCATAATGGACTGCTTGGAGGGGGAAAAAGAAGGAAAAAGGAAGGGGAAAAGAGGGGAAGAAGGGGGAAGGGAGGGGGAGAAAAAAAACACGGATTTCTACAAAATATACTGAAAAATACTTGGTTTTCTGTATATAATCATTCAATTTTGGGACCTTTGACCTTTATAATAGTCAGGTCAACTTGATACTTACAAATACATCATAGCTGTACTGACTAGACTTGCACCCTAGAGTGAGAAAAAATGGCAACATATTTCAGGATCCTACTTCAAAGCTTTTAAATCTTAACCTTATATTACTGCATCTTCCACGCAAAAAACAAGTTTTTGTAGATAACAAATGAACATCTACACACACGTAACTCATGACAATTCAGACAAACACCAAGCCATGTATCGTCCTCGCCCACATAAATATTACACTCTGTCATTAAAATGTTTTTTTTTTTTTGTAAGTGTAATAGTTCTAGAGTTTTACTTCTGACCTTTTACATTGTTCAATTTAACCAAGTACTTGACAGGCATATATCTTTAGCAGATGTACCCGTGTTTGAGTTTTGCGGACATAGCTCGAAGTTGTGGAAATTCGTTATTGAGAGCGAACAATATATGACACTAAATCAGAGAAAGTTCATTGACCATCTGACCTTTGACCTAGTTCCTAGAATATTTACCAATATTCAAACTTGAGCAGAATCTTCAGGTGATATGCATGCGGTGTTAATGTGTGGCTATCATAGCTCTCAATGTGGAAAGTTATTGAGAGTACACCACAATGTGTCCTTATATTGTTTCAGTTAAGTGCTTATTAAGTAAAGTTCAGTGACCATTAATTCCATTAATTTGACCTCTGAATTTGTTGGACTTCACTCATATACAACTTGATTGGCATTTTTTTATTTACTTAGCCTACCTAATTTGTGAGTTTGGTGGTCACTGCTCTAATCTGAAAAAAAAAATATTGATGAGTACACCTTAATAATAACAATAATGATAATAATAATAATGATTAGACAAATCTGTATAGCGCAGCTACTATGTAAATATACTCTACTGTGCTGTGATGTAACAGAGCTCCTGACATCGTTACTGATTAGACACAGACAAAAAAATAAATAACAAATTAATCAAAAGGGTAAGTCTTCAACAAAGATTTGAAGACAGCAAGTGATGGGGCCTTCCTCATTTTCTCAGGTAATTCATTCCAAAGTTATGGAGCAGCACAGCTAAAGGCACAATACCCAAAAGTTACTTTTGTTTTAAGTGAGGTTGCTTTAGAAACAACTTACAACTTCTGTGTACTTCATAAATTATGTGAATATGAATATGATTTTATTCATATTAATTCTGACAGACAACCAGGCGCTTGACCATGCAGTACTTTATAAATAACATAATCTTAAATGCAATCATCTGCCTTACTGGCAACCAATGTAACTTCAATACTGTGAGTACTGTGCCTATGAGGAAAACTTTTTCAACCATCTGACATTTGAACTTGTTTGACTTTGACAACCACATTTTGAACTTGATTGGTATCTTTAGGTCATGCACCTGTGATGAGTTTGGTAGTCAGAGCTAAGCCTAAGATCTGTAGAAAGTTACAGAGTATACATCAATATTATGAGTATAGTGCTTATCAGGGCTAGTTCACTGACACATTCACTTTGACCTTTGACCTAGTTAGACATCACTCATATTTGAACTTCACTGGCATGTTTAAGTATGTAGCTGTTGTGTGAGGATTGATGGTAATAGCTCAAAGTTGTGGAAAATTGGAGGAAGATTGGGTGGTATAAGACTTAAAGGTGCAACACTTCTTTCTAGAAAAGGTCTTATCCGGGCTGGGAAGGCCCTTTTCAGGGCCAAACACATAATCTTGAAAATATATGCGGTGCACCTTTAAGCCTTCTACCATCCAATGTTTTACCGCCGCAAAAACCTTCAAAGACTTCATGGAAAGAGTACATCAAATTGTTGATGTCACCATTGACAGAAAAGTGATGTCTGTGCCTCGTTTTTGATGTATGGGAGAGACCAAAACTTTACAATGAACATAAATTATACACATGAACTTACTCGTAAAACACATAAAATGAAAATGAAAGAGAGGAAAACAAATTCATACCTTCATTTAACATGATCTGAACCAAAAGGTTCATATTCTCTTTATTCAAAACTATGATCTTCATTAAAATGAATTTGGCAAGATTCATCAAGATGTTACATGGCATTTTGCACACAGACAATGAATACCTGAGATTCATCAAGATGTTACATGGCATTTTGCACACAGACAATGAATACCTGGAGTGTTTCCAGATGCAACTGCCAAGTACACCATGTTTTCACTACATATGCTGTCACAGAAAGTCACTTATTTCCTGCGGCAAATATCACATACATATTTAACTGGAAGTGTTTCCTAAATGAGCTGGGCAAGTATGTAATGCCTCTATCAATTAACATAATAAGTCACCAAAATCATTCAACATAATATTATGCATTGTTATTTGGTACACTGGCAATACAGCTGTATATGCAGGACATATTTCCTAGAGGCAACTGACAAGTATGCAACCACAGGTACAAAGTATTGGTAGCCTAAACAATTTCATGATATAATCATAAAACATTCTGGAAACTGACACACATATGTCTTAATAATGTTCATAATGTTCATAAAAGGTCCCTTACTTTACTGAGCACATGAAATAATGCAACAAGACAAACCAAAACTAGGCCAGGGGAGGAGCCCCCCTTCTTAACATTGTGACATTTATGTTATATAATATGTCTTAATAATGTTCATAATAAGTTCATAATGTTCATAAAAGGTCCCCTACTTTACTGAGCAGATGAAATAATGCCACGAGATGAACCAAATCTAGGCCAGGGGATGAGCCCCCCCCCCCCCCCCCCCCCTCTTATCATTCCTCTACCAATAAACATAATAAGTCATCAGAATCATTCAATATAATATACATTGTTATTTGGTAGGCCTACACTGGCAATACAGCTGTATATGCTGTACATGTTTCCTGAGGCAACTGACAAGTATGCAACTACAGGTACAAAGTATTGGCAGCCTAAACAATTTTATGATATAATCATAAAACATTCTGGAAACTGACACATATAAGTCTTAAAGGGGATGGCTAGTAACTAATCAGTGGGAATGCTGGGGATAATTGTTCCAAGCCTTGTGGGATTCATTTTAGAGTACATTATATAGATCTATTGTGTGAAAATCATTTGCTCCAGAATGGTCTCATATTCAAGTAATGTTTCCAGGTTAGCATGACTAACCTGGAAACACTGAACTGCACATTACTTGAATATGAGACCATTCTGAAGCAAATCATTTTCTCACATATATGAAATACTCTAAAATCAATCCCACCAGGATTGGAACAATCATCCCCCTAGCACTCTCACTGATTCCCATTGATCAGTTACTAGCCACCCCCTTTAAAAAGTTTCATAATAAGTTCATAATGTGACATTTGAACGTTTTCTCTTGACCTTTGACCCCATGGCAAAAATCTTTCTTTACGAATCATTGGGCTTTGAGGTATGTGTATTCTTGTGCCTAGACTTGTTATTCATCTCCAGGGAATGGAGAAAAAGAGTAATCAAATAAAATGGTATTTTAGCCTCTGAACCTGACCTTTCAGCCTTGACCTTTCACTCAATGTCACCCAAATCCCAAAGAATAACTGTCAGGCAGTACATGCATATCCTCTAAATATCATGATGATACCATGAGCCATTTCTGAGATATGGGAAAAATAGAATTTTAGCATTTTCATTTGACCTTTGACCTCTGATCCCATAGGCCAGAATTTTACCAATGCAACTTTATCAGGTAATATGTATACAAATTTTTAAAAATTGACCATGGCCATTGACCTTGAACATGTGCAAGCAAAAGTTGAGAGGCGCAACTTCCTTCTGTCATACTCACTGTTTATGCCAAGTTTCATTTGGATACCTAAAATGGTTCTTAAAGGGAACCAACCTCAAAGAGAATTGTGGACTGAGTAAATTGAGTATTCCCTTGTTTTTCTGAAAGCAGTTAGTCATGTGCTCTTTCATCATGCTAGAAAAGTGAATTTTGGTGGAATTTCTTTAATATTTTTTTTGAATTGTTGTCCACACTTACGTCATAACCTCTAGCCTCCTTATCCAGCGGTTCCAACACCAAAACTTTAAAAATTCAAAACTTTTCCATCGCTTGTCCAATTTTCCTCAAACTTTCACTGATGTGTTCTACTAATGTTGCTGCTATCACTCAATCCACATCGCTCTTTGGGTTGGGTTCCCTTTAAGTTATGCTGTCCACAAAACTGATTACTGACTGATGGAAGGAGGGATGGACAACCCCAAAACAATGTCTCTGGTTACAATTTGTGGAGGAGGCATAAAAGAAAAAAATGATTACAATTTTTTCATCCACCAAATTTACCAAAAATATGCCTTTTTGTGCAGTTTTTAAAGTGATTTTTCAGCAAATTGTGACATTATGCATACATTAGCATAAATTGTTGGGTTTTTTTTTTTAACAAAAACAAAAACACACAACTTTACAGTTTTGTATGTACTGAATTGCAAGGGGGGGGGGGCTGGGAGAGCTCTGCTCTCTTGAAGACATCTGCAAACATACATTACAGAAAAATAACCCAACCAAATTAAAGTGTTAAGGATATATCAGTCCTTACATTCTGAGTGAAATTATGTGACCTTTTCACACACTAGACCATGTACAGTGTTTTTGAGTTGGCATGATGTTGTCCTGATGGAAAAACCCATGACTTTGCTGGTAATGAATATTATTGCTTGAAATTATTAAAAAAAATTTAGTACCTTTGAAGATATCAAGAGCCATTGTAAACTTTCTCAAGGTTTCATTTTCCCAGGTTAATCATATTAATCATGAAAGATTACTGCTAGTTCATGCAGGTGTGCTAAAACAAGTTCGAACAGACAACCCAAAATCTTTTATGATGAGGGTATCATGACAACATGTCACTGTCATATAAGATATATAATGCAAATATTCTGTGATACACAACTCACATTTAACCCTTCCTAATCCAAGTGTGGGGTTGGAACTTATTTGTCCCCCTCCTCAGATCTTGACCTCCAATCGCCCGACAATGGGGAAAATGGGGGAGAGGGTTGTTTGGGCTCCTCCTTAAGATCTTGGCCATCGATCAAACTATCGCGGCGAAAATTGCCAGGCATGTTCCCTATCGCATAATCTCCAAGAATAAAGAGGTATTTTTTCCAAAAACATGGTTGTTTTCTCTAAATTATGTTCATTATGCTAGTTACATATACAACAATTTTTTCTTTTGTGTGTGTGTGTGTGCGTATCAGATTTTAAGCTCTAACTTTTGAATGAATGCTAAATGGGCAACTTTTTATCTGAACTTTTTATATAGTATTAACAAATACAAACACAAGTTTGAAAAATTGCGGTGTCAAAATAAATCTTCAGCAGGAGGTACAGATTCTTCAGCAGGGGGCACAGATTCTTCATCAGTGGGTACAGATTCTTCCGCAGGGGGCTGGAATACTGTGGCAGGGGGCCGTGTCTTTCCTGCATGACAAAACAAACAATGCAGAATATTTTCACATATTTTACACATATTTCAATATCTCATGTGTATCATGCACAGCTGACAAGTATAAAAAAAAATACAATCTATTTTGTTCACTATTCTAAGACTTATTCATACAAAGCCATGTCTGGGAAATCATTGCTTATCAACATTACAATTCAGCATCATTGCAATTGATTGACATATTGCTCTACACTGATTTCAATAAGCACTGAACTAATCAGTGTCTTTTAGTAGTAGCCATGACAAAATGACATTATGGGCATATGTACTCAAGCAGGATTTGAATCTATGACCTTCTGATCTTCGGACAGGCGTCATCTCCACTAGACCACCAAGCTTTCGCCTGACAGCAAGTGGTGGTTCTGATCCTTATGGCATGCAGCGGATACTGCTCAATTATTCAAATTAATGAAATTCTTCCGTCAAGATGCTTCCATTGCAACTGACAGACAAATGGCCCTACACCGATGTAAATAAGCACTAGGTCTGAACTGATCAGTGTTTTGCCAGCAGCCAAAACAATAGAAATCATGGGCATAATGTACTCAAGCAGGATTTGAACCAACGGCCTCCTGATCTTCTGACAGGCATCATCTCCACTAGACTACAGAACTTACGCCAGACAGCAAGTGGTGGTCCTAATCCTTATAGCATGCAGCGGGTACTGCATAATTATTCAAATAAAACATTTCGACAGAGGAAGTTCATGAATTTGAATACAGCATCACTCAAAGAATCTGGTCAACACTAATTCACATAGTTATTAGAAGTATAATTCAGTTTATCACTTGTATGATGAGCATGTGATCTTAGTTCAAAATGAATGATGCATCAATTGTCTTCCATAAGTTTTACGGTAAATTTGTGTAGATGTTAGATAATACACATATGTCAATATTGTCCCACAATTCTACAAGCATTTCAAGCATGTTCATTTACGATGGAGGAAAGAAATTTGGAATTTTGATACGTTTCACTTAACCTTTTTACAAAATTCATCAGCCAATAGACAATCATCAATTATGATACTAACCATACATTGCTGAATGTCTTGGAAGAGCTGGCAAAGATTGTGTTGTTGCGTGCTGTTCAATATCTTGAATAAGCATCTCTTCTACTTGGACACGACACATTCTGCCACATATCTGGCAAGACACCTGTGCATGGTACAGTCATGATGCTCTGCAAAGTCTTTGACTAAGATATTTCAGTGACAAAGGCCACATTCTCTTGCTGCCTACTTTGAATACTGTTGCTCGGAAGATGCAGGTTGTTGAAGCCGAGCAGATTGTTGAGGTTGAGCAGGTAATGGAGGCTGAGCACATGCTGACACTGACTCAGTTGCTGGATGCTTTGTTGCTGCAGATGATGAGATGCTTGTCACAGGTGAAATGCCTTCACTGCTTTTCTTAGTCGGCTGTTTGTGAGAAAAATAAATGTAAATTCCAATGTAATACACCTCCACATACTTGTTATGACTATAAAAATTCAAATTTAAAGAAGGATAATAACAAACTGCTGTAACCATTAGACCTAGATAACTGGAAAGAATAAGAAAAAAATCTTTCAAATGGGTAAAATATTTTTGATAGCTATGTATGTTACTGTTGTTATTGTGCTGATTTAATGTAATCAGATGGTTCATTCTTTGTCGCAAATTACAAGGACTTCTTGATATCTATTTAACAGGAAAAGAGCTCCAATTGAATCCATGGGACAAACCTGAACACTGTAGCACACAATTCACTTCCCCAAACAAACAAACAAACAAACAACAACAACAACTAGAAATGTCGCTATGGCGACTGGTATGCCTCTGCCATAATGCATCGTTCTCCTAATAGGTCTATAGTACAACATCTTGACAATGTGTGATTACAGTTTCACATAACTGGCAAAATATTAGAATGACAGGTTTGTCACAAATGTGTTGAATGTTCACTTTCCTTGAACTAGCTTTAATTGGATGGATGGCTATACTGCCTAAGAGTGCAGGTACAATTGTATGTGGGGATTTGAGAATCTTCACTTGACTTTTGACACTTTTATAAGTCTATGCATTTAGTAACTTTCAAAGTATGGAGAAAAAGTGTAATTCATGTATTAAAAATACTACAATGTTTGCATTCCTACTTGGCCTTTGACCCTGGACCTTAAACCCTATGACCCTAAAATTCCCGAGAGAATCACCGTCGGGTAGAACATGCATTAATCTGTACTAAGTTTCATGAGGATATCTTGAGTCACTTGCAAGATATATATGGAAAAAAAGAAGAAGTGAAATTTAGCACTTTCACTTGACCTTTGGGCAAGAAACTTCCTAGAAAATCTCTATTGGGCAATATATCAAGTTTCAAGAAAAATCTTGGAAATATTGCAGAAACATGAGGGAACAAATGTGACAGTGCACCTCAAAACGAACATAAAGTCGCACACACTGAATTTGCGTGAGGACTGAAAATACGTGAAATGGGTCAACCTAGCCGAACTTGACTTTTTCATATTTTCTGAAAGAACGGGTCTTCTTTTACATTATGCTAAAATTTGGTATTGTAAAACGGGCAGGAAAGTGTGTTTTTTTAGCAGTTTATCTCGAACATTTTTGGTAGAATAGTGTGATTAGGTGTGTCTTTAGAATCCCTTTTTCATTTCTGAAAAACCTTGTCCACACTCTTCACTTTCAACTCTAATAACTTTTGAAAGGATTGTGCTACTGCTTTGAAAGTTGGCATTAATTATGGACAGAATATGTTAATGAGGCATGCTTAATTTCAATTTAATCTGATAATTCCTTCATTGTTGTTACTCTGGTAGTTTAGTTCCTGTTTTTTGTCCCATTCATCGCACAGCCAGCACGGTTTGGTAAAGATTAAGCGCTTGAATAGACAGTGTACTTCAGAGCCTCTTTTCTCAGTTCACACTTTTCCTGAGTTTGTGCTTTCTTTCCTATATTTAGATAGGTTAGGAGAGTCCATTTGATTTGAGTTATACATCATTTTAAAGCTTAAAGTCTGTTCTTTCAGAATATGGTCTTAACTAAAAATTCATGTCTGGCGACTTTTTGTTTGTTTTGAGGTGCAGGGTCACAAATGATATTTTGATTTGACCTTGATCATTGACCCCTGACCTTTGACCCATGATCCCTACATTCCCTAGATGATCACTGCTAGTAAGTACATGCATAGATGTCATTACATTATATGAAGATGCCGTGAACCATTTCCAAGATATGGAGAAAAAAGGGTGAAATTTCAACATTTTAACTTGACCTCTCACCTCTGAACTTTGACCTCATAATTCCAAACTCTCTGGAGAATCTTTATTTGGTATCACATGTTTGCATCAAGTTTAAAGAAAAACCTTCAGGCATTGCATAGATAAGAGGAAAATAGTGAAATTTTGGAGCCATTTGACCTTGACCTTTTGACCTTTGACCTTGAGCATGAGCACCTAAATGTTAATAGGCACAACTTCGTTCACTCATACATATACATACCAAGTCTTACAATATTAGGATGCCTCAAAGGTTTTTTTTTTTTTTTTTGTTACGCTGTCTACAAAATTCATGGCGGACAGAAGGACGGACGGACAGACGGAAGGACAGACAACCTGAAAACATAATGCCTCCGGCGACACTTCGTGGCGGAGGCTTAAAATTGTAGGCTGAGGGTCAGAATTTCATTTCAAAGGCATATCTGGAGCTTAGTTCATAACTGAAAAAAAAAATAGCATTCAAAGACAAACACTAAATTCATGTCCACTCCGAGGTACAATCACTCTCATCCCTCTGATACATTATTACAGTCCTGGGCTGAAAGTCATACCAAAAGTCAAATTGTAATTTCAACATACAAATAGTTTATCATGTAGAATCGCAATAACACATTTTGGACAAGAACTTGCTGGTACAAAAAGATTAGGTCTAAGGCATGACTTCTAAGATGAATGACTTCAAAATTGGTACAGTTTAGTGTGCACAAAGTATTTCACCAATTTCAATATATGTTTTATTTGGACTTTTTTAACTGACATTTCAGACAGACTTCTATTCTTTTTCATCATACATAATATGATCTAGAGGCTGCAGCTGAAATTAGACTTTCTTCACTTCTTTCCAATATTGCATCGCTTTAAATTCCCCAGCAAACAATCTCTGAACCTAATATATAATGTATTGGACATTTACAACAGTCCGTATGAACTCTGCATCACATGTACAGCTATGTTTTGCAAAACATGAGGATGGAAATATTTAATCTGACAACTCAGGGGACTTTCTGGGTGTTATCCCCCCCCCCCTTACAAAAAACAGAAACAGAAACAAAACAAAAACAAAAACAAAGCAAAACAAAATTAGAAAAGCACTGAGAGCGCAGATCTCCACCAAGCATGCAGCTCATTTCCACCACTGATCTTGTTCTTCCATCCACCCATGTACTTATAGCATTGTGTGCTGAATGTCGCCGGATTTCCCAATATAAAAGCCTTTGTTCCGTCATAAACCCTCAGCTGCATGGCGAGCCTAGCCCTAGCAGAAACTAGACCACGCACTTTAGTGCGCGCATGTAAACCTCAAATACGTGCAGCCTGAACTCCCAAGTTCATTGACCCTACCTGCCAAAATAAAAAAAATCCTTCATAAATTCCCCCAAAATTCTCGGATCACTACCAAAAGTTAATCGTTTGTTACTTGTGTCATTCTAAACCTTTCCTGCAAGTTTAATCCAAACCGTTAACTACTTTTTGAGTTATGTTGCACACGGACAAACTAACAAACAAACAAACCATAACGAAAACATAACCTCCTCCCTTGGTGGAGGTAACAAAACAAAACAAAACCAAAAAAAAAAAAAAAAAAAAAAAAACCTCACCTCGTGGTAGGGCCTATTGATGTTTGCAGGCCAGCACAGCTCCAAACACACCAACAGCTTGCTTCTTCAGGTGGAACCATGAAGGTGGCAGGCGTCATGCAATCCTCTTTTTCACCTCCTTCCACTTTTTTTTTTCCACCTGGTGATTGGCCTACACCAAACCGATATTGTCCTCTTGCACACGATCTCATAATATGGTCCCAACAGCTGTACGGCTTCCCAGTCTTGGTCATTTTGCATGCTGAACTGTAGTAGTCTGTAGACAACAGAAGAGAAAACGGTAGAAGGTTTGACCTTTTTAATAGCATACTTATACTGTCCTGAGTTACTCAGGAGCGGATCCAGGAATTCCATAAAGGGGGGGGGGGGGAGGTGTAAAAGTACCGATTTGAAATACAGCACAACTCTTTCTACATTTCAGTGCTTACTGAAGTGCTCCTTTTTTTAACAGTTACCCATGATTGACTAGACAACATACTTTCTATCCTGTCTTACTGCATGTGAGTGTATGTGTTGTGCGTGTGAGTGTATGTGATGGTGTCTTGTTTTATCTACTCGGCTTCACACAGAATTATTTGTAATGTTGCAAAATATTTTCCTGTGTAGGCATCCTACTGTATAAGCACTAGATGCTTTCAAGGCTGCCTGGCTCTCATCGTAAACGCCACTATTATTATACTGTATGTTTTTGTGTTTTATTTTGCTAAATAAATAGCCTAAATTGGTCTCAACCAATTAAATAAATTCAATAATAATAGTTTTAACAATTTATTGCTATCATTATCATCACTGTCATCATCATTGTTATTACTATTCATGGCATGAGAGAGAGGGACTAGACGAGAAACAAAGAACAACATACGAGATACCAAACAAAAAAAAATTAAGACTAGAGAAGAAGAAACATGTACAATGTATCACCGTTTAAGATATGCTGAAATGGAAGTTTACCTTACACAGAACAGAACATTGATGTTAAACTGTATGTGAAAAGAACTGTGTTGACAAACATACTTGTAGACATACTTGTCATACAGAGAGAACTACATGTACATGTAGTAGAGGCTAGATTGTAAGACTTTGGGTGACAGATGACTATCAGCCAGCTTACCATCCTCAACCTGACCCCAAGTCAAATTTGAAGTGACAACAATTTGATTTTGTCACTGTAAGGGATCACCACTTGGCTAACTGTATAACTTCCTTTACCTCATCATCCTTCCTATTTCTGTTAACACTTCCCTTGTTTCATCTCAACCATAATTCTCTTCACCAATGTTCTTCTCTCTGCTGCATTTCTGTTATTAGTGATAACATTTCCCTTTAACAACTGTTCTTAATCTGTTCGGTATAGTTTCTAAAGCTAGGGTCCCAGACCCAGCTCTCCTCTTCTGTCGTCATTATAATGAGACAAAGGACAGAATGTAACATTCATCAATCAACCACACTTAATCTACAATATTAGACTCCGGTGACATATAAATTGTCTATTAGTAACCCTACTTGTCATATACCGGTCATAGAGAACTGGTTGAGGCTAGACTGTGTGACTTTGTGCGCAATGCTAAAATGGCAATCAGCCAGCTCGTCACCCTTGTCCTGACCTAAGTCAAATTAGTAGTGACAACAATTCGTTGTTGTTACTGCCACATGCCCAAAATTGGTAGGTACCCATTATTTGCTTTACATCACCTACTCCAAAATTCCCTTTACACTGACAGCATGCCATAAAAGCCTTGGCCATAGACACGCTGCATTTACATCACAACGCAGCAAACACTGCACTGGCACTGGTCTGACGGTCCCAGAACATCCTATTAGTAGGCCCTAAAAACCACTGTTGCACGAGCAAATTTTCAGAGATTGTTAAATTTCTGGTCTGACATGACAGGTAAAGGCCAAATCGTGATGTCGGTCCCCTCTCGTTCTGCGTGTGTGTTCATAATATACAATTGTATGTGCAAAGTCTACAACTCACAAGAAAGAAGTCCCCGGCTTTGACGAAATGACTGGAGGTGAATGGAGTGGGGACCTACATTGTATTTTGCGATAATGCCCATTACATGTAAAACAACCAATAGTAATACAACATTGTCAAGGACAACTGAAAAAAAAAAAGTAGGCCACTATGCTACAGAACCAGTTATGGGAACAGAATAGGGAAAATGCATGCCCATAGGCCATGGCATGGGTTAGTCACTGTTAAGTGTGCAGTGCCCTATCTAGCTGTGTGTGTTACTGTGTCTGTGGAATGTTGTACAGTTTCTCTAGATCTGGTGGTTATATAAACAAGCAGCAGAAACATACATGAAAATTAGATTTAGCAGGGGAATTTAATGAAATTAACTTTCAATAATGATGCTAAGTTACGTAAAAATTGAAGCAACGATTGGATCTAACGTTAGAACCTCTATACCGTATACCGATACCGTACCGACAATGTGACTATTTTAAGTAGATTCTACAGTTTATTTACTTTTGAATTTTGGTTAGGTTGTAACGTTAGAGCAACATTACATCATCAACCTCGAAATGTAGTAAGGACAAAACTAAATCATGTTTCAGTTTCAGTAAACATAACCACAGTAGATTAACTCGATGAAAGACGGAGTGGTTTAGATTCTACAATATCCGATTTGGGAACTAAATTAAGAAATGCAGAGACAACCGGGCCTGGCCACTGCACTGGCACTGTATGTACGCAAAGCACGACAATAAGCGTTGACGCGTGCTTGAGAAAGTAACTCCAACATCAACATTTCCTCACACATGCTCTATTATCACCCGGGTATTTCCCTACACACGTTCAATTAGTAATTATGAGATTCTTACTCACCTTTACCTTAGAAGGAAGTAACTTTTCTCGAACTGGCATTCGCAAGAAACATCAGACAGAGGTTCGACCGATCCACCTGCCTCCCCGTGCACCACCACCACCACCGCCGGGACCCGCCGCCGCGCCGCCGGGCGGCGCTCGGCGGCCAGGATTGTCGAGAGTTCGCTCCCCAGGTTTCGAGTCTCGCGCGTGTTGGTTGCGCGAGAGAGAGCGACGATCGATGATACGAAGACTGTAATTTACATATGCAAATACAGTGCTGTGATGCAGCCATTCACGGGCGACGGATGTGTGCGCATGCGCAGATAAGGTTTTGCCACAGGGGCATAAGTTCGGAAACGTTAGGAAAGTGTTAGGAATGTTAGGAAAGTGTTAGGAAAGTGTTAGGAAAGTGTTAGGAAAGTGGGTGCCGTCCAATCCCCTCAATCTGCGGGACCAATGGGATCGTTCGTAATAGCGGGTGAAAAACCCAGGAGGAGTACGAAGCGCATGCAATCCGGTGAAAACCGAAGCTGGCAATACAGCAGGGAGGTGGAAGTTCCTCTCCACCTCCCTGCTATACAGCGAGCCATACCCATTTCGTTGACAGTACTTCGAATTACGATGCGACGTAATTATTTACGTCGCGTAGTAATTCGAATTGCTACGCGACGTATATCCGTGTTTTTGACGTTTTAGCGTTCAGCCGGGCAAGCAATGCCGCGCACACACAGCGCATTTGCCTTTTGCATCATACGCACACACACAGCTGGCTTACATTACAAGTCATATATGGATTGCATGCTCAGAATACATTATGGAATATCGTTGTGGCAGAGTGATTCACAGTGAATGACGGTACTTACAGGGTAAGGGAAACTTGCCGAAACTTTTACACATTATGTTTACGAACCAAAAGAAAATGAAATTGCTTGAATAAAACGTATGCAAAAATCGTTTCAGTATTTACAGATGTGCGTCCAATGTACCAGGGATGTCCGTCAAAGAAGTGACCGAGGTGTGCGTCACTTAGACCCACCTTTTCTCTGTGGTATGGTATACTCCAGGTCAATTGCGCAAGGGACGGGCAGATTGCTCCGGACTGCACCTAACCTCTTTATAGGGCGTATATTGTTGGATAGCTATAGCTCAGTGCACAAAACATACAGTGTAATACCGCACAGGGCGCGATTTTTCACACCATATAGGTCAGGAAAATTGTGTGACGTCACCAAAGGAACGTGGCGTGAAGTGTGAGCGTCTCCATCATTGTCCATGCTTAATGGGTCATTCTCCCCAAAAGTGTGCAAAACTGCGATTTTCGTGTCGCCAGCATGTTCATACAGTTTAAATCGATGTTTTGTCCCTTAGAAATCAACATTCTTATTTGAATTAATCCGAGAGGTTAGACCTGCAAAATTATATCAGTAAAGCTATTGGGACATCCAGGATAGGCCTAATATTAGAAATGGAATCCGAAGTTTGATGTAACCGTAAATACCCCATACCGCCAGAAAAGGAAGTGCTCATATAACAAGTTATTACTTGCCCCTCAAGTGCCTGAATGACAAATGATATTGCATAACAATATGATGTTTTGATATTTCTCTAGAAGATCATTTATATCATGTCGCCAAATCGCAGTTGGATACGTTACCCTTTTTGAGACTCATAAGAGAAGATCAAAGTAATGCCGCATAGCAGTGTAATTTAATGGGTTAAACAAAGTCAACCTCACGCATGCATGGAACCATGATTTTATTCATTGACTCTCTTGTTATATATATATATATATATATATATATATATATATATATGTATATATATATATATATATATATATATATAAAACATTGTGGTTTTTGTCAAAACAAAGAGAAGATTTCTAAGAATCAAAAATTAAAACAAAAAGTAACATAAAAAATACATTTCTGGAAAATGAGTCACCCTGCGTCATTCAGGAAGTCCAATCCTTCCGGTCACATTCTCCACTTTTACTTGCCAAATTTGGGCATAATGTCCACTCTCTGCCCTCCTTGGGTCAAGCTATGACCTCATAGCCAGACATAGCCCTCCACCCAAACAAAGTGGCAGTAAAAGTGACGTAGAACTGTGCGTCGGTGGATTGGAATTTAAAGTTAATATATATCTTTGGGAAGGGTCCTAAACCCGATAAATAGAAAAGTTTTCCTCTCCTCACTTCATATTGGAATCTTTGACAACGGGAAAGCATCGAGATATTGTGCAGCAGAATTCGCGAGAGTCAGCTATCTTTGTCTCCGGCAGCTAGGGGTAAGTTATCTTCTTTGTCAAACTTAATCTGTGAAGTCTAGTTCAAGTCTAGACCTGGTTGTTTTCCAGATAGTGTAAGTATTATCTATGAGCTGCTACTTGCGCTATAGACCAGTGATAACATTGTTGCTATTTCAAATTGAGTTGAAATAGGGATCCTCTGTTAATCGTTATGTTGAACAGAGGGATGCGAGTGTGCATGGGCACATCATGAGATTTCATTGTCGTTCATCATCTGACTTCTGAAATGTATGGCTCAAACCTGCCTCAGACTCAGATTGGTTGATATGACATTGTTTATCGGTTATCAAGCTCCTACATTATGTGAGTGGACGTTGAGTTAAGTTGAGTTGACAAATAGGAAAAACTTGTTGGAAAAGCTGGTTAAAAGATAGACTTGACAATTTGAAGATGTATGTTCATTGCTGCTTTCACAACATCTTGATTGGTGACATTGTGCGTGATTGTATTGTGGAGTAAACACTCGTGAATGTAATATTTTAGTCATATTGGTGTATGCACTAGGAGACCCCCCCCCCCTTCTCTCTCTCTCTCTCCTCTGTCTTCTTCTTCTTCACTCCTCTTCACTCTTTTATTTCCATATCTTGCATATTGAAGATGATATGAGAGTTTGGTAGTATAAGTCTATATAGAGAACTTATATGTCCAGTATTGAATGTATACTCTTGGTTCCTTGAAGAAAAGAATCTTGCTTCATTTAAATGTTGAGTTGTATAAGAGATTATTGAGACATCATTATCTGTTATTGCTGATTGAGTTGCAATTATGGTAACTTCTTTATATGTGATATCTGTTAATTACGTTTGGTAATCATTCTGCTTAGATGCACTATTCTGATTCAGTATATGTGACTACATACAGTACATGTGACTACATAGTGTATCGACTCAGCAAGTTAGTTAGCAAGGCATTTATGAATTCAAGAGCTTGTAGAACAATTCATTGTAGCAAGAAACACTGTGACGTCAAGATTCTAGTAAACAGAGCAAATTCACTTTAGCAGACTTCAGACCTAAGGTCATTCAGTCCTCTCTGGTCAGTGAGAGAGCATTCTTGACACATTTACGACCTAGGAGCTTTCACATGGAAACACCTGTTACAGAACACTAGGGCTACAGTAAAGCCAATATAAGCGCTTTCACATCGGAGTCTGTGCCAGAACTTCTGACATAAACTTAACTCTGTACAGAGAAACCTAATGCGGATTAGAGATTTGCAATTGAAAGTATGTACTTATAATGGAATAGCTATAATCATGCAGTTGAAACAATTACTCAATGAGCATATAGCGTGAACTATCAGAATTTAACCATTCACTGTTGAAATGTCAATATGATCAACGACTATGTGCCAATTACAAGTTGCAGAAATTATGCAAATGAATGTCGATACATAGTGTATAACGATTAAGAATAAACACAACTGAGTTATAAGACTGTGTATGCTTTACTGATGAACCTCATTCATTGATGGTACAATGTACTCATTATCCCTTGTACATAATGTTTGCATCTTTCAGGGTTTGGGTTCGGTTTTGATGATTAGAACCTGCGAATAATAAAGAACACCCGTAACCAACATTGTGATTCCCGGCTCCATAATGATCCGAAGCCGTGGAAAGTTAATGTTTCGAATCATGAGCTGATATCAGATACGTTACTTAAACTTTGCTTCATTAAGAAAAAAAAAGATGCTGTAGATAAAAGCAAAGCTCCGGTACTTTTGAATACTTAAGGTAATGATTAATCACACAACAGAAATTGCTCTAGAAAATTAATATTTTTGTAAATAATAGTATGAGAACGATAACGGCACTTCAGATACGTTACCATCAAGCATGTCAGACACGTTACCAATAAAAATCGTGCAGCAAGGTTAACTGCGACGCGCTTGTGCGCGCGGATTTAACCGGTTGACATCGTGCTCTATATGACTTGATAAGAGAACATGCACTTCTAAGAGGAATTAAAAGTTTGTTTGATGAAAATCGGTTTTGAAAATGTCGAGATATCCAAAATAAAGTAAAAGAAAGAAGTCCTAAGAAAATGTGATGGCCGGCCATCTACTTTTATTTGGACATCTTGCTCTTACTCTATGTTGGACACCTCAGCCATTTCTAAACCGATTTTCATCAAATAAACTTTTCTTAAGTATTTCGTATAGTAAGTGGATTTCGATTATCTTGCAAATAGTTAAAAACTGAATCCTCATCTAAACCAGAACTGGACTATCCCTCAGAATTGTAGCATTTACAAAAAGTGCCGTCACATATACGTTACAAATCCATTTTATTTCTGCGTTGTTGAGTTTGTGTGTGTGTGTGTGTGTGTGTGTTTGTGTGTGTGTTTTGTACGACAATAATTTTTTGTCTGTAAAAGTCAACTTAGAAGGAATTTAAGGGCTAAAGTCTGGAACGCACCTTATGTTGTCAACTTCACAGCAAACGGGACTACATGAACGGTCTACCTTTGTTCATTACAACGGCGTAAATCCGTACCGAGGAGTTGGGGGGGATGATCGGTAATAGTCACGATCACCACGATTACAAGCCCATAACCGGACCGGCGGAGCCTGGGGGGCTGCCCCCCCCCCCCCCCCCCCCCACACACACACACACTTTACCGGGATCGAATGTTTGCATCCCCGACTCTTTTGCATAAAATAAAAATGGGAGGGAAGTGGCAGCAAAAATGTGAAGACTTTTTGCTCTTTTGTTTTTGTTTTGTTTTTGCTTGTCAGCCGACTTTCGGCGGAAAATCACACCTTAAAAGTATGGAGACTTTTCTGTTGTTGTTTCTCTTGTCTTTTGTTTTTCTTTCTGCTTTACAGGCGATTTTGACCCCCCCCCCCCCCCCTTTCAAATTTCAAAAACGTATCGTCGCCCTGAATAATGGTCCAATAAAATCAATAAAGTGGTAATATGGATCTCCATTTCTTTGTATGTAATAATGTAGTACATATTTTCCTATAGCTATTGTATTTTTGATTTTTCGTGATTTACAGTACTGGTTGGGGATTCATGTTTTCAACATTCCTAAGTGAGATAATGAGAAACCTCTCATGAAATATGAAAGAGCATGTAATTTTAAGAAGGATTCAACGTTCATTTGATGAAAATTGCTTTTCAAATGGCTGAGCTATCCAAAAAAAGTGATAATAAAGGGCGACAGGCCACGCCTTTTATTAGGATCTCTTTGTTTCACCTTGTTTTTGGACATCTCAGCCATTTTAAAACCGATTTTCATGAAATAAACTTTTGATACCCCTTAGAATTGCATGCTCTTTGACATCTCATAGAGTGCTTTCGGAATATCTCGTAAAACGTTAAAAGCTAAAGCCTCACCTCGACCAGAACTGTACACACCCTTAATAGACTTGGAATTTGTCAACACTGACAAACTAGGTGATCCGATCTGTTCGGAAATCAATGATTTGAGTCCTGATCCCAATAGGCATGACCATACCGGTTTCATGTGTTTAGTGGACATTGGCCGTGTGATGTTTGGATTCTCATTTAGAAAATGGAGTCAGACCTGCCATCTATGGTACACAATTCCGTATACACTAACGAAGATACAGAAAGAAGTATATTTGACCTTTGACCCCACTTTGCACAGACAAGATGGCATCTGAGCAAAAAGTGATTATTTTGTGAAATGATCCTTGTAACATGGTCTTTACGTGTGCAAAATATGGGAAAGAGAGGACATGTATTTACCAAGATACAGAATGAAACATTTATGACTTTTGACCCTACTTTACATACCCAAGATGGTGTCCGATCAAGTAGTTGTTATTTTATGAAATAATGTACGTGACATGAACTAAACATGTGCAAAATATGGGGGGTGATAGGGTATGTTCTTTTTTAGTTATTGCAAAGAAAATTAAAGAAAGAAAGAAATATCTCAATACATCGAAGATAAGCTTTAATTTCAACCAAATGTTTTGACATGATCCCTACATTGTATGAAAAAACAAAGGGTACGTTACGATAGCACAAGTCGCAGCTACAACATATTAAAATCTGGTAGAAATTCACCAAAGCATAAGTGAGCTAGTGCTCGAAAAAGATAGTCATGTCAATTTTCATTTCCAGAAAAACTGCACTCCCATAGAGATAACACGTAAACTGGTCAAATTTGACAAGGTTACTTTCAATCCATTTTTACGAGGTGATGCCGTCATCCAATCAAAATTGTGTTGCTACATTCATGAATGACAATTTAATAAGCTATAACATACTGAAATCTGGGTGAAAATTTCGCAAGGATAAGTGAGATACGCTCGAGTGAACTTGAAATTTGATGACCTCATTTTGAAAATGTACTTTTTTTATTTTATTAAGAAATTTGATATCTTTTAATCATTTTTCCAGCATCGCCATTCCATGAAATGACATGTACAACTCATCAGCTCTCAGAATATGTAAAGAAAATGGGGGGTAACCCTCCATCCTGACGAGTAAAATCGGATTTAAAATTGGCGGTTTTTTGGCATAGTTGCACTGTATATCGCCATTGACGCGCGCGCGGAATTTCAACTTTGACGGGCCCGTTTGACGTCATATTGAGTCGGATTGACTTGAAACTTGGCATGAATATTCCTTTACATTTCAAACATGCGATCCGTGTAAAAAAAAACGGGAAATTTCTGTTGCATATGAGCTGTGCGTGCGTATATGTGCGCGCGCGTACGCGTCCGTCCAATTTTTTTAATTTTTCAAAAAATGCTCCAAATGGTCTGAAACGTGTGCAAAAAAAATTGAGCTCGATTGAAGCATACAAATATTTCAACGCGCGCGTACGCGCACGTTTTTAGAGTAGATATGAATTTTGAGAATATTCTATGAGTAGAATCCGCTTGACTTGAAATCTAAAGGGAAGTCAATGATTTGAGTCCTGATCCCAATAGGCAAGACCATACAGGTTTCATCTGTGTTGAGGGGACATTGGCCATGTGATGTTTGGAGTCTCATTTAGAAAAGGGAGTCAGATCTGCCATCTTTGGTACCGAATTCCGTATACACTAACGAAGATGCAGAATGAAGTATATTTGACCTTTGACCCCATTTTGCACAGACAAGATGGCATCTAAGCAAAAAGTGGTTATTTTCTGAAATGATTCTTGTAACATGGTCTTTGCGTGTACAAAATAAATGGGAAAGATAGGACATGTACTCACCAAGATACAGGATGAAACACTTATGACCTTT
This sequence comes from Diadema setosum, assembly GCA_033980235.1. Taxonomy (NCBI): domain Eukaryota; kingdom Metazoa; phylum Echinodermata; class Echinoidea; order Diadematoida; family Diadematidae; genus Diadema; species Diadema setosum. Next base: position 998,741 of record CM067074.1, on the reverse strand, counting down.
GACCCTAATTTACATACCCAAGATGGTGTCTGATAAAGTAGTTGTTTATTTATGAAATAATGTACGTGACATGAACTAAACATGTGTAAAATATGGGGGTGATAGGGGCTGTTTTTCTTGAGTTATTGCAAAGAAAGTTGCAAAAAGAAAGAAATATCTCAATACATCGAAGATAAACTTTAATTTCAACCAAATTTTTTAGCATGATCCCGACATCGTATGGAAAAACAAAAAACACATTAACCACATAACGATAGCTCAAAGTCTCAGCTACAACATATTAAAATCTGGGAGAAATTCACCGAAGGGTAAGTGAGCTAGTGCTCGATAGAGACAATCATGTCAATTTTCACATATAGAAAAATTCCCTCCCATAGAGATAACACGTCATAACGAAGATACAGAAAGAAGTACACATGACCTTTGACCCCACTTTGCACAGACAAGATGGCATCTGAGCAAAAAGTGGTTATTTTTTGAAGTGATTCTTGTAACATGGTCTTTGCGTGTGCAAAATATGGGAAAGATAGGACGGGTATTTACCAAGGTACAGGATGAAACATTAATGACCTTTGACCCTAACTTACATACCCAAGATGGTGTCCGATCAAGTAGTTGTTATTTTATGAAACTAGATATGATCTTGTCACAAGGACAAGATAGGTGATACGCCATCAGCGTCATACAGACGGAAATACGACGAATTATATTTGAAAAAGTATGACTTTTGCGATGAAATTTAGTGTTTGGTGAAAGACAAAAATTGCCTATGGGATATTGCATGTATTAGCAAAGGTACTACATTCAGGATCAATATGGTGCTAACCTACAAATCAGAATTACGTGACAGAAATGACATTTATGAATGACTATATTCCAATGTTGATCCTCTAAAGTTACACAAATTTATCTTTAGTAGAACTTTACTTTTTCATATGACTAACTTTGAAGACATGTGACCTGAAACGGTGTTACGACCAAAATCACTCTGAGAATGATCGCACAAAAGAAACAATTAACTAATGTTCAGGCGGTTTATTAACAGTGATATTGTGGGTACAGACTCGTAATCGGTTCTCACATCAGTACAATAATGATCAATAGAAACAGTTACAAATCAGTAATGGAATCACTTACATGCAATACAGCCAATTAAATGACATAGTCCTTGAAGTGTCCAGATACGATGCTCGATGCACAAAGGAATGATCCACGATGCACCGATGAATAATACCTTCGACGTAAATCCAGAGGTGCAGGTTACGATAGTCCAAGGTATAGATCCGGGGTAAAATCCAAGTTATGTGTCCACAGCAAAACGTGTAGAATCCAAACGTTATGACGATCACGTTCAGTTGATGTGTTGAATGATGATTCACTTTATATTGTCCAGCAAGGAATCCAGCCCGTCACAGCTTTGCCGTAATAATGTCCGTTGACACTAAAATATGGAGTCTATCTCCAATGTAGGCAAATTAATTCTCTGCAGGCAAAATGTCTCCCAGGCCTTATCTCCACAAACACAGTTTGTATAGCAGGTCAGCAGGTAACACAGGACTGACTATAACAAGTCGCTTCAGAGCCAGAAGTGACGTAACTCTCAGAGCAGAGGTGTTGGGTACTCTGCCTACCTCAGAATTTCTCCTGCTTATATACTATCCATTCACCCCTTTCTAGTACATTCTGTAATTTTCTCCAACCTGGGGCTACATACCTGAACATACTAGCAAGTCCAAATTCCAGGAATCCTGGATGACTCACTTCCTAATATGTGCATAACATCATTGCCAAAATTAACTACCAATCACATTGGGCTACAAGGGCAGTGCCTCACTCAGCCAGCACTTCCCAGAATTTTCTGGAATGGGTTAAATCATTCTAGACTGAGTGAGCTATAATGTATTTCCTGTCACATGCATACATGTACACATACTGTAGCTACATTGTATACTACATAGAAAATTCTCCACTGATCTGGTCAGCCTGTATGTACTATATCTATATCATATAGAATGTTCTCCATTAATCTGGTCCACCTGTGTACATACACATTAAAACAACCATGCATACAGCCTTGATACATGTACATAACTACTTGTGTGTACATTTGTGACAACGGTGATTTATGGATTTTTACAAAATTTTAAAAGTGATTATCTCAGAATCATACATAACGGTGGTTTAGGACTATATTACACCGAGCTCCTCATATCCAATAAAGCGAATTACAAAGTTGATGTTAATAAGAAATTATTGGTTAGCGATGCGTTAAGTGCCTGCAGAATATCTAGGTATGAGTTCCCGTGGATAATGAGATATAAATAAAATTTACACTTGGAAGATGGAGCCTTACCAATTTGGTGTTATTTTATGAAATGATTCGTTAATTATGGGCCAACTTGTCTGCAAAATTTGGAAGTCAGAAGCTACATATGATTATTGAGATATAAATAGAATATTGATTTAATTCTCGAAGATGGCGCCTTAATCAGTTGTTATTTTATGAAATGATTGTTTGGGCATCTTCTGTATTATGTATACATAATTTCAGTTCAATTGGAACAATGCTTCCTGAGATACCGTGAAACAAAGGGATATTTGTATTCTGACCTTGCATAGATAAGATGATCTTATTTATATCAAATTGGTGTGATGTTATATTGTGATCATGGGCTGGTCTTGTATGGTACAGGCGTTCAAAATTTTGGCTCAGTCTGAGAAGTGGTTGCTGTACAACACAATTATATTGCACGTTCAGAGAAAAACCCCTAATCAGGGGGTTTTGTCTGTTTGCTTAGACCGAAACTATGGCGCACGTGCAGGGAAAAACCCTTGATCAGGGGTTTGTGTTTGCTTGCGCAGACCAAAACCCCAAAACTATGGGATGTGCAGAGAAAACCCCTGATCAGGGGTTTTAAACCTAGAGTCCCCAGTTTTCCGCGATGCGGAAAACGGAAAGATTTCATGGAATTTGGTAAGAACGCGGAATATCACAGAATTTCACGGAAAAGGCCATTTTTCAGGCCAGAAAAATTGAATAACGAAATAACAGCAAAATACGTTTAAAAACCAAAGCAAATTTCAATGAAATTTGGCCATAATTTGCATAGTCAAGATGACGTCATAATATATGATCTTGCTCTTATTATAAGAAATGATCGTCTAGTCATAATCTACCTGCATAGAAAATTTGGACGAATTTGGACAAGTGATTGCTGAGATATAAAACAAAGAAAAATTCATGTGCGCATGCGCACTACGCGTGTCTTGCGAGGTTTATGACGGCAAATTTAGACAGAGTACATGGGTATGAAGAAAAGTGAACCATGACACTATACTAAAGGGGAGGTCCTGTTCTGGTTGATGATGGCACGTCGGGATGAAATTTTTTGGCAAGATAATGAGAAACTACTTATGAAATGTGAAAGAGCATTGAAATTTATGGGGAATTCAAAGTTTGTTTGACAAAAATTGGTCTAGAAATGGCTGAGAAATGCAAAAATACGTCGTCCGATTAAAAGTGTGGGTCCCACACTTTCCCTGTGATACGACCTTACCTCCCTCTACTCTACCGTTTGAATTTGACTACATTGGGCTTGGGCTTTTTCAACCGTTATCATCCGCACACGAGAGCGATGTGTACCGCACGGCTTGGTCTGGGAGGTTGACCTTTTCACCTCCGTGAATTTGGGAGAGAGACGGCGCGGCGTGGGAATATTGCGTAATTATAGGGGTTCATGGCACATTTGCAGAACTGTATGCACGTCGCGTGTGTGTGGAATTCTGTGATCGCTCTGCGCTATATATCAGCCGTCGCGTCGTTCCGTTTGTTTACTTGAGGGCACATAGTGTCATGCTGCGTATAGAGCTCTACGGATTCCGACGTCCGACGCGACTCGAGAGCAACTAAAACAATTAGGTTTTGCAAGACGAGGTATCAACATACGTCTCCGACCCAGAAATCTCGCAAAAGAATATAGAACCTTTCGAAATGAGGCGTAAGGGACAACGAAGGGATCGCGATTATTGAAACTGGACAAGATGCATGCCTTCATCCCGTAGAAATGAACCGACGCGACACCTGGATCTACCGACCCCACCTCGCGATGTCCTGAGTGAAAAAGTGAGTATACATGCAGGCATTGAGTGTAGAAGTTAGTCAGTCCGACCCATCTTTATCCGTATAAGTGCATGATGTGAGAGCTTGAAGTTTATCTCGTGAAGAATATCCTGTGCCTGCTAGAAAAGATGTATGTAGGATGACCCACAAAAGACTTGATTACTTTATTTTTTCACCTTGATTTTCAAGGTTTTTTGCGTGTAAAAAGTTCAGAAAAATAGATTTCTAAATAATGAATTTCGGAAGGAGTAATCGGCCAAACGAGAATGAAGTAGGGTCCCTTATGCCGAGTGTTCGTTGATCTGAAAATGAAATAAATTTCCTTATTCTGAAGCGTCCAAAGTATTCTCAAGATTATGTGTATCGATCCGAAAACGAAATAAAGCTCGTTATTCCAAAAAGGAGATTCGTTAGTGAAAAATGAAGGAATGTCAATTCTAAAAGTGAATAATATGTGCCCAAAGAGAATGGGGAGGGGGTGATTATAATTTCTGTCGAGTATAGTTTACATGAGATTGTGAAGGGGATGATCTACACTGTACTACTAGGTAGTATCAGAAACAGGGGAACACAATGGCGCGGCAGCATTGCACCCTCGTCGTGTCATTTTCTTTTCCCTACCTTTGAGTAGCCCCTATTTATAATAACCGTTTCTGCATCATATTACATAGCTCAGCCTTATGATGTAATTAATCTGTCATATCATAATCATAAAAATGAAGTATACAATACCTGCAACATAACGACTAACATGGCCGTTTGGCGGAGGTTCAGTGGTCCGATGCATCATGATTATGTGCGTGTGTCTGCGTATCATTTTCATTCAATTTTCTCTGCGTAGTATCCTATATACTTTTTTATATGTATTTTGATTTGTCTGCTTTTGTTTTCAAAGCTCTTCAATTACTGTTTGTTATTATTAAATTGACTGAGACGCTATATGCCGTAGAAGACTGTAGGTTGTTCATTCACTGTGTCAGTTTTGTCCATCTATGTAGATCGTATACATATTGTACATAGATCCATCATGATGAATTGCTGTTTGCTTTGATGTGCCCTTTTCTTTGAAGTGTGCTGAATAATTATGAAAGTTATAATAGATGGAAATGTGATTTTTTTTTTAATTTGACAAGCTGTTAGATGATTTGCAGGTTGCATAATTCCATTTCCATTTCATAATTTGTTATCACAGTCAGTGGGAGCAGCTTGATGTCAGGTTCTAAAACTTTTTAGGATGTTATGGTTATGTTCCCCGGATGAATCCCTTCTGAGAAGAAAAAAAATAATCTTCAGATGTATTTTTTTTTTCTCAAAAGGGATTCATCCTGGGAACAATGTGTGTAGAATTTTTCATAGATTGTCGGTTATGAATGCAACCAATGTCTTTTCCTTTTACACTTTCATCATAACAAGAAGTAGGCTATGGATACTCTACATCTCAAATGGCACTTTAGTGGTTTCTCGGGACCTCTGAAAATGAAATCAGACCACCAAACTTCTAAACAGTTTATATAATTATTTTGACGGTTCCATCGGAGAACTGTGTCGAAAAAAAAAATGCTTCCTTTCATTGGTAGGCCACGATACATTTCTTTTTTCGGGCCATCAAAATTCGAATTGAACGTTTTTGTAAGCGATACGAACAGGACACCAAAAATAAATAAATAAATAAATAAAACTCAAGTTTGTCTCGGAATTAAGTTGTGAAAACTCAATTGATTCCATTAACAGGGAACGCGGGATATTGCGATGAATCATGGTAGTCAATGAGATACGTTGTATGACCCGACGTTACTCTTTCAATATACGTTCACGCGTGAAAAAAGAATGAATCTTTAATTCCACTGTATCAATTGTTTTATAGATCTCAGGAGCAAATCGAGAAAAGACAGGAATGCGCATTGGAAGCCAGTCACCAAAGGTAATGTTATTCTAGTAAATATATAAACAAACGTGACCTGTTCTTTTTCGCATTGTGTGTGTGTGTGTGTGTGTGCATGCGTATTTGTGTTTTTGTTTTATTTTGTTTTGTTTTTGTTTTTTGTCTGTAGATTGTGAAAACACGTAAGGCCTATATCGGCCTATATGACGCTTATTTTTATTCCGCGAATTTCTTATTAGTCAGAATGGAAGGCATTATGTGAATATCATTTTACTCTGTTACATAAACTAGGGGATGTGCAATTGAATCATATATTAGTTGAAGAAAATGTCTATTCATGGAACCATGGTAATAAAATTATATATGAAAATGTTTCTGTTTTGTTCTTTATTACACAGGCAGATGTGTTCAACCAAAAAAAAAAAAAAAAAAAAAAAAAAAACACCAAAAGAATTGGAGAGGTTCGGACATGCCGATTTTCTATGCCCGGCCACGAAGTATCGCCAGAGACAGTCGCTTTATCCATCTGTCTTTCTCCTGAAAAGTTTCTTCCTCCACCTCTCCGAAGTTCGGCTGAGCCCCTTCACAGCCTGAACGTTCCTGGCGAAAACCATCCCCAGCCCGAGGCCTGTCATTCCATCTGGCCCGCTGCTACCCACAGCCCACCTGTCTGAAGAGTTGAACATTGGGGAACGACGTTGATGGCATCACAGCGAGTATCCACGGTGGTTGTTCAAACTGTGTGAACAGTTCCTTTGGTAATCTACTCTGCTGTGGAATCGGCAGTAGACTAGATCATGGTGTACTATTAGGTCGTATTTTTTTTTTAATACAGTGAACTGTACATTGTTCTAAGTTTTGCACACAACTATATCCCCACAAACACAAGAGCCACTATTAGGGTTCGCGCGTATGCCAAAAAGCTGGATACAAATCTCGAGATTTACATGGCCATCGTAATCTCGAGATTTTTGCACATGTGCACACAAAATCCCACTAATTTGCGCGATCAGAATCGCGACGGTACCCCAAAAAAATCTTGCGCTTGATTTCTGAAATAGTGCGCTGATTTGCTCCCGGTGACCGCGTAAACGGCTGACCGAAAATACTTTACTAATCTCCAGATTTTATATTCCATCATTCAAGCGAGCATCACAATAACGGGTAAATGACAACATCACACTACTGTGTGACAGCTGCGTAAATATTGTCGGTATATGCAAACGCGTGAAGAGGGGGAAACATCTCTAGATTTGGAGTTCAATCGTCATCCTGGGTCGTCATCCCGCCATGTTGTTATACGTGTGGATCCGGCTAATGGCGCGTAGATATTCTACAGAATGGAAAGATAAACTTTTTAGGATGTTATGGTTATGTTCCCCGGATGAATCCCTTTTGAGAAAAAAAAAATAATCTTCAGATGTATTTTTTTTCTCAAAGGGATTCATCCTGGGAACAATGTGTGTATAATTTTTCATAGATTGTTGGTTATAATGCAACCAATGTCTTTTCCTTTTACACTTTCATCATAACAAGAAGTAGGCTATGGATACTCTACATCTCAAATGGCACTTTAGTGGTTTCTCGGGACCTCTGAAAATGAAATCAGACCACCAAACTTCTAAACAGTTTATAATAATTATTTTGACGGTTCCAAGCGCATGTTGTATCATTGTACTGATAGGGTATTATGAAGGAAATTGTACGTATAAGGCCTACGAGTGTTACTTAGTAGCCGCGTTTGTACGTACCATGATATAGCGGGTTACCAAGCTCCCCGAAACTCGAGTTTTTATATTGTTTTGTTTTCTTTTACTTGTTTTTTATTGAAACCGTTAATTGACGCGCTCCAAATTAATTGGTTAGTAGAGTATACTATGCGCTCGGAAACTAGAGTTTGTTGGGCTTTTTGTCTGTTTCTTTATTTGTCTGTTTTTATTTTTGCAGCCTTTCTCCCTTACAGAAATACTAGCAACCCGCTAATTGCCTATCGATAAATTGATAAAACTACAAGCATTGTTCTTGAACCTCACATACATTGTCGAGTGCACGCTGTTGTGGCGTGCGCTATGAATGATGGGATATGAAAGATTCGAGTTTTTGTGGTTGACCGTTCACACGTATCTGCGGGCCAAAGATTAGCGCGCTAATAATAACAGCAAGATTTCTGGGATTTAGCATTGCGCTGCTGACCGCGCTTATTTGTTGGGTTTTTGTCCACTCGTGCAAAGAACTCAGTTTACTAGCGGGTTACAAATTTCTCGTTTTGTTACCCAGTAATTTGTATGCGTGTGAATCCCCCTATAGGCGTGTATAGATGGGTAATGAATGCCAGCGCGTTTACGCTTATTTTTCATGTTTATTTTATTTAGGCTGTATGTTTGTTTATTATTGCCCTTGTCATATTCAACAAAACAACAAATTACGATGCAAAATAATAATATTATACTCAGTATACACTACGCAACAGTCACTCCAAAGATTATACCCTGAATGCCCATCCCCCGTCACACGGACGTAGGGCCTAATTTACACTGTGCTGTGATGTTCAAACAGTAAAAACATTGACTCAACGATCAATCATTAGTTCACACATTGTATACACACATGTTTACATGTATGCTGGTTAATAATTTCTGCAAAACGCTGTACAGGCCTGCTGGTAAATTCCCACAAGATGTTCGTAATCTGTCCTTTTTAGTACCTCGGATAAGCTTGATTTTCAGACATTTCCTTTTTTATGTCGAAGGTATATTTTCTCTCTTCCTTTTCTCGTACAATTTATTATCCCTGTGAATTATCCCTGTATGGATTTTCTTTGCAAATATGTGGCTCGACCGTAAGTTTCTTATAAATAATCTATTACATCGGTAAGTATGTAAATTTTGATATTAACAAACAGGCAATGTTCGCACCTCTTTAAAATAATGGCAGAGAGAAGTTTAAATCTGCGCTTTCAATCACACCGATATGCTTGACGTGGAATTATTGTAGGTGATACACGTATATTGAATACGACTGGGAAGAACACTGTCGAACCGAAGATAATGATAATTCACACGTTACTGCTCAGTATTCTCAGCGTAATTAATTTTTGTATAATATTCACATTATTATTATGTCTCGCCATCGTTGTTGTTCCTGTTACTGGTGATTGGTGTTTTTTTTTTTTGTTTTTTTTTTTTTTTTGTATGTGTGCTATATGCCTATGCACTTGTAACTCGCGAATCGTGAAGTGGCTAATGGCTGGGAGCCAAATGATATCAGATAACGTGGTCGATAGCATTAGCACTAACTGGAATGGATTCCACGTACTCTGACGTTATGAGCATCGTCAAAATAATCTTGACAAAATATATTTTCTCCTCAATCAAAACAAAGGTTCTCAGAAGGTTTGTGATGACAACTTATACAGAGAATGAAGTCATTTGTGATGATGATAATAGTACAGTATTCATGATAATCATTACAATGGTATAAAAAACGGTAACAACAAAGGCAACAATTTCAAGCGGCAACACCAATTCCAGGAGTTAGCCGTTTTGTTTAGCAATAGCGTCGATTTTTTTTTAATACCACGAACTGCGAGTTTGTGACTGATGAAAAAAAAAAAGTTAAGTGCATTAATTACTTCACGCAACCACGTTGGCCTCATTAGCTGTTATACGAGTTGATAAGAATAATCACAGAAATATTAATTTTGAAAAGTGATTGACACTTCGTTTTGTAATTGTACTTACATTTCCCTTGAAATGTTGGTATGTACGGTCCGATATCACCATCTCCGGTTCTGTCCGAGGTCATAATGTGCAGTAATCGTGGATACTGGTTAGCTCGGTTAGCTTCAAGAGGGATAATTATAAAGCGAGATGCCGATCCAGAGCACTTGCAAGATAAACTTTATACACTGATGAGAAACTAACTAACTGTAAACAATCGGGGAACTTGATTAACCACAATTGAAATGCTCTTCCAGGGAATACATTGTATAAAGCATATGAAAATATGTATATAGGGTTCACCTTCAAGATCAACTCTTCTTGTTTTGTTGTTATTTATTTATTTTTTAATTCAATTATTTTTTAGTGTCTTTTTATTGCACTTCATTGTACTGGAATGATGGTGAATAAAACTAGACTGAACTAAGCTAGAACCGAGTTTATAATCCTTGACAAGATCAACCTTGTTTTCTTACGTTCGTCAAGTTCACAGCTTTGTCGACCTCATGTCTCAGCAAGGAACTGTGAATGGAAAGATATCCCCTCCCTCTCTCTCTCTCTCTCTCTCTCTCTCTCTCTTTCTGACCTTAGTTTCAGGCTTACCGTGTTGTTTTGTTTCAGTTTTTACATCAGAATTGTCGGAAAAGATTTGAATGTAATCCATGGTCGGGGAGGTGTACTGCCGCACATTTTCAGCCCTCGTCTTACTGCATCCGATTGAGAAATTGCCTTTTATACATCGACGTTTATAAGCATTAGAAATCTGATCAGTGTTTTTGAAGTATCTTTGACAAAATAAATCACGGATGTACATAATCGAGAAGAATTCAAACCTACGACCTCCTGATCTCCGGACAGGCGTATTTTCAGGAATATATTGACATCTTATTCCTACACAAAATTTTGGTACACTGTCTTTTACATCTATGTATCTGTGTATGCCCGAAATGAGGTGGATGTGATGTATACAAAATCTATAAAATGATACATGTATCTATAGTTCACACCAATGTCTCATCTGTATTATGGTTTGCGAATTGTCTCCATGTTGATACTTTATAGTTTTCCCCTCCAAAATACAAATGTGTAGCCCAAAAGAGTCTTGCTAGAGAATTGCTGCAGTCTGTAGGCCTATCGTTATATTTTATGTGGTGTGGTTTACGTAGGTACATGTATACAAGTATTTATTATATATACAGATATATATATATATATATATATATATATATATTATATATTATATATTATATATATTATATATAGGTTTTCCCGGTCAATTTCATACTTTTGTCATTCAAGTTCCTATTCCGAGCATTCGATTTCACGCATTCCACGCTCGCGGCACTGAATCAGCAATCAAATTCAAAATCCGGTCATTCGAATTCACTATCCGAGCATTCAAATTCACTCTCGGAGCATTCAAATTCACTATCGGAACATTCAAATTCACTATCGGAGCATTCAAATTTAAGAGAGGAGCACGCATTTCATCAAAGAGCATTCAAATTCATGTCAAGCTGGCGACAGAATGTCGTCGGTCATTCAAATTCGTGAATAGGCAACCATGTTCCAAATAACTGCATTCAATTTAAAAGAAGTCCTGAATTTAGTTACTTTGGGGCCGTGTATGCATGTGTTTTTCACTTGGCTTTGAATATATTGGGATTTATGATGATTATTCATTTTTTTTTCAGTAGAGGTCCACCTGTTAAATGACAACTTTGAACTCGCGCTTAGCAAATAGGAATATACAGGCACATTTCCCTGGGATTGGACATGGAATGGAGGTCCCACGTGTAAATTAAAGAGTCACAACTCATGCACGTAAAAGATCCCACTTCATTTATTCATCGCAAAGAGCAAAACATAACTGGACCCCATAAAGGACCAGCTTTTGCAGCTGAATATGGGTTATCCAGCCATCTTCTTTGATAAAAAAAAAATTAGGCACTGTATAGGCCTACAGACGAGCATAATACGGAGGGTTGAGTGACACTTTCGAGGAAAAAAACACAATTTCGACTATATTGAAACTGATACATGAGCATTTTATACGTGTTGTTTGCTGTGTATTGCTGTCTTATTGATTAAATTTTGCGGGACTATATGAGATCATTGTGTGTCAATTTGTCTTAAATTGATGAATTGTCATTATATGGTTGGTGTTAGGGCCTTGTCAGCATGCAGTATCATCAAAAAATATGATTACTAGTCGTTGTGTTGTTTGGATGCACTGCTGATTGGACATTGCAATTTGAAATTTATTGAGATGAAAAACAAAGAATACATGAACAGAGAACAATGTAGAACACGTAAACAATCCTAATTACACTATATGCAAGCATTCATTGGTTGTGTTGGCCCTTTTTCCTTTCTTAAAAGTCTCCTCCATTTTCCTCATTAAATTGATTGCACGAAGTAGGAACTTGATCGCCTAAAAATGAATTTGAACGCTCCAAACAAGCTCATTGGGACTATCACGTGACTATCGTATGAATTTGAATGCACGAGTAGGAAAGTCGGTGCTCGCATTTTGAAATTGAATGCCCAATCGTGAATTTGATTGCACGAAAACGAAATAGAACGCTCATAAATGAAATTGATCGCTCGGATTCTGAATTTGAATGCCCCAATATTTTCGCGTGCGTGCGCTGCGTGAATTTGAATGCACATTAATGAATTTGAGTGACAAAAGTATGAAATTGACCGGGAAAACCTATATTATATATATATATATATATATATATATATATATATATATATATATACATACATATGTAAAACTGTCTCGAAATTACTCAAATTTCCAGTTCTATTCTGAAGAATGGGAAAAGACACGCGAATACAAGCGGTGTTCAAAATTTACAACACTGAAATACACATGTACAAACATCTCTGTATGAACACTGTCAAACACTGTACAGTTTGTGATAATAATGTATGATGGTCACTGCATGTTATAGATTTTGCTTGTGGAGATAGATTGACAAGAGTTTTCGCTTGACGGCATCGTCTTCCATACGGTTACAGCTCGTTATTCCGAAGGTTCGTTATTCCGAAGGCTCGTTATTCCGAAGGCTTTTCAGTCCGAAGTTTCGTTATTCCGAAGGTTCGTTATTCCGAATTTCATTTTCGGATAAACAAAATCTTCGGAATAGCGAACCTTCCGAATATCGTTAGGAAAATGTTCGGATTAACGAACCCTTTTTCATTTTCAGATTAACCAACCTCTAGGTATAGGGAATTTGTGATTAAGGAACCTTCGGAATAACGAACAGCACCCTTCCATATACAGCCAAGATTTCAACCTGCAGATGAGCCAAGACACCTTGTTTCATACGTGAGTATATAGGTATCATAGAAAGCTATCATTGATTTGAAATTGTAACACGACATTTCCATGTTATTATAGAATAATGTAAACCTAAATACAGAATCATATAAAATGTCTTTCAGGGTGTCTTACTAAAAATTGTTTGATTAAAACATTGTTGATTTCTCCGTACCGAAACTTTTATGGATCATCACATCGCCTCCAATGTATCCGTTGTTTATAACAATATAATATACAACGCTCAGTAAGATTTGTGTAATATAAACCATGACTCCATTCTGTCGATATATTTCGAGTTTTGCAGTCGAATTTCACTGTGGGGTGTTTGAGAGATGTACATCATGATAACTGCTAGGGAGTTGAATGTTCCAGCATGATCCTGTCGAATTTACTTGTATTATAGGTATACATCGGAGCTCTATTGTAGCTCGATCCACTAAACATGGGCAAGTCAGTTTGCATGCTATGCACAGTGAAATCAGTGAAATTTCGGCCACTATAATTATTCTGAACAAAACATACGATCCCATCGCTGACAAAAACCTGACAATTGATATTATATATAGCATCCTAACCAGAACTCTCCATGACGTATAATACAACATAAATATGTAACCAAGTCACTGAGGGGGTTGTACCAAAAATAATTCTGATTAAAATATTTTTGATTCAAATGATTCATCACATCGCGTTCGGTACGTGTTTACTTATTTTGTTTACACGCGCTAAGCAGAATAAAGTAGAATAAACCATTTGTCAAGCAGGTAAGTCATATTATTCATGACGTGATTGACAATACAGACTTTGCCACAATAGTTCCGTAAGTATAACAGTAAATTAACACAAAATCTATAACCATCGTTTGATGATAAGAAACCAAGTGTTGTCTTTATCATATTCCATGAATACTTCACGTACAAACCGTTTCGTACGATACCTGGCCGTAATATGGATCATTCACGTAAACAAATCCCCGCTCTTATTTTTTTTTTCGGCAGTTGTAACGGGGAAGTGACTGCATGTATATCAGACACAGCTATAAGAAAAAGTGATTTCATTCATACAAACGTGTATCACTATTTTGTCGCATGATTTCGGACATGAATTTCATACAGTTCAGAAGCAGCAGTGAGATTGAAATATCAACATACCTATAGAGATGACCCTTGGTTGCTAAACATACCGATTTGGCAGTCCAAATCAAGGAACCAGCCAATAAATGGTGTATATTTTCCTTCTGTAATTCAATTCAATATAATAATTATTAATTTCTTTATTTCCATCTTTAAGAAGACATGATTAAGAAAAAACTTTGAATTTCAGAAACTCAAGTACTGCCTGTGTGCAGGCCTACCGGTAATTGCAGTGTCGTTGATTTTCAAATGACAATTATGTCGCATAACTCACATTATTATCAAACATAGGCTCTCTAAAAAAAACAAAAAAACAAAAAACGAGTGAAAATATTCACTCTCGAAGGGGTGAATACAAAAAAAAAAAGTGAATTTAGAGTGAAATTGGAGTAAATTTAGAGTGAACATGTTAATTTCACTCATTTTGGAGTGACCGCAGGGATCACTCGAAGATTTTGGACTTTTCCAAAATAGTTCCGTAACATTAAATTAACACTAAATCTATAATAATCGTTTGATGATAAGAAACCAAGTGTTGTCTTTATTATATTCTATAAATACTTCACGTACGTAATTGTGATACCAAGGAGGTACTAAACGATACCTGCCCGTAATATTATGGGTCATTCACGTAAACAAAAATCTCGGCCTCGAATTATACGATTGGTAACAAAAGCTATCATTGATTTGAAATGGTAACACGACATTTCCATAAAGAATAATTAATAAACCTGAATATAGAATCAAATAAAATGTCTTTCAGGGGGTCTTACTAAAAATTATTTGATTAAAACATTGTTGATTCTTCCGTACCGAAACTTGTTTATGGTTCTATCACATCGCCTCCAACGTATACATTGTTTATAACAATATAACGCTCAGTAAGATTTGTGTAATGTGAACCATAACTCCATTCTGTCAATATCGCCGATGGAGCTCTCGTAGCTCGATCCATGGCATGGGCAAGTCAGTTTGTATGCTATGCACAGTGAAATCAGTGAAATCTCGGCCACTATAATTATATACTGAACAAAACATACGATCCCATCGGTGACAAAAACCTGACAATTGATATCATATATAGCATTCTAACTAGAAGTTTCCATGAAGTATAATACAACATAAATATGTAACCAAGTCACTGAGGGGGTTGTACCAAAAATAAGTCTGATTAAAATATTTTTGATTCAAATGATTCATCACATCGCGTTCGGTACGTGTTTACTTATTTTGTTTACACGCGCTAAGCAGAATAAAGCAGAATGAGCCATTTGTCAAGCAGGTAAGTCATATTATTCATGACGTGATTGACAATACAGACTTTGCCACAATAGTTCCGTAACAGTAAATTAACACTAAATCTATAATAATCGTTTGATGATAAGAAACCAAGTGTTGTCTTTATTATATTCTATAAATACTTCATGTACAAAACGTTGTGATACCAGGGAGGTGAGCACCTCCCTGGTGATACCAAGGAGGTACTCCGTGATACCTGCCCGTAATATGGGTCATTCACGTAAACAAATATCCGCTCGTTAGCTTTTTTTTTTTTTTTTTTCGGCAGTTGTAACGGGAGGTGAGTGTATGGCGGTAAATTTTGATTTAAAAAATGATAATAAATGAGCGGACGATAGATTGCCTGAATTTCACCCCAGCATATTTTTTTTTTTATGGGGGGGGGGGGGTGCAACTTCACAATTAATTTCTATAAAGATGTAGTGTCTATAATAATGTATTTTGGCTCATTTGGAGGTTGAAATCTTGATGCAAACTATATCGTTTCATGTTGTGTGTGAAGCTGCAGCCTGCAATATAGGTGTAGCGTTTCAAATATCATTGGCGTCGTCTATCTGTTTGGATACTTTCTGAAATGTCTTCACAAAAAAAATCGGAGTTACCGAGTTTTTTCCTACTTTTGGGAATTGTGTCCGAAAGAATTATAGGGTGACTATGGTCGCGATTATTCAATAGTGCCTCACATGCGCTGATCAAGCCTGTGTCAAGACAGTCATGTAAATACATGTATAAACGTATCTCTGCGCTGGCGATTTGAACAGCAAAAATTCAATCGAAATCCATCTAGGATCTTTTTTTTTTTTTCTCTATGTGTGTAGTAGCTAGTACACGTGTATCTAGTCTTCAAACTTTCATGTTCGAATAGATGATAATATCGCTGATGCCGGTGGTTCTCAAGTACAGACATACGTGAAATATCTACAGTCGGTACCATAATCAGTCAATTACTTTCTTCGGACTCACAAAGTTTAGTACCCAATGGCACAACCGTGAATACATAGTATTCAATGGATGGAGCTGTACATTACTAGACATTTGGATCATTTCCATAACCAGGTAGGTAGGGGTACTGGTATCGGCGACCCAACACGTTCAATGGGGTTACGATACCGGTGTGTGTTCCACCGTACACTTTGAATGAAGCAAGTGGCTGGGCATTGGGTATTGTGTGTGTCTCTTTGGTGTGTGTAGGCCTGAACGGCGAGAGTTGGGAGAAGTGGTGTGTGTAGGCCTCCCTGGCCTGAACGGCGAGAGTTGGGAGAAGGGGAGAGAGATTCTGCCGAGAGTCCTTGGGGAGCTCGCAGAGTGATAGGAAGGCCTAAAAATAGATGTGTTTCGGTCAAGGGGTCAGGAGGGCCTGTCGCTTCGTGGAATGGAAGGAGTGGAAGGTGGCTGGAGTTTGGCTCGCAAAACGCAAAGACAGTATCGTATTGCTATGGAAACGGCAGGTGGCGCTCTGTAGGTAACGGTCATCCTGATAGATGTTGGAAAGATTTTGCCTTCTTGCAGCAAATTACTATGTACTAAATTCGTAATTTTCTCATCTATTTTACACTGTAATGTGAAACGAACCATCATGGATGTTGATACTATCCTTCCTCAACACAATTTCATCAAGTATTCCGCAAATACTAGCAAATAACATTCTGATACGCCACATAAACAGGAACAGGACCATTGCTTTAAACATCATCTTCACCTTCAAATTAACATTTAAAGGTTTGAAATTTGGCCCTAATTTGCATAGTCAAGATGACGTTATATGATACTGCTCTTATTATAAGAAGCGATCGTCTAGTCATGATCTATCTGCATACAAAATTTGGACGAATTTGGACCCGTGGTTGCTGAGATATGAAACAGAGAGAAATTCCCGTTGTGCGCATGCGCACTGTGGGTGTCTTGTGAGGTTATTGACGGCATATTCAAACAGAGTACATGGGTCTGAACAAAAGTCAACCATGACACTATACCTTTGAAACGTCAACTTCACATTCAAATCAACATTTAAAGGTTTGAAATTTGGCCCTAATTTGCATACTCAAGATGACGTCATATGATCTTAGTCTTATGATATGAAATGATTGTCTAGTCATAATCTACCTGCATACAAAATTTGGACAGATTTGGACAAGTGATTGCTGAGATGTGAAACAAAGAAAAATTCATGTTGTGCGCATGCGCACTGTGAGTGTCTTCCAAGGTTTATGACCGCTTATTTATAAAGCCCCCGTCACACTAGAGCGGATCAAGCCAACGAATGCCCAGCGGAACCGAAAATTTGGAGATACGCTCACATCCGTTGCTCGTCGTTCGTGACTCGCTTGACGTTCGCTGTATCCGCTAGCTGTTCGCAGAGATTCGCAGAGATCAGCCGGATCCAAGTTTTGATTTTGGACATGTCCAAAATCTTGAGCGGATGACGAACGGAATGACAATCCGCTCTGTGTTCGCTTAGCATCCGCTGATCGAAAGTTTTGGTCGCTCTGCGTTCGCTTAGCATCCGCTGATCGAAAGTTTTGGTCGCTCTGCGTTCGTTTCTTATTCGTCCGCCGTTCGTCCAAATTCGCCCACCAAATCTGAAAAGCAACACACGTAAACGAAGTAGGAAAAAACAAATAGATATTCATAGCACACATAATAATAGTAATAATAATAATGATAATAACAATAATAAGAAAAAAGTCTTATTTACCCAGCATGTAGCCTCTTCAGTGTTGCCACTGCTCTACCAGAGGGCCCTGCTATTATTATTACCCTAGCGTTGCCAGGTACCCATTTACACCTGGGTCGAGAAGGATATCGTAGGTAAAAAATCTTGCCCAAGGATGTAAGCACTGGGCGGTATTCGAACCCGGGTCCTCGGTTCGGGAATCGGGAGTCTTATCCACAATGGTACACCCCTACATGACATTACATTATACGTGTTCTGGCATTAAGTAATAAATATATGGTAGATAATAACCGCACTTGCAGTGCTTGTATCGAGAACATCATTGTAAACCGCTGCTATAAAAGTCAACCTGTAGTAAATGGGAATCTCTGCGTGGAATTTCGATGGGAATTGTGAAAGTTCGACTCCAGTTGAAGGCACCAGACGCAATGGAGGATGTTGGACTACCAACATTATGCGTCAACGTGGTCATCAGAAGGAAGTGCACTTTAATAGGGGAATCTTGAGGACTGTCGAGGGTAGTGACATCAGGAGTACTATACTTGTTGGTGACTTCTGCTTCCTTCTTTTTGGGGACATTTTCACAGTCACCACATTACTTGACACTGTCACTGCTCAAAATGATTTGGTGAAGTGTGCGTCAGCCGAGATCCGCCACGTGATCGCCGCAGTATCGCTCTGCATATGTTGGGCATTCGCTGCTCATTCGCTTTGTCCGCTCAGCATCCGTTGGATGGACTGTACGCATTCGCTTTCATTCGTTACTTTATCCGCTCGCAACACGGTAAGCATATGCTCATCCTTCGTTAGGCGAACGTTCGAAAGCCACATTTTGCTTGCGAATTCGAGCGGATTTGAGCGTATCTGGACTTTGCCAAATTTTGCCCATGCGCTAGGCATTCGCTGATTTATACGCTGTAGTGTGACGGGGCCTTTAGACAGAGTACATGGGTGTGAACAAAAGTCAACCATGACACTATACCTTTTAAACGTCAACTTCACCTTCAAATTAACATTTAAAGGTTTGAAATTTGGTCCTAATTTGCATACTTAAGATGACGTCATATGATCTCAGTCTTATTATAAGAAATGATCGTCTAGTCATAATCTACCTGCATACAAAATTTGGACAGATTTGGACAAGTGGTTACTGAGATATCAAACAAAGAGAAATCCCGCTTGTGCGCATGTGTGCTATGAGTGTCGTGCGAAGGTTATGACGGCATATTTAGACAGTACATGGGTATCAACAAAAGTCAACCATGACACGATACCTTTTAAACGTCATCTTCACCCTCAAAATCGCAGTTGAAGATTTCAAATGTGGAAGGGACAAGTAACCCGTAGGTTACAAGGCAAACGCGCTTTACCGATCGAGCTAAAAAGGCCCCAATAGACTTTGTACATAGAAATCAAAATCCTTCAAAATCCAATCCAAATTTTGATTTTCAATCGAAAATTTCAGCATGATCCCGGTTTCTGATTAAAAAATAAGTGGCACCAACGTAAGAGCGTATAGTCTCAGCTAGAACATATTCAAATTTCAGAGAAAAATTGATCAAAGATAAATTAGCTACAGCTCTGAGAACCATACCATGTCAATTCCGGATTTTGACAAAACTCAATTCCCATAGACATAACACGTAAACTAGAGTAAGTTTGACAAAAAATTTCAATCAAAGTTTTGACCATGATGCCATTGTCAAAATGAAAAGTGTTGAATATATCATCGGTAGTGCAATAATTCGGCTATATCATATTGAAAAATTTGAAGAAAATTGAACAAAAATTACTGAGATATTAACATTTAAATTTAAAAAAACGTTTTGCAATTTTTTCAAATCCAATTTTTTTGAATTTGGATGATGTTATGATGACGTCATGACATTTGGACGGGCAAATGACTACATCAAATCACATCTACAACTCATATCCTTTCTATACATGTAATAAAACATGGGGGTCACCGTGCATTCTGAGGAGCTAGGGCTCAATAAATAATATCATTATTTTTGCATGTATTGCCCATAGACGCGCGCGCGGATTTCTAACTTTGACGCGCTCGCACGACCTTGTTATTTGTCAAAAATAACTATCAATCAAAATCAAAATCAATGGATAATTATCCTTGATGTATCGGAAATCAAAATCACTCAAAGAAACGGAATTTCTACCATCCGTACGTGCTACGCGCGCATAAAACGCGCGCACGAACGCGCACGCGCGGAAATTTTTGAAATGCTCAAAATGGTCTGACATGTACTCTCGTTCGATCAGAATTGAATTTTGAGCATTTTAAAATTGTGTGGCGCTCCGACAAAATGAGTCATAAGTCGCACGAGGACTTTTCCCGTAATGAGCCGAAAATGAAGGGGAAGCACTACTCGGGTCGAATTTTTTTTTTATGACGGATTTTGATTCCTTGACGTTTTATCTATTTCTACAGAAAATTTCAGCGTGTAAAAATGAGGACAAGTGTCCCAAATCACAGTTTTTCTGAGACAATTTTTTTTCGGTTACATTTTTTTCGAACGCTCGCCTTTGCGTTGCGTTTCGCACCTATTGTTCTTGCCCGATTGAGACTCCGCCTCCGTTGCTAGGGCGTATGCTAATGAAGCATTGCTCTTGACCCCATTGAAGACAAAACAAAGCATGGTGCGTGCGGCGACGTCGGCGGCGGCGAGGGCTTAATGATAGACCTGTCCTGCGATTGGTTAATTATCTTACACACCCAAGCTATCGCCTTATACGGTAGTGCGTGCGATGGAGCGTAAACGCCGTCGCTAAGCAGGACTGTTGTATTGTTTCGTCCCGCGAAAGAAACAGGTTGTGAGCTTGAACCTAACCTGAACTTTGAGAGCGATTTTCTCCGTTATTTAGAAAAAGGACTGACATCGTAAGCGTAGTTAATATTCGTTTTTATGATCTACAGGGATGTCGAAATGAGTTGTATTACATATCAGTGTAAAGCTTAAAGTCTGTAGAATTCACATATAGGCATAACTACGATTTCATTTTTTGCGACTTTTGACTCATTCCGACGGAGCGCCACACAATTTTGACGCGCGCGTACGCGCACGTAATGACTTGCAAGGATACAGGAATGTACATGGTGTTAGATGTGGACTTCAAATTTATGTTTGTGAAAAGAATTTTGAAAATGACGTTTAGTTAGGAAGATATGGTCAATTACGTGACTCAATGTGAAAAACACAAAATGGCGCCTACGTGACGTCATGCATGATTGATTGTTATGAAAAGTTTCTAACGGAAACTTCATATGAATGTAAATGATCATTTAAATTTTCATGATGATTGAATAATAAAAACTGATAGAAGTGCAACTAACAAAATCCGGAAGAAAGAAATATGAATATATATATATATATATATATATATATATATATATATATATATAAAGATTTTGACAATTACAATAGGTGATACGCCATCAGGGCGTATCGCCAAATAATGTACGTGACATGAACTAAACATGTGCAAAATATGGGGGTAATAGGGGCTGTTTTTCTTGAGTTATTGCAAAGAAAGTTGCAGAAAGAAATACCTCAATGCATCCAAGATAAGCTTTAATTTCAACCAAGTTTTTCGACGTAATCCTGACGTCATATGAAAAAATAAAGGGTACATAAACGATAGCCCAAAGTCTCAGCTACAACATATTATTAAAATCTGGGAGAAATTAACTGAAGCATAAGTGAGCTAGTGCTCGAAAAATATAGTCATGTCAATTTTCATTTCTAGAAAAACTGCACTCCCATAGAGATAATACGTAAACTGGTCAAATTTGACAAGATTACATTCAATCCATTTTTACGAGGTGATGCCGTTATCTAATCAAATTTTTAATTTACAGTCATGAAAGAGCATTAAATAAGCTACAACATACTGAAATCTGGGCGAAAATTGGCGAAGGATAAGTGAGATACCCTCGAGTGAACTTGAAATCAGATGACGTCATTTTGAAAATTTACCTTTTTTTATTTTATTAAGAAATTTGATATCTTTTAATCATTTTTTTCAGCATCGCCAACCCATGAAATGACATGAACAACTCATCAGCTCTCAGAATATGTAAAGAAAATGGGGGGTCACCGTCCATCCTGACGACTAAAATCGGATTTAAAATTGGCGGTTTTTTGGCATAGTTGCACTGTGTATCACCATTGACGCGCGCGCCGAATTTCAACTTTGACGGGCCCGTTTGACGTCATATTGAGTCGGATTGACTTGAAACTTGGTAGAAATATTCCTTGACAGTTCAGACATCTGATCCGTGTGAAAAAACGGGAAATTTCTATTGCATATGAGCTGTGCGTGCGTATGCGTTCGCGCGCATACGCGTCAGTCCAATTTTTTTCAAAAAATACTCTAAATGGTCTGAAGCGTGTGCAAAAAAAAAATTGAGCTCGATTTGAGCAAGTAAATATTTCAACGCGCTCATACGCGCGCGTCTTAAGGGTAAATATGAATTTTGAGAATATGAGTAGAATTCGCTCGACTTGAAATATATGTGACGTAAATTTCATTGAAAAATTCCATTCCTTTAATGAGATATGAATGAAAATGTGTTTTCATATAATGACGTCATAGTGACGTCACGGTCGACTGATCACTATGATTTTATGAGATCTGTCGTCTTTGGGACATCAATTTCAATTCAATTCAAACTTTATTTCATTTTTCGAAAAAAACATAAACATTTCACTTTCTTTGGTGACAGAGTATAAGGTTACATATAATCAAAACAGAATAAATTGAGAATGATACATAATAATCGCATAATTTTGAAATTGATAGGCTGAGGACTTTCTGAGCTAACCTCTGCACAACTTTTGAGGAGAAATAAAGAAAGAAGAATAAAGAATCAGTACAGATGCAGAAGATGATCCGAGAAGATACTCGGATCACCTAATAAAGCAATCATCCCCAGGGCATCGTTCCGTTTTAATGATGGTGGGTGGGGGAGGGACTTGGAGTTGGAATATCTGTGCGAGGGAAAGAAGGAAGATTTTGCATTTTCAGACCTGAAATTCAGCGATCTGGTGCACACTTTTGGCGAAATTATGGATTTTTTTCCTGTCAAAAAACAAGTAAGAAAAAGAAATATTCATAGATAATTCAATGACTAAATCGTGGTACCTCAGCTCTTACTTCGCGTGTGCGACATCACGTTGCAGGCCTACTAAATAGCAGGGCCTACATGGGAGGTATGGGGGGTAGCCAGAGGGGGTAGCCCCCTCCCCAATGACGGAGCTTTTGCATTTTTAGGATTGACATAGAACGATTTGATGTGCACTTTTGTGGAATATTCGGAAAATTGTCAGTCCCCAAAGTGTGCAGAGTCTAAATCAATGGATAGGAACCGAGCGCGGGTGGGGGGGGGGGGGGGGGAGGGGGAGGAGTAAATTAAAAGATGACGAGGGAATCTTATTAGAATTTAGGTAATACCTGTAGATCTGATGCACACTTAAATGAAACATTTGGAAATGTGTCAATCTAAAATCTATACTAAGCCTATAGGAAAAGGACCGAAAGGGGAAAATTTTGCATTTTCAGAATTGAAATTCAGCAATCTGGTGCAAACTTTCGATAAATATTTGGACAGTTTTCTATCAGCTTTTGCACGTTTATGATTGCAATTCAACGATCTGGCGCATAGTTCTGGCGGTATTTGAACAATTTTTCCATAAAGAAATATTTGTCCTCATCTCGGGAATTGTTTGTGGGACAAATGATTTGTCTGCCCCCAACATTTCCGTGTTTGCCCCTTTGAACCCCCCCCCCCCCATAGGATCGACGCCCCTGATCATCCCTGTGTATGACCATACATGTATCCCGACTGAGTCATCAGAGTCATCATCGTTTGCTGTATGATTCAGGAAATGGAGAGGGTTCAATTATGGCGGTGTAGTTTTATTTTGTGTTATTGTTTGTTTGTTTGTTTTCGTACATAATTTGCACAAAATACGAATACATAATTTTATGGTCCCGCGTTGCTCGCGCCATAGCATGTTTACATGTAGGCCTATACTATTTGACGTTGTCAACGTCTGGATCATACCTTATGTCGATATTACTTTTTTCGCGAGAGAGTGATGCGAGCGAGCACTTGAGAAAATTATATATTCATATCCTAAAGGATAGAATACTGTTAAGCTCTGTTAGCTCTCTGAAGGCGGGCGTAAGAACGTCATGCAATATGCCAAAATTGATACAATCGCATTTCTGCTTCTTCCATTTTTTTTTCAAATTTCAAGGGGGGGGGAGATGATTGTATTGGTCATCCCCCCCCCCCTCCTCCATTTCGGGGGGGGGGGGATGCATCCCCCATCCCCTCTTCCGGATTTACGCCCATGGTTCATTATAATTTTGCATCTTATCTACATAAAATACGCTCAGTATACCAGAGCACTTCCTTAGTTGCATGTTTATGCTCTGAAAATGACTATAGGATTTGATGTCTAGCGTTTCGCATCAGGTTTTTGAATCACATGTGTGAGTGATCGGGGTTTGATGTAAATCGGTAGTTTAATGTGTCAAGGAACATAAATGCTTTGTCAGATACGTTACTATCGTTTATCAATTCTTTTGACCTAATTTATTACAGACATGAACAAAGGAAAATTGAATTCATGTGTATTATTTGAATAGAAATCTTTTCCAACTTCATTTTTACCGTCTTCCGTGTAATTACAAAATTTCAGAAACTATATCAGAAAAAAAAAAGAATTGTGGATTTGTGATTGTTTGGTTCTCATCTTTCACGTATATCTCAAAGTCTTATTGAAGAGTTATCTAATCTTTATCTCTCTATGACGAGATCATTCTTAACGTTTAGAAGTGCGGTGTTTTAACGAAAATAGTCACATTGTGATGTTCTTACAAGTTAAAATGACTTTATTGCCATGGTTGATGTTGGGTCTGAAACGTATGCTAACGGAACTTCTGATGCGTCAGATACGTTACCAAACACCGTTCTTCTTCCGATCCAAAATGTATTCAATCTGGAAAGGATGTTACCTGGCATTTGCTATTTATGAGAAGTGTAATACTTATTCATAATGCTTCATATATAATGGATGAGATTATTGATATGATTCAAATGCAGGTAAAAAGTTAAATTAGGGTAACATATTTTAGGCCGAAATATATGAAGGGTTTGTTTGCAAAAACCGATAAGTCCATTTTTGAAGATTTTGAAGTATGATCTCTGTCATAAAGTACAAAATAATACCTTATAAATGATATATTGGTCGCTTCATATAAAGGTATATTTCTTAAGTTATGGTCAAAAGAAGCAAAAAAAATTCTTATTATTCTCTTTATTTTTCTTGACCTTTAATCGCACATATCTCCATTGGGCAAATATGGACTTATCGGTTTCTGCAAACAAACTCTTCATATATATATATATACATAAATATGTTCTTGATTTTTATTTAGCCTTCACTTTATAAATCACGATCATTTTTATTACAGATTAGATCAAGGCCGACTCCAAAATGTTTCCATGATGTTTGTTTATGTTTAAGCTTGTAGTTTTACAGCATTGCCATTTTAAATCATGAAAAAAGCAGACAATCAACGATTTTCTTAGATGCTACCTCTGGTGACCACATTATCAGAAGATAATGTGATTTTAACATGTTAAAAAAGGACTCTGCGTTTGGAAATGTTTTTATAAAAAAAAAAAGTGAGCTCTCAAAAATCGCCCATTGATTGTTTTGTATGCCTAAGGGATTAAAGTTTCTGACTTGATAAAAAATGAATGAAATCTTTGATGGTGAATTTTGTCAGTTGTACAACTGTAGTTACACACTTTTTCGGAGAATGGCCCTAATGTTCTCTATACAGTTGACCATCTAGTATCATCTTGTGTACATACACAATTTGTCATGCCTCATTATTTTGTTGGTGATACATTACGTCAGTCTTCTTCAGATTGTACAATAATGAGTATTGTGCATAATAATGAACCACGCAGAAAATTTGGGTAATTCGTTTTCAAGTATTTGTACCAAGGCTTGTACATCTGAGCTGAAATAGAATACAAACGTCATCAAAACAGGAATAAATTGCAATAGAATGGATGAATAGGACATGACATTTATGTTCACCTAAAATAGTGACACCCCATGCCCGTTCTAGTTACAATGATTCCAGGATTGCTGAACTGGTGACATGTTTCTATTAAACCAGAAATACTGTTGAACCACCTGCAGTAATGCTATCATCTTACCTGTTTGTAATTTAACTTTTCTTGAAGACCCGGTAGAGTGGGGAGAGAAGGTTAGCCAGAATTGATCTTCATTCGCTGCCAACCAGGATACATTCGAAAACCACGACTTACATGACTTATGCAGGAACGCTAGAATCAGTGAGAATAGAATTGCCGTCAGCGAAATTTTGCATAGAAGCGTAGACTCATCGGTAACGTTCTTCGGCTGCGTGTGTGCTGCGTAGATAATGTGAGCTTTCACAAGCACGACGCGGCCGGTAGTTGAGCGTGCCGTGTGCAAAATTTACTTCTGCGCATGATCAAATCTGAGAAACGTCCCGTCCTGGCAGGGGAAAATGAGAACGGTTCCCGGCCAAAATAGCGTTCGGTCCCGATGCTGGGCAGGATTAAGCCAGCCAGCCAGCCAATCAGCGATCTTGTCCCCACGCCTCCGTCCTATTAAACAGGAAAGCGAAACTGCTTAGATATGGGGACCGGAGTGCGAGTGCGGGGACTGTCACAGCTGATTGCTTCCGCGTACTCTCGGTCTTCCCGTCGTGTAGCGAAAACTCCCTTCAGGGAGGTGCCGCAGCCGCTGACGCACCTCCCTGACTAATGTAGGTCGTGTCTTACTCTCCCGAGCAAAGATGGACACAGGACAAAGGAAATATTTAAATTCGGCTCTGATTGTATGAACATCGCGTCATTCGTATGACCATGGAGCTACAATGGTATGACCACCGATGGCGTTTCTCAGGCTTCAGCAGCAACTTCGTGAGCGGCGCCAAAATCTCAATGTATGTTGTTCATTATAGGCATATAAATTTTTTTTTTTTATTTTTACAAAGAAGTGTGCATTTGTATAGGATACAAGTGTAAAACATAAATACGTAACATGTTGTAATGTGACTGATGAATGTAATAGCATGGACTACGTCTTTTTGGTAGCTCCATGGTAATAGTCACGTCCTTTGTGTTGTATGTTATCATTACCTTCTTTGGTCACGTGTTATATACGGAGCATGTAAATAGTCCTTAGTGATAACCAATTTCTGATGTTTCCAATTTATGATTTGGTAGAGATATGGCCAATCTGCTTCCTACGTTTGCATCTTACTTGGATGAAAATTGATTTGATTTGATTTGATTTGATTTGAATTTCTTTGCACTTTGTGTACACAAGAACAAACAAACATTATATTAAACTGAGTTACATATTACACAATAACATTTTACCTTTTTGACTTACAAAAAGTGATCGAAACACATTCTAATAAAATAGATTTGAACTTGAACTGGAATTAATAACATAAGTTTGCAACAAATGATAAATAAGT
The DNA here is from genome assembly GCA_033980235.1 of Diadema setosum. Lineage (NCBI taxonomy): Eukaryota > Metazoa > Echinodermata > Echinoidea > Diadematoida > Diadematidae > Diadema > Diadema setosum. The sequence continues at coordinate 971,004 of CM067074.1, read as the reverse complement.
AGTATAGTGCGGTGTTGTATGGTATACTCTACTTACGTATCAACAACGAACAGACTAGTAGGCATATATATATATATATATATATATATATATATGCAGGCCTTCTAGTCTGTTATGTAATAAGATATATATATATATATATATATATATGTATATATATATATATATGATTGTATTATATGTAGAATATAAATGTGTGTATATATATATATATAGAGAGAGAGAGAGAGAGAGAGAGAGAGCAAGAAACCCTTTGAAAATTGAGTAAACTACGGATGATGTCCATTATACTCAGTGATGACGACATGTCATCGCAAAGTTATTAACAGGAAAAAAACAAGTCCATTTCACAGGTGCATGTAACTTCCTATTAAGTCACAAGACATACATTAAAGTAATGTGAATCATATATACATTAGTGGAACAAACATGAGAGGGTAGAAGTCATTGAATATATTATTAGCATTTCATGCAAACTGGACCGAAGAATGAATCATTTGTAGTCATAGAGAAATGAATAGTTATAATATGTTGTATTTCTATAAGACTCGACAAGTTTTGTAGTAGATTAAGGTGAAATGTTAAAAAAAAAACGGTGCTAAAATCATTATGAATAAAATGGTTAGTATATTTAGCATATTTTCAGATTCAGATTCTGCAATGTAAATGATCGACAACTGAAAACTCAATTTATTAACTCGTAAGTGGGTAAGAACTGGCTAATATCAGAGAAGGAACGGATGAGAAATCTGATATCATTTCCTCGTGTGTGCGAGTGTGTTAGTGTCTGTTCGTGTTTAGCTGTCTGTCTTTTTGGCCCCATAACAAATTCAAACCATCAGCTTTACAGTATGTTTCATATCTGCTGCAAAACATGTTTGTTCAATCTCGCTTTTATTTTCCCTAAACTAACTGAAGATATAATGATACATTGTACAACCACTAATACAACCACGCGACGAACAGGAATTAGAATGTTAGAGGTTGATTTTCATTAGGTTGTTGTGCTAAACAGTTGGTAAGTTCAACCAATTCATTGTTTCAAATGTTTAAGCCTTTTCCCAACATTGTATATTGTCAGAGTAGCAATTTTCTCAAGGTTAAAGTTATAATTCTCCAAGAATACTCCATCATTTGATTGTGGATTGTATGGAACTCATGACAAGATATATTGCAATACACAATACAGCCTTTTCAGTATACTTTCATGTAAGCAGATATCTGTCATGAAGAGTGAAATAACTCTGTAAGTTTGTTTTAATTTGGATAGAGGATGCACACATGTAGCTGATCAAACATTGTAACATGGATTTAGACCAGTTTAAGAGATAATTCATTGGAGCTTGCTACATGCTCTGATGTTGTAAATAACACATAAGTGAGACATTGTCTATGTTGTATATAGCAGTATCATACATTGCACTATATTCATGACCGATATAAGCACATAATCGATCTACTTGCATGTTGTTTGTACAGGTTCATACTGAGTATGTATATGATATGTTTAGTAGGATAGTCTTTAGCATCTTGATGTCTTATATACACAAGCATTGCGTTGTGGATTCACTTGTTGAGATACAAATTCATTGGAATTATTTCTCACAAGAAATACATTTTTACATCCAAACAGTAATTTAATTGTCTTGGTCAATAAATAAAGGCTGTGTATCAAATAAGATGTATGTACCAAATTATATTTGGGCTTATGGCAATTTATACAAAATTTGCAGTAAAATGACAAACAATAACTGTGTAACTGTAATACAATGATATATTTTGCATGTATATAAATGGGATATATCTTCCAGGATATATTACCAATTTGGTCACACAACTACACATGTATATGCTTACAGTGTAAATAGTGTTATATAATATTATACTTCATAGGATTAGAGATCGTTGAACTATAGCTATGAGTTGATTCGTATAGTAACCTGTACAATTCATTTTTTCCTTATTTCAGTAATCCGTCACGTCGCATAACGTTCCATTGACATATGCATTGTCACGTCACGTTGTAACGTCACATTGAATCGGCGTGTCAAGTCATGTCAACATTATCGTCAAAACCGTCTATGTGAAGCTACGTCATATCGTAACTGTCAATCGAAGTTTATACTGTAGCAGCATCGCTGTTTTTTGCTTATGATAATGGTCATTGGATCATTGTTTGACATTGAATAACAAGAACCCAAGTTCAACGAAATTATGTGCGCTGACTGATTTATTGTTATTGACGCGTTTGCACTGTAATAAACCCCGGAGTAAGCAGCCTATATATCAGAGGTTACAATATCCTTTTAATATTTTTTCATCCATTTTGGATATCTACGTTGAATTGACAGCTAGTGAAATCACTTTAATTTGCTAGAATGTATTTAAATGTTGACAATGCAGCAAAATACGAGAATGTTTGAACGTCGTTACTATAGTTACATGTTATCTGATGTGATTTCCCATTCAACTAAATTTTTATTGAAATTTCATTTCATGCAAGATCACCTGAAAAAATGAAATCACATTTCTTTGTTTTGTCGTAAAATGATAAAATCTAAACGAAATGTTTCAAACATTTACGCTTCTGAAAGAGTCGGCGTGTCCTCATTGTCAAAAATGTAACTTAAGCTACATGAAAAATACTGTCTAAATCAACAAAGTGATCTTAGAATTTTTTTTATTCTGCAGCGGCAGGAAAGTCACAGGTTTTTATTCATCAAATAAACCTTAAAAAACCCTAGAACAGCTGCCTAAATTTTCCATACTAAATTTAATAATTAAAACTTAATTTTCACTTCTTTTCAACAAAAAGTACAAAGAAATATGTGGAATATGACATGCATTTTATCGATTGATATCAAAACATAGCAAACAGAGAATTTCATGACATTATGTAATTGATCCTGCTAAGATCATTTCTGTGATCTATTTTTGATAAATGGTTCATATCTACTACATCTGTTTTTTTCCTGCGATTTTTTTTTCACAATAATGTATTTTACTGAAATATATTTGAATTATTCCAAATTATTTCAGCTTCAAATCTAGGCACTTGGAATTTATCAGGATATTGTAAATCTTCCCATGAAAGCAGTTCCAAACAAAATTAATGTATAAATGTACATAGTATTTTGCGTGGTACGAGCCTAGCCACTAAACCCTTCAAGAAAAGTTTGGAAATCTGACTTCAGTTGTAAATTTCTCCAGTTTGTAAGCACTGTACAATAAATGCTTGATATCAATAGAAGGTTTATCAAATTCTCTTCAAAATGATATCCTACTCATTATGATTATGCTATCAAGTAAAGGTCTGTACTCAAAAGTGTCTGATAAGGTCTGCATTGAAAAGATGCAAAATGAACAAGAATGTTCCTTATGAAAGAGAATGGTCGTAAAGAGTTAATAGAGAACATAATCTTTTGTGTTGTCTTTTGTTCTCAACTGGTCAGCCATGAAGGCAAATTTCAATAGACATCACGTCACATTAAAGTTTTCAGTAGTGCCATGCCAGGCAATTTTGATAGCTCATCAAGTTTTATGGTTGTACATCATGCCACGTGTAAGTAATGTTCAAAAATCCCCCACCATAGGGAGATTGAAGCAAACTGCTGAGATGCTTCAAAAAGATGACAACGCAAGACCACATAGAGCGAGACTCGTGCGCAACTTTCTCGAGAGAGGCTATCACTAATCTTGAATGGACTGGCGTGCATGCAGCCCCGACCTCAACCCCATAGAACATCTTTGGGATCAACTTGGCCGAGCTGTGGGGAAGAGGGTCACAAATGCAACAATATTGGCAGGACTCCATCAGACACTGGTTGACGAGTGGAACGCCATTCCTCAGCAGCGAATCACGAAGCTAATCAACAGCATGAGGACACGTCACCAGGCGGTGGTGCAAGCACTTGGGTCGTCCACCAGATACTGAGCCTCGATCATGTTCATTGACCATATAAAGACAAGTTGACATAAAGTAAAGACAAAATAACGACAAAATGAGGACAAAAGAAAGATGAAATTCTAATAAAATCAAGACCATTCCATTTCACTTTTTATGTCTTTGTTGTGGTTAATGTGGCGAGGTTCTGTGAGATAAAATGGTTTGAGTCATGATCGTTTGTGTGTGTGTGTGTGTGTGTTGTGTGTGTGTGTGCATGCGTGTGTGTGTTTGTTTGTTTGTTTATCTGTTTCGTTGAACGCATACATGTTTCGCTCCATAGAAATGCTAATGTTACAGTAAATGAACACCAAAGATACAATGGGTAACTCATAACGAGGAAACTCCATTAGGGACGTCAAAAATCGGTCATTTTGCAACTTTAAAATTCTGACTTTACCTTAGATTTGTAAGCACTGCACCTCCATGTATACGATAATCATAACAAGTATGATATCATTTTAAAGAGAATTAAACAGTCTTTGTGTGGTACTAAGCACAAATAAGTCATTTCTAAGGAAAAATGATTGATCAAAGTCAAATTTCCAAACTTTTTTTGAAGGGTTTAGTATACAATGACACTGCAAAGTCAATGATATACACGTGTATCTTCTCATTTATCCTTAAAAAAAAAACCAAAAAAAATACAGTCGCATGGATTGTTTATCACTGCTCTTAATGTTTTGTAATCGAGAACCCTTAGAATATATCTATCTGTCATTAGAGTCAATCAAACCCCATATTAAGGCGTAATAAGGTCATAAGTTTTCTTGATCTTTTCTTTTTTTAACTGACAGATTCTAATTTATTGCAGGTCGTGTGGTAGCCAGCTAACGTATCGGCAGGCTGCGGGAGTAAGAGTGCAGACCCTATTTGTGCATGCTGGCGTTGAATCGGCCTACTCTTATCACCGTGTTGAAAGAAATTATAAAGATATTATGAAAGCAAATGAATAAAATTGAATGAGATCTGACTTTATATGATGCAAACAGATTAGATTTCAAGCATGATCCCTTCGTATGATTTCGGGCATATTGTAGCCAAAATACGCCATGTCGGTGGAAAGCCTCTCTCTGACTTTTTCAAACTGCTCATCAGAGAGCGTGTCATAATATTTTTTCATAATGGCATCATCGCTGCTATTCGAAGGGTGAAGTTTCTTGTATGGATGGAATCTAGAATCCACACCCATGAGTTTCAATGCCTCTATGACATCTTCATTATACGTCTCAGTTTTTCCAATGAAATCGTAACCGAGACAAGGATTACAAATCTTGTACACGTCCTGCCAGTGAATATCGTAATTTCCGTCCAAGAAATAGTCGATAAATTCTTTAAATGTCACATTGTACATTTCACTTTTTACAGACTTATTGGGCATTTCGTCTTTAGAGTGATTTCCGTATTTCATATAGATTTTCTTATTGTGAGCACGGCGCTGATTAAGATTTATATTTGGGAAAGTCTCCAGTCGCTCTCTGAAGGCAGACAAAAGACGGCTGTAAGGATTGCGCAAGAAGATAACCTTCTTAAAACGAGAAGCGTAGAATTTCTTGCGCTTTTTCGTTTGTGACATATACTTAAAGTGCTTTTTTAGTAAGGTGACAGATTCCATCGCGCTCAATTTAGCGTCTTCAGGTATAAAGCCGTTGACGCTGAGGAGAAGTCTACCCCAGACTGTGCCGCCACACTTGGGGACGAGGAGTAGCAGCGTTCGCTGATTTGGGAGGACCCTAAAGAGCTTGCAGGTCTTTGCCAGGCGCGGAGAAGCCCTGATGTTTCTCTGCAGACATTCACGCCGCAAGATCTCCTGACGAGCTGCCTGTGTGTCTCTACCACTCACCGTCGGTGAGGTTTCCTGAAAGATATGATTTTGCCAGATAGAAATGGAACATCATTTGATTATTTTGAAATATGTAGGAAGTGAACAATGTCCTTGATCTGAACCGATATGAAAACAACAGTACTCTACCTTCTCATGAAACGTAACTGTTCAAGTATACTGCAGGAATGGAGTAACGTAATCTCAATGTAAGGATTAGTGTCGTAAGTTATCCGGAAGAGGCTACATTATATATCCCCTGACAGTGAAACATTTGAAGTTGAAAGTGGCATATTTCTCACATAAAAATGCAAGAGATGCTATGGAGTTCAGCTCTCATAACTGTGTACATCAGAATTGTGTTATTTACTCTTCAACGAACTTGTATCAGAAATACACTTGAAGACGGTGGTCAATATCATACTGACACAAATATGGGGCGAATGGGAAGGTTCTATAAAACGGGACAAAGAAAATGATCAAAGCGAATTGGAAATGTATTTCATTTGAACACAAAATACACGAGGCAGAAAAAAATGCAAAATGTGACATGACGTTTGCACATCAGTGTCAAGAGAAGCCCTTGCAGGCAAGCCTTTTAATTGAACGTAAACTTAGCAGGTAGGTAAGTAGGTAACAGAAAGTCTATACATCTTTTAGACGTTTGAATATAGGGTCGAAGTTACTGTCATGGTATATGGCAACACCTTATATTGTAGTAAGTATACCAGCCTCAGAAACAGGTGAGATGAATCTATCTCTACGACAGCAGAGAAAATAACACTGTAGTCAATTTTGTACAGGCGTCACACCGTCCCAAATTCGGCTCTGATCGTATAAACATAATAGGGTTATTCACGAGGACATCTTGAACAGTTGGCCTGCGTACAACCGCGGTGGACTTTCTTGGACTCCAGCAGCAACTTCGTGAGAGATGGCAAAAATCTTCGTGTAGCCATTGTGTTTCCTTCGAGTGTCCTTCGGGAAAACGTCTTGATAAAGATTCACATCTTCTTGTAGCCTTCGTGCGTGGTTCGGATGCCATCGCGCCATCTTCTCGTGTTTGCTTTGGTTGTTGATTGACTTTTGATCGTGTTCGGGGTAAACTTCGCACAAAATTCAATTTTCATATTCGTATTTCCATGGACTTAGGTCCATGGTATTTCCATCTTGTGTCACTGTCGCCACCCTAAGACAGCAAGTTAAACTTCTAAGCCAAGTGTGAGATGGGCTTTTCTATTTCTTTTGTCTTTTAGGGATTTTGTTTTTCAAAAAAATAATAAAAAAATCTGATTCTCCGTGGCACATAAGAAAAAGGTTATGCCTAAAACGTGGTAGCTATAACAATTCTCGAAAGGTGTTTGGTATGAAATTCCATTATGTCGTCAATTTTGTTAGCGAAATATTAAGGTTTCTTTGTTTGTTTGTTTGTTTTTTTGTTTTTTTGCAAGTGATTACGAATGCCTAAATCTATACAGTGCTTTTACTTTAATTCATAGGAACAGAAGTAGATAATACCCTTGCGGAAGACTGGATGGCGTGTCTTGGTTCGGTCCGAGCACCACATACATGTGTCGGGCACGGGGCTTCATCTGGGGAAAGAAGAATAAACCTGATTAATTATCAAGTTGTTTCCCACAAGGCAAACACGTTGTAGACATTGAAAACGTCGTTCCCCCCCCCCCCCCCCCGATAAGTTCATGTTAAAACTACTTACACTCAGGAGAGTATTTCCACCACAGATAGACTTCCTTATTCGAACTTTGCATTTAATTCGATGCATTATGTGTAGGTCTCTTTTTTCACAAAACATCTAACATATAAACTTTTTGCAATAAAGCCTAAAACAACAAATAAGGAGATACCAGTATTTTTGTTTATAATTCAGAACTGTAGACGGTTTAGTCTGGAAATATTTTTTATTATAACTACTGTTCACATTTTGTGTATTTAACAATACTTAACATTTATTATACGGATTCAAATTTTTAAAGTGATTATTTCTATCCTTAACTCACTAATCAAGTGCTCGAAGCTTTCATTATGCTAGAAAAGTATGTTGACTGAAATTTCAATATTATTTCTTTATGTGGAAGAGCTTTAGTATTAAGAAAAAGTTAGCGCGGATACAACTTAATGCCAAACTAAGAGAAAAACTAGAATGTTGGTATAGCGACTGGTATGATTCCACTGAGCTATTAATAGCGCATTATTGTTCTATAGTAGATTTATTACAGAACATCTTTCCGATATGATTTCTATGATCGGCAAGTAATCACTATTCGGTAATTCACCAATATTTTTCATGAGAGAACTCTCTGCCATTTCGAAATGTTAAGGACAACAGTCGTGAAATTTTAGCACTTTTTCCCTAGAGAATTATAGGGCAGTAATGTATGTACAAACAAGTGAGCACTGAGCATCACTTTTGCTTATTTTAAAGTATGCGGGCATTACGAAATTGAGTGCTCAGTTGTGGAAATCGCTTGCTTAACCCGTTCCATATTGAATTCTGAAATCCCCATAGACTTAATACACAGGCCACCAGATTCCGGTAGGAAACGGGTTAAAAATGAAATCAAAAGTGCTAGTAGGTGCTGATCGAGCCCATCTCACTAATTTGAATGCTCAAACTTGGAAATTCATGCCCACACACAAAATCGAATGCTCACATCCAAATTTGAACTTGTGACCACTGATTTGGGTTCCTAAAGGCGAATTTGAAAGCATTGGACATGAAATCGTTTGACCAAAATCACTGCACTTCTTCAAACATGCGAATTGGAATGCACATAAAATGAAAAGTACGTGACATTATAGTATTCATTTATAGTATTTTTCTATTAACGTTGATTGGTCACAATGATTAGGTTTATACAAGTAGAGAAACTAAGACGAAGAATAAGAAGTAGAAGTAGAAGTAGAAGTAGAAGAAGACCTGAGACTGATACTGAAACAGATCCGGTGTCACTGGTTGTATATTCACCAACAGCTCGTGAAGAATTGAAATACTCACCATTATAATAGATAAAACCAAGTACAAAGACTGTCCAAAGTGCACATAGGCCTACCCCGATAGTTACGGGCTGTAATCCGTGACGAGGAGTCATCGTAAATATTACCAGTTCCTCCCGACGTGGTCAACTTGAAAGATATGCCGTATGCTGTCCTGCCCTGTGGTAGAAATCATTTGATATAGACAGATGCTTCTAGTAAATGTGACGCAACATTCCATTTATTTTCGAAAATGAAAAAAATAAAAGATATGTACTATATCGTTTTCATATTAACGAAACTTCAGAATAACAAACCTTATTCAATTTTTCGGGTTAAACAGATTGTACATACCAGTGGCGGATCCAGAGGGGGGCGCAACCGGTGCACACACCCCCCCCCCTTTTATTTTTCATTAAAAACAAAAGGAATAAAAAGGAAAAACAAATGAAACCCGGAAGTGGCACCAGAAACATTAGTTGCGCCCCCCCCCCCCCCCCCCCTTTACAGAATTCCTGGATCCGCCCCTGCATACAGAGATGTAAAACACGATTAATATTTCACGAAATTGCAAATTCAGTTTAAGCCAGTATCAGTTATTACAATACCCAACCTCATGCAAAAGATTTGTGCAACATTAAGCCAGAAGAATACTTTCTCCTTTCTATTTCAAAAACCTATACCGAAGCTCACTTACTTTAGCATAAATGCAGCATATAATTTGTGGCAAGTTGTAATTTTCTTTCAATTTCCTGCCCAATTTAAAAGACAAACGTACCTTAATGATGAAAACTGTATTTACGAAAACACTTCTTTTAAAGAACATACCACTATACAAAACTCAGGAACTACTAACTTTTTTAATCTGAATATAATTACAAAAAGGTCTATGCCATTTTCAACAATATATGTGAACCTTTGAATCTGCAACAGTCTGCTAAATTTTACATGGTACTCGGTAGCGCCCTTCTTCACGTATCTCTGCTGTAAATAAATGTAAATAAGAAATAAATGGCATGTTGATTCGACACTGATTCTGGTAATATGAAGTTTGGTGCTACCTGAGGCCTCGATTTGATTTCCATACCCCACACCCTAAAGCTAACAAGGTTGGGCTGGACGCGTGACTATTAAAAAGCAAGGATCACAATGACCGAGACTTTTCTTCACAATACAAAGGTGTTTTTTGTGTGTGTGTGCGTGTGTGTGTGTGTGTGTGTGTGTGTTTGACAGTGTGTTTGATTTGCTTGTCTGGGAATGTATAACCTTGGAGCTACAACACCTACCATTGTATCTCTGTGTGTATGTGAGTGTAGACTGTGTTGTCGTCTTCATAACCCCTCTCGCCATGCTTTAGAGCTGTTTTCCTCCATCAGACTTTTGTTGATGAAAGTTACATTAATAGACCAGTTCGTAATTCCACTTTGCGCATGAGCAGAAAAAAGGTCATTTGTACCAACAGGCATTTTGGTTTGTAATTTCACTGAGATAAGCATCTGTGATGCGATGATTATTCATGTGATCCTTATCTAAATGGTGCTTGCCAAGACATCCACCCGACAGCAAAAATGGTATTTCGCAATATAAAAGGAAACAGGCTGTTATTGCATTCAATACAAAACAATAAAATGGATGCCTGCTGCTAAATTGTCAACTGATGGAGTATTCTGATCACCTGATCTAAACGTAAGTTCATTGTTTGAAGACGAATTCCATAAATTGTTACGTCAGGCAAGATTATGCACTATGCCGCTTTGAAAACGAGAGAAGTGCCTAACGAACTGAGAAAAAAAGAAAGGTCATTAGTACCAATGTGTACATGAGCTAATTACGAGCTGGCTTATTCTTTTAACGTCAGAGTCGGTTTACGTGAGGTTTCGTAGATAGCATACAGCATCTCAACATGGTTTTTTTTTTTCTGTAATGGAACGCTTGTACTTACTTTCTACTGGAACTCTTTTTTTTTTAATGGAACACTTTGTAGATTTGAGTGACCTGTTTCATGAAAGGACGTAAGTCGTGATCTTGACTCGTGATTTTTCGCAGCACGGCCATTCTGTATTTCTCAATGAGGTCATCACAGTCACACGACTAAGGTGGTATATTACAACGCCCAGAGGATGCTGTAGATGATCAGCTGAAGCTCTGCCTGTCAAAATATGTTTTGATTTCAATTTAACGTTTCTTTTAGCCATCCCTTGATTTGTCACATTTATGTTGCTTCTTTGTTGCTGGGTTGTTGTTGTTTTTTTTTTGTCAGCTGCGGACACTCGCCAAGTCATTATTGTTTCTTTTTAATTCATCACCTATTACTGATAGCTCCTGCCTTAATTTGAGGACAAGAAGTTATCAGTTGCTTTTGTTGTTTCGATAACAATTTTGAAATGTCAGTTCCGAAGACGTTTTTTTTTTTTTTTTTTTTTGAAATTATAAGTGCATATGAAATTATCTAAAACGTGGGAATAACTGATGTCTTTATTTTTCCCAAGGTTAACATATCTATACAGGGAGTTTTGGGGGGAATTGCGTCTGTCACAAACTGCCCTCTAAACTTAGAATGAAGAACTCGACCAGTATTAATGACGTTACAATGATATGAATGTACAGACCTATCGCAGTCTCCGTGTTACACGAAATAATACTTACAAGTTCGTGAACATGACTTCTTCACATTCAGATATCAATCACATAACTATAGATCTAGATACTGGTGAAATTCTAAGATAATATAACTGCAATATATAGAGTTGAAATCATATTGTAAAGTACGATATAGACCTACCTTCTCTCTATATGATATACTCCGAGTAAATTGCGCAAGGAACGGCCAGATTGTTCCGGACACCACCTAACCTCTATAGGGCGTGTATTGGAGGTAGTTACGGCTCAGTGCACAAAACCTACAACGCAATACTAGTACCACAAAGGCCGCTATTTTTTCATAACATGTAGGTCAGGAAACATTATCATGTGACGTCACGAAAGGAACATGCCCGTGATGTGTGGGCGTCTCTATGCGTATACAGTTTACCATCTAGTGTCATCTTGTGTACATACACATTTGTCATGCCTCGTTGTTTTGTTGGCGATGCATTACGTCAGTCTTTTTCATCTTGTACGATAATGATAGTGCTTAAGAACCATGCAGAAAATGTCGGTAATTCGTTGTGAAGGATTGGTACAAAGGCCAGAAGACCTGAGCTGAAATAGAATACACAAACGTCATCGGCAATAAGAATGAATTGCAATAATATGGATGAATTTGACACGAGATATTATGTTCAGCTATAAATAGTAAAATACTGAAAGGAACAAGTATCGACTCTTCTTAGATACCCGTTCTGTTACTATGATTCTGGGATTGCTGGATCTGTGACAAACGTTTCCATTAAACGAGACCTCCGGATGATTTTCAGATTTTTACATTTGAACAACTATAAATTAGTTATACTGAGGACAGAGTTTCAGTATTTGTGATGATTGGGATGAAGAATAAGAATATTTTCAAAATTGAGAACAAATTGCAATGAACAAGGATGATGACATGGCAGAGTCACCATAAGAATGCATGAGTTGGGACTCAAGGAAGCAGAACAAAAGAAGAAGGCATGCATAGATTATACACAGGTGAACTCGCAAGCAAGCGGTATTGTAATGAAATTACACTGCTACATTTCTGAGATATGTGAGCCTCCTATGTCATCATCTTTGTTCAGTGTAATTTGTTTAAGGTTTTTCAAGGTACTGTTTCTCTGCTTAAGAACCACAACAAATTCTAGAGATCTATACATGGAGTTGTCGATTTATGTACTACATGATGTGAAATTATGAAAATCGTCTGGAATGTCCCTTTAAACAAGTCTATTTGGTTGAGCCACAGTAATGCTGTCAAATTACCTGCTGGTAATTTACCTTTTCTTGAAGACCCGAAGGAGCGGGGAGAGAAGGTGAGCCAGAATTAATTGATATTCATTCGCTGCTCACCAGGAAACATTCAAAAACCACGACTTATGCATGCACGCTGGAATCAGTGAGAATAGAATTGCCGTCAGCGAATTTCTGCACAGAAGCGTAGACTCATCGGCAAACGTTTCTTCTGCTGCGTGTGTGTTGCGTATAATCAGGGAGGTGCCGCACGTCCATGGAATGCAGGTGTCACACTCTCCCAGAAATGAGCAAAGATGGACACAGGACAAAGGCAATGTTTGAATTCGGCTCTGATTGTATGAACATCGCGTCATTCGTATGACCACCGATGGCGTTTCTCAGGCTTCAGCAGCAACTTCGTCACCTTGTTCGTGAGTGGCGCCAAAATCTTTATGTTTGTTGGGCATTATAATGGACGTATATTTAACAAAGAAGTGTGCATTTGTACAATCAAGGATAGTAACGTTCTACATAAATACGTGCATGTTGTAATGTGACTGATGAACGTAATAGCCACGTGCTTTGTATTGTATGTTATTATTGTAAAATTATGGAAATGAAATCATGTGAATTGATTTGAATTGTCTTCTTTGGGATCAGTAGTCACATATTTATTAAATACGGGGCATGTGAGTAGGCCTAAATAATAACCAATTTATGATGTTTCAAATTTATGATTTGCTAATGATTATAGCCGATCTGTTTGCATCTTATGTGGATGAAAATTGATTTGATTTGACCTTATTTCTAGTTTGTGTTAACAAGAACAAACAAACATAAGTGAATTACAATTACACAATAATATTTTGCCTTTTTGACGTACAAAAAGTAATTGAAAAACATCATTCTAATAAAATAAATTTGAACTCGAACTTGATTTGATAACATGTAAGTTTGCAACTAATGATACATAAGTGCTACAGTGTGTGTGAACAAACTAGTACTATTTCACCGCATATATATGTATATATATATATATATATAGAGAGAGAGAGAGAGCAAGAAACATCCCTTTGAAAATTTAGTTAAATACGGATGAATGGCCATAAATTATACTCAGTGATGACATGTCATGGCAAAACTATAGAAAAAAAAGACAAGTCCATTTCACAGGTGCATGTAACTTCCTTTTAAGTCGTAAGACATACATTAAAGCAATGTGAAACATATATACATTACTGGAACAAACATGAGAGGGTAGAAGTCATTGAATATATTATTGTCATATCACGCAAACTGGACAGAAGAATTAAACATTGTAGTCATAAGAGAAATAAATAGTTATAACATGTATTTCAATAAACGCGACAGATTTTGGACTAGACTAAGCTGAAATGTAAAAGAACGGCTATAAAATTGTTATGAATAAAATGGCTTGTTTATTTAGTATACTATTTCAGATCAAAATTCTACAATTAAGATGATCGACAATAGAACTCATTCAATTCATCGACTCGTAATGGTAAGTGGGGAAGAACTGGCTAACATCAGAGAAGGAACGGACGAGAAATCTGATATCATTTCTTGTGTGTGCGTATGTGTTAGTGTCTGTTCGTGTTTAGCTGTCTGTCTTTTTTGTCCCCATAACAAATTCAAACCATAAAATTTACAGAATGTTTCATATCTGCTGCAAAACATGTTTAGTTAATCTCGCTTTTATTTTCCCTAAACTAAATGAACATAATTAAAATGGTACAACCACAGATACGACCATGTGACGAACAGGAATTAGAATGTTAGAAGTTGATTTTCATTAGGTTGTTGTGCTAGCAGAGTTACATAGAAAAGTATTTCACAATTCACGAGATTGGTATTCCATTATAGAATTCCCTCCGTATCTTATGATCTTGTTAATCTTAACGAAATAAATATTCAATTACTGACAGTGTTGACTGGGGTCTCTCTTAAATTCTAATTGAGGGAAAAATATCAGAGGAGGAATGGGCGAGAAATCCGGTGTATTATAAGTGTGTGTGTGTGTGTGTGTGTGTGTTGTCTGTCTGTCTTTCTATCCCCATTACAAATCCAAGCCATTAGATTCACAGAATATTTCATATCGGCTGCAAATCATCTTCATCTGATCTTGCTTTTACTTTTCCCAAGCTAAAAAAAAAATAAAAAAAAATCCCAAAACTAAAAATAATACTAATAAAAACAGCTACAACCACACTACGAACAGGAATCAGAATGTTAGAAGTTCATTTTCACTTAGCTGTTGTGCTACCAGAGTAAGAATAAACATAAAAAAAAAAGATGAATAGCATCATTTTACAATTCACACGATTTTTATTTCGTTGTATAGTGTTCTCTCCGTATCTTATTCTTGTTAATCTTTGTGACAGAGCAAGTGGATCAATCCTGTGTCACACATTCACTACAAATTGATAATATTGAATATCGGCCATTTGAAAGGATGACATTATTGTACAGCATGTAGTTAGTGCATCAATACTGCAGCCGTCATATTGGCTCTATGGTATAAAAGGTGATCATTCAGCAGAAAAACTGTCTTCTCCTTTCCAAACCATAATATGAAGAGATACAAAGAAATAGTTGAGTTCGCAAACCATAATATAGAGAAATACAAAGAAAATGTTGAGTCTTTGGAAATTTGTGGAAAGATTCGGCTGTTTCCTCAGTACAAACTGTTACAAATAAATATATAAGAAATGTCGAGTCTGGGGGAAACCTTTGGAAAGTTTTGGGAAGGATGCTAGTCCTGGGGAGGAGGGAGAAGCACCACACATACTCATATAAATGGGATTTTCCATCATGACCAGCCAGGTGGTAGTGGACAGTCGTTACGACAAAGTAGACTATAGTCTTATAGTGGTGAGCCTGGTGGTCACTTTTGAACATGCATGATCATGCCATAAACCCATGTAACCAAAAACTGATTGGATGATGGTTTGCATAAATTATTAAGAGGTGGAGCATGCAAATGCTATAATGCTATCATATTCATTATGTTGTTGCTAGGTGGTGTTAGACAAAATTTTCCATAGCACCATGTGCTGCACCCTCAGAATCATTATAGATAGAATGATTTTGTTCTTTAAAGTTAGTTGATTCGAGCATTCACGTATTCATCGGTCACTCATTGAGTGGGAGATACCCACTCTCTTATACCGCACTTCATCTATGGACAAGACAATAAATGACCATCTTTGTGCATATTGTACATCACTGTCTGCTGTGAAATTCTTCAGAAGTGTCATCGTGTGGTAGTTGAGCGTGAAAGGTACAACGCCAGTGTGCTTAGAATGCGGCATTGCTGAAAACCATCCAGTTACAATCTTGGAAAAAAAAAAGAAAATCATATTACTTATCAGATCTCTCTAAAATTCTGATGATAGAGGGGAAATTGAATTGTCTTGAGGTAAACTGATTTGATATAATAATTTTTACCTTATAAATTGTGAGAAGACCAAAATATCATTTGAAGATTCACATTAGCTGCATTATGAACATCATATCATCATATCATATCATCATCATAATAATAATAATACAGGGTACTTATAATGCGCCAGTTCCACATAGTTAACGTGCTCAAGGCGCAGTAGAAGAAGTAAGTTATGAAATACAAAAATCCTTACACAAACATGCACATGAAAATGAATGACACAATAATGATAATGAAAAAATATACATCATAATATACAATTCTACTGGAAAATGGTCATGAACAAATGAGTCTTGAGGGCAACTTTAAAGGAGTCAACATTCGAAATGTGACGGATAGCTTGAGGCAACTGATTCCACAGGTAAGGTCCAGCATGTGCAAACGACCGATCCCCCCATGATTTCTTCGTTTTTGGAACAACAAGCAATCTACAATCGGATGACCTTAAACATCTGGAAGGATTATAAAATGTCAGTAAATTAACATTGTACTCTGGGGCAGATCCATGTATGCAATGAAAAACAAACAGTAATAGTTTAAATACAATGCGAGATTCAACAGGTAACCAATGCAATGAGGACAAAACAGGGGTAATGTGAGTATTTCTCCTGGTAAGGGTAACAACGCGGGCTGCTGAATTTTGCAATTTTTGTAACCGTGAAAGTTGAGATTGTGGTAGCTGAAATAGGAGTGCATTACCAAAGTCAAGTCGTGATGATATAAGAGCATGAACTATTTTTTCTGTGGCTGAACGAGTTAAATACTTGCGAATAATGCCCAAATTGCGTAACTGATATCTCACGGATTTACAGACAGCAGAGATCTGAACAGACATGGACATTGTAGAATCAAATAATACTCCAAGATCATATCATCATATCCATCATCCATCATCATATCATATAAAAGTATTTTTCTCCATTTTGGATATTTAATTTGATTTGACATCTAGTGAAATCGCTTTATTTTGCTAGAATATATTTAAATGTTGACAATGCAGCAAAATACGAGAGTGTTTGAACGTCGTTACTGCAGTTACGTGTTATCTGATGTGATCGCTCATTCAGCTAAATTTTCATTGAAACGTCATTTCATGCAAGATCAGCTTAAAAAATGAAATGACATTTCTTTGTTTTGTCGTAAATTAATAAAATCTAAACGGAATGTTTCAAACATTTACGCCTCTGAAAGAGTCAGCGTTTCCTCATTGTCAAAAGTGTAACTTAGCCTGGATGAGGAATAGGTATTAATTCATCACATTTATTTTAGAACCTTTTTTTATTCTGGAACGGCAAAAAAAAAAAAGTCACAGATTTTCATTTAACCCCCAAAATAAGTGAGTCAATCTTTCCTCTTGCATAAGTTGATGGCCACAATTTTCATACTGATTGCTATCACACTTATTAAAACAAAACCTTAGAATAGCTGTTTAAGTTTTCCCATATTCAATTCAATTTGACATAAACTTTATTTGTTTTCAATTGAAAGTACAAAGAAATATGTAAAATTGACATGCATTTTATCGAAAGATATCGAAACATAGCGCATAGAGAATTCATTTCCATTTGTCATTGATTCTGTAGAAGATCATTTCCATTATCTATTTTAGTAAATGGTTTGTAGCTACTACATCACCTTTTTTCCCTCGATTTTTTACACAATAATGTATTCTTATTTAATATATTTAGATTATTCCAAATTATTTCATTTTCAAATTTAGATAATTGGAATTCAATAAGATATTGTAAGACATCTCTTTAAAGCAGTTCCAAACAAAATGTATTTATCACATGTAATATTATTTTGCGTGGTACCAGCCTATTAACTTGTATACAATGATACTGTAAAGTCAATGGTATATCTTCTCATTTATCATTAAAAAAGAACAAAAAATTTACACTCGCATGGGTTGTGTATCACTGCTCTTCATGTATAGTAACCGAGACCCCCATATTAAGGCGGAATAACGACATAAATTTTCTTGACATTTTCTGTTTATGACTGAAAGGAAATAAATGAAACATTTTAATATATTCTTTGTTGTACCTTTTTGGGCTTTTTTGCCATGCTCTAGTATTTACCCAGATATAAACCTGTGATAGAAGTAACGTTTGAATAATAACTATTTCCCGGAACATGTCAAACTTCTCATCTCTTATAGAGCAATGATAATTTTTGATATTCCTGTGTTAACAGGCCAGTACAGCTTATTACAATCATCATGGGCGATGTTCGTTTTTCCAAAGGTTCTTTAATCCGAAAATGAAGGTTCGTTATTCCGATAAGTAGGCCTATATCTCATTACAATCATAGATGACGTTCGTTATTCCGAATTTTTGTAATTCTGAAAATGAAATGATTATGATATTATCCGAACGTGCGTCAATCCGAAAATGAAATAAGATCCGTTTATCCGAAAGTAAAGAAAAATGAAGTCTGCTTTTCCGAATATTCTTTAATCCCCAAATGAAAAGAAGGTGCGTACTAACGTACCTTCGGAATCACGAATCTTATTTCGTTTCCGCATTAAGGACATTCGGAATAAAGATCCTTCGGGATAACGAGCCTTCGGAATAACGAACCTTCGGTATAGCGAACCATATTTCATTTTCAGATTAATGAACATTCGTATTAGTAAACTTTATTTCATTTTCAAGATAACAAAGATTCTGGATAATGAAATGCAACCGTCTGTTCACCGGCACCATTATAGGCTAGTCTTGAAATCGACGGATTCTTAGCCGTATTTCATTCTTTGGCTGCAAGTCAATAGATGGCGCGATTCCAAATGTCTGCAAGTCGGTGTGGTAGCTATATACCTAACATAATATGGACACGGTGCGGAAGTGATGGTGCAGACCCTGTTTAGCTGGCATGTTGGCGTTGAATCGGCCTATTCTCAACACCGTATAGTAATGCTGTGAGATGAAATTAGATTAAATCGAATAAAACTAAAGGAGATCTGTCTTTATTTGATAGGTTAGATCTCAAGCATGATCCCTTCGTATGCTCTCAGGCATATTGTAGCCAAAATACGCCATGTCGGTGGAAAGCCTCTCTCTAACTTTTTCAAACTGCTCATCAGAAAGCGTGTCATAATATTTTTTCATAATGGCATCATCGCTGCTATTCGAAGCGTGAAGTTTCTTGTATGGATGGAATCTAGAATCCACGCCCATGAGTTTCAATGCCTCTATGACATCTTCATTATACGTCTCAGTTTTTCCAATGAAATCGTAACCGAGACAAGGATTACAAATCTTGTACACGTCCTGCCAGTGAATATCGTAATTCTCGTCCAAGAAATAGTCGATAAACTCTTTAAACGTCACATTGTACATTTCACTTTTTACCGACTTATCGGGCATTTCGTCTTTAGAGTGATTTCCGTATTCCATGTAGATTTTCTGATTATGTTTACGGCGCTGATTAAGATTTATATTTGGATAAGTCTCCAGTCGCTCCCTAAACGCAGCCAAAAGGCGAGTGAAAGGATTACGCACGAATATAAACTTCTTGAAGTTGTAAGCGTAGAATTTCTTTTTGCTTGCTTTTTTTATCTGTGACAAAAACTGAAAATGTTTTTTTAGTAATTTGACACATTCCATCGCGCTCATATTGGCGTCGATTGGTTTATAGCCGTTAACGCTGAGGAGAAGTCTAGCCCAGACCACGCCGCCACACTTGGGGACGAAGAGAAGTAGTGTTTGCTGATTCGGGAGGACCTTGAAGAGGTCGCATGTCTGTGCAAGGTGCGGGGAGGTGCTGATGTTTCTCCGCAGACATTCAATCCGCAAGATCTCTTGACGAGCTTCCTGTGTGTCTTCCACTTTCACTGCTGGTGAGGTTTCCTTTAAGATATAATTTTGCAGAACAGAAGTGGAAATTCATTTAATGATTGTGGAGAATAGGAAGTATGAACCAATACAACACCACCAGTAATCCCTTCTCATGAAACTACAGTTCAAGTATATACAACAGGAATGAAATGACGTAACCTCAATGTGATAGTGACTATTGCTGACTTTACATGAACCCCGTTTACAGTGCAGGCTAGGCCGCGGCCGAGCCCAGCCCCGCTTCAGTGTAAACGCGCAAAAGGCCAAATGCGAGGCCAAAATTGGTCTCGCATTTGGCCTCGCTCTGGAGGTGGTCTCGGCCGCGGCCGAGCCGCGGCCAAGCCCGGCCTCTTCTTGGTGTAAACGCAAACTGGGCCAAATGCGCGGCCAATTTTAGTCTGGCTTCCAGACCCTCTGCCCATACTATTTCGCTATTCTCGATATTAACCCACTCAACGTGGAAAACTATAGTATAGTTTTGGGTGGTTTTGTCCTGCAAAGGATTTTTCCTTCGGCAAAGGCCTTTGCCCGAACGGCGACTTCGTCGCCACTGAATCCAGTTGGCAAAGGGTCTGAAAACCAGGCTATGCCAAATTGCGTTTGTCTACAAGCAGAGCGCCACTACGACAAAATATTGAAAGGTTTGAATTAAAAGCCCGGCCAGAAATAAATTTGTATCATCAGCGAAACAAATAAAAGAAAGAATCTGTGACGAATTTTGGAGATCGTTGATGTACAGGATGAATAAAAGTGGTCCAAGAAAGGCATAATACAATATTCATTTAACAGTTTGTGGTTTAAATTTTGCGTGACGTAGAAACCAACAACACCACCTCTTTCGATAATCCTGTTGTTGGTAATTAATTTAAAACCGTCAATAGTAAATAGAGAAGAAGGTGACGTTTCCTTGAGCCAAGTTTCACTGAGACCGATAATGCTGTGTTTAAATTGTAATTCGTTGAGAAATACGAGTAATTGATCAAAATTCTTATTAAGGCTTCTTATATTAAAATGTGAAACAAAAAGCTCATTAGAGTGTGAATGAGAAAGTGTAATCATTTCTTTTTCCAAGTGATAGTGAGAAAGTTGGCCTTCATTTCGAGCAGACGCATCATTATTGTCAAAATCAAGCTTCAGATCAGGGAGGTGCTAGAGAAGGAGAGGCAACTAAAGCTCTCCTTTGAAGTCATGCGAGGCACCGCCGAGAAGTTATGCGTTCAACTACAGGTGTTACCCATGTGCTTTGACAAAAGAGAGCATCAATAATCGGGACTAGCGCTCTCACATCTGCTCCTACTGCAATTCGCTCTCTCTTTCAATGTGATGGCAACAATGAATTTGTGTACCTTGAATTGGAGCAGCGAATCAAATTGCGGTGTAAAACTCACAATTTTAACAGCAAATAGTTTAAAAACACGCTGGAACACGCTTTAACGGAGTACTTTATTTGAAAGATCAAAATATCCCTTTATTAAAAGATAGAAAATTAACATGCGGAAATGTGCGCATTTTAGAAAAAAAAAATAGGTTTTTAAAAGGGCCTAATTTAAATTTCCTTTCGATTTGCGAATTACCAAGAAACTAGAAATACATGTTAATAATAGTGAATTCTTTCCTAAACTATTCTAAATCGATTCGAGTATTTCATATAAAATTTTGCGGTGAAATAAAGCTTGTAATTCAACGAAAGGTGAAATGCGTTCTTAGTCTCCGAACTTCGTCTTGCAACTAGAGCGGTGCCGAGCATGACTTCAAAGCGTAATGGAATGCTAGACATCCCATTGTAACGCCTTGAACCCCAACATGTATTTGCATGAATTACGAAGAGTTGCCACTCCATCTCTGTAAAACCTCCCTGCTCGGAATCTTCACCTTCTTCTCTGTCATAAGAATTTAAGAAGGAATTGAGTGCAGCTGGCTGATAATCGTTTGCATCGCTATCTATGACAGAAGAAGAAATAGCGTTTATGAACTCAAGGAGGATTATCAGCCAGCTGCACTCAATTCCTTCTTAAATTCTTATGACAGAGAAGAAGGTGAAGATTCCGCATGACTTCAAAGGAGAGCTTTAGTTGCCTCTCCTTCTCTAGCACCTCCCTGATCTGAAGCTTGATTTTGACAATAATGATGCGTCTGCTCGAAATGAAGGCCAACTTTCTCACTACCGCTTGGAAAAAGAAATGATTACACTTTCTCATTCACACTCTAATGAGCTTTTTGTCTCACATTTCAATATAAGAAGCCTTAATAAGAATTTTGATCAATTACTCGTATTTCTCAACGAATTACAATTTAAACACAGCATTATCGGTCTCAGTGAAACTTGGCTCAAGGAAACGTCACCTTCTTCTCTATTTACTATTGACGGTTTTAAATTAATTACCAACAACAGGATTATCGAAAGAGGTGGTGTTGTTGGTTTCTACGTCACGCAAAATTTAAACCACAAACTGTTAAATGAATATTGTATTATGTCCCTTCTTGGACCACTTTTATTCATCCTGTACATCAACGATCTCCAAAATTCGTCACAGATTCTTTCTTTTATTTGTTTCGCTGATGATACAAATTTATTTCTGTCTCACCGCAATCCCACTACCCTTGTAAGCATAATGAATAATGAATTGAAATCTGTTCAGTCCTGGATTTACTCTAACAAGTTACCATTAAATGTTGATAAAACACATTATAATATGTTATTTAGCAATTCCCTGCAAGTTATTCCTGATGATGTTAAGATTAATGAAATTAATCTAACCCGAATAGATAGTACTAAGTTTTTAGGACTTTACATCGATAGCGACCGCTCCTGGAAAACTCATTTTAATTTTTTATGCAAAATTTTGTCACGAAACACAGGAATCCTAAACAAACTGAAACATTTTTTGCCCAACCATATTTTGCAGATTGTATATTCAACCATGATTTCCCCATATCTTAACTATGGAATTCTTGCGTGGGGTAACGCATCCAAATACTTGCTGGATTCGCTTTTTCTTCTTCAAAAGCGAGCGATCAGAACTATTAACCATGCTGGGTATTTATCTCACACAAACGCCTTATTTCTGAAAAATAAGATTTGAAAATTGATATACTTGTTTGATTATAACTTAGGTATTTTTATGTATAAATCTCCTCAAAAGATCTTCCTGATTTTTTTTTTTTACAGATGTTCATAAGAAACAATTCCGTCCACCACTTTCCAACTCGCCAGAGTTACGCTTATCACCTTCCACGCACTCGAATAATTTTCGCTAAAAACACAATTATGTATACAGGTCCAAAATATTGGAATGATCTCCCAACAGAAGTTAAAAGCTGTTTGTCATTATCATCCTTTAAGCTCAGACAGCATGTATTGAATAGCTACAACACACATGTGCACTAACTGTCCCTTTTATTATGTTCATGGCTGTTCTGTTATACTACTCGGTTGTTGCCATGTGAACAGACTTATGCATATATACATTTAGTTAAATGCTCTCTCAAATTCCTGCCCATCGGTGTTTTTCCATCCAATTCTAGCATTGTCTAGTAAGACCTTCGGTCGTGTCGCATAGCCAATGATGGCGTCATAGTTTCCCCTTCTTTCTTTCTTTCCTTTTTTTTTTCATGCGGCATTGCAGCTGGCTGGTATATCGCATATAGGAATTGCAATTCATTCATGTTTCCCATTTTTCGAATCTTTCCCCGTGTCTATGGAAGCCGGAATGCTTAAACCAGGGAGGTGTTACAGAGTTGGAGTGTATCACTCCCATGTCAAAATTGCTATTAGAGCAATTGCTATAGTGTGCAGCATGTGGTTACTTGTTTTCATTTTATCACACACATAAAAGTGAGAAGAATCCTCTGTACCCCCGAGTATTAATATTATTTCTCTTTTGTTTATCCTTACTTTTGGTCTTTAATTGTACCCGTGCTCCTCATCCTGTTCCCCACATTAGGCTTTTATTGGGACCTACACTCAACAAGCTTTGCTTTTTAGTAGGTTCCATCGTATTTCTCTTTGCATTTTACTTTCACTTACAAATGTGAAAATGACACATCGACCGCTGTGTATTATGTTTGTATTCATATTGCTTTATGTAAGTATCCAAGCTGGACATTCTGTATTAATATATTTTGTTATATATCATGTATTTTCCATCGAGAAATACGAAAATAATATTGAAATTGAAAATTGAAATTTATGTCAAGGGTCAGCAAGTGACAAACCATAACTGGGCACTTTCTCTATAAAAAAAAAAAGAAAAGCAGAATTTGTAAAGTGTAAATATAATAGCAGTTAATAGAACTTCAACGAAGGGCAGGCTTGGTCTGCATCCCTAATGCCACGAGAATCAACCTATTGATTGTGGGAATCTTCGGCAATTACAAGACAAGACAATCTTGACAAGACAAGAAAAGACAAGGAAATGTTCATCGGGTCATTCATGAGGGTATCTTTAGTAGCTAGCTATCGTATAACTGCCGATAGACTTTCTTGGGGCTTCAGCAGCATCTTCGTGAGCCATGGCAAAGTCTTCGTGTAGCCATTGTGTTTCCTTTGTGTATCCTTTGGGAAAACTTCTAGATTAAAGATTCACATCTTCGTGTGACTTTTGCGTGTAGTTCCGGGTGCCATCGTGTGATCTTCTGTGCTTGGTCGGGTGTTGATATACTTTTGGCCGTGTTCGGGGCAAAATTTGGTTCAAAATTTGAAATTTCGTATTCGTTTCGCCATCCTTTGTCAATTTCACCACAGTGTTACGCCACCCGTAAAGTATAGCATGCAGAAGGCTTTACCAAGACAGCATCGCGTGGCACAATATCGACTTCTAGACCCGGTGTGAGATAGGGTTTTTTATTTCGCCTCGTCTTCAAGAATTTTTTTTTCTTATTCAATGTAAAGGAACATCACGAAGGAAGAGATTTTTTTCTGTTTTCTGGTTGTCGGTAGCACACTTGAAAGGAAAAACAAAGCAAAGGGGGGGGGGGGGTTTCAAAGAGATGCTGGTTATGACAGCATTTAACAAATAACTTATAGTATGAAAGTCCATGATATCGTCAATATTGTTCAAGAAATATAAAGGGGTTTTTTTCTGTTGACAAGAGATTACAAATGCCTAGATCTACTGTTCTTTTATTCCAGTTCATCGAAACGGAAGTGAATAATGATTACCCTTGCCATGCTTGCGGGAGTCTGGATGATATGTTTCGGTTCGGTCTGAGCACCACATATATGTCTGGGGCATGACACCCCATCTGAGGAGAGAAGAATAACCTTGATTAATAATCAAGTTGTTTCCCAAAAGGCAAACACGTTGTAGACATTGAAGACGTGATTTATTTCCCCAAAAAAAAATTCATGCTGATATCATATACACTCATTTTAGTCATAGTGGAGCGGCATAGCCGAACAATTGTGCATTTTGTGATAAAAGCACCAAATTTCGTACACAGGTTGACAATCACGTTCAGATTAAATTTAGATATTGGGCCATCGTATATAGCGCCCTCAAAGTCTATCGCAGCCATTTTTCAAAATGGCTGCCATAAATGCCATGTTTTTCGTAAAATTTGCT
This sequence comes from Diadema setosum, assembly GCA_033980235.1. Taxonomy (NCBI): domain Eukaryota; kingdom Metazoa; phylum Echinodermata; class Echinoidea; order Diadematoida; family Diadematidae; genus Diadema; species Diadema setosum. Next base: position 945,509 of record CM067074.1, on the reverse strand, counting down.
AATTTCAGGAGAGAAAAGTAAACAAGATTTTGGTTACAAATGGGAAATTACATTCAAAATAAATCTAGATATCGATCCATCGGAAATAGTGCCCTCAACGCCCATGGCAGCCATTTTTCAAAATGGCCGCCATAAATGTCATTTTTTTTCAAAACATTTGCTAACTTCTGAAAGGAAAGCCAGTAAAGTTTTGCAAACAAGTGGGAAATCACATTCAAAATGAATTTAGATATTTTGCTATTGTTAACTGCGCCCTCAATGTCAATGACAGCCATTTTTTTTAATGGCTGTCTAATGTGCCACTTCTTCGATGATTTTGCAAATTTCAGAAGGGAAAAGTTAATAAGATTTTGCCCATAAATGTTGATTACATTCAAAATAAATTTAGATATTGGGCCATCGTATATAGCGCCCTCAACGTCTATCGCAGCCATTTTTCAAAATGGCTGCCATAAATGCCATGCTTTTCGTAAAATTTGCTAATTTCAGGAGAGAAAAGTAAACAAGATTTTGGTTACAAATGGGAAATTACATTCAAAATAAATCTAGATATCGATCCACCGGAAATAGCGCCCTCAACGCCCATGGCAGCCATTTTTCAAAATGGCCGCCATAAATGTCATTTTGCTATTGTTTTGCTATTTTGCTATTGTTAACTGCGCCCTCAACGTCAATGACAGCCATTTTTTTTAATGGCTGTCTAATGTGCCACTTCTTCGATGATTTTGCAAATTTCAGAAGGGAAAAGTTAATAAGATTTTGCCCATAAATGTTGATTACATTCAAAATAAATTTAGATATTGGGCCATCGGAAATTGCGCCCTTAACGGCCATGATAGCCATTTTTTTCAAAATGGCCGCCATAAATACCATTTTTTGTTAAAAAATGCAAATTTCAGAAGGGAAAGCCAATTTTTTTCTCTTTTGTGCAAACAATCGGGAAATTACATCCAAAATAAATCCAGATATTGGGCAATTGAAAATTGCGCCCTCAATGGCGATGGCAGCCATTTTTTTTTTTTTAATGGGCACCATAAGTGTCACTTTTTCATTTTAAAAAAATGCTAATTTCAAAAGGGAAAGTCAACGAAATTTTGGTTATAAATGGAAATGACATTTAAGATACATGTAAATCTCGATATTGGGCCATCGGAAATTGCGCCCTCAACGGCCATGACAGCCATTTTTCAAAATGGCCGCCATAAATGCTATATTTTCCAAAAGATTTACTAAAATCAGAAGGGAAAGCCAACGATATTTTGCAAACAGGTAAGAAATTACATTAAAAAGTAAACTTATTGGGCCATTGCAAATTGCCCCCTCAATGGCAATTCCAGCCATTTTTCAAAATGGCCACCATGAATATCTTTATTTTCGTAAAGTGTTGCAGACGTCAATCAGAATTTCCACAAAGGTGGAAAATTACATTCAAACTGAATTTGATAATAGGCCATCCAAAAGTGCACCCTCAACAGCCATAGCAGCCAAGTTTCAAACAGCTGCCATGGATGCCCCCCCCCCCCCCCCCCCCACACACCTTTTTTTTTTCAAAAATTTGCTGATGTCGGAAGGAAAAGTCAATAAGACTCTGCAAACAAGTTGAAAATTCTGCTCAAAAATAAATTCAAGCATAAGGTCTTCTTAGAAGCCGCCCTCAAGGGCCCTGCTGACCGCCATGGATGTCTGCTTCTTTTCAGAGAGAAAATCAATGAAATTTGTACATATGTTGAAAATCATATTCATAAGAAAATAATATATGAGGCCATTACAAATGGCACCATCAACGACCATGGCAGCCATATTCCAAATGGCCACTATAGATGCTATTTATTTCTTGAAAATAAAAATATTATAATGCCAGAAGATAATACAATTTCTTGTGCAAATTGACAAAAGACATTCAAATAAATTCAAGTTTGAATTTGAATTTGAATTTGAAATGAAGATATTGAGCCACCATTTAAACATCGTCCCCAACGGCTATGGTGGCTCTTTGTCAAAATGGCTTCCGCACACTCTTTTTTTTTTATTTGCTTATTCCAGAAGGAGAAAGCAATAGAATACTGCTAAAGAGCAATTATATCTCATGCAATCTTGTGTTCAAAGAAAATTAGATTAAAAAAAAGGTTTCATTGATGGGTTAGTTCTAAATTCATGTTTTCAGTTTAGTTCTAATTGCAGTATTTAGCGTGTGACGGCTAACAGTATGGATATCAAATGTATGTGTTTTTATGGAAGCATAGCATAAAGTAAATTAACTTTTTTCGTAAAATGAAAGGCCATTTTTTCGTATCTGTCTTAAGAATGTTTAGGAAGTTACATTTTAGAATAGATACACTTTATATAGTCCCATATATTCAATGATATGGTGTTACTGTCAAAGTTGAAACATGGCGCCATTATCCCTGGATATTCATATTACTCTTTTTCGGAAATTTTTCATGTTTGCCACCTAAAATATGCATTCATCATTGGTGAGATATAATTGCATTTGCCTTGTTTATTTTAGTTGTTCCTCAAATGATTTCTTTACCACCATGTTTCAGATTACATAATGTCTCTGTGAGTATTCTACTGTCTTCTTCTGAAGTTAAGCAAATTTTCAAAAAAGAAAAGAAAAAGAAGAGTGTATTGTAGCCATTTTGACAAATAGCTGAAAAAGCCATTGAGAACACAGCTTATGATGGCTCAATGTTTAAACTTCTTTGTATGTAATTATCAACTTCCGCAAAAAAAAAAATGTTTATTGTCTTCTTCCGGCATTAGGACATCTTCATAAAAGAAAAATGGCATCTATGACAGCCATTTTGGAAAATGGCTGCAATTACCGTTATTAGCAATTTTTTTCTTCTTGAAAATTTGCGAAGGAACAATTTCTAGAGTTAATGCAACCTAGATATAATGTTTGATTTTAAACATGATTTTCAATTCATGTACACATTTGTTGACTTTTCTTTCTGAAATTACCATTTTGTAAAACAAAATGATTATGACAATGGCAGCCATTTTGGAATATGGCGGCAAAGGCCGTTGAGGGCAGTATTATAATCTAATACATATATTTCTTATAATAATATAATACAAATATTTATTTCGAACATGATTTTCAAATTGTGTGCAAAATCTTATTGACTTTTCCTTTTGTGAAATCAGGAAATAAAAAATAATGGAATCCATGGTGGCCATTTTGAAAAATGGCTGCAATGGCCATTGAGGGCGCTATTTACAATAATGTAATACATAGGTGCAAGATATCTTTCAAATGAATTTTTTAAATTGAGTGCAAGATCTTATTGACTTTTCTTGTGGAATTAGTTAATTCAGAGAAAAAAATTGCATTTATGGCGACCATTTTGAAAAAATGGCTGCCATGACCATCAGGGAGCACAATTTACGATGGCCCAATATCTTAATTCATTTTAAATGTTATATTCCACTCGTTTGCAAAATCTTATTGATTTTCCCTTCTGAAATTTGTAAAATTTTACGAAAACTGGCATTTATGGCGGCCATTTTAAAAATCCCTGTCATGGCCGTTGGGGGCGTAATTTGCGATGGCCCAATATCTGAATTTATTTTGAATGCTATTTCCCACACGTTTGCAAAATCTTATTGATTTTCCCTTCTGAAATTTGTAAATTTTTACGAAAAATGGCATTTATAGCGCTCATTTTGAAAAAAAATGGCTGCTATGGCCGTTGAGGGCGCTATTTACGACGGCCCAATATCTGAACTTATTTTGAATGTTATTTCCAACTCGTTTGCAAAATCTTACTGATTTTCCCTTCTGGAATTTTCAATTTTTTGCGAAAAATGGCATTTATGGTGGCTATTTTGAAAATGGCTGCCATGGCCGTTGAGGGCGCAATTTGCTGTGGCCCAATATTTAAATCTATTTTAAATGTTATTACCTACTCGTTTGCAAAATCTTATTGATTTTTCCTTCTGAAATTTGTATATTTTTACAAAAATGGCATTTATGGCGGCCATTTTGAAAAATGGCTGCCATGGTCGCTGAGGGCGCTATTTACGATGGCCCAATATCTGAATTTATTTCAAATGTTATTGTCAACATGTGTGCGAAATTTGGTGCTTTTATCATAAAATGCACAATTCCTCTAATTTTTCAAGCTATGCCGCTCCACTATCAGGAAAGTATTTCCATCACAAATAGGTCTCCTTGTTCTAACTTGTTTAATACTTCCAGCAAGTGTTTCTAATTCAGTTGAACTCAGTTTATATTCACATTTCTCTTATCAAAAAGTGCATGAAATATTACAAAATGGAATGATATCTGATATCATGCTTGGGTGTATAATATAACTAATATAGAACATTGTGTCTTTATAAAGTTTAGACAATGCTCGAGATATACGAGTGAGCCTACTTAAAAGCGAGCTTTATGTATTGGGGAAATGAAACCCAACAAAATGCATGTGGATCAAGTCATGAGTTTGTTTGCAAAAACCGATAAGTCCATTTTTGAAGATTTTGAAGTACGATCTCTGTCATAAAGTACAAAATAATACCTTTTAAATGATATATTGGTCACTATTGTCTAAAGGTACATTTTTTAAGTTATGGTCAAAAGAAGCAACAATTTTCTTATCATTCTCTTTATTTTTCTTGACCTTTAATCGCAAATATCTCCATTTAGCAAATATGGACTTATCGGTTTTTGCGAACAAACTCCAAATGCCGCAATATGAAAGTTGAATACATCTGATCAGTGAAAATGAAAGGAAAATGAAAGGAAAATCGGATCTGATGAAAAGTTATCAATGTTTAAAGTTTCTCAGCAGTCATCGCTAGACGAAGATTACTACAGTTCGTGACGTCACGCATAAAAAAAAACTATATTATTATCATAACGTGGATTGAGTATTCCGTACAATGCCGAAATATTCCGTAAAATGCCGCATTATAAGTAAAACATATCAGTGAAAATTAAAAGAAAATCGGACAATCTGTTGAAAAGTTTTGAATGTTAAAAGTTTCTCAGCAGCCATCGCCGGATGCGAAGACTACTACAGTTCTAGACGTCACGCAGAGAAAACGATATCATAAAGAAAATATAAAGAGAATTCCTCAAAATTCATTTCTTTCGGAAAATAAATGCTTCCTCAAATTGGTATTGACTTATCTTTAAGGGTGATATCATCCCCCTCCCCTGCTATAATAAAAGAGGCAAATCAAGTGCTCTTTAATCATGGTTGAAAATGAAATATGTTTATAATTTTCTGTACGATTTCTGTATTTCGATTATATACTTTGCATTGAAAAGTATCATAATCTTTTCATCCAGCGATGTCAGCACTAAAACCTTTAAAATTTTCGGATATACATTGGGTTTCATTCTCCTTTGAGCGTATAGATCCCATTAGAGATTGAGTGTTAAGAAAAAGTTTTGGATCACAGAATATGATACAACATACAGATTGCGTGTTGAAAAAAAAAAAAGTTGATACCGGGCACCGATATAACTTGAAACTAAACTTTTTAAGCACTGTTAAACGAAAAACTAGAAATGTTCCTATGGCGACTGGTATGCCTCCGCTATATATAGCGAATTAGTCTTCCAATAAATTTACAAAACATCTTGCCAATGAGAGACAAAGACTTGCCAAATAATCACTGTCTGGTAATTCACCAATTTTTGATGAGGAAACTTTGAGCCAATTCCAGTATATGGACAAATTTAGGGGAAATTTGTATTTTCTCTTGATCTTTGAACCCACGACCAAAGTCCTTCCCTACAGCTGCTTCATAGGGCAGTAATATATGCACCAAGTTTAATTGCGCGCATACATTGATTCATTTACGAGGTACGTACATTAGGGAGTAAAGAGAAAATTTCACCAGTAAGTAGTGTTATGGTAGCATTTCAACCTGACCTGTGACCTCATGACGTAAAACTTCCAACAACAAGCATTGCCAAGTAATATGTACGGAGGCAAAAATAAAAAATAAATAATAATAATAAAAGCAATTCTTAGGGTAAAGCGAATACTTCTAAAATACATTAAGAGAGCGAAATAAACCAGTGCAAACATGGCTAACAAATTTACGATCGTTACGATATCAATATCGTATGTAGCTACGCATTGTGATTGAGATGATGATGATAGAGGAAATGTCCGTTAATCCGAAAATGAAATGGTTTCGTTATTCCGAAGGTTCGTTAACTCAAAATAAAATGAGGTTCATATTCCCATTGTTCGTTATATCGAAAATGAAATGACATTCGTTATTTCGGAGGTTCGTCTTTTCCGAAGGTTTGTTAATATCAAAATGAAAAATTGCGTGTACTTTGGAACTGACAGAATGCATACACCTGAACATTTTTTTTATAAAGTACTCCTTTAAATACTCTTATTCATAATTTCTTGAAATGATTTAAAGGGGACCTCCGAATGATTTCAGACTTTTACATTTGAACAACTATAAATTAGTTAAACTGAGTACAGGGTTTCAAGTTTATCTGTTTATAGTGATTGGGATGAGGAATGAGAACAAACTGCAATGCACAAGGATGATGACATGGCAGCCTCACCATAAGAATGCACGAGTTGGGGCTCAAGGAAGCAGAACAAAAGCAGACGTCATGCATAGATTCTTCACAGGTAAACTTGCTAGGTAAGCGGTATTGTAATGAAACTACACTTCTTCATTTCCATTGATTTCTGCAATAGATGTGAGGCTTTGACGTAATCAACACTGTTCAGTGTAATTTGTTTAAGATTTTCAGTTTGTTGGTTTCTCTGCTCAAGGACAACAATAAATCCACGATTGTATACATGGAGCTGTCAATTTATGTACTACATGATTTGAAATTATGAAAATCGTCTGGAATGCCCCCTTAATCTGTACAAGTTATGCAAGTATAAGAGAAACTGAAAAAAAAAATGTGACTGACACTGAAGCAGATCCGGCGTCATTGGTTGTATAATCTAATTTAGAAACAGCTCGTGAAGAATTAAAATACTCACCATCATAGTAGAGAAAACCAAGCACACAGATTGTCCAAAGTGCACATAGGCCTACCCCAATAGATACGGGCTGTAATCCGTGACGAGGAGTCATCCTCGTAAATATTACCTGTTCTTGCCGACGTGATAAGCACAACGTGAAAGAGATGTCGTATGGTGTGCTGCCCCGTGGTAGAAATGATTTGACAGACAGATGATTAATATAACACGTGTGATGCAACATATTATTTATTTTCGAATATGAAAAGAGGGGTATGTATTACTGAATCTTAAGTCGTTTTTGACTTTGAAAAAAAAAATCGGAATAACAAACCTTATTCCATTTTTCGGATTAACGAACCTTCGGAATAACGAAAAGTAGCTGTCTAAACAAAGAAACATTCAATGCTTACAGATTAATATAGCCTAAAAGCTTGAACGTTCAAAAATTCGTCAGCCTGTATATAAATAGTATATATATATACATATATGTATATATATATATATATATATATATATATATATATATATATATATAATTATATAAATCCGCGATTTGAGTGGATAATTCACAGTTTCTGATAAAAACGAGTTTATTTTCGAAAAGAGGAGACATAATTGTCACCGTGCCAAACACAATATTGGAAGACCGATGAAGATTACTTTTTATAATGAATCTGCATTCATAAAGACGAGGAAATGGCCTTGACTTATTCAAATTTCTGTTTTGTGGCATATTTGTAAAATGTGCCAAATGTTTTTCATTTCATAACAAGGGAGTGATTTATATTAAAGAGAGTTTCTATGATACTGCCATTTTTTTTCTCAGTGTAGCATAGCCCAATTTCAAAGACAAAAATACCCTCCCGATGAAAATTGTATTTACCGAAACAAAACGCTACTTTTAACCAAAACAATATACGACGAGAAAAACATCAGGAACTATCCACAATTCTAAATACACCCCTATTACAAGTCTTTAATTTTCAACGATGTGGTGCCCTTAAAATCTGCAACAGCTGCGTTACACATGGTGCTCCACAGTGCCCCTCTTTGAACCTCTTTGCTGCCTGTAAATACGTGTAAATAAGAAATAAAGGGCCATTTTGATTCGACGTTTATTCTGGTAATTCAAAATTCGGTACTACCTCGCCAGATCTCGAAAGATGAGGCTGGGCGCGAGATTAAACAAGCCAAGGGTCACGATGACAATATATCTTTATGATACAAAAGTGTTTTTTGTGTATGTGTATGTTTGATTTGCTGGTATGGGAATGTATGTTTGTAGCCATGGCTCTACAACACATACCACTATATCTGTGTGTGCATGTGAGTGTAAACTGTGTCCGTCATAATCATATCCCCTGCTCCCATGCATTATACTTTTTCATTAGTCTTTTGTTAATGACAGTTTACATTAACTCTTTTAACGTCACCGTCAATATACGTGGACATTCGTTGATGGGATACAGTATATCAACATGTGGTTATTGTTTATTTTTTAGTATTAAATGTAACTCGACACTTTATTGACTTGAGTGACATGTTTCACGAAAGGACGCAAGACGTGAAGTTTGTGACTCGTGATTTTTTGCTGCAAGCACGGACATTCTGTACATTTCAATGAGGTCATCACAATTACACAAACAAGATTGTATCTTACAACGCCAAAGGAATGCTATAGGTAAGCTGCCAATGCTCTACCTGTCAAAAATCGTTTTGATTTCCATCTTACGTTCCTTTCAAACATTACTTGATTTGTGACTTTTTCGCGTTGTTCTTTTGCGTTTTTGTCAGCTGCAGACATTTTTATTTATTTATTTATTGAAACATATTTATACAGGATAAAAACGATCAGCTAAAAGCTGTTTTACATCGAAGTCCTGTGTAAAAACAATGCATTTTCCTGCACAGGGGATACATGTATATACTATAAAAGAGAGACCATCAAAAAGCGAAAATAAAATCATTTTCAACAGATTTAGAACAAACAAGGACTGCCGGACTGGGATACAAATGCACAATTCGTTAAAAAACAAATGCTAAGTTTTGGGGTATATTCTGCCCACTATTCACACCAAACAGAATCAATACACACAAGACTGAAACACGCAGTTTTCAGCAACCCCATTTATACAACACCAGACACTCGATCAAGCCTACAGTTCACACACGGCACACTCACTTACACACGCGCACACACACACACGCGCACACACACACGCGCCCACACACACATACACACACACATAATTACACACGCACACCATCAACAGACACATCACACACAAAACTCACTCGAGCACACACTCGCACCACATGCAGTGATACAACACAAGATGACATATCACAGGCAAATACTCACACAAACAATGCACACATACAATACACACTCTAGAAAAACAACGTAATATACATTAATACGACACTGGCGATGGCATTATACATGTACATAAACGTGTCAAATAAAAAAAAAAATGCGATACAGCAACCTCCATTTCTTTGTATAGGCCTACTGAAGTACAGAGATGAAAATGTGTGGTAGGTGACTGGTAAAAAGTGACAGTCCGGCAGTTCAAAATAACCATTATAACAATTAATCAATCAATCGGTGAAAATATGAAATATCCGAGGAATCCCCGTGCAGGAAAAGCTCACAAAATTCAAATAAAGGAAAAAAAAAGTTTACAATCAGCATTGGATATACAAATACACGACATTAGGCAAAATAAAAATGTAGTGACGGCTGTATACATACATTTCAAGGCATTGAATAACTAAGAACTGCTATTTCACAATATATGTCTTAAAAAAGGTACGTTTGTAAAACCTTTTAAAAGTCAAAAGAGTTGGTGCATTTTGCAATTCAGTGGGAAGAGAATTCCAGGCAATGGAGCCCGAGTATCTGAAAGATTGTTTAAACATGTCATTGTTTGGCTTCGGTAATACTACATTTAACGAATTTGCATTTCTTGTGTTTAGGCCATGTCTATCAAAATACATTTCTATTTCATTGCAAAACCTGACTGGTGCTGTGCCGTGAATGCATTGATACATGAGCATACAAAGAAAATAGTCACGTCGGGTTTCTAGGCTTTGCCATTTCAATTGGTTAAACAATTCAGTTACGCTTATATCACCATATCCAAATTGTTTGGAAACTACACTGGCAGCTCTTTTTTGAATGCGTCGTACCATAGATTCGCGATTTTTTGCGGAGCAGTTTCCCCACACAGAACAAGCATAGTCAAAACATGGTTGAACGGTAGACTTGTATAGGATGTTAAGTAACCGAGTGTCAAGGGTGCTACTAAGTCGTCGTAAAGAAAACACTTTATATGCTAAGCTTTTACACAGCTGTTTTACATGATTATCCCAAGTCAAATGACTCTCTATGTTAACACCAAAATATATTTTACACAATCGACTTGTTTAAGTCTGATTCCATTAAGATTCACATTCAAATCCTTCAAATTAGGTTTAAAACGTGAGGATACAACCATTAAATTTGTTTTATCAGCATTAATTTTCAATCTGTTATTTCTATACCAGCTATATATTTCATCAATGCAGGCTTGAAGCCTTATTTCAACATCATTCACATTTTGCCCATAGCTGTAGATTGCAGATTCGCCCAGTCATTATTGCTGTTTTTATAAGTCATCATCTATTAATGATAATTCTTACCTTGTTATGAGGACAAAAAGTTATCAAATGTATTCTTTGTTTCGCTAACAATCTTGACATGTCACTTCCGTAGGCGTTTTAAAAATATAATCGATTTTAAGTGCAAGAGTTCAGGGCCGGCGGAACCGGGGGACCGGGGGCATACAAAGGAATACGTAAAGGTGTCACCACTTTGGGCCCCATATTTTTTTTTACCCCGGAAATGCGTAAGTGGTACTAGAAAGAACTAGATAGATTACATATTGTTCTCTTTGGTGATTTATTGGAATGTTTTGGTTAAAACAATTATGTATTATAATTTTTCGTCTTTTTTTTACGCGATGACAAAATATCCCAAAATCAAGTAAGTGCAGTTTATGGAAAGTGGAACAAATTACCATCTTGCCATCTTATAACATGTATGACGTCGTCCGTTTAATTAATTCCCTTAGTGTACAAAAGCAGTGATTGATGATTGAACTCTGACCGGCGACCAAAGGTCGAATTGCACAGATGTACATCTCATTATACAAAAATATACGTTGACATAGAAGGAATAATTTCATAACCATAGATATAACAATCATCACATTCAAACATGCATGCAAATAATAGTAATATAACTCTAAAAATCACTTGAATATGGGGTACAGCAATCCAACCAAAGGCAATATCTACAGTAACATCAACGCTACATTGCATTGTCGTCTTCAGACATGACTCGAATAAACACATTGTTTTGTTCATGACCACGACTTCTTCAAACTTAGACATTAATCACATTAACTCTATACTACTAATAGAATTCTAAAATGATATGGCTGTTTATAGAGTTAATATCATTTTGCAAAGTACGATTTAGACCTACCTTCTCTCGTTAGTCTCCAGGTAAATGGCGCAAAGAACAGAAGGACATGAAGAACGGGCAGACTGTGCCGGACACCACCCCGGACAACACCTACGTAACCACTTTAGGGCGTATTGCGGGATTACACGTAGCGATAACGGCTCAGTGCACCAGCAAGCATAATACACAACAGTTGGTGGGTTTTTCACAATACACATTTCAGAAAACATCATTTTTGATGTAGCCAAGTGAATATGGTGTGATGTGTAGGATGTGTAGGCGTTTTCTTGTTTCCTACAGTTGACCATCTAATGAATACTATCATGTTGCGTATATCTGCGCCCTTTATGTCTAGTTTATTGGCAAGAAACGCATTACATAAGGTCTTCGTCAGATTGGATGATGATATAGGGCATCATAATTTCGGTAATTCGTTGTCAAGGATTATGAGAGCTTGTAACCTGAGCTGAAATAAAATATATCAACGCTATCAGCAAAAAGATTGATTTATGATAGGCTACAATGGATGAATTGGACATGACGTCTATGTTCACCTAGAATAGTGAAGGGAGCAAATACTGAAATTTTCTGTATGTTCCATTTTATATACAATGATATTGGGATGGATATATTCGTGACGTACGGTTCTATTAAACAAGTAATTTTGTTGAGCCAGAGTAATGTCATCATCTTACCTGCTTGAAATTCACCTTTTCTTGAAGACCCGATTGAGTAGGGAAAGAACGTTAGCCAGAATGAATCAATCTTGATTCGCTGCTCACCAGGATACATTCGAAACCAGGCATGCTAGAATAGAATTGCCCGTCAGCGAATTTTTGCCCAAACGCGTACACTCATCGGCTCCCTGTTACGGCCAGCAGAATGTTACAAAAGATCCTCCCTTTGACCTTTATACTCATATTTTGAATGACGGTCATCAAGTCGATGATCCACAGGAAATGGCCGATGTATTTAAGGATTACTTTATTAACTTAGGACCTGACCTTGCCAGCGAAATACCAAATACCCAGACAACTTTTCATTCTTTTTTAAAAGACAGGAATGCACAAGCATGTTTTTCATTCCTATTGTTGAAGAAGAAATCAAAGAAATTGTTGATAACCTAGATATTAAGAAAAGTGTAGGTAATGATGGTATTTCAGCTTTTCTTTTGAAGAACATAATAAATGAAATAATTTCTCCACTCACTTATTTTTTCAATCAATCTTTATCTAGTGACAAAGTCCCAGATAAGATGAAAATCGCTCGAGTTGTTCCCATATGCAAAAAGGGTCCAAAAGAATTTGTGAATAATTACCGCCCGATATCTCTTTTAACCTCAGTTTCGAAAATTCTGGAAAGGCTTGTTTATAAACGAACTCTTAGATTTCTTGTTAATTGCAATATTCTTTCCATTTTCCAATCTGGATTCAGAAAACAACATAGCACAACTCACGCATTATTAGCCTTCATTGTTAAAGTAGCTCATGCTTCAGATGATGCTTCCCACACCATCGGTGTTTTTCTCGATTTTTCGAAGGCTTTTGATACCATTGACCATTATATTTTGCTTTATAAGTTAGGCCATTACGGTATCCGTGGGAGGGCTTTAGAGTGGTTTAACCCTATTCCCACCGGGGGGGGGGGGGGGGGGAGAGGGGGGGGGGGCATTTTGCCCCCCCCCCCCCTCGACATTTCGCGTGATTATTCCGCAACGCGTGATGCTCTCGCCGCGACATTTAGTGACTTTTTTCTTTCAAGGATCGCGCAACTTTTGAGACCAAATTTGTTGCTTCCGGGCATACCGTTTTGGAGCCACGCCCCTTTGAAAAAAATTTGTCGACCCCAAAAATTGCTCAAAAACGTGATTTTGGGTACAAATCCAATGTAATTTTTTTTTTGCAATTAATTGATATAAAAACAAATATTTTTACTTTCAATGGCTAATAATGGTTCATTTTAGCCTGATTATGCTTTAAAAAAGTTCTGCGACAAATATTGACGAAAAAAAACAACAAAATCAAAAGTAAAAAAAACAATAAATACATTAGAAATTCAATAAACAATAAAATACATAAGAAATAATTATGAAGCCGAATTTTTGCTTCAATATTATTGTTGAGGGTGTTGAAAAGAATAATATGTTCATCAAAAATTAGAAGTCTTGGAGCTTTATTTTTTGATTTATAGGCAAAAAAATTGTTTTGCATAAATTAGCATAAAATAATTAATATAAAATACATAAATTAAAATTTGAAAAATCTAACTATACAGTCTTGTAGATTACTTTAACCTCTATCTCTGTGCAAATTTTCGCGAGGATCGCGCGATCCACGACCGAGATCTGAAGGGGGGGCCAAAAAGGCCCCCCCCCCCCCCCCCCCGTGGTTTCAAGTCCCTCAAAAAAACCCGGTGGGATTAGGGTTAAAGACTATCTCACAAACAGAAAACAATTTGTTTACATAAATGGTTATGAGTCAAGTATGAGTCAAGTATAATGAATAATGAATTGAAATCTGTTCAGTCCTGGATTTACGCTAACAAGTTATCATTTAATGTTGATAAAACACATTATATGTTATTCAGCAATTCCCTGCATGTTATTCCTGATGATGTTAAGATTAATGATGTTAATCTAACCCGAGTAGATAGTACCAAGTTTTTAGGACTTTACATCGATAGCAACCTCTCCTGGAAAACTCATTTTAATTTTTTAAGCAAAATTTTGTCACGAAACACGGGAATCCTAAACAAACTGAAACATTTTTTGCCCAACCATATTTTGCAGATTGTATATTCAACCATGATTTCCCCATATCTTAAGTATGGAATTCTTGCGTGGGGTAACGCACCCAAATACTTGCTGGATTCGCTTTTTCTTCTTCAAAAGCGAGCGATCAGAACTATTAATCATGCTGGGTATTTATCTCGCAAAAAAAAAAAAAAACACAAACGCCTTATTTCTGAAAAATAAGATTTTAAAATTGATAGACTTGTTTGATTATAACTTAGGTATTTTTATGTATTAATTTTCCTCAAAAGATCTTCCTGATGTTTTCTTTTTTTTTTTTTTACAGATGTTCATAAGAAACAATTCTGTCCACCACTATCCAACTCGCTAGAGTGACGCTTATCACCTTCCACGCACTCGAACAATTTTCGCTAAAAACACAGGTCCAAAATATTGGAATGATCTCCCAACAGAAGTTAAAAGCTGTTTGTCATAATCATCCTTTAAGCGTAAACTCAGACAGCATGTATTGATTAGCTACAACACACAAGTGCACTAACATTCCTTTTTATTATGCCTATGGCTGTTCTGTTATACTACTCGTTTGTTGCCATGTGAACAGACTTTTGCATATATACATTTAGTTACATGCTCTCTCAAATTCCTGCCCATCGGTGTTCTTCCTTCCACTTCTAGTAAGACCTTCGGTCGTGTCGCGTAGCGTCATAGTTTCCCTTCTTTCTTTCTGTCTTTTTATTTTTCATGCAGCATTGCAGCTGGCTGGTATATCACATATAGGAATTTACAATTGATTCATGTTTTCCATTTTTCGAGTCTTTCCCCATGTCTATGGAAGCCGGAATGTTTAAACCCTAAATTTATGTCGTATTCACACTATCACACATACATAATGTGAGAAGAATCCTCTGTACCCCCGAGTATTAATAGTCATTCTCTTTTGTTTATCCTTACTTTTGGTCTTTAATTGTACCCGTGCTCGTCATCCTGTTCCCCACACTAGGCTTTTGTTGGGACCTACACTCAACAAGCTTTGCTTTTTAGTAGGTTCCATCGTATTTCTCTTTGCATCCTTTTCTTTGATTGGAAATGACACATCGACCGCTATGTATTATGTTTGTTTTCCTATTTCTTTATGTATGTATCGTATCCAAGCTGGACATTCTGTATTATTATATTTTGTTATATATCATGTATTTTCCATCGAGAAATAGGAAAATAAAATTGAAATTGAAATTGAATCATACTTACTTCACAGATTGTTACACATGCACTGGGTTGCTTTGTCTGCCGACTGGCAGTTGTTCGGAAACGAATTTTTTTTTTTATTATTTTTTGGGGGGTCTATTTTATCGCACAAATAATCTTAACCTTAGTTAAACATGTTGCAATAGGATAAGATGGTGTAAACCCCGATTGACAATTGGCAAGGATTTTGTCAATATCTAAATATGAACAATTCAGCACGTTCTGCTCTCTCCAATATTTCGGACAACGTAGGTAGCACATCACAAATTGATCTAAATTGTTACTATCAGAAGATCCCCTTCATGTATTGGGGTGATTCGTGCTATCTTAAAGGGGCAGTACAGTTTTGGTTTAGATGGGGCTGCAGGTTTCCA
Organism: Diadema setosum; assembly: GCA_033980235.1. NCBI lineage: Eukaryota > Metazoa > Echinodermata > Echinoidea > Diadematoida > Diadematidae > Diadema > Diadema setosum. The sequence continues at coordinate 929,657 of CM067074.1, read as the reverse complement.
ACTTTGTGTGTGTGTGTGTGTTTGTGTGTGTGTGTGTGTGTGTGAGAGAGAGAGAGAGAGAGATAATGAGATATCTGTCATGAAATATGAAAGAACATGTCATTTTTAGAGGAATTCACAGTTTATTTGATGAGAATTGGTCTTTAAATGGCCGAGCTATAAAAGAGCCATCCTAATGAAATGCGACAGGCCACGACTTTTATTAGTATCTCTGGGTTTTTTTTACCTTGTGTCACAGTACACACAAGTAGTTATGTATATGTATGATGTACTATATGCATGGTTGTTTTAATATGTGTATGTATACAGGTTGACCAGATTAGTGGGGAACTTTATATTTTGTATAGCTACAGTACATGCATGTGACAGGAAATACATTACAGCTCACTCAATCTAGAATGATCTCTCACCCAATCTAGAATGTTCTAGGAAGTGCTTACATATTTGGCCGAGTGATGAAAAACATACACTGTACCTGTAGGCCAATGTGATTGGTAGTTATAGACAGGAAGTCAGAGTTCCGGAAAGCTCTTAAAGGCACAGCTGGTGTGTGCAAGTAGGTAGAAGTATGTAGCCCCAGGTTGGAGCAAATTATAGAATATTCAAGAAGGTGTGAATGGACCTATATAGGCCACAGAAATTCTGCAGTAGGCAGATTACACAACACCTTTGCTCAGCTGAGAGTTACGTCACTTCAGGCTCTGAAACGACTTGTTATAGTCAGTCCTGTGTTACCTGCTGACCTGCTATATATATATTTGTGGAGATAAGGCTTGGGAGACATTTTGCCTGCAGATAATTAATTTGCCTACATTGGAGACAGACTCCATTTTTATGTCGATGGACATTGCTACGTGAAAGCTGTGACGGGCTGGATTCCTAGCTGGATATTATTTGCGGGATTATCAGTCAACGCATATCGACTGGACGCGGTCGTCATAACGTCTGGATTCTACACGTATCGCTGTGGATATATACTGTGGATTTTATCTTGGATTAACACAACCTGTGTCAATCGATTTACGTCCGAGGAATCATTCATCGGTGCATCAAGAATCATTCATCTGTGCATCGAACATCGCGTTTTGACAGTGTTGGACATTTCCTGGGGATTACATGGACCTTATGATTTCAGATTTGACTGTAATGCATGTAAGTGATTCTAAACTCCTCAAAAAAAGTTTGGAAATCTGACTTCATTTGTAAATTTCTGCAGTTTGTAAGCACTATTAAAAAATTATCTTTAAAATGATATTCTACTCGTTATGATTATGCTATCAAGTAAAGGGTTGCACTCAAAAGTGTCTGATAAGGTTTGCATTGAAAAGTTGCAAAATGAACAAGAACTGTCCTTATGAATGAGAACGGTCGTGAAGAGCAAATAGAGAACATGTGCTTTTGTGTTATGTCTCTTGTTCTCAGCTGGTCAGCCATAAAGGCAAATTTCAATAGACATCTTAATTTCACAGTCAAGTTTCCAGTGGTGCCATGCCAGGCAATTTTGATAGCTCATCAAGTTTTATGGTTGTACATCATGCCACGACCGTGTAAGCAATGTTCAAAAAACCCGCGCCATAGGGCAAATTGCAAGACCACATAGAGTGAGACTTGTGTGCAGCTTTCCCGAGAGAGAGGGCATCACAAGAACAAACTGGCCTACATGCAGCACCGACCTCAACCCCATAGAAGATCTTTTGGATAAACTTGGCCGAGCTGTGGGGAAGATGGTCTCAAATGCAACGACATTGGCAGGACTCCGTCTGATACTGCAGGTTGACGAGTGGAACGCCATTCCTCAGCAGCGAATCACGAAGCTAAGCAACAGCATAAGGACACGGTGCCAGGAACACGCAATTCCCTATACCTAGAGGTTCGTTAATCCGAAAATGAAAAAGGGTTCGTTAATCCGAAAATTTGTGGCGTTATTCCGAAGGTTCGTTATTCCGAAGATTGGTTAATCCGAAAATGAAATTCGGAACAATGAACCTTCCGAATAACGAATCTTAGGAATAAAGAGCCTTCGGAATAACGAACCTTCGGAATAACGAGCTGTAACCGGTGAAAGCTCTGTTGCCCCATGAATGATGAATGCGGGGAACTCGAAGGGTGTGAGCAGTGGATGAACGAAGAAATCTAGTTGGTTTGTACTTATGGAATAGTTCCTGAAGGTAACTGGGTGCTGTGCCATGTAAAGAACGGTAAAAACCAGGATAAAGATCTTGTAGACAATTCGGTTGTCAACTGGAAGCCAGTGTAATTTATGGAGGACGTAAGAGATGTGTGAAGTTTTCTTCGTTGGAGTTACTAGTCTAGCAGCAGAGTTCTGGAGCAGCTGGAGGCGATGTATTTTGTAGCCTGGTAGGTTTATCAGGATCCCATTTGCAAAGTCAAGACGAGAATATATAAGAGAGTGAACCAAGCATTCAGTTGTCTTAGGAGAGAGATACTTACGAATGTGCGATAAATTTCGCAACTGAAATCTCACTCCTCTGCAAACAGTGGAAATGTGGTCGTTGAAAGTCATACGTGAATCAATGACAACACCCAGGGTTCGGCATTTTTTCTTAGGGTGGATATCCAAGTTCCTATTCGGAGCAAAGAAGACACTTCTTTAGGTTAGATTTGGAACCAAGAAGAATGAATTCTGATTTACTGTCATTCAATTTCAGATTATTCTGGGACATCCATTCCTTGACATCTGTTACACATTTTTCCAAGCAATGGATTGAAGAGGAGAGGTTTTCATCAGTTGGGTTAAATGATATATACAACTGAAAGTCATCGGTGTATGAGTGAAAATTGATGCCATGAGAACGGATGATATAGCCAAGAGGCTGTGTGTAAACAACAAGCAGAAATGGTCCACCTACAGACCCCTGCGGAACTCCATGTGAAAGAAGAGTTTGAGGAGAACAGACGCCATTAACAGAGACACGCTGATGTCTACCATGAAGGTACGAGCCGAACCACTGAAGTGCTTGTGATGTGACTCCAAGGGATTCTAGCCTCTTGATCAAGATTGAATGATGAACAGTGTCAAAGGCACCTGACACATCGAGTAGAACAAGTGCAGTAACTTTGCCCTTGTCCATTTCTCGCAGAATGTTGTCACAAAGACTCACCAAGACAGTTTCAACACTATGGTTACTCCTGTATGCTGACTGGTGGCTATCAAACAAGTGGTTATCGTCAATATGTGCAGTGAAATAATCAAAAGCAACATGTTCCAAAATTGTTGAGATGAAAGGTAAATGTGATATAGATCTGTAGTTTTGAAGAGCATTGTGGTCCAGTCCAGGTCTCTTGTGTGCTGGTCGTACATCTACAACTTTCAGGGCAGCAGGGACAACACCACTCTCAAAACTTGAATTTATGATATCGGTGATGGTAGGTACAACAAATGACAGAAACTTCTTCAGGAGATCAGTAGGCATTGGGTCAAGATTACACGTTTTTGTTGAAGATTTCTTTATAATAGATTTCACATCATCTGAGGTAACAGGTTTTAACTGATCTAGTGTAGAACAAGGAGCTGAAGAATGTATTGATGCTGAACGGGCTTTGCTTGTGTCTGGCGTCAGACTGTCGCAAATTGCTGATATTTTATCCTTAAAACTGTCACTGAACTTTCAGGCCAGCTCATTTAGATCATTGTGATCAGGGAGCACTTATGTTTTCTTTCGATTAAGAAGATCATTAGCAAGGCGATACAATTTTCTTGAGTCCTTTGCACAATCAGCAACCAAGTCCTTGTAGTATGCCTGTTTTGCAGATCGAATCAAAGACTGCACTTTCCCACGGTATGCCGAATACATCTGACGATGAACTTCAAGTCCAGAGGACCTCCACTGCCTTTCCAAGTTTCTCCGGACTCGCTTTTCCCGAGTGACATCCTTGTTGTACCACTGAGTGTTAGTCGTAATGCGAACAACCTTTGATTTTACAGGAGCATGCTTGTTAACAGTTTAAACAACTATGGAGTTGAAATGACCAACTAGCCTATCTGGGCTGTCACAGTTACTTTGGTTGACAATCTCCAACTTACAAAGATCATTAGCAAATTTCAGAAAGTCAACTGATTTGAAATTGCTGTAAGTAATCGTCCTGGCTCCTGTCTTTGGTTTTTCAAAAGGAAGGTTGTACACAATTGCAGAGTGGTCAGATATTCCGCTAATTACAGAAAGATTGGAAACTGTTGTAGCATCAAAATCTCTCGATATCAGAAGGTCTAGAGTATGTCCATGTGTGTGAGTGGACCCCACTCACATGCTCCTTCAGGCTATGAGACTGCATAAGGTCACTGAACGATAATGACTGAGTACAGACTTCATCAACATGAATATCAAAATCACCACAAATGATGAGAGAGCCTGGTAATACGTTGTACTGGTCCAAGAGATTTAAAAAAAAAAATCTTTGAGGAAAAGGCTGAATGGAGAATCAGAAGAGGGAGGACGATAAATCACAAGCAAATGAGTAGGGCCAAGGTCAGTTTTAATATACGCCTGGAGCAATTCAAAAGACTTAAATTCCGATGAAGCTTTCAACTGAAGACCTAGTTCACTTCTATAAAGGAGACCGACACCTCCCCCACGCCTCCCTAATCTTGGCACATGAGAAAAAGTATACCCATCAGGTATAAGTTCTCTTAAAACTGCAGAGTCTCCTTCAGTAAGCCATGTTTCACATATCCCAAGAATGTCAATCTGATTGTCTTTTACAAATTCACTAACCTCTCATGCTTTGTTTCTTACTGAACGCGCATTCAGACAACCAAAAGACACATTCCCTTCAGCCGTCATACTTTTCCTTGCGGTAGAAAGATATTCTTCATTGTCGTTAGAGAGAGAAAGTTTCACCATACCTGCACGAGTCCCTCTCTTGGTAGCAGGTGTCCTATTAATTCCTAGAGATCTGATGTGTTTCATAAGAACAGATGATATCCTTTTGCTCTGCGGAATCTCCTTTCCAAAGGAGAGGAGCAGGAGCTCTTGAACTGAGTAGCAGCACATACTTCCTTGGTTGAAATCAAAGGAATTTATCTTCAGGTTATGCCCACTCGACTCACACCCTTCATTCACTTTGAATGATGAAGGCAGCATAACAATGGCAACAAAAACAACAAAAGATATGTGCAGATGCCAGTAGACTCCAGTAGAGATGAGCGCCTTGGGTAATGGTCCATGTGCCATAGCATTGTAGACAGAGGAAAAACCACAGATATGAAATCACCAAAATTAGACAGGTATCACTCCATCAAATGTAGTGGCAAAGGTCTAGTAGAAGCCTGAAGTAGTAACAAATCATATCAGGAGAAAAATCTTAAGAAATACAGGGTTGTAAAACAATCAAATGAAGCAAGTAAGAGGAGGACTAAACACAAGCTGCCATAGGGCGCTAGGCAAGATGGTATATCAGTCATTTCAAAACCGATTTTCATCAAATAAATTTTCTTTTCAATTCCCCTTATATCGTTAATATTTCATGGAGTAGTTTCTAAATATCTTGCAATCGTTAAAAGCTGAATCCTCACCTCAACCAATACTATAACATCCTTTTAAAGTCTTTTGGGATAATACATGTTTGTCAAGTCGCATTGAATAAATGACCCTCGATGACAATAGTCAATGCTAGTCCATTCGGCAGTATAAACAGCTTATTTCTTTGTTTGTTCAATAAGTAATGCTCAACTATACTTTGTGTTTTAAACGACAAATTATAATGACATGAATGATAGAAAGTAGGCTTTAAGTCGTCACATTGAAAATTTTACTGTTTGCCACAGAGTAAGAGAACATTAATAAAGTAAATATCTTTCAGATTAGAGGCATATGTTGATCTGTGAAAATGCGATCTTCTTTAATTAGTGTATAAATCCTAATCTAAGTACACATATATTACATTCACAAAAACAAGCCAGACGCCAAGCGATGTCTCGCCTGCATGCATTATTGAGAGTGCACCTCAATATTGTAAGTATAATGCTTATCAAAGCAAGTCCATCGACCTCTAGACTTTGTTGGACTTCAACCATTATTCAAACTTGTCAAGCATCCGTCAGGTGCAGCTACAGGGGTGCGAGTTTCGTTGTCATAGCTCAAAGCGGTGGAAAGTTGATTATTGAGAGTACAACACAATATTGTGAGTGCAAAGTGCTTATCAAAAAAAAAAGTTCATAAAATTTTAGACCTTTGACCTTGCCGGACTCTACCCATGTTCGAACTTGACCTCATGTTTAGGTCATTTTCCTGCAGTGTGAATTTGGTGTTCATAGCTCAAAGCTGTGGAATGTCACAGAGAGTATATACACCAAATTGTTGACGTCGCCGCCGCACCCTGACGACACGGAAAAGTGACGCCCGTGTCATAGTCTTGCTCCCGCTACGCAGGCGAGACAATCAAGAATCGAAGTTGACCCCCTCCCCCCCCCCCCCCCACATCCTCCAACCCTTAAAAAGTAAATAAAAACAAAACGAAACGAAACAACTAAACAAAACGTTCCGCTGCCTTGGGGATGATGGATAATCCAAATGAATTTTTACCTTGCCATAGCCTATGACAGTCATGTGACTTTGTGTTAATATGCAAGTGAACTTGCATTATGAGTGCAAGCCAGGGTTATCTGTTATTTACACATGTATACATACATACATACATACATACATATATACATACATATATTATTGCACATCGTGACTGGAGTTTGTAAGAAAATACATTTCTGTGTCATAGCAATATAAGGGGGAGACTTTCCATGGCGCGTATTCGTAACGCGGCGTTTTGCAACACCACGCCGGAGCTACGTAAGTACTGGTAAGGGGATATCTGGCTAAGTGGCAAATGATTGCGAACTCAGCGAATTTAGCGAAGTTTAGGTTTCGTCAGGGTTCTTAAACACATTAACAGTTGCAATTAACATGATCACATTCGTAAAGTAAATTCGTAAAGTTTTACTTAGTGAAACAATTGCCATGAAGTTCGTCGATAGTTGCAATCAGTTTTTGTTGTCAGAAACACTTTTTTTTTAATATGCATGTTACAAATTTCTTCGCAACAATTTGCGAAAAGAAACTTTGACTGCAACTGTGTACGAACCCTGACGAAGCCTAAAATTGGTTGTACTTTCGCAAACATTGGCTGCTCAATGGGATACCCCTTTACGCATATGTCCTTTTTTTTTCAAAATGTTAATTGACAAATAATCATTGAGCGCAAAACTCGACGAAAAAAAAATAACAAAATGTCAGTGAAAGAAGAAAAAATGACGGTTGAATAATCCCTAAAAATTGTAAGCATAACACATTAATATACATATGTATACATACTATGTTTTATATAACAGAACTCCCAAAATTGCCATGAATCATGCTGTTAATGCTAAAAGTTTATTTGAAGAAGACAAATAAACTGTTGATATTGACAGCATAAGTTCATGCTCATTTCTTGAGTTCTGTTCCTATTGTTGATAATAGGCCTGTTTGACCAACGTGTGGACCACGAATTAACCACACACACACACACGCGCGCGCGCAATTTTATATATATATATATATATATATATATATATATATATATATATTATATGACACTTTGATCCCCTTTTTACTTATCAAGAAAAAAAAATCATGTCCCACTTTGGGTATAACATTGAAAGGCCTAATGCTTAAAAGTTGGTTAAATACAAATTAACCCAATTGATCATGTTTATCACCAAATTAATTACTATGTGTGAAAAACGCATACCGAAATAATCTTTATATCCGTGAAGTCGACTATTAGCCATTCTGTGGGTTACTGTTTGGGAAAAGATTGCTCCTTTTAGCCATTCTGTGGGTTACTGTTTGGGAAAAGATTGCTCCCTTTAGCCATTCTGTGGGTTACTGTTTGGGAAAAGATTGCTCCTTTTAGCCATTCTGTGGGTTACTGTTTGGGAAAAGATTGCTCCTTTTAGCCATTCTGTGGGTTACTGTTTGGGAAAAGATTGCTCCTTTTAGCCATTCTGTGGGTTACTGTTTGGGAAAAGATTGCTCCTTTTAGCCATTCTGTGGGTTACTGTTTGGGAAAAGATTGCTCCCTTTAGCCATTCTGTGGGTTACTGTTTGGGAAAAGATTGCTCCCTTTAGCCATTCTGTGGGTTACTGTATGGGAAAAGATTGCTCCCTTTAGCCATTCTGTGGGTTACTGTTTGGGAAAAGATTGCTCCCTTTAGCCATTTTGTGGGTTACTGTTTGGGAAAAGATTGCTCCCTTTAGCCATTCTGTGGGTTACTGTTTGGGAAAAGATTGCTCCCTTTAGCCATTCTGTGGGTTACTGTTTGGGAAAAGATTGCTCCTTTTAGCCATTCTGTGGGTTACTGTTTGGGAAAAGATTGCTCCTTTTAGCCATTCTGTGGGTTACTGTTTGGGAAAAGATTGCTCCCTTTAGCCATTCTGTGGGTTACTGTTTGGGAAAAGATTGCTCCCTTTAGCCATTCTGTGGGTTACTGTTTGGTAAAGATTGCTCCTTTTAGCCATTCTGTGGGTTACTGTTTGGGAAAAGATTGCTCCTTTTAGCCATTCTGTGGGTTACTGTTTGGGAAAAGATTGCTCCCTTTAGCCATTCTGTGGGTTACTGTTTGGGAAAAGATTGCTCCCATTAGCCATTCTGTGGGTTACTGTTTGGGAAAAGATTGCTCCCTTTAGCCATTCTGTGGGTTACTGTTTGGGAAAAGATTGCTCCTTTTAGCCATTCTGTGGGTTACTGTTTGGGAAAAGATTGCTCCTTTTAGCCATTCTGTGGGTTACTGTTTGGGAAAAGATTGCTCCCTTTAGCCATTCTGTGGGTTACTGTTTGGGAAAAGATTGCTCCTTTTAGCCATTCTGTGGGTTACTGTTTGGGAAAAGATTGCTCCTTTTAGCCATTCTGTGGGTTACTGTTTGGGAAAAGATTGCTCCCTTTAGCCATTCTGTGGGTTACTGTTTGGGAAAAGATTGCTCCCTTTAGCCATTCTGTGGGTTACTGTTTGGGAAAAGATTGCTCCCTTTAGCCATTCTGTGGGTTACTGTTTGGGAAAAGATTGCTCCTTTTAGCCATTCTGTGGGTTACTGTTTGGGAAAAGATTGCTCCTTTTAGCCATTCTGTGGGTTACTGTTTGGGAAAAGATTGCTCCCTTTAGCCATTCTGTGGGTTACTGTTTGGGAAAAGATTGCTCCTTTTAGCCATTCTGTGGGTTACTGTTTGGGAAAAGATTGCTCCTTTTAGCCATTCTGTGGGTTACTGTTTGGGAAAAGATTGCTCCCTTTAGCCATTCTGTGGGTTACTCTTTGGGAAAAGATTGCTCCTTTTAGCCATTCTGTGGGTTACTGTTTGGGAAAAGATTGCTCCCTTTAGCCATTCTGTGGGTTACTGTTTGGGAAAAGATTGCTCCTTTTAGCCATTCTGTGGGTTACTGTTTGGGAAAAGATTGCTCCTTTTAGCCATTCTGTGGGTTAATGTTTGGGAAAAGATTGCTCCCTTTAGCCATTCTGTGGGTTACTGTTTGGGAAAAGATTGCTCCCTTTAGCCATTCTGTGGGTTACTGTTTGGGAAAAGATTGCTCCCTTTAGCCATTCTGTGGGTTACTGTTTGGGAAAAGATTGCTCCCTTTAGCCATTCTGTGGGTTACTGTTTGGGAAAAGATTGCTCCTTTTAGCCATTCTGTGGGTTACTGTTTGGGAAAAGATTGCTCCCTTTAGCCATTCTGTGGGTTACTGTTTGGGAAAAGATTGCTCCTTTTAGCCATTCTGTGGGTTACTGTTTGGGAAAAGATTGCTCCTTTTAGCCATTCTGTGGGTTACTGTTTGGGAAAAGATTGCTCCCTTTAGCCATTCTGTGGGTTACTGTTTGGGAAAAGATTGCTCCCTTTAGCCATTCTGTGGGTTACTGTTTGGGAAAAGATTGCTCCCTTTAGCCATTCTGTGGGTTACTGTTTGGGAAAAGATTGCTCCTTTTAGCCATTCTGTGGGTTACTGTTTGGGAAAAGATTGCTCCTTTAGCCATTCTGTGGGTTACTGTTTGGGAAAAGATTGCTCCCTTTAGCCATTCTGTGGGTTACTGTTTGGGAAAAGATTGCTCCTTTTTCCAGTTTTATATAGCAAGTCCATCTGCAGGAAAAAAAAAATACTTTCATGGCCCCATTTCATAAATGATGTTACGATAGCAACCTTGCTGGAATGGCAACTACCCGTAGCAACGGCCAATGAGGAAGTGGATTCTTGTCGTCATGACGACACTCATCATTCCAGCAAGAGTTACTATCATAACAACTTCTTCTTTTTTATGAAATGGGGTCCTTGATTAATATTGTACTTGAAAATAACATTAATTCTTACAAAATAAGATATTGTACGACCACAAAGTGAGGAACTGCCCACAATCTTATCCTACACTAATTATCTTACATGTATTTCCAGCAATATGAGACTCTGAAAAACATTTAGCATCTCCAAGAGATATAAATTACGTGGCACTCCGTAGCGCCCCTCTCTATTGTACCCCCTTCCACCTCTGCTGTAGATAAGTACAAATAAGAAATAAAAGGCCATATTGATTCGACGCTAATTCTGGTCATTGGAGTTTGGTGCAACATCAGATCTTGATTTGAGTTCCACTCGCTGAATCAACAAGAAAAGGTTGAAAGCGTGAATAAACCGAGGGGCACGATGCCCACGACCTTTCTTCATATTTTTGTGCATGCATTCCTATGTTTGCCGGGTGTATAAGCTTGAAAATGTGTTCCGAGTGTCTATGCGTTCATTTAGCTGTGTCTTACATGTTAAGATAAGTGAACATAGTGTCGTCCCTACCGCCCCCCCCCCCCCATGTGGTTTTCCTTGCGATAGTGAATATCGCACAAGACCTGACTTTATGATATATTTTATTGTACATTCTGTATTCCCTTTCATAACTGATATCAAAAATAGCGGCAGCATTCTCGGTAATTGTTTTATCCCCCCCCCCCCCCCCCACACACACACACACAGACACACAACTCGGTCATCATGCAGATAAATACTGAGCTACTCTCCTTTTAACCAAGACAAGTTCTCGGGACCGGCGGTCTTCTTTCTTTATCGAAATTTCGTTATAGCCGAACTATTGAGCACCTGAATTTTGAATTCGTTGTAACGAAACTTCCGTTATAATCGTGTCTGTTTCAACGGAGTGCACTGTGCCGTACATTAAGAATACAGTCCGTCTAAGGCAACCCGAGTAAAACAATGCTTTGCTAGGGTTTTCGACACCGTTTTGTCTCACCAGCCAAGCTTCTTATCTGCACAGTTAATCCCTTATACAAACATTGACCTGTAACAGAAGAAGGTACTCTTTTGAATCCAAACACGAGTGGCAAAAATCAATCTAATTGACAAAGGGTCTGGAATTCAGACTACCCTTGTCCAGAAAACGGTGTCCAAATAATCCTCAAACTAGCCTTTTGTCAAGACCCTCTCGCTGTAATGGGCGAGAGAAGCGAGCCCAGCCAACCCCACTCAGCTGGGCTCTCTTTACCATACAGCGAGAGGGCCTTGACAAAAGGCTATCCCCAAACCCGAGTTGGGAAAGATTTTAGACGTGCAACTCCTCTTCCAACTCAGGTTTGAGATTATTTCAGCACCAGTTTGTAGATGTGTAGTCTACATCAAAGACACTTATACATTTGCGGCAGTGGAAATGCATTGCTGATGACCAAATTACTTCTTGTTGCATAATTGTGATGTGGGCATCGTAAGATCGTGTTTAATTTTCAAACACAGGCTGCAGGATTTTTTTTTATTACGTATTCAAGAAAGTGCAATCTTTATTTTGTGCAGAAGAAATATTTTCTCTGCAAGAGTACTTCACAGCTCTTTACCACTCTAGTCTAGGGATTGATTGAACACTGTTTTAGGGGATTGCAAGGTCTAAACCTGAATTGTATAAAGATATCATATTCTGGGAGATGGGAAGTCTCTTCCCACCACCCTGGCATGTAGAAATGGCAGAGAGAATACTCATGACAACATAGCAACAGCAATGTGCGGCAAAGCACACTGATGTGTGCGTGCACCCATGCATACAGTCATATTACACTTGTCAGACTGAGATAAAAACAAAGGAGGGGGGGGGGTCTCTGTCATGAGAGAGCTAATCCCTTTCCGAATGCCTCTTCTGGGTATGGCAGTCAAATAGGATTAAGATAGCATCTTCTCTTGTGTAAACATTCAAAACGGTGAGTTCAATAGACGAGGTGTTCTCGGCATGGTATGCCCCCCCCCCCCCCCCCAAAAAAAAAATAGATATATAGATATAGATATATATATATAAATATATATATATATATATATATATATATATATGTATATATATATATATGTATATATATATGTATATATATATATATATATATATATATATATGTATATATATATATATATATATATATATATATATATATATATATATTACAACGTTACCCTCCGCAACGAAAGCTTTAAAAAAAAACTGTAGTGAATCAATCCAAATACAATTTCAGGGTATAAAACTATTATATAACTCATTGCCCACATCTTACAGAAAACCCCATTCGATTTGCTTCGGTGGTCAAAGAGAAATGAGGAATTTTGTCTAGCATGTCAGAAATCTCTTCCCACCACCCCCCCCCCCCCAAGTTCTGCGTCTAATCGTGTTCACATATTAATTTGCATTTCCAAGAGCAACCAAGTGCTAAACTTCGAAGAATCAGATTCATGACATGCTTTACAACAATCAATATTTCTCTGTGACCGCTTAACCAAATTGAATGGGGGTTTCTGCAAATAGAGCTATAAGATGTCATATTTTAAGACTCTGAAGTAGCATTTAGACGGTTCGATCATATTGGGTGTTATCAATGCGGGACATACTGTACGTGTAACATGGTGAAGGCCTGGGACACATTTTGTCACTACTACCAGTTGTCGCAGCTTTCTAGCAACAACTTCTGTATGAAATTGACAGTTTGTCGCTGCGACAAGTGCTTTACGAAACACCCTCCACGATCAATTGAATAAGGTATGTATATGTTTTGGTTGTTTTGTTTTGTTTGTTTTTTTTATAATCTGAATCAGAAAGCAAATATCAGGCAATAGCGTGATTAATCAATCTACGTATGTTGTAAGAGGGTGTTAAAAATGGGGGAAGGTCTTTCTGAAAATGACATACATGTATAGGCCTATATCTATTTTTTTTCTGCACAACCAAGACCATAACGTGCAGACTTACAAACAACACCAACTTTCACTCCCCAACATACTTCAAACATCTGAGCTGCACCTGCATCCATTTTGTCCAGCTGATTCAGTGATTCACACAATAACACTCGTGTACATCATTAGAATAATATCTTGACTGATACTGATATATATTTATTTTAATACATACATGTGTTGCAATCAGCAAAAGAAAAAAGTGTCCGGATGCTTCTAACCAAACCTGATGTATGCTTATTAAATTGAACGAATTACATTATAACACCATGGCAGGCATGACCCTTGGATGAAACAGTGTCATGACACTGGCATCAAAACAGGTTGCTACGGCTCTATCGAGTGATGTTATTTATTCCAAAGTTTGTTCATCTGAAAGTGAAATATGGTTCTGTATTAGGATGGTTCGTTAGTCCGAAAATAAAATAAGGTTCATTCTACTGAAAGTTCTTTACTCTCAAAATGAAAACAAGACGCGTACTCACGAACCTGCAGAATTACGAACCTTATATCCTTTTCGGATGTCTGAATCTTTGGAATATTGAACCTGTTTTCATTTTTGGATAAATGAACATTTGAAATAATGAACCTGCAGAATAACGAATAATGAACTGGTGAGGCATACGTGTCACAAGGATCTTACATGGTGTTCACAAGACACAATTCCATCATCTGTGACTACAATTTGCCTGTCAAGATATGTGGACATTCTGAACATTGCAGGTGGCAGTGGAGTAAATGGTCATAATCATCTAGATACATTGTATACATGTATTATTTTGTAGAGTAGTGTAACACATTGCTTCTGGCAGGTACATTTCACGCCAGTAGATTTCAATTCATATGAAAAACACCATTCACGCAGGTGCACTGATACGGCTATTGTACATTCAACCACCTCTGTAAACACAGATAATATATCATCTATCCAATATTAACTGAAGTACAAATTATCCACCTGTAGCTGCCCACAACCTCTGGCATGCTTTTACCTTCACTGGGGCGTTATCTCAATTCAATATTGCAATGTTACATCGAAACAGGCTCTAAAGCAGTTTGCCATTGGCATTGACACAGTTTCGTTCAGAGGGGAAATGTTTAGTTCAGAGATAAATCACCGAGGAGGTACAAGAAAAAAAAAAACTAGAAATATCGCTAAGTGACTGTTATGACGTCGCCAAATGCATGGTTCTCTCAATACTAATAGGTCTATAGTATGTCTTGACAATGTGTGGCTACAGTTTCACAATAAACAGGCAAAATTTAAAATGACATGTTTGTCACAAATATGCAGAGTGTTCACTTTTTTTGAGCTAGGTTTAATTGGATGAATGGCTATATTGTTTAATAGAGCATGTATTGGGGATTTGAGGAATTTTAAATGACCTTTGACCATTTAATATAAATAAGTTTAAATACATCGAGTAATCTTCAAGGTACAGTGAAGAAGTGTAATTTCAGCATTAAATAATAAATTCTTTCCCATTTTAGTCTGGCCTTTGACCCTTGACCTTTGATCCTAAGACCTCAAAATTCTCAAGAGAATCAATGTCAGGCAGTACATGTAATTATGTACGTGTACAGTAATAGTTCCATGAGGATACCTCGAACCATTTCCAAGATAAGGAGAAAAAATGCGAAATTTTAGCATTTTCACTTTACCTCTAACCTCATGGCTTAAAACTTTCTCTGCAGAATTTTTATTGGATATCAAATGTATACACTAAGTTAACGTAGATATGGGGGAATATATTGAGCATTTGACCATGACCATCTGACCTTTGACCCTGAGCATGTATGCCCAAAAGTTGATAGGCGCAACTTCACCCACTCATACATACAGTGTATATATGCCAAGTTTCGTTAGGATACCTCAAATGATTTTTTTAGTTACGCTGTCCACAAAATTGATTACGGACGGACGGACGGAAAGAGAGAAGGACAGACAGACAACCCGAAAACATACACTTTGTGTGCGGAGGCATAAAAAACAAACGCTGACAACAATGCAATGTGGTCAGACATTATATGACTGGGGGGGGGGACTTTACAAAACTTTGATTAAGTTTATCATATCAATCACCCAATCAGCATGGAGTAATAACTTAGATTAATTCATATTACATTCCTGGTTTTGGAAAAGATTACATGACCATGTGATTAAGTGACCATGGGCGTACGTACTCGAGCAGGATTTGAACCTACATGTACGACCTCTGATCTCCGGACAGATGTATAGGGCAATTTGTCAATCATTTGCAACTTGTGATTGCCTTTATATATTTTTTTCCTTGCACCATACAGCATCAAACATGACCTTGTTACTATTAATAACTCAGCTTCAGGAATTTTCAAGACAATCAAATATTTGCATAAATAAAATCCATTTTTCGTGATGTCGAGGCAGTACAATGTACAAAATAAAATCACAACATTTTGACAAAGCTTTTGATAGTACATGTACATCAATTGAACAATTCTCTAATCTAACAAAATAGCTAAGGCAATAAGGTCCCCTTACACATAGTATATGACATTTACACTCCAAGTACTAATTTTACCAGTAATTCATATATTGTCTTGTGAATTGAGTTAGTACAATCAGCAGAATTAAAAAAAAAAAGTAATTCAGTCAGTACTAAAAGCAAAATTAAAAACAGATGATTATTCGTAGTGATTTAAAGAGAGAGAGTGAGAGAGAGAGAAATCATGGTAGTCTCAACAATCAAATCCACATTCCAATGACAATATGATGGATAATATGATGTAAAACATAAAAACTATATGAATCAATGACATGTTGTTCTTTTGGGCATGAGTGCAATGTTAACATCCACAATCAGTCAGGAGCCTTAATGATAATATTGGCCCCTTTTTTCAAAGAACCAATAAACATTAGCTGAAAGATAACCTGTTTCTTTCGAAAATGTAAAAAGGAATGTAATTTCCTGAATAATATTGCGACAAGTGCACTGGAATTTTATATTTTTTCAGTCATTTGATATTCTATATTTACTAAAAAGAGGATGACACACAATGACAATGAGAATGCTGTAATAGAGATTCAGCATATTACTGTACGAGCTGAAATTTTCATGGTGGTTTTATTTTCGCAAATTTTGCGAATCACCTTTGAACCGCGTAAAAATAACAATGCTTACAAGTAAGTACAGTTAGACCCTCGCAACCGTGAAATTAACAACACGCGAAAATGTCCTCCAAGTCGCAATTCGCGAAAATATCTGTACGCGAAAATTTCAGCTCGTACAGTATGACGAAAATGCAATTTTTGACATATATCACAGATTTTTAAAAAGATGACATCTTGGCTATGTCCCATCCAAGATTCAAATATTGCATTGCAACATAACACTAAAAAATTATTTGCATGATAACATAAACAATTTCACACAAATTGCATCATCAAATGAGACTTATCTGATACGACACCTTCACTTTCGTTATAAAAAGTTATATCATACAGCATTTATGGGGAGTAGAATAGAACATATAACTGTGTTACTGAAACTGTCACAATGTTATGTAATACACATTTACTGCCTTGAAGAAACAGATAAGGTGTGAATAGTTTGGCAATGATTGACACATGATAAGGAGACTGCTTTGACTGCAGGACGGCTTCAAAATGCATGTTTTATATTAATGGTTCCATTCAAACTATTGAATCAGATACTCAAAGGATATAAGGATTACCTTGGGAAAGATTATGGTCATTAGATTGAAAGGATTGGAAAAAGAAATCCCTGTAAGCAGAAGCCACTTCCTAGGAGAGCTAATTAAAGGGATGGTACAGTATTGTTGGAGATGAGAATTGGGCTTTTAACTTTTTGCGAGATACCAAGAAAACACTTATGATATAGTACAGAGCATACCATTTTAAGAGGAATTCAAAGTTTATTTGATGAAAATCAGGTTTGGAATGACTGAGACATCCAAAAACAAAGTAAAACAAAGTGATCGTAATAAAGTGTCGGTCCCACACTTTATTACAATCGCTCTTTTTGGGATATCTCAGCCATTTCTAAACCAATTTTCATCAAATAAACATTGAATTCATCAAAGAATTACATGCTCATTCATATTTCATAAGAGGTTTCTCATTATCTCACCAAAAAGTGTTAGAAACCAGAAAATAAGTCTCAACCAAAACTGTATGATCCCTTTAAAGTGCAGTAAATTTACAGACATGTTGCCTTATATCAACCCTTTGAAGACTAGTCCTGAGTATACCTGGCAAGTTGTCTTGAATGGTAGATGTGTGTTTATAGCTAAACCAGTTTGTCCTCAATGAGTTAACACCACACTAGGATGTGTTTGCTGCGAGAGAATGGGAGTTTTAAATATAGTGTTCTCCCAAAATAACAAAACCCTCATTACAACAAAGTAAAAATTCAGGTCCCAGAGTATCATCTACATATGTGACCTGCTACAGCAAAAGGATCCTAAAGTCGCTGACGGGTGAGCCAAGAAAATCAAGTTTGAAGTCAGATCACCAAATCTGTCACAACGTTCTGATTTCTGTTCTTACATAATTTTGTAGTCTAATGTATCTTCTATCATCTGCCGGAATTTCGAAGCTAAATGATCAAAGGAAAGGCCTGAAAATAGCATTTTTCTGGGCCATGGTTGGCTCGCCGGTCAGCGACTTTAGGATCCTTTTGTAGTAGATGAAAGGTTCCATTCCCACTGGTTCCTTTTTTCACCACACTTGTTATAATTCAGATCAGGAGTTGTGATCTTACAAATACATTTGTACAGAGGTGACAATTCATAAAAAGATCTGTCATAGCATAATTATGTTTATACACTTTCTTTTTGCCGCTATAACAAAATTTAAACATAACAAAAGAAATCTGTTTGTCAAGAGGACTTTGTTAACATGGGAGCCACCTGTACACGTTACACACAAAAAAACAAACAAACACAACAAACAAAGAGAAAGTCAAGTAATGTCTAACCCTGCGAATAGCTTTGGTTTGATTTTACATATCTACTCAACTAAAATCAACTTCTCATTATTCACAGGTAAGAAAAAGAAGTTGAAATATCGTCGCTGGGGTGACAAGACCTTGTATCTGCAATTTTGGTGAAAATGACTTTTTTGGATTAATGGTCAAATAATGGGTTGTAAGTGATGTCCTGTCCAAATCCCAACTGTCTTACTCCAAAAATGAAGCCACCACAGCATGTCAAAGGAAAGGCTATCCCATTCACCACAGTGATTTGGCCGCCATGTTTTTTTGGCTCTCCTGAACATTTAACATTTTGTAGATATGAGGTCTTGTCGCCACAGCGACGATATACTCCTTTGAAAATAGTTTTGGGAAAGAAACTGGAAACTGCTGAAATCTACAGCCAATTAAAGCCTTACTAATAAAGACTTCCTACACAGCCATGGCGGATTTAGATAGTCTTTCATGCCTCATCAATCATAGTTCTATACCACATTCTTTTGTTGCTCTGTCTAATCATGTGTGGCATCAAAGTAATATCTGATAATCCTTCTAGTCTACCAATAGGCCTTGACTTGTTAACCATAATGCAAAACACTTCTTTTTACATTGTACTTGTGCATTTTTCTTCATCACAAGTGAAAATATTTCATTTAACCTGTTCCACACTGAATTTTGAAATCCCCATAGACTTAATACACAGACCACCAAGTTCCCATACGGAATGGGTTAATTGATGCATTTACACAAATCAAGACAGTCCACATGACGGCTTGGGGCACTTAGATACATCATGACAGAGAAGCCATTCTGGAGCACATGGCATTGACTTTTCTTACATGTGAAAACCACGAACTCCTTTACTGACATTCGACATACTTTTACAAGAAAATAAAATGGTGCAGTGCATGGGTACAACACGTAATATGAAAGGGAAATTACATGTGGTCTGCAGAATGGAACCTTGCAACAAAAGAACTCACAAGACATTGAGCCTGACTAAACTGTTCAGCCTTGCAGATTTAATCCCTGGTATATAATAAACATGTCAATCTGACAGAACAGCTACTTTAATACTCAACCAAATTTGCATGGATACATCCAATGACCTTTGAACTTTGACCCACACCATTTGACATCAGATTGAGCCAGCTAGGAGAGTTCACCAATGGGTGCATTGGCCAGCCACAGGTCATGGAGGAAGTGGTACAAGGCATTGCTGACTGACACCTGTCCAATGGTGTGACAGGAAAGAAAACAATTCACGTGTCACAAAAATGATAGAAAACTTCATCTTTTCTTGAATTATAGTATTCCGTACAATGCTTTTTTTCCCTCACAAGATTCATCCTGACCAAAAATCTAGTAACACTTGAAATACACCTGAAAATTAATGTGAAAATTGCTGGTTTGCTAGGCAATCTCATAAGAGTTTTGGAATACCTATGTTAAAAACAGAAACATAAATCAGAGATAACAAGTCGTGAATGATTATGGTGGCGGTGTTAAGTCTGGTATCACAGTTCCATGCAGAAAATTTGATGATTCTAATTGTTAACTTGTATAAAACAAAAAGGGTATCGTCCATTACGGATAAATTTTGTTCACTATACTGCACTGAACTGAAATGAAATCAATGAGGTGTCCGGCAAGTTTCATAAATCTTGTCATCAGTGACAACTGCCACATTTCTATGACAATTTGCTATCAGCCAATCAGATGCAAGGATTTCCATAGCTTGTCACATCTATGACAACTTGTCAGTGATGACAAGTTTTATGAAATGGGTGCTATGTACATTGCATGGTGTTATGCCTTGGTTTAGAGCTAAAAGTATGTGTCTGGCTTAATCCAGTGTGCTTTGAATGCTAATCAGGATTGGTAATCTGAAAGAAGCTGTTAATGTATAAAGGATAAATTAATCTTCCTTAATCCCTGTGGAATCATGGTAGGCTTAACCCTAACTAGGCCGGGGGGGGGGGGCCTCCAAGGCCCCCCCCTCGACGTTCCGCGCGATGTATCGCTAACACGAAAAGCTATCGCCGCGACGTTTCATGACTTTTTTCTGTCGAGTCTCCCGCATCTTTTGACACCAAATTTGCGATGCCCGGGTGCGCGGTTCCGAAGTTTCGCATAAATATGTACATGCATGTCAGACCAAAAATTGCTCAAAAACGTGAATTCGTGTACAATTTCAATGGAAACTGTGCTTACAGTCAAATTTCATAAAAGCATGATTATTTTGGGGGTTTATTGATTAAAATCAATTAATAACATATTTTCTTGTTCGGAACAATGTTGTGGACAAGTTTCATCGAAAAAACAATGAAAAACATAAAGTCGAAAAAACAAAGAAATACATAAGAAATTCAAAAAACAATAAAATACTTAAGAAATTTTTTCGGATGGCTCAATTTTTTTCTCTTATATTTGCTTAGGACATTAAAAAGAATATTTACACAAAAATATGTGCCCATTTTGAGCTTCATTTAGTGATTTATACCAAATTGTCTGATTTCATTGCATCATTATGCATAAATTAGCATAATTTAGCATAAATGATAATTTTTTAAAAATCTAACTTCATAGTACTTTAGATTACATCATAGGCAATGTGTGTGCCAATTTTCGTCGTGATCGCGCGGTCGACGGCCGAGATCTGGAGGGGGGGCCTGGGAGGCCCCCCCCCCGGCTCTATGATCTACCTAAATAGCCCGGCCTAGTTAGGGTTAAGGTATGTCTAGGACTGTCTGCTAAATCACAGTGGGTTTGCCTTATTTTCATGATGGCCAGGTCTGGATATTATTATAGTAGCCACATGCAAAACAAGAACCGGAAGTGTGAAAAATAGAGGCTGAGAGAAGGGAGGATTTATTTATTTACAACAAAAACTGAATTTTTAACATAAACTGAGGGCCATAAAATCACCCTCAAATTCCCACTTTTCACAAATGTCACAATTTTGTATCAATATTCTGCACAGGTTGAGCTAACACGATTAAAGGGGATGGCTAGAAACTGATCAGTGGGAATCAGTGGGAATGCTGTGGGGTGGTTGTTCCAATCCTTGTGGGATTCATTTAAGAGTACATTATATATCTATTGTTGTGTGAAAATTATTTGCTTCAGAATGGTCTCATATTCAAGTAACGTGCAGTTTAATGTTTCCAGATCAGCATGCCTGTACAGTGTCGGGGTGATCGCTAACGGCCCATTAACGATCGCCCCATCACTGTACAGGCATGCTAACCTGGAAACATTAAACTGCACATTACTTGAATATGAGACCATTCTGAAGCAAATAATTTTCACACAACAATAGATACACAATGTACTCTTAAATGAATCCCACAAGATTGGAACAATCACCCCCAGCATTCCCACTAATCAGTTACTAGCCATCCCCTTTAACTGAAACTTCTTTCAATTTTCATGTCAGGCATTTCAAGCCATTATGAAAACCTACAAATGTGTACCTTGTATGGAGTTGGATTCAGCGCCCTCTTGTGGTCATGACGCAGAGATTCTAGTGAGTCTTGCACTCTCTTCTTGGCCTCCTCCAAGGTAGGCAATGTTTGGCAGATCTGAGTTGAGTTGGTGGAGAGGATTGATTCATGTCGAAATAATGTATTCATCATACCATGTTAGCATTGGACATACACAGTCCAGTTCT
Source organism: Diadema setosum (assembly GCA_033980235.1). Classification (NCBI taxonomy): domain Eukaryota; kingdom Metazoa; phylum Echinodermata; class Echinoidea; order Diadematoida; family Diadematidae; genus Diadema; species Diadema setosum. The sequence continues at coordinate 907,770 of CM067074.1, read as the reverse complement.
AATGATAACAGAAATAATTTTTTCTGGTACTTTAACTTTGGAGTAAACAAACTTTTTATCTGCAAACTTCTCTTGGTTTGTCTGAGTACAAACTCAAAGTAGTCACCTTTTTTTACCTGTTTGAAATTGCCACAAATAATGCAAATTATTTCATTTCCAACATATACAGGACAGTAAAAGTATAGAATTGTTCCAAGGAAGAAGAGAAATATTTCTCGTAATTTCAAACGACTTTTCACATATATTGATTTCATGTCACTTGCTTTTCATTTCCAACACATCCATAAACAATCATAAACACAATAATATGATTATATGAATAGCAAGAGATGTTAAGATTCTTTACCTCTCCATTCTTCATGAAAAGTTTGTGAAGTAGTTCCACTCGTCCTGCTTTCACGTAGGCTCTCTTTGATTCCTGGGGTAATTGTTGATTTTCATTCAAAGAACATAACAGAACAAAACAAAGAACACATTGGACTTTGATGAACAATGCAAAAAAAAAAAAAAACACAAGAAAAGAAAGCACATAAGAATCTCTTGGAGCATTGTGTGTTTAAAAATAACATATGACTGGTAAGAAGATCTTTGGAAAGTTTTAGGCCTTGGAATTCAGTGATCACTTGAAATGCACACATCTTGTTATGGCAACACATCAAATGTAAGTGGAGCTGGAAAAGAAGATATCAGGCCCAGATCCATCAGTGTAGCAAAAGTTGGAGCTTGTCAAGAGGTTTGTGTACAGCAAAGTAAAAGTGTGACATACAAACTGAGGCAGGATTTGAACTCACAACCTGTGAATTGCCATAAAGGCATCATATCCACTCAGAGTTCCCAGCATTTCAAGAAAGCAAAATTCCCTGATATTTCCCTGATTTTCTTTGATGAAGTATCAAATTTCCATGATAACTATTTCCAGTTTCACATCCCAATTTTCATCCAGTTTCATCCAATGGATGTTGTTTTGATATGCAACAAAATATAACAGAGTCTTACTGACTACTTCAGGTTTTCGGGCCAATCAACATTCCCTGACTTTTCCCTGATTTGAGGCATTTTTATCAAATTCCCTGAGTTTTCCCTGACTGGAAAAAAGTAAAATAATTTTCCCCGATTCCCCTGATGGGCTGGGAACCCTGCCACTAGGGAACCCGCTGCTATAAGGGATCAGAACCATAGCTGGCTGTCAGACAAAATTCTTATCATATGTTATACAGTGCTGTGGTGAAAAGGTCCACTGTATAAATAGCTGTTGCTCTTGTTAACCAAGAAGAATTCAAAGAACTGAGATTGAGGGTCAGTCTGAAGTCAAAGGTCAATGGTCTCACCTCAAAGGGGTGTCTGCAGAGAACTCTCTCCAAGGGCTTCGGGGGCTCCTCCTCTGACTGCTGCATGAGGTCAATTAGGGCGTGACCTGTGGGGGTCACAGAGTTCTCGTTACTGATTGGTCAAAAACCATAGTCACATGACTTGTGCTTTCAGAAACACATGTGATATGGAAAATAGCACAAGGTCTGTATCATACATTTCATCATTTTTACTTTCAGTGATTCACAATGCCCAGAGAGTAACATTATACAAAAGGTCACTGACCCCATGAGAAAGTAAAATTTCGGAATTCACCAATAGAAAGAGTGAAATAACATGATCTTTGAGATTAAAAAAGTAACATGAAAAAAAAAAACAGTGTCAAATTTGTCACTAGCTTTACAACAGACAGGAAAATATTTTCATTTAACTTACATGTCAAGTATTTGTGGAATAAACAAAAATACATTTTTTTTTTTTTGCTGACAACAGCTGATAAGATTGCACATATTTGCAACAGTGTCTAATACCCAAAAGCATATTTGTTTATAATGGAAAGAACAAAGGGACAAGTACATTGTCATCAATTCATTACAACAGATTTTTGAATCCAAAACCATGAAATTATATGTTTTTTTCCCCATAAAACCTGGTGACAATGGAAACCAACCACCCATGTATATTGTCATTCTTGGAATCCAGTATACGTAGATGAATTAGTTAAGTTTGACCAACCTTACTGAAGCTTTTATCAGGAACATTTATCATATATGGAAAAAGCAGTTCCGAATTCTGCTTTATTCATGCTTCCCAGTGATGATGTGCTAGCAGTCATACAAAGTTGTAAGTCACATTGAAATGAAGCCAGGAAAGTGCATGCAGGGAAGACAGCTTTAGGTACACTTACCATCACTGTTGAACAAGCGATAAACGACCTTGCGACCTGGAATGGTAACCTTTGACACGTCTTGGCTCAGCTTGATTCTGGAAACACCGTTGATCTGTACAAGCTGGGAGAATCAAAATCCAGCAGTTTAATGTTTTGTTTTGGGTTTGTGTGAATTTTCGTATTTATTTGGTTTGGTTTGTTTGTTGTGTTGGTTGTTTGTTGTTGAATTGTTTTTTGCTCGTTATTTTACGTGTTTGTTTTTTCCTTTTGTTTTTAGTTTGTTCGGGTTTGTTTTGTTTTGTTTTGTTTTTTGGAGGGGGGGGGGTTCTCACATCATAACACTACTTGTAAACACTTCTACCCAATAATGTATGTGATCCATAATTATCTATCTTCATACGATATCAAAAGATATCCAACTGGAGAAAATAATAATTGTCAGGGGTTTGGACTACTATATTTTCATATTCAGATAATTTTTCAGTTCACAGAATGAAGAAATAGGAAATATGGATCATGTTTAATACACAAGTGTGCTTTATGGAAATCTTAAATTCTGAATATAATACCTGATAGTACTTGTACTTCATACATAACTGTGATCTAAATTTGCAATGCAATACTTCAAGAATGTTTTTCAAAGTGGAATGATCTTTTACACTTCCCTGCAATCAAATGATCTTCCCAAAGTTACAGGAGTGATAACTTGAAGAATGTGGTTTAGTGTAAGCTAAAGCTTTAAGGGGATGGTACAGTATTGGTGGAGAAGAATTGGGCTTTTAACTTTTTGCAAGATACCAAGAAAACACTTATGAAAAAGTACAGAGCATACCACTCTATTAAAGAAGAATTCAAAGTTTATTTGAAGAAAATTGATTTTGGAATAGCTGAAACATCCAAAAACAAAGTAAAACAAAGCGATCGTAATAAAAGGTAGGTCCCACCTTTTATTAGAATCGCTCTGTTTTGGATATCTCAGCCATTTCAAAACCAATTTTAAACAATTAAACGTTGAATTCCTCATGGAATTACATGCTCCTCCATATTTCATAAGAGATTTCTCATTATCTCACCAAATATTGTTAGAAACCTGAAGATAGGTCTAAACCAAAACTGTACAATCCCTTTAATGTATTCATTCCCCCTGAAACATTTATTGATTTCCCCCTTCCAATCTTAAAACAATTTACACATCATTGAATCTCTTTTGGATCCCTCTCAAGAAACAAAGATAATGTAGCATTTGATATCTTTGAGAAATTGATGCACAGCTCTCAACCAATGAGACTGCAGAATTTTCTTGACTTGTTTTATACTATAAGCTACCTTACAGACACCTCCTAGGTTGGGTTGTCGCTGACAGGTGACAAGATGTGTTCCTATGCCGTACGCATCAATACCATGACCCTGTTGAGGATTGGATGAGAAATATTGACTGGTTAGGAAGAAAATACACTCTGTATGATTCATACAAGTCATGCAACCATGCGATAAAGAGCTGTGACTGAATTGAAAATCAAATGTACAGCACATTCTATGTGGAATCTACAAATTAATACTGCAGTATGTACCAAAAATTACAATCTGATTATCGCGTTGATAACTTCCAATATGATTAAATTGTTTGAATGCTATTCAGGGTTTAAAAATATGACATACAGCTATATTGTACAGAAAACTCCATTCAAGTGGGTTAAGTGGTCACAGAGAAATGTGAATCATTGTGAAGCATGTCATGGATGTGATTCTTCCAAGTTTAGCACTTGGGTACTCTTGGAACTGTGTATTGATGTGTGAACACAATGGACAGAACTTGGAGGGAAGGGATTCCAGACATGCTCTACAAAAATCCTCATTTCTCTTTGACCACAGAAGCAAATCGGATGGGGTCCTTTTGCATGACATGGGTAATAAGTTATAGTTTCATACCCTGAAATTGTATTTGAAATGATTCACTATTTTTAAAGTTATTATTGCGGAGGGTCCCGCTGTATTTTTTTTTTTTTTTTTTTTTTTTTTTTTGGGGGGGGGGGTATATGGTACAGTACATTCTATGCAGAATCTACAATCTAATACATGATTACATACTGGGAACAGGGCCTTAGCTCAAGACATACCAAAATACATAATGTACACAAATGTAGCGTGGATCTTGGACTCAGTGAACCAGCCAATTAATCACTACTGATTTCTTCTCTCTACAGATTTCTTTGTCAATTTGTAAATCACTTCTGTTTTTTATCCCTCTGGTGACCTCCATCAATAACTGTAAACAAAAGTCATCTAAAGTGGACTGTAAAAGTCTGGTAAACAAGTCTAGCATGCTTTGTTGAGCAGAAAATTTGGTTGCTCTCACACAAAGCAGATGAAGCCACACACAAGTGAACATTACGCATCACTAGTTAAAGATGTACATGAAGGTCCTTTGTGATTTACACTGTAACAACAGACAGATATTTGGTGTCAACATGTAATACAGTCATAGAACCTCATTATAACAAAATCAGATATAACTAAACCCTCTTATAACAAGGTGTTTTGCAGGTCCTAACTCTTTCTACTTCTTTCTTCTTGTACCCTGATATAGTAAAAAACCTGATATAACAAGGTAATTGTCATGGTTTGTAGGTCCTCATTATAACGAGGTTCTCCTATAGACCGTTTTTACAGTTTCAGAATACCAGAAATAGGCCAGTTTACTCATTGCAATCAAACTAATACTGTAAAAGTGGTTTCTTTCGCGGTGGTTTCATTTTCACGCTTTTCGCGCTTCCAGGTTGAACCGCGAATTTCAACATCATGCGAAAATGTTTTGAACTCGTCGATTGTTACAACGCTATTGTGCACATGCACACACAAAGATTCCGCGCATTAAGTGTATTGATAGTCAACACACACACACAGCGATACCACGCAATGTACATGTAGTTACAAGCATGGAGGTAGAAAAGAGACCTACCTCCATGGTACAAGCATGTTATGAAGTATTCGAGAGACGGGATTTTAGGTAAGCCTGCCTTTAATTGTAATTTCTATTTAATAAATAAAAGAGTGATTGGATTATAGTTTGGGTTTTCATGTGCAAAATAAAACAGTTTTTGCTGACTGTGAATTCACAGATTTTGCCGACTGCGAATTTAACACACACGAAAAAGTCGGCAATGATGGAAACGGCGAAAGTATCTGTATGCGAAAGAAACCACTTTCACAGTAGATGCCTTTCCCATATGATATATGAATATGAATGGAATTGAACTATTTTATCCATCTGTACTTATTCAACAAATTCAACACTTAAAATCTGGGTTGCGTGCATTAGTTGTTGCACCGTTAGGCAAGCCTCAGTCAATGTCTCTAGTTGTCAAAGCAAACATTGATGTAAAGCTATCCCAATAAGTTGAATATGATTGCAAACCAGTCTATTGAACAGCTGATCAGAAAGGGGTGAGTTTTCATGAATACATGTACCACTAAATTATGAGACATCAATCTCATGATTGTTGTGCATACTACATTAACATATACGAATGTCAACCTTCGTCTTCTACCACCACAACTAATACTACGACTACTGCCTCAACAACTACTAATATTTCTATCAAGAATAATTACTTCTGCTAACACTACTGAAGTTTCCCTGCTACCGCTACTACTTTTACTAAGTACTACTACTAGTGTATTACTACAGTACTTCTACTCCTACTACTACTACTACTACTACTACTACTACTACTACTACTACTACTACTACTACTACCAATATTGCCCTTTTAATTTCTTGTTATCCTTGACCTTCTCCCTCTTATAAGCTAAAATTACCAACTTGCATTATTTTCACTGTTGATGATTTTATCTAACACTTTGACAGGAAGATAGCTAACATTCAGAAACAGGTATGATGAGAGCGAATATTGCCCTTTACTATTTCTCACATGGTAAGTGGGACACTAGGAACCATGTTTTTCCCCATACGGGGCTATTTTGTATGTGGACATGCTTAATTTTTAGTTTATAATATTCGTTTTCACTCACTTTTGAAGGGACTTACTAAATATAATTTTTCTTCAACTTACATGTATGTTCAACAAAAAGCTATTTCCTGATTTTATTGTCAAAATAAGCATGTCATAAATTGGGTACCTTTATGGAATTAAACTTAAGTAATGCACTGATGTTGACGGCATTAAAAAAAAAAAAGAAAGAAATAAGAAATCAAAGAAGAAACACAATATTTGAAAGAGTTTACCCAACCATTACAACTAAGTACTGTAACAATATGACAACACACAAAGTTTACAATGAAACTATTCTAACAGACTGCAGGAGGAATATAAAGAACAATGCAGTAATAAAATGATTCAAATAAAAGAATATAATTATACATTGGAAGGACTAGGAAAAATAGGTGTAGACTCAGACACAACATCACAGACATTTACAGTATGAAAGTGTGATTGGTATATATGCAATGAGATTGATATGAATATGCAAAGGGTGGTGTGAATATGCAAAGAGGTGGTATGAATATGCAATGAGATTGATATGAAAATACGATGATATTGGTATGATGTACAGAAATAATCTCCCAGTTATCACATTTTTTAATTAATGTCTGCTCAAAATACAAATCCCCTACATATGACATGAAAGGCATGGCATGATATGGTTAGAAAAGGCTAGAAAATAATCTCCTCCAATATCATGCATCTGATTTGTTAACTGCTTACAATATGAATTCTCGGATGACATGGAAACCCCGGCATGCTATAGTGGCTACAACAGAGAGGCATTCTTACTGTTGTGCTCAAAACTAGCTTGTTATGTTGTTGTTATCAATGGTGATATTTTAGTAATTAAATCAAACACTCCCACTACTCTATAAGTTTAAAAGGTTACAACAATAAGGCATTGTGTGAATTGGGTGTGTTCGCTCAACACCGAGGATATCGATGAATTATTTAACCAAAATATGATATAGCTGATGAGTGGTGTGGGAGGGAACATAAACAATAATTAATCTTAACTTCTGAAAAGTATAAAATGCTTTCGATAGACGTATTACATTCCAAAAATAGCATTTAAAAGTCCGAAGTTAGAACATTCTGTGTATTCCAGGTAATAAGAGTCATAACATTGTATGTTATATGATATTGATTTTAAATATAGTGAAGGTACTTTACAATCATAATGTACATTGTATGACTTTAATTTGAATTTTCCATGAAAGCCACTTTTGCAACATCAGTGACAAGCCCATAGCTTGCTAGCATTGTAAACCTACAAATAATGGGTATACAGCCTCAGTGTGTGTGTGGGCTGCATGTGTGCAGTGCTTAAAAAAAAAAATCACATTACCACCATATATGTATACTGATTATTGTACCTCATTCGCCATTTGTTGACATGAATACATGTTTCCCCATGGAAGAACACTCCTAAGAATGTTTCCACATGGCGGAATATATCAAAAGGTCTGGTACCATGTGACCATGTTTGTCCAATTGCTGTGTGATATTTGAACAACCCACATAATATACCATGCCATGGATAGAGGTAATATATTCAGCAACATATGAATGGATTGAAACTGAAGCATTTAATGTTAAATGGAGCTTAAACCAATTTTTAGTGAAGTTAATCTATCATGATGAGCTAGGTACAGCAATCATACATTGAATGTGGATTCATCTATTGAAGCAATCTGACATGTCCAGTGCCAGTGTGTGCCTGATTCTATTAGTGGCTATTAGAATAGAATTAGTTCATCTATTTAAGATTCACTAATGTCAGAACTCACTTCTGTCAGGTGCTAGTAAATCTATTATATAGAAAATTAAACAGAATAAATTTAGCACCTACAGTCATTGTTTGTTAGCTTTTATTGTTTTTGCTTTTATTGACAATGATGAAATATTATTGAGTAGTTTTTAGAAGAGTTTTAGAATAGAAAAAGTCTGAAGAAGACATTCCATATCACAATTTTAGAATAATGAAAAGAAACGAAAGGATTTTGAGCAAAAACATCTCACAGACAAACACAATATTAAGTAATCTAAAGAGCTAATGCTTAGGTAACTCATTTGTAATTTTGATCTTTTGGGGGAAATCTATTTTCTGAGGTTTAAAGCCAAAATTCAATTTCCATATCTATCAAAACAACTACTTTCCATCGTCCTTGAAAAACAAACAAACAAACAAACAAACAAACAAACAAAAAACCAAAAAAAATCTGATGTCTTCATCCCTCCTGGAATCAGTTTGTAAACTGGTTTGAAAAACAAACCTACTCCCAAGTTCTGATGAATTTTGGGATACAAACTTTTGCAATGTCATTTGGAGTGTTCTTGTATTGACTATCATGACTTGTTTTGTTTGTTTTTATCTGTTTTGCTTTTTTGAGGGGGTTAAGTTACTATCCAAATGTTAGCAATAAAACTTGCACTGTGCTGAATCAGATGGATTCAAAATCTAAACAATTAATTAAAAAACAAATGTTGTCTGTGATTTGCATCAATTGCTGGTGAAGATGATCTGATAGCACATCCTTTGCTGCAGCTCTAATAATTTGACTTCTTTTAATGATGTTTCTTATCATGTGACTCTGCCAATACAAGAACACCCTCTTCATTGGAATGAATAGACAAAGAAAATACATTAGCCCCACATGAGAAAGCAGCTATAACTAGACAATAACTAAGTCAACCCTTTTAAAGATTTAAACTGAATGTTTAAAATGAAAATAATAATAATCTTACATTTCAGGTCTGAAAGCAAAAATGAATAAATAAATAAGTGAATATATAAGAGATGGATGTAGAATGCAATTCATAGAAATTTTAAGCTGGAGAATGTCAGAGTGCGCTCAAGAGAAACAAAAGTTTTTAGTTTGGTTGAGAGCTCCTTGCAACAGTTGTTACCAATGGAGTGTAGGAGTGGAGTGTCTGACAAATGGAATATAGAGAGAAAACGTCTTGAGGTAAGACTAACTCACCGTAGGGCCATGGTCAAAGAGTGTTTGTGTAATCATCTGGGGAGGATTGTAGGTGACATTTGTGTGCTTACTATCATGTGAGTGGGTTAGTATCAATTCACATACTACACAGCCTATGACAGTCACACATGAGAACACCCAACATCATAATGAAGCTGTGGGACTACAATTAAACCTTGCCAATGCAGTTACATGTAAATCAAAATCAGTTCTATTCTGCAGTAGATGTTGTCAATGGATAAAATGACAAAGTGAAACCTGAAGAGGACTTGTTGTGGTGGATCATTTCATCGCACACTAAACACAAATGCACAACGAATGTTCTTGCATTAATAACAATTTTCTACAGAGTTGAAACATAAGGGCAGACGGCAATTCAATGTCTGAACAAGTGCAAGAAAGAAAATAAACAGGTGCAAACGCACAAAAACTTGCCATGTGATATCAAATGAGCATTCTTTGTCTTACATTAATACAAACATCAAACACATAATGCAATGTCGACATTGTTTAAAAGTGAATATGAATTAGCATGCCAATTTTGATTTTAAATATGCCATTTCTTTTGTTTTCTTTAATTCTGTGATGGTTAAAAATGTTTGTTTGCAATTGTTGATGCTGAAAATAGAAATGATTACTTAGTTTGATTCCACCATACTTGTGTAATACAAGATTTTATCAATAGGTGCATGTTAAACAAGTACAATTGTAGCATTTCATAACCTTCAATGTTTAATTTGCAAGCAGCTCTTAGGCAAGATTTTACAAAAAACAAAAGTTGTGTCACATTTTGGTGGTGAAACAAGTGCACAAAGTATAAAAAATAAGATTGAGTAAAATAAACAAAATGAATACATAAAAACAAGAAAGGTCTTATCAAAGCCAGTGCATCATGTCAAGTATTAATATTCTACCAACCTGTAAAAATGCCATCTTTGTTTTGTGATGTTGTTGCTACTTGATTACATTCCCTTGTATGTCTATGGAATTTTATCAATTCCCCATCATTCATGGGGAAAAAAATCCTCACAATAACTCATGGCAGTATGCTCTTGCAAATACTGCAAAGAAAAGATATTCATTTAACAGCCTTAAACTTCCATACAAGTCTAAATGATCAATGTGAGAAGTCATGTGACAAGCCATGTGACAAGTCATGTGACCAACATAGTCATTATTCAAAGGTGACCATACCATTCTGCATGACTGATTTACTGACAGTCTACCAATCAGTCACAGTAGCTTCTCTTTTGCTTTAAAAATCACTATTATTCAAATGTTTACTGGTCACTTATTTTCATGTCACAACCTCTGCCTAAAAAATTTTATGCTCTGAAATTTTCTCTCTTATATTTTGAGGATTCATGGAATTTGTAGGGAATTACAGGGTTAAAAGTCATCTTGAGAGTAACATATTTGTCATATAAACATTGGGCTGCTTAACACAATATCACCGTTTCTTCCATCTACTTCACTTTAAATTTTGTTTCCAATTTGAAGAGACTTTTAAGTGGATAAGAGCATGCAGTATCGTACTAAATAATTGCTGCACTTTGCATAATATATGATTGCAAGAATGTAGGTTCACTGCCCGAGACCTGTATCGGATTTTAAGGGATCTTTATATGGGATTGAAATGCCAATTTGATGGAAAATCTAATGATTCATGGCAGAATTTAGTCATCTGAGAAACATAAGGAACATATCTCAAATGCATGAATTCTCTGACAATAGTTTTCTTCTTCAATACAATGTTATTGTAATCAACGAACTATGGTGTAAAAACAAACAGCATCCGATGGTGAATTCAAAGGTCAGCTCATCCTAAACATGCTGGGGCAATGGAATTATGTCCAGCATTTTTGTGTAATTCAGACAAAATGGTGATGTGACCCACTGGCAAACTGGGGGATGATCAGAAACCAGGCACCACGGTGTACTATCAGCTCCCATTAAAGGAATCTAATTACAAGGAAATGAGATCTGCTTGCATGAAGGGGAGATCCTCTACTTTAAATGTGATAAAAAGACACCTGATGCCCTGAAAGCAGATAAAGAAATTTTAGGAAACAGTTTCCCATTTCTTGGCCAAATCCGCAGGAAGTCTAAGAGTAGGAAAAAAAATCAGATTTCACTGAGAGAAGAAATCCATGACTTACCTGCTGGTTGAGAGAGAGAAGTGTTTCTTCATTGATATCATTACTGGCAACTATCATCAGCTTCTCAAACCATGGTATGCTAAACCTGTGGGTAAAACAACAAGGAATAGATCAGTGTAGCATGGTACCATTAGCAGGACATAGCACAGTATAGTATAGTATACTACAATATGTATAGCATTAGTATAGTTCAGTACAGTACAGTATAGTACAGCATTGTATAGTATAGTGGAGCATAGCAATGTCATGTAATTCAGCACAGAGGGATTATATTATTCATCTATGGTAGCTTTTTCAGTTTTGGCACTATCCTCTTAATAGACCCTGCCATAACCCTCTGTTACCAGGTGTTCAACCATATGGGACTAAGGATTACCAGGGCAGTATTATGTTTGGTTGGATTTGAACTCAGAGTCTCTTGTTAAAGTGCAGAGCTTTCTTAAACCACATCCCTCACTGCAACAAACACAGCTATAAATAAAAGGCTATTAAATGGAATATTCACTCAATCAATCAAACACTGGTTTGTCATGGAAGATGGTCTCACATTTTTATCTCAACATGTGAAATCTGTAAAGCCAGTTACGACCAGTTGCTTTTGTACTACACTGCTTCACTGTTCTTTGGATAAGATTCAGGTACCTTGTCTCATAGCTTAGGCATTCATTCTCAACTTTCAAAGTGTTATCATCTGTCACTTTAATGGTTTTCAATGTCAATGAGGAAATCACATGACACCTTGAAGTTCAGCTCTTAATTGTATCCTGTAAATATCTTTTAGTTTCTTTCCTGCTGAACTAGGAACTGGCTCATGCAATGTACACAATACTCCAACAAAGTAATGATGGTACATAAGACCATACATCCTCTTCTGCTTTGTAATATTATCACATGTCTGCAAAATCACTCCACGGACATAAATATAAAAACAAAAACTATCAAAAATGAAGCAATGTGCAGCCTTGAAGAAGACTAATCTATGGATCAATGCCAGACAAACTCACTCATCTCCGACCTTCTTGAAGATTTGCCGTACATAGAGGGAGAGATAGGCCAAGTCTCCGCTGTCAATACGGACTCCCTTAGCTCTGTAGCCTAACTCATTGAGTGCCAGCGAGACTGCACAGAAATTGGCAACTCCACTCCTAGATTAGAAGATAAAACGATAAAATTGCACTTTCATGACAACCTTTTTCATCTACAGCAAAAAATAAGTAAATTACTTAATTAATGAATAAGTAAATAAATGAGTGAATAAATAATTAAATATATAAATTAATTATTTAATTAATTGATTAATTAATCAATTAAAACATTAATAAATATATAAAACAAATAAGCAAAGAAACAAACAACAACAAAAAATGCACATGGGGAAGAAACTAAACCTTTCATTACTTGGATTTAATAGCATCATATCTATTAAAGATTTTCATATAAAATCCTGAAATAGCATTAATTCTAATACAGGTTGTTTCATTTCTAAACTGAAAAAAGGTGTTTTGATTGATGCAACAGCAAGAATTGATGCAACCATTGACATATTGGATGATGAACTAGTGCGTGCCTTTGGTCTTGTACATAATTTTTATGTGTAAGTTCAGTGAGACCTCCATCTAACACGGCACTTGCTTTCATGCGTTTCATCTCTTGTCAATAACATTGTATCCTTTTACACTTTGGGGGATTTTAGCAAATAAAGACAGAATATGAGATCCTATCAAATAATTCATACTCACTTGTAATAGCATGCTATGAAATGCAGGGTAAGAACAAGTTTATTATTTGTGACCCGCTGCAACAAAAGGATCCAAAAGTCGGGGGAGGACAATTTTCTGAAAATGATATGACATTATTTCCTTACTCTTCCACTTTAATGTCATATATAACATGACTGATAAAAGTACTCAGTCGTGGAGATATCGATAATTTTATTAGCACATGTCAAGTGGTTGAGGAAATCAGCGTTTCGAGAAAACCGCTTTCAAAGTTCTCCTTCCAACGCTATCATGATCACGGGGAGGCGAGACAGTTTTCACCGTTTGACAATAGAAGGTATGCTCCCAGCAACCTCCGTGATGTTCATGCAAGCTTAGCACCAGCCGTCTACGCACGACCAATAAGTAACAAGGATGCCACACACTGACCAATGCTAGGGGTGGAGTCTAGCTGCGGCGCTAAATCCAAATCTTCGGACACATTTCTGTTATGTTGAAAGTCGGAAAATCATGGCCCAGAAAAACGCTATTTTCTTGCCTTTCCTATGATCATTTAGCTTCGAAATTTCGGCAGATGATAGAAGATACATTAGACTACAAAATTATGTCAAAAACAGAAATCTGAATGTTTTGACCGATTTTAATTATCTAACTTCAAACTCGATTTTCTTGGCTCACCCGCCAGCGACTTTAGGATCCTTTTGTACAATTATATGTCAAGGACATTTGAAAGAGAGATGTGAAGTGTTCAATATGACAGAACTGTGTGACTTCCGCATGTATGACTGAAGTCTCACTTTAATACACTGTATGCATCCATTTGTGTCTAGAAATGTGATCTTTTGCTCAGAGCTTGGCACAAGCATTGCAACAGTCACAACTTAGAATCATAATAGGAGATTGAGAGTTTCAATCTAAATTTAGATACACAGTCATCTGACCAAAAGACACAGACACTACAAGCAGCATCAAATGATGACACAAGAGTGTAGTTTGCTTGAAGTGCAGGGAAGCTAGCCTTGTAAACAGCATTGTGATATTCTGAGGTGTAAAAAGATTTTTTTTTTTTTTGTGAAAAAGCAATATCTAATACTTCCCCTGCAATACATGTAGATATGTGTACTATCAAATTTGGCAAAAACTGTATTTTCCATGAAACCTGCCATAATTTGGCCAAAAAAATGGTACTAAATATATTGCAAAAAACAGTAACAGCTGGCATCTGTGGTGCTGACTTCAAATGAAATCTGTCCATTGACAGCATGGTGTTGACTCCTGAGATTTTGTAGAGGAATCACAATCTCTCTGCTATCAAACTTCAGAGTCCACCATATTGATGCCCAAAGTCATGAATTTTGTTCAGAATTCTATGATACTTCTTAGAGTTTAGAGACATTAAAAAAATTATTTAAAAAATGGGACACAATGAACTTGAACAAAATGAATCTTACAAAATTTTCACCCCAAAAAATAAAACAACCTGTGTCTGCAAAGTGTAAAGTCATGACAAACAGCCATCATCCCTTCATTCACAACTGGTCGTAGATCACAGAGAAAGTCCCATGTAGCAGGACTTCATCCTCCCAAACCATAGTGTGGGCACTCACTGGGACTTCTCTTGGTGTCCCCGCGAAGCCATTAATGTCCGGGGAGAAAATTTGGAGGGAATAGGGACCCAGGACCCATAATTGATAGTGCCCAGCTGTGTTTATCTCATATGCACATGCATGAACCCTAGTGTCAAATGGTAGGGGCCACCCAAACCCCGATTGCCCAGCCTGCAGCTTGGGGACAGTCCAGATAGTAGTATGGACGATCAGTCATATAAAAAAAAAAGATAAGATCTCTGGTGACTGACCCCTTGACGCAGGACTTAGTGCGAACACGGGTGTTTTTTTTTTTCTGTTTTTTTTTTTTTCCAATCAAGAACTCACTTTAGTACTTCATATGTGTCCAGCAGGGCCAGAAATCCCGTAGGAAATGACGAGGCGTAAGCAATGAATGCTGCCAGCTCGCCTTCATTCGTCTGCTCCTGTAAGACGTTGATGACACGACAGATCTTCTCTCGGCAGCGGAGACAAATCTCAACGAAGTCCACTGGTGGCTTGCTGGCATCCGCTGGTTGGAGCATCTAATGGGACAATGGTATAGGATTGAATATTTGGTAGAGTATGACCAGATTCTCTTGGGGAACAAATATAAGGGCTTCCCTTTTCTTCCCTTCCTTAGACTAGGCAAATTGTACTGTGGAGCTTCTCTTGGGTTTGTTTATAGCTAAATTTAAGAAAGCTACACTACTAGTCTGACAAGTTTCAACAGCAATGGGACAGAGGGTTGATGTTACATGTAGCTTCACTCTTGCAAACAACACACCCATATCAACTGAAATCCCGACTATTTTTTTCTTTTTTTTAGCAGCAACTATGAAGTAATGGAAATCATGGCAGTAATTATTACAGATTCAATAATTGAATTGCACCATGATTGGTACACATTATTTACTGGCTCGCCTTGTGCAGTGGAAAGAAATAAAGTGGATTCCCGTGAACTGTTTTACAGATTTAAATGATGCGCATAACTACATGTTGATACGTATAATCTTTTTTTATATTTCATAATGTTGATCCTTAGCCTTTTGTTCAGCAATTATTCACATCAGTTAGCGTCCTTGGAGGACAAAACAGCAATTCATAGTACGCCCATCTTGAAAGTTCTTGCTGATATATCAGGTTTGTTTTATTGAAATAATTTTCAATGAAATCTAAAGATCAATTACCAATAGTGTCTCAGAAAAAGAAAGTAAATCTTACTTCCCTTTATTGCCATCAAATCATTCCTTAAATATACCCAAACTTGAAATAGATAACTGTATTGCTAATTTTTTTGAGTGACAAGACAAAAGCGACATAAAATTTCTACGAGCATGTTTAGCAATGCAGCAGAATCTGGGTGAAAACACAAGTGACCGATAACGAAGAAATCCTACATTTGTACCAAGCTAGCAATGACAAATGTTCTATTCACACCTTTGCATTCTCATATTCTCTACAGTCTAAGGCTTTTGTTACAGTCCTGGTGTTTAGTCAATCCCACTTACTCCCATAGAAACAGCAGGAAAGCTGGCAAAAAAAAAAAAAAAAAAACAGTTTGGGAAACTGGCTTTGAAACTCAAAAAACTGCACAAATAGTGAAGCATACAGGGGGTACACCTTATCATGAAACGCACCTAAAGATATTACATAACAAATCGAAGCACCTTTAATGCTAATGAAAACCAAAAGCTTTTGATTTCAAGACATCCTTGGACTTTGGAGCTTGGTAAGGACATACAAATCCAATTAAAATATAGAGCTGTTTGTAGACAAAGGTCAGATTTCTCATGTTTCTGCCAAATCACCTCATATTTTCAGTTTCCTGTTAAGACTGTCTGCGATGGCACCAAATCATGTTGTATCATATTCATACGAACCATACATTTCCTTCCTGTTGGGTGGTTATATTCACAATTGAGCAGCACTGGGATGGAATGAGAAATTAACTTTCATTATCCCTTTCCAGGAAACACAGATACTGATTTCAGGCTTTGGAGACAATATACATGGTGTTTGTGTTGAGTGAGGCAAAATTTTTATATTGTAAATCTCAGTAGACTTGTAAAGTTCAAGAACAAGATAAAGATGATATCTAAAGCCCATTTTAACAGAGCCTTGTTACTGTTACAACATCCGGGCAGCATTCTGATAACTTTTTTTACCCTGCCTGTTAAAACAGTCCCCCCAAAAACAGACGTTGTCACAGTAACTTTTGCCAAATTCTTACGCCGACATTACTCTCACACTACCTGGGTAACCTCTCAGTTAGAACACAACTGTGGTATTAAACATTCCTCTGATACACTCAGAGAATGATTGACACACTGGGCACTGATCATGTGCATGGATTGAAACTACCATTCATCTCTATGTTGTTGATATTAGTGATTGTAACCACGTTTTGTTTACAGACACGCAGCACTGGCCGGTCGGCGGGGTGGTCGCATCAGTGGACACACACCCTTTGCAGAAACATACCTGGAGAGGGTTTCGGTATGTATGGAAATGGTACCGCTCGCCTTCTCCTGCCGTTTTATTGCCCACGATGAGGAATTGTATTCTCCTGACTTGGTGGCGAGAATGTCGCGGTAAGGTCTGTTAAAACGGGGCTTTAGGCAACTGGGTATGAGCCAATGAGCTCTTCCAGGTAAAATCTTGCACATTCCTAGAATAATTCATTTTTTTCCCACTCACCCTGACTTTGAGATCCTCTAGCCCACCAAAGGACATCACAAAGGAATGAGCATGTGTTCCAGTGATAGGTATACCAAAGAGCTTCCCAGCCAATACATTACTGGTTCCATTGAATCCTGGTATAAAAGAAATTAAAGAAATCAATGGCACAGATCTAACTTTGTCAATTTCACAGTTTAAATGCATGTCATATTTCATAATTCCAAATGAAAGTCAATTCAAATTGGACTACAATAACAAGTGTCCATTCCTTTATCCTCCTTTTTCTGTCTTCATCTCCTCTCCCTTCTTTTCTTCCTTCTCATTTTCTTCCTCTGCCAATAAAACTCGCCTGGTAGGTCGCATTAACCCATTGAGGACGAGTCCCGAGTAAAGTAAAGTCGGGCAGGTGTCTACGGGAAATACGTGCTGTAGCAAAATCAGTCCATCCTCAACGGGTTAAACAGTCATAATATTCTCTATTTAACCCTCTGTCTGCTTTGAGTGCTGATTGACAAAGAAAACCCCACAGCATTGTACATGCTGTCCATAGTACCTGACACAGAAAGGGTTAAGGGACATGAACAATGTGAAAACTCGACTCACCATGTATACTTCAACATTGAGGAGATTTTTTACATCTATCGTATCAAGTTTACATACATCTTTACACATGCAATCCCCATTAGATACAACTTACACAACATGGAAACAGCTAAATTGAACTCTTTTTGCCAAGGTAGTTGTCATAGTTCTGTTAAATCTTTATTAAACATGACTACAATGTATTATCATCTAGTAATAATTAATTTACTACATCTGTATGTTTTGAAAAATAAAAGTGTGGAGACAGCCATGCATTCACCACACACACTGTATGAAATGCCTCCTGGTAAAGAATAAAGCTCATATTTTGTTTATTTTATTTTGTCTTGATTCAGGTTAGTTTGTCTGTTTGTTTTGTATCTAAACAAGCTGTTTCTTAAGGAGCTGAGATGCTTACCTCCCATGTAGCAGTACCTAGAGGCAGAGAGTCCCCCATCAGGGCCCTGTGCTCGCCTCAAACCAAACTCCAGGAGAACTTTGTCTCTACCGGCAGCCAGTCTGAAGCGAGCTGCATTGGTTGTCACCAAGCTGAGGGGAAAATACAACGGTATGTGACATTAAAATCTTTTTAAATATGATGATGATGATGATGATGATGATGATGATGATGATGATGCCGATGATGATAGTGGCAATGATGATGATGAAAATGATTATGGTTATGATGCTAATAATGGTAATCACCACCGTCAAGACAAAATACAATGGCATCTCTTGTCAAGAGAAACCTGTTCAGTGTAACAATGCACTCTCGTGAGCCCTGCTATTATCATCTACCCAGCATTTCCAGGTACTAGTAGTGTGCAGACTCATCTACACGTACAATGTATACATACACGTATACCCTTACATACATGTATGTAAGCCAAAAGGGACATCATGGTATTGGTTAAAACATCTTGTCCAAGGATGAGCGCACCAGGCAGAATCCATACCAAAGATGTTCTGGTGACAAATCTGGAGCCTTGCCCACTTTTCCACAGCACTACATGAGTTGATGATTCAACAACTTTTTTTTTTCTTTCAACAGTTCTCTTGATCTCGTTTTACAACCCCAAACTCATTGGATGATTGGTTTGCAGTGACTTGTAGGGTTTTGTGTCATTCACAGAAGGCTAGAAGGACAGGGTGCTAAACAAACAGGATATGAATCCCCATCAATTAGATTTGGTGTTTTATGCCATGTTTTGAGACCAGAGTAATGAATTGGACATAAAAATTTTCATCAAGTGGTACAGTAACATCCCTCCTCGTCATGAATTAGCAATACAATGTGTGATGTTCCATCTTTTCTCAACATATGATGAGAGAAAATTCAAGCATTCTCAAGGACTTGTGCACATACATTAAAGTCTTCAGAGTTCTCACTGAATTGAGTCATTCCTATAAATACATGTATTTCTACTGATGCAACATTCAATGCACAGAGATGTAGAGTTAACCAGCAGTCTACACCTAGAGCAATGGATGATGTCTTACTATACCTGATACTGAAATAACTTTGACCTCAAGGCAAAAGTCTAGACAATTTCTTTACCCAATCCTCTTATTCCCTTTTGTGCATGACAACTCCACTCAACTTGATTGATCATGATTGTCATACTCAAATTATAAGATAAGAAGCACAAGGGAATATCTACAGTGATACAATCTCAGAAACTAAAGCCTTTCTGGCTCTCAAATGACAATGTGGGAGAGAAGGCAGAGCTTTTTCACAAGGTGTCTGAAGATAAATTTCACTCATAACAATGGTGGTTACCATGATGACTACCATGGCCACACCCTAGCAACAGCCAAACACTGGTGAGTGTTAGGTTGTTGTTGCTGTGACAGTTTCAATGACTAATATTATTTCTAGAAACGAATAATTTGAAATGTGTAAATACTCTGTTTCTTATTAAGTTTGTATTGTATTATTTTTATTTTTTTTTTTTTTTGGGGTGAGCAAATGTTGCAATTCACCCATTTAGCTGCGAGAACATTTTACCTAATAACCCATACCATACCATATCAATATTTCCAAAATAAAGATAATGATATCTGGCACTCATAAGATGTTCATTTAAAATGGTGACTCTGTAAGAGTGTCATTTTCTGAGTTACAAACTGATCTGGAATTTACATTGAAAGACAAAGAGTTGAAAAAAAAAGAAACCTATTAATATCTTAGTGAAAGGCTGATAGAATAACTGATGGGAAATTGATACCTTCTCTGTAGATGGCCAACAAATTGTGAGGTCTCGGGGAGGAATGTTACTGGAAATATGTTTCATATTCTCTTGATGTGCAACTAATAGCTGGGTCAATCCATGTCAAATCATCCAGTGCTTGTCACCCGACCCCCTCCGATTTTCTTAAAAATCGCACCAAATGTTCCCCAAAGTGTCTGACGGAAAATCCCAAAATATTTTGCCCCAAGGTCAATTGGTTGCTAAGATACAGCCTCACATAGCAACCGGTGCGCATTCCAAAAAATTAGTTAAAAGAAAATTAGGCATTTTTGATTGACTGTTTTAGCTTGGATATTTATGCAAAAGTGTTCATTATCTGGAAATTGAGAGAACTTTATAGTCTTTGCAAGAAAAACTGACTGTGACGCCAAATTGACTTTTCGTTAACGTGCACGAGGTCACCGAAAAAGGTGTTAAATGTTAACTTTGAAAATTTTAATGCATATTTAGAAGCTAATATCTTCCACATTTCATTACCTTAGGTTCTAAAATATTATGCTGTTGAAGGCTTTGACTTGCTCAGTAATTTTGAAAAAAATTGGCCCATTCATGATCACCGTTTTTACGGAGAGCGCCCTCAAAGTTGACCAAAATGAAAAATGTGCCAAATTCAAGGTCACGGATCACCCTTCGTCCCACCTAGGAATAGCATCAATTTTTGTATATTGATAGACATTTACCTATATTATCTTGGGTTACCAAAGAAATTTTGCTCCCGAAATGTTCAATGGCAAATTTACCCCACTGAAAATGGTCGTAAACGGCCAAATTCCCACGTAATATCACATATTGGGTTTAGAGGACATTTCAAATGTCCACGCTTTCAAAATGAAAAGCACTAGCCCTGTGATATTTGCAGTAGGGATAGTCTGTTATACATATTTTAGTAATAATATACCACAAAACACTTTTATTACATAATAATGACCTTGAAATTTAATCCAAAATTGGATAAAAAACAATAAATCGCTCCATTTTCCTCATTACACTGCATGTAAATGTGTTTTGAAAGACTTTTCACAGAGCAATATTTCAAGAATTATGAAAGCTGACATTCTACCATATTAGGGTGCTAAACTATTTCTGCTCATCTTCCAGATTTAGTGTCAATTTGTTCATGAATGTTATATCTTTGACCTTGAAGTGCTTCTAAAATAGCTGTAAATTTGTAAACTACAAATTACACACACAACAGGTGTTTTATGGCATGATTATACTTGTTATTCTTCCACAAACACAGAAGCTTTTTATGATGTAATGTTATATACTGGAATTAATCTATACGTGTTTGTGAGATATGTTACAATTAATTACGCTGTTCTGACAATGACCCTCAATTTCAATCAAAAATGGGGATGGTAATATTTTGTGATTTTGTGTGCATTTCCTATGGAAAACAGTGCTTTTTGTGGTGAAACTCATAAAAACTTGACCATTTTTACTATCTATCACTTTGATTAGTTAATTCTATTCTAGTTATGGTAGAAAAGTGGGCTGTGACAATTTCCACTAAAAAAAAAAAACAAAAACATGGTTATGCTGCAGAAAATAAAAACAAAGAAATACATAAGAAATTCCAAAAACAAGAAAATACATAAGAATTGAAATGATTTTGAAAGTTTTCATTAGGTACAGAACAAATTCCCCGAAAAAGAAGACTCTCAGTCCTTTTAATGTGCGTTTCACAGGCTAGAATACGAATTTTTTAATGTCCATATTATTATTACGTACTTTAATACAGGTCTTTATGGAGAGGAATAGGCATTTCTCATGATTTTGAAGGTCATAAATTGAGGGTCATTGTCAGAACAAAGCAATTGATTGGAACATATCTTGCCAGCATGTATAGATTAATTCCAGTATATAACATTTACACTATAAAAAGCTTTTGTGTTTGTGGAAGAATCACAAGTGTATCATGCCATAAAACACCTGTCGTGTGTGTACTTTGTAGTTTACAAATTTACAGCTATTTTTAGAAGTACTTCAAGGTCGAGGGTATAACATTCATGATCAAATTGACACAAAATCTGAAAGAAGAGCACAAATACTTTAGAACCTTAATATTGTAGGCTGTCAGCTTTCATAATTCTTGAAATATTGCTCTGTGAAAAGTCTTTCAAAACACATTTACATGCAGTGAAATGAGGAAAATGGAGCGATTTATTGTTTTTTATCAAATTTTGGGTTAAATTTCAAGGTCATTATTATGTAATAAAAGTGTTTTGTGGTATACATTACTAAAATATGTATAACAGACTATCCCTACTGCAAATATCACAGGGCTAGTGCTTTTCATTTTGAAAGCGTGGACATTTGAAATGTCCTCTAAACCCAAAATGTGATATTACATGGGAATTTGGCCATTTACGATCATTTTCGGAGGGGTAAATTTGCCATTGAACATTTCGGGAGCAAAATTTCTTTGGTAACCCAAGATAATATTGGTAAATGTCTATCAATATACAAAAATTGATGCTATTCCTAGGTGGGACGAAGGGTGATCCGTGACCTTGAATTTGGCACATTTTTCATTTTTGTCAACTTTGAGGGCGCTCTCCGTAAAAACGGTGATCATGAATGCGCCGATTTTTTTCAAAATTACTGAGCAAGTCAAAGCCTTCAACAGCATAATATTTTAGAACCTAAGGTAATGAAATGTGGAAGATATTAGCTTCTAAATATGCATTAAAATTTTCAAAGTTAACATTTAACACCTTTTTCGGTGACCTCGTGCACGTTAACGAAAAGTCAATTTGGCGTCACAGTCAGTTTTTCTTGCAAAGACTATAAAGTTCTCTCAATTTCCAGATAATGAACACTTTTGCATAAATATCCAAGCTAAAACAGTCAATCAAAAATGCCTAATTTTCTTTTAACTAATTTTTTGGAATGCGCACCGGTTGCTATGTGAGGCTGTATCTTAGCAACCAATTGACCTTGGGGCAAAATATTTTGGGATTTTCCGTCAGACACATTGGGGAACATTTGGTGCGATTTTTAAGAAAATCGGAGGGGGTCGGGTGACAACTTTTCTGAAAATTGGATGATTTGACGTGGATTGACCCAGCTATGTGAAGGCAATATGATTACTCCAGAAGGCAGTAAATATCATTACTGCCTTTATTACAATTTTGTACATGCTGCTCCATTGATGTCCTGGGAATATGCAGACTACCCATCAACAAAGGGCAACACTGAATAAAATAAATTTTAATCTCAGAAATTCATGCCTTTTAGACAGATATCCTGCTCTTCCTAAAACTTTCACTGAGTGTTTCATTAATTTTGCAGCATGCATTGAATCACATTCTTTGTTTTGGTTTATTACTGTTCCATATTCCACATACAGTTTTACAAGTATCACATATGTACCCACATATCAATAAATTAAATGTGTGAAATTGTCAAATACAACAGATAAGAAATTTAGTATACATGAAATGAGACTCTACATACTCTTGTAGAAGCACTGCTTGTACTACAGAACCATTGCTTGCTTGTATCCATTACGTATGTACAATAGTGTATATTTGAGGTATCAAACTGCTCCCTTTATTGTGGCTGATAGTATTATCATACATGTACATGTGTACCTTGCATAGTTGATGAGAGTGAGTATGGGCGTCTCCACAAGTTGAAGCATCGGCAGTGGACCCTCCAGTCGAATCAGGGGAATTCTGGGAAACACAACACTGCCCTCTGGGATGGCGTAAACCTCCATCTGTGAGCAGTCCAGTGACCTCAGGTATTCAAAAAATCCTTCCTCTGTGGATGCGGGCAGTGTTGATTTCAGGTACTCAATGTCTGTCATAGAGAAAAAGATGTGTATAGCGGATTAAGACAAATACAATTACATACATTGTATTACAACATCATGAAGATGTTACAATTTAAGCATTTCAGTGTTTTGGTGTTAAGTTCTTTATCAAATCTCATCCCCCCCCCCCCCAATAAAAAAGAAACATTGATGGTGCCCATCCAAAAAAAAAGAAGAAAATAAATGAAGTGCGATTAAAATGTACTCAGCAGTTGTGCTACTGACAATATGATGCATTAAAAGCACTGTGAAATAACTACAGTTGCAAATTATAGTTCTTAAAAGCACTATACAAATGTAAAATTTGCAAAATACACCATTTCCTGAATTTAGTGAAAAACTCTTCACAAGGTATCATTGTCATTTCTTCCATAAAGATGATTCTATAATTTACATTATGTAAAATTCCAACAATGTGTCTGTGTCGTTGTGTATACATGCATAAGTGTGCGTTTGTCTACATGTTTGTGTGTGATGGTATGTCTGTGTGTATGTGCGCTTTGAGTTTGGAGTTTGTCTTTCAGAGGGGATGTGAGTGGGTATAAGGTAGCTTTCAGCAACCAGAGTCACTCTCAATTCAGAGTGACTCTTTAGACTACATGTACACACAGCAACAAGAGTCACTCTCAATTCAAGATTGACTCAGTTGACCCATTTCACCTTTTTTGAGTCCTCACGTAAAATCAAGGGGTGTGACTTTTTGTTTGTTTTGTGATGCACGGTCACATATTATCGTTATCATTTTCAACATTACTGTGATTATCAACATTGCCATTCATTATTATTACTAGTATTTACTATTCATCATTATAACTAACTGCCAATATTGTCTGCTTACAGTAAAGTGTCTCAAAAAGCAAGTACATTGTACACTGTATCTGGCCCTGAATCTCTGTGCAATAGTTTGCACTGTGACAATCTACAGTTTCTGAGGTACAGTACACTCTGTATAATCTTGAAGGTTCCAAAGCAGGGAATAATTCTCCACTTCAAATTTGATTTTAAAGCAAGTTTAGCTATCAATGAATAATATTTAAAATGGTATCCTGTCCACTTCTATGGAAGAAAACTGCTACACAGAAGACAGTTTGTGTTGCAGTAGTATAAAAAATGCATAGCAAATTGCAATGTGATATAATGAAAAATATTTACTGCAAGAGTTATTGCGGGAGAGATCTAAGATTTGCAACATTCACAGGACCATTTTAAAACGTAGTATATCTGGCGATCTGTTCCTACAGCATAAAAGCGTACATCTATACGTACAACAAAACAAAAACACCCTCCCACCCTGTGCATTAACAATGATACTGGTCTACTCCGAGAGAGAGCATTCAATATTCATGATGATTAAAACTGTCACTCCCCACCGAGTCCTCCTTGCCTAGCTGCCTGTAACATCGCCATGGTTACCTAGCAAACATCATCCGCAGACAAGAAGCCTGGCTGCTCTCTACTACACCATCTCATTATACCTGACTGATGAAAGCTGACAGAGAGTCATTGATTAACCCTAGCAATATAATCTCACATTATGATGCCACTGAAATCTAATGAGGTGTACATGTAGTTGTCAGCAGTAATGAAAGACATATCTTCAAAGACTGAGCATTCAGCCGTGCACTGGAAGCAGCCAGTGCAGTCAGCACTGTGAGGAGAATGGCAGTCATGGGAACAATGGCTGGACATGGAGCCAGTCAATAGCCCAGCTCATAAAATGTATTGACTCAAATATTATGTGGGAAAAACAAAACGTATGCTGAATAGTCTTCCCCATCCAGCCCCCAATTGATAAAAATCCTCACATGCATCATCAATTCAAATCAATATCATTCATGTCATGAATTAGCCATTCACAACCATCTTTCACAAAAACAATAATAGTGAATATAACAACATGATAATTCCATCATGGTCAATCTTAACTTTCTTTTCCTTTTAATTATTTTTTATTTTATCATTATCATCTTTTTAGGGGGGGGGGGGGCAACTTTCAAAGTTATATTTGTACTCTTCAGCATCTCCTATAAACATCATTGGCAGTGATGCATACTGTACCCAAAGCAGGGCAAATTAAAACTGGGCCTGCAGTTCACAGATGGCATCACCATGCTTGGTATTCATGCATTAACAAAGGCAAAGGCCTGGAACAAAGACTAGATTGACTTAAACTTGACATATTAGACCCAGTCAGGCACCACAGATCCAGTGGTGCCCTTAGACAAATATAGTTTGTATATTTTAGCAGCCCCTATAATGACAAAATTCTACAAGGGCTCTCTTTTGTGTTTTTAACAATATCCTCAGATTTTATAATCAGCATTTTGGAATTTACAAGAGGTAAAGAGAGTAGGGGCAAACCTTTGTAAAGGACACAACAAGGCATTGCTATAAAAAAAAAAAATCATTTTAAAGTGCACATTAGACAACCATGAAGTGTGCCATTTCAAAATCAGATGCTCGACCCTTGACCAATAATTCATGGCAAGCTAAAAGTGCACAGTCAAGGTCTTAGTTCAATGCTGGTATCATTTACATGTACTGTCAGCAGCATAAGATACTGCACTGAATTCTTGTACATTGTGTTGTTCAGAGAAGAAGGAGTTTGTTTTAAATACAGGAAAGGTGAATAATCAACATCTCAGTCTTATTTGCATAACCAGATTAAAATGTCAGTTGAGAACAAGACAGTGTTAACTCTGTGACACTCTGTATGGCATCAAAGCCCTTCTGTTTCTCAAACATGCCTATAAAAAGTGTGTATCTTTCTCAGAGTAATCATTCGGCAAAAAGACTTTTAATAGTGTGGGCTGTATTTACAAATTTTAAAGCTACACTTCACTTTTACCTTACCCTTGCTTAACTATCATGTCTTTATATCATGAAGTTGGTGTACACCAAGTTGTATGGCTGTATGTGGGTAAAATCATAGCAGAGTGTACCGGTAATGAGTTGTAATTGCTGAATGTAAGGCAATGGACTGCTGTAAATTATTTTTGTTAGTCTATGAGATACGTCTCTCTCTTTTTTTTTCTCTCTTTTTTTTTCTACAAATACCATTTTTCCCAGGGTGTATCACATCTATGATTGAGAGATAAGAGGAAGATGAACATAAAACTTACACTATAAAATTCATGGTTAGCCAGAAGATTACGTTGTATGCAAACATATTGTCAGACTTAGACAATCCCTACCCATACATGAAGGCTGTGCACATTGTTCATCTGTTTCTAGAACAAGATTTTGAGATATCAATCTGTGTTTGAAACCAACCTCTGAGATACTAACCAATTTCTGAAACAAGATTCTGAGCTACTGATCTGTTTCTAACACCAGATTCTGGGATCAACTTGTTTCCAAGACCCCAATATGAGATAGAGAGTTCTGTAACCTTGCAACTGATTGAAAAAAAAAAAATGCCCTACAAATTGTACATAGACGGAAGAATTTCATGAATTTGAATACAACTCTAGCTGTAACCTATTTCAGCAGTCAAACAAGATTATGAGATACACACTTGTGTTTGAACCCGGATTCTGAGATTGCCACAAACTTGTGCAAGTCCTACTAGGTTCCTGTTGCTAAGTTGTTTAAACCAAGGTTACAACAACAGTAACATGTAAATAAAAAGTCAACTGCACTTTTCATTTCAATGTCCTGGTGTTGACAGCTCTAAAAAAAAAAAAAAAAAAAAAATGAATATCAAGCCCTACATATTTATGCCTACTTTATTTGTATGGTATAAACCATTACACTGTACATGCCATATATTTTAGTAGCGAATCTGGACTTCCAGACAATTTCGCGGGTGGTTAAATTAACAATCGTGGAGCCTACAGGCTGTAGTACTGAACGTAAAAACGTATCCGTGCACGTCACATACATGTCGGGATCCGAGTCAATATTTTTGCATCTTTAAATTTGCAAACAGCACCAGACTGTTCGCGAAGTTCGCGAAAATAAAAACCTCAAGAAATATATGGCGTATATACCTATTTGTATTCTCAAACAATAACGACAAAAAAATAAATATGGAAAATACTGAAAAATAATGAAATGATTATGGACACAGCTGCATGGCTCCACTCAGCTGTCCTTCAAGACACTGCTGTTTGAGAAGGATCCAATATACTAATAAATATTAATATTTTAAAAGAGGAATGCTTATAAATCAAGAAACAGTTTCATTGCATCATAAATAAAGGAAAAGCATTGTGGATAAAGCATCCGGCTTGAGAACATACACGGTAGGTGCCATGGCTCAACATCGATACTGGACCTTCTTAATAAAGGAAGCAAAAATGTAGAGGTACAACTGTACCACGATATCACAACACCTTCACTGTGACAAATTCCGTATACAGGATGATACACTGTAGACCCTATATCCTGTAGAATCATTGCTACTGTACTAACTCAAATTTGACCCACTAACCTTTTTTTATCAATGCTCTGGCTTTATTGTACTGGTCAATGCAATCATTATCTATAGATACACAGCAGTGACGCAGCAAAAAGCTGTTTAGACCAGAAACTATAATTCCCTGGATTTTTATATGTTCCATGTCTATTTAATGCACATTAACCATCTTCACTTTTAAATGGGGATGATTTCTTCCCAGCTACCAGTTCATGATACACGATTGCTTTTGAGACTAATTACTTAGCTTTTAATAATATTATGAAGTGAAGTTTTGGCTTTACAGTATGTAAGGTTTATGTTAAATATGTTTGAAGAAATTACTGCATGTTTTCAAATAAGGTTCATGCATGCTATGGTGATAAACTTAAGATTGTAACTATGTAAGGTGCTCAGAAACCTTGTATTAAGTACCGAGCAGAGCAATCATGCAAATCTTTATCATCATTATCATTTATTGTAAGACTAAAACAGTCAGTATACAAGCCAACAGACAAATACTATACACGCATGATACACAGCAATGGTGACAGAAACAGAAGCAGCAAGAAATGTTGGATTCATTTTCTCTTTAACCACTTTTTTTCCACTATTAAAGCAATAGATCAATTTGAAAGTGAGTCAAGGTTATAGCACAAGCAGCCATGCAGAGACTCCAACTCTCCCGTTTTCGACGGGAGATCTCCCGCCGAAAGCCCATTTTTGCACAATCTCCCGTTCTCCCGTTTGAGATTTGATTTCTCCCGCCCTGGCTCTGTGTCTCCCAGTGGAAAGGATTTCTTTCTTATTTCTATCGTATGTTGAAAAAAATAAGCCTAAGATAGCACCAGAGAACATCTAGAATCCTAGGAACTTCGCACTTCGCACACATCAACTTGGGAGTCTCCCGTTTGCTAAGGGTTTCGGGCGGGAGAATCTCCCGATCAGAAGGTGCTTGGGGTTGGAGTCTCTGAGCCATGCTGTATTTACTTCAAATACTTTGAATTGAAGTAATGGTATTAAAATGATAACAAGTGTATGAGAGAACACACACAGGCAAATGAGCTTGGATCGAGAAGGCAGAAGCTCTAGCTAAGTTACTAGTCGATTTTTGTGTGTGTGTGTGTGTGTGTGTGTGTGTGTGTGTGTGTGTGTGTTTAGCTTTTGGGGGTGTTTTGTTCGTTTTTCATGAGTGATGTCTTCATTGCTCTTCTTCCAAACTATACTAGCTGATTTATCTGACACAGAGGGAGTTGACCATTACCATGTATTACCAGGCATTTTTTTTTTTCCTCAAAGAGAGTTTCTCTTTTCTGGTTGCTAAGCTCCCAGGATGTCCTGGCTCAAAACTTCCTGTTCACAATGTCCAGGAAGTCCGGTGTAGTTTCCTTGTGGTAATTATATTCAAGATGATAAAAAATATCGTGAAAACACTCGCTTTTACTTAACACATCATAACGTTTTGGTTTTGTAAAAACCTAAGAGCACAGGGGTCAGACAAAACAGCTACATCAGCGATTTTACAAAAATATGTGTCTCCAAATGCCTTGTATATATCATGTGAGTGTGTTGTATACACTGGTGGTTTTGTTGTTGTTGTTGTTCTTTGTCATATTGACTATACATCAAATCACAAAGGATTTCACACACATTCACACTATGAATCCCATACAACTACAAGTCATCCAGCATCAGGATTGCACCTGATTGACAAATTGTCTTTTATCATGTAAATAAGCACTCATTTGTCAGTACTTTTAGGGGATGGGGGGGGGGGCATTGTCAGGTTGAAGCAATTCTGATAACAGAATAAGAAAAACGGAACTGAGAAGGCTTAAAAAAAAAACCAGGAAAATGTTTCATAGTTCAACCTACATCACAGAGAGCCTTGATATTGTCACGGAGGAAAAGATATATAGATCACATTCAACTCAAGGAGAACTGTTGAATATAAGACCACCTCAACTCTTCCTCTTCCGTATTCTGAAACTTTGTAAAACTCATGGTACTTACATAATTTGATTTGCTAAGATATATGCACAGATCTATGCCTCTTTTCACATTTTTCACACATATTTTTGTGCTCCCTCTTTATCCTTTATGGATGTCATTTCAAAATCATGAGAGTCAATTGAAACTGAGCACTAGTGCATCTCCGTACAGTCAAACCCGCTTTTGTGGCAACCTGTCTATAGCGGCCACCTGCCATACAGTCAATAAAAAAAATAAAAAATCCCCCCCCCCCCCCCCCGAGAGAAAAACCATGTTGAAGACCATATCTACAGCAGTCAACTAATGCAACCAGCAGCCACCAATTTTGTCTCCATCGGTTGATTTTAACCTGTCTGTAGCACAAAATGTTGGATAACCTGTCTACAGCGGCCACCTGTCAATAATGGCCACTCTTTTCATCTCCAATGGGTGGCTGCTATAGACAGGTTTGACTGTACATGTATAAATATTGCCTGATAGAGAGAAGTGAAGTAGTTTGCATACTCGGGATGCATTTTCCAAATGGGGCTAATTAGTACTTTATCTCTCAATGCATAAGGGATGATATCATTACCTCCGCCAAGGGAGGAGGTTATGTTTTCGTTACCGCTGGTTTGTGTGTTCGTTCGTTCATTTGTTCGTGTGTTTGTCCGTGTGCAAAATAACTCAAAAAGTAGTAAACGGATTGGAATGAAACTTGCAGGAGAAGTTGAGAATGACACAACTACAACTGTAACATACGATTAACTTTTGGTAGTGATCCGAGAATTTTTTGGGAATTTATGATATTTTGCCAGGTAGGGTCAATGAACTTGGGAGTTCAGGCTGCGCGTATTTGAGGTTTGCATGCACGCACTGAAGAGCGTGCTCTAGTTTCTGCTACAGGGCGAGGCGTGCCGTGCAGCTGAGGGTTTATGATGTACGTAACAAAGGCTTCTATATTGGGAAATCGGGCGACTTTCAGCACAAAATGGGTAGAAATCACTGATATCTCTATGGAAGAACAAGATCAGTAGTGGAAATGGGCTGCATGCTTGGCGGAGGTCTGCGCTCTCAGAGTGCTTCTCTAGTTCAAACTGTGGTGAAAGAATTTCAAGAAAAGATCTTCAAACAAATTTCTTATAAGATAAGGGAAGGGGCATTTATGGCATATCAGGTACCAAGTCTTCTGCAGTGTACAGCTGAAAATTGCAAAGCTGTAGGATAAGAAAGAGAGCAACTAAATGTAAAACACCTCTTGCATGAAGTATTTTCAACATCATTTAGTAAATACATGTATCATGCATCATGCATCTAGGATTCGCAACTGATTGTGTACTAATATTTCATTATGTAGAATATATTGCTCCTTTTTTTTTTTGCACGTTTTGTACATTTGTATTCTTTGTTGTTGAAAATGAAATGAAGTGAAGTGAAAATATCTGAACTCCTCTCACCTGAATCACTGAACTGAAAGTTCTGCAAAAACTTGAGGCATTCACTCAACCCAGCAAAGATGGTGAACTCGCCGTCGAACGGATTCTTGCGGAAGAAGAAGTCGAAGACGGCATTTGCCCTCCAGCGGTCACTCTTCCAGTATGCATACGCCATGGTCACCTGGTACTGGTCAGTCAGCAGGGGCTGGACAAGGCCGTAAGGGTAGCCAGAGGCCTGACGGGTGCAGGGTTTGGCAGGAATGGGGCCATTCTGGACAGCGTTACTGCTGTTGTTGTTCAGTGATAGGTTTGGCTCAATGTCCCCTGACATGGTGAGCCAGTAGGAATCTCACAGGTTATGCCTCTTTGAACACTGTACATGGAGAAGTAAAGAGAGATAGACTTACCATCCAGTGCCTTATTACAAAGTAGATTAAATCTTACAGCATCTTTATGACCTTTACCTGGTCGAATAAATAATAATGATAAAAATAATAATAATAGAGGGTATCTTCAGAGTATCGCAAGGAAGCATCTCCACAGATATCTCCTGTTCATGGAGCTCTACAGTAAATGAATCTCATGTATGAATCCAATGTAATTGCTCTAGAAACCCTTGATTTGCCCATCAGGGCAAAATCAATACTACAAAAGCAAAAACATTTTTTTTTTTTTGCTAATTGCCACTGGTATTCAATGCACTGTGCATTTAAAAAAAAAAAAAAATCCTGTGCATTTCGCTTTTGCAAGTCAAAAATTTCTGAAAGTTTCATGCATGTGAGAAACTTCTGGTTTTCCAATTATATGCATGAATTCCCACAAACAGAACTCACTCTGCTGACTGTTTGCAAGGAAAGAGTTCCTTAAATATGCCACAAAATACAATTGTAGGCCTACTGGTGGCAAAAAAAAAATGGTAATTCAAAGGTTTGATTCAGACTGGTCCTCAAAGGTAGTCTCATTGTGGCTCGCCTCTCAATGGTTTGACTCTATCTCACAACATTCTGCTTATTTCTCTCACCATACAACATAATTACGACGTACGTCACCAATTTCCATCCTGTTTGCACGGCTGTGTCTAATGTCACAATAAACAAATATTTGCTGCGTGCATTCAACAATTACAAACACGCTTCAAGCACATACTTTTGTCATCCCATCACTTATTTTTGTAAGCAACCGGTCGGTTTTGCGTAGGCTACCTACGTGCTGACTGTGAGTGTGATGTGCAGCAACTCATTCACCTTTCAAGGAAAATGACTGCCATTTCTGTGCCAAATTCAAGAATCTGTGTGGACCACATCTAGCACCAAGCCGATTGATATCCGAGGTGTTGTATAAAACGTACAGCGACAGGGATGTGTGTGTATAGGCCTAGTTATATTAGACTCCAAAACACTGACACTCACTGAAATAACTTAAGCAATGGAACAAGATTTCACCCTCGACAAATGATGAGCAATATTGATGAGGAGCACTATTCAATTCGGGTTCGCTTCGTTGAATAAAGTGCCTCTATCTTTCACCTCGAGCGAATGACATCACGTCGATCCCTCTGAATGGGACTATAACTCTAACACGCCTGTTTACTTTCACTTTTTAGATGATCTACACAATAATATTAACATTCCACACAGACAGGTAGTCTTAGCTCCAGGGTAACGGCTAATTCAGCGTGAGCGAACGCACTCCTCTACCACTGCACTGGCACTGACTCTCTGCTGACAACACGCCACTAATTAACCTTACAAATAACTAGTGTCTCTATTTTCCACAATCTCACAGCTATTCTCACAATATTCTTAGATAAGGTAATCAGAATCCTGGATTAGGTATTTTATGTCACCTTCACGGATGGAGTACCGACGAAATGATAGGACTTCAATGCAGCCTCAGCTCAGGGAAAGGGTGAGCACTACCACACACGACCTTCTATGCGGAGTCTGCCACTGATCTATGTATCCCTAGTCAACAATTCAACCGTACTGATATCCGAGTGAGTCGAGCTCGTTCAGCGTGGTTTAGAGCAGAGTCCAGTCGACGGTCTTCAGCATGCTATAGTAACCAACCCTGCCGTCCCCAGCCTCGTCGCGTTGTTCATGCTGCGTAGGCAGTATCAGGGCCTACCGTCACATGCATGCATGCATACCACTGATGCATATGTGAACTCCGCTCGGTTGGCAGCCTGTGTGTGCAGTAAACGATAGAGAGAGCCAAACACATAGCGACCACACCGTTTCATGCACGACGCGATGCGATTCGACCACATGCGACGTACGTTTTTTTTTTATGTGTGTGAGAAAGAGAGAAATTGCGCAACGTGGATAGACTTAGCGTAATAATACATTTTCACTTTGCCACACCGCACGGCCTCTATAAAAACGAACAAAATCATCGCCCTTTTTTCGCAATAATATTCAGACATGGAGTACATCGAAACACAAGCATCAACAGAATCTACCATGTAAGTATTCCTGTGATATGTAGTGAAATTGGCTTGTTAGCGTGGAGATTTGTCAGCCACATGTTTCGTAACTGTGCATGTGCAGTGTGCTGTGAACACGGGCCCAGCTAGTCCCGTGTATCGACTTCTGTGTCAGTGAAGAAAATATTTGTATGTCGGCAACATGCTAAAAATAAGAGTAAGACTGCAAATAGACTATTTATTGTATGTGAAAATACCAGTCTTTTTCTCAGATTCTGTGTGTGAATTATACTTCATTGTTGATAGCTTTTGTAAAGTATGTCATGAGTTTAAGTTGTTTACAACTTTACTAGCTACATTGTCAATGATTGTCATGTAGGGCGTACTGTACTACACTAGACTACTCATTTGCTACTAACGTTATGCACTTGTCAATTGTAGTCCCGGCCCATGGGTACCCGGGGATGGCCGGGACTTGCATCCCACTTGCAATTTTGCATGTTACACTACCCGGCCAAGTCCCGGCCAAGTCTCCGACAGGTCGGGCAAAATTTTCACGGAAATCCCCCGCTAAGTCCCTGGCAGGCCGGGCAAAATTGACGTTGAAATCCCCTGCCAATTCCCCGACAGTCCGGGCAATATTTGTGCAGAAATCCCCGGCCAAGTCCCCGACAAGTTGGGCATATTTGTATAGAAATCCCCGGCCAAGTCCCGACCCTCAAGGCCCGGTCACACTGCCCAAAAGTCACGTAAGTTTGCGTGAATCACGCAAGAAATTTGGTTTTGCGCGTGCTTGTCCGGTGAGAGTTTTCGCTGATTTACGCGATGAAAATCACTGATGAATTGCGCAAGAACTACGGAAATATCACTCAAAAATCACTAATCAGCGCATAGGCACGCAAAGGCCCCAAATAGGGCGAATTCGTGATTGTGCGCGACGCCTGAAGACAGAGGTCCATGGAAAATCACGCATAATCTGCGCTTTATCACGATTAACTGCGTATGAATCGCACATAAACGTGATATCAGTGATATCACTGATATTCCACGCATATTTCGCGCGTTGTTCGCGTAAGAACAACACAAACTACGCAAAAATTACGTAAAAACTAAAACAGCGCAATACTGCCTAGAAGTGTGTAAACTTTTACGCGAAGCCGAGTTTTGAGCTGCTCAAAAACCTGGCTTTTGAGGACCTGTCACACTGCCCAAAAGTCACGTAAACGCATGAATCACGTAAGAAATTCGAGCCTTATTTTACGCGATACGATGCGCGATTTGCGCATTTCATGAGTTTGTCTACAATTTTGAACCTTCGTAGTTGTCAGCCGATGTGCGCCGGATCGGCACTTTACGCAGTTCCATGTTTTGAGGAGCTCAAAACTCGGCTTCGCGTAAAAATTTTACGCAGTATTGCGCTGTTTTACGTAATTTTTACGTAGTTTGCGTGGTTCTTACGCGAACAATGCGCGAAATATGCGTGGAATATCAGCGATTGTTCGCAAAAATGTTGCCGCTATCGCGTTCACCAACGACTCTCCACTGACAAAAAAGCGGACTATAAATAATGACGCATGTTTCGCGCTTGAAACACCTACGTATCACTGAAAATCACTGAAAAAAAAAATTGGCGTAGGCCTATGTATCTCTAACAGAACACGGTAAATACTCACGAAATACTGATCGAAGAATCACTAATGTATCACTAACAACTCACGTAGATGATTTTGGCGCTATATTTTTGCGTGATCTTTCCGTAGCTCTTGCGCAATTCATCGGTGATTTTTCATTGCGTAAATCAGCGAAAATGGTAAAATTCTCGACGGACAAGCACACAAAACCAAATTTCTTAGTTACCGGTACGTGATTTATGCGATTACGCAACTTTTGGGCAGTGTGACCGAGCCCGCCCTCGTGGAATCGCGTAAAGCGCCGATCCGGCGCACATCCGCGGACAATACGATCGAAGGTTCCACGTCAGAAAAATTCATGATGCGCAAATCGCGCATGTTTCGCGCTAGGCTCTTTACGTGATTCATGCATTTACACAACTTTTGGGCAACGTTACGGAGTCCTCAATAGCGGGGAATTGCTAGTCAAGCGAAATAATTTATGGTCACATTACCGTACTGGAAATGGTACAAGTCATAATCAACTCTCAAGCAAAATCTGGCTCAATCCCGGCCAAAATTCCCGCCCCAAATGCCTGCCATTTGGTTGGAGCGAATTTCCCCCGACAAACCCCGGTTTATTCCCCACTCACCGGGGCAAAATAAGTGAATCTCCCCCGACAAACCCCGGTCCATTCCCGACCCACCGGGGCAAAATAATTGAATTTCCCCGACAACACCCCGGTACATCCCCGGCCCACCGGGGCAAATTAAGTGAATTTCCCCCTACAAAGCCGGGTCTATTCCCGACCCACCCAGGCGAAAAAAATGCTGAAATCCCCGCCCAACTTGGTTGCAAGTCCCGGCCATCCCCGGGTACCCATGGGCCGGGACTTCAATTGACAAGTGCATTAGGCCTACTACTACTAAATTTACTAACAGTAGGGTAAGGGCACCAGTATTCGGTCACTTATCACTAGTCACCAGCCAGTAAGTTCAACTGTCACAACACACGCAAATCACACTAATTCACATACTTGCACACTCATTCACAACAGAAAACTCCCTTAGCCCCCTCCAAAAATCCATCCAAAATCCCAAATTTTACCGTCAAAAGTGCAGAATCGGCGCTACTTTCCAAAAGCGCGCGCGGATAAGGCCCAGTTTTAAGAGTATGGGTCGCCGAAAAAAGCGCTAAAAATCGAGAAATACGCCGTTCTCTCGCGGGATTTTTCGCTTATCGCAAGCTTGGAGTGTAATGGTATCCTCAAAAACGCAAAAGAAAAACAAAATGTCCTTACGTGCCGATACAGTGTCCCAATGTATAAGGGTTGAATGCAAGTGCCGAGGCCCCAGTATTCGGTCACCAACAGTCGCCGCAACTTCCCTGATGCAATTTTGTGCCAACAAGGTAGCGCGCGCGCGTTTATCAGCTGCCCTGAACACGCATTGACTTTGAACGCACACATCGCGTGACCGAATACTGGAGCCGATGACCGTATACTGGGGAATTTTCAAGGTGAAATATTTCGCGATTTTGTGCAATTCTGTGAGATGTTTAACGAAATGAAAGTTGAGATTAAAGAAATTTGATATATTTCACATACATTGCTGTAGATATGATGTATGTATGTATTATCTTAGTTTGAAAAATATTGCAAAAAATCTTAAGTGACCGAACACTGGGGATGTTACCCTACTTACAATACTACTGTATCTAGTATTGAAGAGGGAGAGAATCGGTGAATTCCTTGTTTGTCCTTGACCTTCTTGGTCCTTGGAAACAATATTTTTGCTGATACGACACTGATACTGTCGAGCGAGCGTGCGGGGGAGGCGTTGTTGTTGTTGTTAAATTTTTGGGGGGCGTATGGTTCATTTGCTGAATACTGACGCCACCTATGTTCAGGTTTCTGTATCTTTTGCCATTTTGGCCTGCCTGTCTTTTTGGCTTGTTGATATGCTTGCTTCACTTTTTATGAGGGGTCCCAGGTCCGGCGTCGATGAAACGTTCCTCCCATACCACCTGATTTTTCATTCTGTTTTGTTCTTGGGTTGCATCTGGACAATCCGGCTCTGTTGGTTGAGCAGATTTCTCAGCCTCGAGAGGCCTAGTCCACTCCGATGCGTGAGACTGGAAACAGAAGTATCATAAATTCTATCCAGATTGCATATTTTGATCACCAGGCCACCCCTTCGGATACATCATGCATCATGTTGAACTCTCCAGGCTCGGGATTGGATCTGTTGAATGGCCCTGGCCCGCCCTTGGCATCATCCAATTCAACCTTCCTCAGTCCTGAGGACTTTCTTTGGATTTGTTATCATCAAAAATTTTTTGCTGAGCCTGAGTCACCTCACTCCGGATATGTTATTGAGTTGGTTAAGGCGACATTCATATCCAGACAACATATTTGTCTCACATGAAGATATTAAAATGAAAACATGATATAGACTTTGCTTCAGTACAGTGTTACTGAAACAAAACCTTTCATAATATGCTGTTAAATCAAAACTATCCAATATTATACTTAATACATGTAGTGTAGATTCTGAAAAATATATTTTATGAAAGGTTTGGAGTAAAATACATGTGCTCCATCAAGAAAGAAAGTACGGTGAATAATGCTTTAAGTGTATTCCGTTAGGATTTGGTGTAAGATTTGATAGTGTTTGATAAAGAGCCCAGCCTCTTTGTTTGATTTCTTTCCAGATTGTGCTGTCAATGTGGAACACCAATACAACCCAACCCAGCCAACACGTGTGTGGCATGTTTGAGAACACAGGTGGACATCACTGAAGGGATCCCAAAGCAAGCCTCTATCTACTTCTGTAAAGGCTGTGAGAGGTAACGTTGACAAGAGGCTGAAAATGATTTTCAAATTTTTGACACGCTCTTCCTTTCAATTAAAGTTCTTTCAATGTCAGGAGGGAGCACTAAATAGTTTATCTTCTTCATTGATGTTGAGCTTGGAAACAGAAAGAAACACAGTTTCCTGTGCACTGTATTTTCTCCTTATACTGATTAAGGAATTTCTGTGTATAGTTTAGTTGAACCTTTCCAGATGATATCTAATAGTGATCCAACATGTAGCTTTGTCCTGTAAAGAACTTTGCAGTACCGAGTCACAAATTTATAGAGAGCAAAACTTAATGTTAATTGTTTAAACTGTCTGTTCAATTAATAATCATTACTGCATGCACATTTGTGTCTGATTGTCATTGATGTCTCATTCCCTTTGTTTTTCTTGATATATGCCATCTCTTATCAGCTGTTGGGGGGGGGGGGTGGTAGAATCGTAAAAGCTTTTATCAGTGTAATCAGTGCTCTGTAAAAGTTGGGGCTTTAGCGGCGTGGAAATTTTCACACATTTTGCATGACATGTAAATTAACACAAAAATAAAAGGTTACAATTGTTTTGCTTATTATGTACACTAATATATGTGTAATATCATCTAATATCTTTAATCTCAAGGCAGGTATTATATTGAAAGGGTATAGCTTATGTTATTTGTAGTTTTCCTCATGTTCACTAGTCCTGTATTGCAAGTGAATTTGCTGTCGTAACGCTGACCAGTTACCCTTTATACCCTGTATAGTGTAGTACTTGTGCTGCCAAAGACATTAGCTGCTGTGCTAGCAGTGAGCTATTTGAGGTGCTTGCTCCGTGAAATGAGAAACATAAGAAATTGTTCTTACTCGACCCAGCACAAAAAAAAAAAAAAATACTTGCATGAAAATTCTTTCTTGTATACTAGTACTGTACCAAATGGCAAATAATCTTCAAAAGAGTAACATTTTGTGAAAGGAAATGTGTGCTGAAGAGCTGGCTTTTCTTTGTTGGTGTAGATACCTCCAGCCTCCAGCCCAGTGGGTCCCATGTGCCTTGGAATCCAGGGAACTTCTGGGTCTGTGCCTCAAGAAACTCAAAGGTCTCTCCAAGGTAGGATAGAATTCTCATTCATCCTTTGTGTGGCTTTTCTTTTCTTGAATATCACTGTGTCATCATCTTCCATCATTTAACACTCTCATAGTGAATCATTGTGCATCCAAAAAAAAAAAATGAAATAATAAGTTCTTACAGAATCTAAGTGTATGGAAGTTTAAAGCTTTGTAATAAATTAGAATTATTTCATGCCTATGTATATTTTGCAACATAAAATGATCTATAGTTCACATTATATGAATATTATTTTGTCCAACTTATGACAGGACAACTCAAAAAGATCAATTTTACACATTTTGCCAAGTTTTACCTATGGTTTTGGGGGCCTTGGAGTGTGTGTTTTGTTTTGTTATTGCGTGAATGCTAGTAGCCTCTGTTTTCCTTCCATTACTACAATATTTAGTCATTTCCTTCCTTCATCAAAAATTTTAAGGATTGTCTATTTGATTTGTTGTGTACCTTCTTTGTGTAGGTTCGCTTAATTGATGCAGGCTTTGTATGGACTGAGCCCCACTCCAAGAGGTTAAAGGTCAAGCTGACGATCCAGAAGGAAGTTCAGAGTGGTGCTATCCTACAGCAGGTCTTCGTGGTGGAGTATGTGGTCCAGGGCCAGATGTGCTCAGACTGTCACCGTGTGGAGGCAAAGGATTTCTGGCGAGCTGTGGTGCAGGTCAGGCAGAAGGTGAGACCCGCTCCTTCCCAGTCACATTTTGTCCGATCAGTAGCAGTGGTCTGTGTCTTGTTAGCAAGGTATTCATCTACAAATAACAGTAACAAAGCAGTCTGAAAAGCCTCGAGAGGAAATAATTCCTCACAGCACATTGGCAAACTAACAGGCCTTTTTTTAGACTAAACAGCGATGCAAGTGACACTAATGTAGACAAGGTAGAAATTTTAAAGTTATTTCTTTAAGAGGGGCAAGGTGGCTTAGTTGGTAGCATATCTGCTTTGCAGCAATGGAATGGGTCAGGCTCGTGTGCAGATTTGAATCCCAGTGAGTCGAGCTGAGCAATGCTGTGTGTGTTATCATGCCGTGGTCTGCACTCTGTCCTTCAGAAAGGACATAAAATAGAGGTCCTGTGTGTGAGGGTAAAAGATCCTGCTTCATTCATTCATCGCAATTGGCAGGATTTATGACCCAATGAAGTGGTTTGCCCCGAGTATATGCAACAGTACCTCATTAGGGACCAGTTAGCGCAGCTGAAAGTAGGCTATCTAGCTGCCTTGTCAGTTGGAAAATGAAAACAAACAAACAACAAACTCTTTTTTCCTGATTGATCAATTGAGATTTTGAATGCAATGAAAGTACATCATATCAGAAATCACAGAAAAAATAGAGATGTTAATGACCCAGACAAACAAAGACTTGATGTGGCTCTTATCCCTCGCCTCCTACCAGACAAGTCACAAGAGGACATTTTACTACCTGGAGCAGCTGATCCTGAAGCACAACCTCCATGTGAACTGTCTGAATGTTAAACAGCATGATGAGGGCATTGACTTCTACTATGCCAGCAAGGACCAGTCCAACGGCGCTCGCAAAATGGTGGACTTTCTTCTCGCAGCTGTACCATGCAAGTAAGAAAAGAGCAGCTGATGTCTGAGTGATCCTTGCACTTTTTAGCATTGAATGCAGCAGTTAGGGCCAACTTATCAAATGTTAACTCTTCATGTGCGATGTTCGCACACCCAACTCAGCCGACAGCGTGCCAAGTTCACATATTCTGCTCAAACGCACAAACCCGCCCAAACTGATCGATAAATCACCAAATGCCAGAGTACAATGAAAGTGTTTCTTGCGATTCCATGCCTCCCTCATGTAGCTTGCATTTTATGTGATGATTGACTATCAAGTGGTGTTCCCTATACTGGATTTTCAAGTAAATTCTAAGTTTCTGTTACTTTTTTGTGTGCAAAAGTCATGCCTCCATACAATAATTTAATAGCCACTGGTCATTTGACAGAAAAACAATCATAGATTGTCATACAATGTACATCAAAGCAAAGCTTGGCATTTTCTCTACAACTTTCCTCATTACATGGCCAACATGACAAAAATCTGTAAGAGTTACATAGATTTGAAAAACAGAATGTTTTCTCAAAGTATGACCACGTTGATGTCATAATAATGTGGCACACAGGGGGTTTTCACCATGGCACATAAAGAGTTAACTGTTACTCCTTTTCAGAGTAAATTGATATATATTCTATGCTGTAATTAGTTGTTAATACTTTTAAGAATTGATTTATCTAAACTTGATCTCTTTCCTTGTGAAACACATGGAGCTACAGCTTGTGATGATTGCTCATTTCAGTATTAGTGATGACAGCTGCTAAACCTTTCTCTCCAAGTCAACTTCAAGATGTTTCTGTATTTATGAGAAGTAAAATCAAATCTACAGAAAGATTTATGGTGTGTACTTCGAAACTTGAAAGAAGTTTTTGTTTTTAGTTAGTGTGTCTCTTTTTGGCATGCTGTATATCATCTCATGAGATTTTTAGAAAGTCTGTGAGATTGACTCCAGAAAACTCCTGTCTCCAATGAGTGATGATAACAATGATGGTTATGTTTATTTCAAAGTTGAAAAAAAAAACAAAGTTTCAATTCATATCCACAAAAATGGCAGTATGTTGAGGTGATGTTTACAGAGGTTTTAGTGAAGCATCATTTCTCACTCCTACAGAGACAAATTTCCAGTGAGGATAGCAGTATGGTTAACCTAATTAGACCACTGCACCCATGCACACAAACACCTATTGTATAAAGGATGCCAACCACTTTCTTCACATGAGCGAATTCAAACTGACAACTCTCAAAACAACAGCTCTTTATTCGAGGAAAAAAGAGATGAAACATAGGCAAATTATCATATATCATTTTAGGTGGAAATTGTCTTTATGTACAGGCGCGGTGGAATACCCCAATTTGCATCTCATTATCGCCCTGTTCTATTTGAATTTCCAACGGGCATCCACGGCTGCCCGAAACTGTGTGCATGAAAAAGTCAAATCTTTACCTTCTCCTTGTGCCGCTAGTAAACTCAAACTTCCCACACTATCTAAGTGTTTAAAAACCTTCCTTTTGATGAAAAAATTAT
The DNA here is from genome assembly GCA_033980235.1 of Diadema setosum. Classification (NCBI taxonomy): domain Eukaryota; kingdom Metazoa; phylum Echinodermata; class Echinoidea; order Diadematoida; family Diadematidae; genus Diadema; species Diadema setosum. Next base: position 864,897 of record CM067074.1, on the reverse strand, counting down.
GAAATTTGCTGCTCTAGAACTTGAGATATTAAAGCGTTTTGAAAATCACCTCTCGCAAAACATGCTCTCTGTTTTTTTCCGACTGGACTATGGCCGGGCTCCAGTGTGTCCGAAATTGGCAACATAAGTTTATCAGGCCTCAATCCATATATGGTGAAAGTTTTCGCATGGTTCCACCTGTACTTTTTGAGAAATCAACTTGTTTCTACAGGGTTTGGAATAGAAAATTGTAGTAAGCGAAACAATTGAAAATGACGTCATTACTTTTCCCGTAATATTGGGCATGCGTGGTACGTGAGATTCAGGATTTTGTGCTCATTGTTGGTTTGCATGTGACGCAGTCAGTTTTGCTGAGTGTCGCACGGCGGTGACTGCTGAGCTGCTGCCGCGCACGCTGCATGCAGCAAAGCATTGTGTGTGCTGTGACATGCAACGCTACAGTCACGCAATTATATATACATGGGACCGACCTGTACACTTTGCGTTCGTGTCATTTTTGACATCACCTTCTGTTTTTTTCCGACACAACCATGGCCGGGAATATCACGGTATGACATTTAAAATGCAAGCAGATAAATAAATTTCGGTGTACTTTGTTCGAATGGCGCTTTGGTTCCGCAATCACACTTTGTGAATTTTAGGATGATTTTTGAGGCATATTTTTGGTAATTTTGCTCGCCAGGTTTTCGCTAAAATTTCACATTTTATCATTGTCAAATCCTTTAATATGTTATATGTGCATATTCGGACATGTTTTCAAATTCAAACTAACTCAATTTCAATCCGAAAATAGGTTTCCTTAGATTGTTACTAGCTTGAGAAGTTGTTTACTTTTTCTCAACTACGCGAGTACATGTTGTTTACTTTATGCAAATGAGGCTCGGCTGCCGATGGATTTCTGCGAGATAATTAGGGTGCTCCACCGTGCCTGTGTACACTTGTAAATCACTGGCATTTAATTCATTGATTGATTATAGCATTCAACCAAGTTGTATATGACTGTATCCTTTCTTTTTCAACTAATGTAAAAAAGAAATTTTTATATCTTGACATATGTGTGATACGTCCTGTGTATTTACACGTTGTAATAGTAGAATCATGAACTTTTTCTTTCTCTTCTCTCGCAAGGTACAAGCTATCTCAACAACTGATATCCCATGATGTCCACAACAACACGTACAACTACAAGTATACCTTCTCTGTGGAGATCGTTCCAATTTGTAAGGTAGGCTAATGCATACATGAACAAAGCTACCGTAATGTGTATATGTATCTGTCTGTATATTTGTCTGAAACACTCTGGCCGAAATTCACAATGGTGGTATAAATCTGAACCATGGTTTATGTTAATTTCTTCTGCGTAAATACAATTGACAGATTCATTGCGTACGCCAACAGACATCTATTAACATCAAAGGTACAGTTTTCTTCATGCTTATTTTAGACCATGGTCTAAATTTGTACCATGGTGTATTAGTTTAAACCACCTTTGTGAATTTAGGCCTCTCTGTTTCAAAACAACATTAAAATTTCATGAGTTTCATGGCTTGAAGTATGTTTCAGAAGTATGTCAATCTATGCCATGCCATGGCCACTAGAATTTTTTTTTTCCAACTGCCTACATGTATGCCAAGAACTGTTTAAATGGTAAATATTATATAGATGATGACAGGCGGGGGAGGGAACATACCAGATGTTCCACCCGAAGGGTTTGAAATGCTATTGAGGGAGGTTATACAATGTAAGTCCTGAGACGAAGTCGAGGGACTTATAGCCTCCCGAAATAGCATTTCAAACCATGAGGGTGAAACGTTTGGTACATGTTCCCGACAACAAAAGACATCATCTGTTATATTACATATATATTGTATATGGGTTAGTCAAATAGGTATACGTCAACGTCAACAACCGAACCACCATCATACCAGCACAATGCACTTGATCGCTCGCTCGCGCAGAGCCAAATTTACTGTGCGCGCGCATTCCTAGGCCTTCTGTCATTTGTTACGTGAAAATGTTTTCTCATGGGAGAACATTACAAGAATGTTCGCCCAAGGGCGAACATAACGAATGTACCTCAATCATGTGATTGTGTTTAGCCAATCACTAACCGGTATTTGACTAATCTATGTAATATAATCTGATTGGACATATGTTATGTTTGGAAAATATTTCTTTATGAATCTTCCTTAATGCAATGTTCAGGTGACTTCTTTGTCATTGAATCAGTCATACCTTTGTCTCACTTTTTAATGTGCGTAAAAATGATAAATGTATGTATGTATTAAAGTTATGTACAGTGTGTGGAAGTTTGTATGTATGTATCAATATGTTTGAATGGATGTCACATATCTGTGTGTGCACATATTTGTATACAAAAAGGGGTTCATATCTTGAATGGGAGTGTGTCAATGTTTGTATGTGTGGGTTATGAAAGTGGATTCAGTCATCTTGAGATTAGTCCCCCTTCTCCTTGTTTGATTTCTATGCCAGGATAACGTGGTATGTCTACCTAAGAAGCTAGCCGCATCCCTGGGTAACATAGGTCAGCTGTGTGTTTGCTACCGTGTGTGTAGCACCGTGCAGCTTATTGACCCAAACACTCTACAAGGTAAGAGTTTCCTCTCACCATCACTGAAGGGGGAAAACCCAAGTAACTTCCAGATGCTGCCAGATCACTTTGTGGTGGTCTAGTGGATTGAGTAATCTGTTTTCAATGAGAAGGTCTGTGATTCAAGCTTTACTATGGAGCCTAATGGGTTTGTAGCTCACATAATGAACTATTGCGATCATTGTCCATTATGCACCATGCTTTTATCGTTCTTCTTTTTGACATTTTCAACTTATTTTAGAAAAGCGTGGGGGGGATGGGGGTTGGGGAGAGGGGAACAACCAGGTAGTTAAATTTTTGATACCATCAGAAGAACACACTGAGATACAAAGTTATGTGGAGTTAGTAAGAGAGAAAGAAAGAGAAAAAAACAGGGAGAAAACACGAGTCGGATCGTGATAGGAGTACCATAGTTCGTGTCCCGCACAGATCATCTGATAACATGGAATAAATGAGATATATTACACCACATGAATCACATCCAACACAAAGACACATACCAATGCATTGATATGTGTCGTTACATGGACGAAAAGCAAAATTTGCTACTTGACACAAACTCCATGCATTCCGTTACAAAGTCCTACACTCCTACTAGCTTGGGGAAAAAAAAATGAAATGAAATAACAGCAAAAAATATTTAATATGATGTGTGTTGCCATGTTGTCCCCACAGTTGCTGAGTTGAATGCGACGACATACTGGAGGAATCCGTTCAGCTCACTGTGTGACCCTCATCAGCTGACTGAATACACAGTGTTACAGGTGGAGAGAATTCCTGATGGAGAAATAAGACATGTCAAAGGGGGCGGGGCCAAGTCAAAGAAGGTGAGGGCTAGAGGTCGCATATCCCTTTTGCACATGTGACAAAATTTTGCATGGTTGAAGAATAATGTCTCCCAACATCAAATGTGAAAGCTTACCACAATACACCTCAGAGTTTCTGAAAAAAGAAATGAAAATGTAATTGTACCAAGAATAGTGGAAGGAATTTTTTCAGGGTCTTAATGAATTCACAGGATATCTATAGTAATGTTTCTCCCTCCAGCATAAAGGAGTTTCTAGTTTTATTATTCTGAGGAAAAGTCTGCATTACCTACCTCTACAATATACAAGCTTATGAAAGGAATCTTATTTTCAGGGTTGCAAAAGGGACACACAAACTTTCAGGCTGTAACAGTCTTGGCCTTATTGTCAAATCTGTTACAATGGCCACCTGTCTGTAGCAACCAGCTCCTATTGTAAGATATTTTAGACCAATGATTGTAGCTAATACTGGAAAGTATATTGAATACTTGTACAGCAGATTTTGTAATACAGTCTCCTGCTGCATACCCCAGAACAGATACAAAATGCTTGGTCACCTTTTATTATTACTACTCAGAGTTGCCCGAGTATACAGCTGTAGTGTAGTTTGATTATGGCTGATTGTGAGATTCCAAGATATTTAGATATTCAGAAGTTGTGTGTGATTAAGGCTTAGGATTTGATACTGTAAGCACAACATTGTTTTTGGTTTGCCAGCTTTGTTCTTTTTTTATTTGTATAGCTGTGGAAAATAGAATGGCACAGTGAATTGACGTTGCTGGCAGATGACAGAACTCTGGGTTTTAACCCATTGAGGATGAATTGATTTTTGTATAACATGCATTTCCCATGACAATTGTAGAGTATACTTGGGACTAGTCATTAACGAGTTAAAACCTGTAATCCAAACTTTTAAGCACAGGACACTTTGGCTAAAGGCAAAAGTCATTTTCTATGCAAGCTGTGACATTAAACAACTGCAAAATGTTTAAAGTTTTTAGCAAAATTAGACAAATGACAAAAAAGTTATGATGTATTTAAAAGATTGTGAGTCCATTACTACAATGTACCATGTCCCTTCAGACTCTTCAGTGCTCCATGTGAAGCACTTCCATATTAGACATCTGTGCTCACATTTACCCTAAAAGAAGGGTTCTGTCCATAATATCAAGATATAACTTGCGCATTAGGCAAGACAGAGGGATACAAGGATTTCATCCCAATTCAAAATAAATCACATTATTTTTTGACATTTTCATAGCTCTTGAATAGAAAATATGGTGCTTCCTGTATTAACCCTAACTTACCTGGGGGGGGCGGCCATAATGGCCCCCCCCCCCCCTCGACGAATTCTGCAACCATTCCGCCGCGCAAAATTTTTTTACCGCGCCGCTCGCTGACTTTTCAAGTCTCGCGCAACTTTTGAGATCAAATTTGTTGCACCCGGACATGCCGTTCTTCCTGTATTAAACAAAGCCACAGACATGGGACCAAATCACCTGTATTTGTTATCCCAGTCAGTGTTACGTTTCAAGAAGTGTCAAAGGTCATGCCTACTGTACCTTAGCACTTGTGCCAATTTGACAAGATGTGTTCTTAGTTGCTGCTCTTATATTACTCTTTTCTTTTCACCGCAATGTCTATATTTGTTTCACTAAATTTGTGTTTGATGTGTGAGATGGTTCAGTAGTTTGAGACTCTCATTGTTTCCAATGAATGTTTGACCTGTCAGCACCTGTTAGCAGACGTCTGGGTGATGAGGAGTCAAGATATGGGCGTGGTCGACACCCAGTACCACTGCCGTACCCATCTGGGTCATCTTCTCTCAGCGGGAGACTCTGTCATGGGATTGGATCTTGCCAACTCAAACATCAACAACAAACATCTTGAGCAGGTAGGCTCACTGTCTTACCTTGGAACAGCTCAGATAAGATCCATCTGTAAGAGCTCTTGGATAAATTGCAACTTTTATTGTACCTTTCAAAAATTGTGACCAAAACATAGCTTGGTCCTGCCTTTAAGAAATCTTGGATAAATAGCAACTTCATTTCTACCTTCAAAATTCCTGACTAAAAAGTAAATTGTTTTGTACTGTGAGAAATCTGGAATAATTTTACTTCATGCCTCATCCACTGAGGATGAGCTTTTAACACAAACACAAGAACCATACACTACATACAGTTTTTGTGTTTCATTTTAAAGCCACTCTTCTTGGTTATTCTTGTTTAACCCTATTCCCACTGGGGGGTGGGGGGCATTTTGCCCCCCCCCCCCCTCGACGTTTCGCGTGATTATTCCACAACGCGTGATGCTCTCACCGCGACATTTTATGACTTTTTTCTTTCAAGTATCGTGCAACTTTTGAGACCAAATATGTCACTCCCGGGCATACCGTTTCAAAGCCACGCCCCCTTGAAAAAAATTCGGCGACCCAAAAATTGCTCAAAAACATGATTTTGTGTACAAATCAAATGTAAATTGTTTGTTTGCAATTAATTCATATAAACATAAATATTTTTACTTTCAATGGCTGATAATGATTTATTTTAGCCTGATTATGCTTTAAAAAGTTTCTGTGACAAATTTTTGACAAAAAAACAACAAAAACAAAGAGTAAAAAAACAGAAAAATACATGAGAAATTTAATAAATAATAAAATACATTGGAAATGATTATGAAGCCAAATTTTTGCTTCAATGTTATTGTTGAGGATATTGAAAAGAATATGTTCACCAAAAATTAGAAGTCTTTGAGCTTTATCTATTGATTTATTTCCAAAAAAAATTATTTTTGCGTAAATTAGCTAAATCAATTAATATAAAATACATAGATTAAAATTGGAAAAATCTAACTATACAGTCTTGTAGATTTCATTGGCCTCTACCTAGGCGCAAATTTTCGTGAGGATCGCGCGATCCATGACCAAGATCTGAAGGGGGGCCAAAAAGGCCCCCACCCCGGTGCTTTCAAGTCCCTCAAAAAAAACTGGTGGGATTAGGGTTAATAACAGTTTAGACAAACTAAATGGAGATAGCCAACGATTGATCTGAATATTGTTACATACTACATTTCAATATTCTATTTAGGTATGATACTTGAATTCAATCTATTTTTACTGTTATTCCCAGTTTTCCATGAAGCTTGTATAGAAACCCTATTATATTATCAAATTTGATAACCATTTTATTTGTCCAGATCTCATAGATTTGTAAGTCAAACTGGAGATATTTAGTTTTCAAAATATTAATTAAAAAGATGGGATATAAAGTTTCAAATAAGGACATAGATACAGGTATAAAATATCTGTACGTTGGTAAATATTCACGAATATATATCACTGGAAAGCAGTAATCATGCACGCCAACTTTTCTTGAGAACGTATCTGTGGGAGAACAAAGACAAAAAGTTACGCGGATTGCCCACTAACCATGCTATTGCTGATCGCTCAAATTCAGAGACCACAAGCAGTTTAGGGCATTGGCGTACGATTTTCAGTGGGTTTAGTACACAAGAAATCTATGAATACTGAGTTTCCTCACAACAAGAATCGAGTGTTCTACAATCTGGCAGCTTTTTTGTCAGGGAACATGCCAGAAAGATGCTCCGCCAAATTGCATGAGTCACTGTCTACGTCTAGTCTATGAAAGTCAACATGAAAATGACATCAACACATGGTGTGCTTATCACTGGTTTGAATGATAGACCCAAAGTGACACATGATACCCAATTAAAAGCACCTGTCGGCGTAGAGTAGCCAAGCAGAACTCTTCTAGCACACACTGTGTTATATGTATTGATGGTAGAATACAGAACTCTTCCACAGGTGCTGAAATTTGTGTGTGGAGTGGGCAAGGGGTGTGAAATTTTGTGCATTGAAACAGGGAGAAAATAGAAGAACTGTAAAACACAATATTTTCACGGCCTGAAATTTTTGCGAGTTGCCTTTAACATTCAATGCATATAGAGTTGACAAGAACTTTCGCGTGCATTCTAATTTCGCGAATCTTAGCTCTCGCGAAATTCGCAAAATTAAAATGCACTTTTCGTAACAGTAACTTGTTGACAGGAACATGAGATTTTGACACCAGCTGTAGGTTGTGACAGTTGGATTTTGTTTTTGATTTCCTGTTCTACAGCTGCTAGAAATGTTTCATGGTTATTAATAAGTAGTGGAAAATGTTTGAATTTGTCTCCTATAACCGAGGTGAACGAAAGCAAAAGTAGCATGTGTCACACAAGTGGCAAACAAGTGTGATAGATAGCCGTGTGTGAGGCTGTGCTTAACTTCACTTGACGGCTATCATGTGTTTGTAATATCTGTGAAGTAAACCCTACCAGCAACTGTTTGCACTTCTGTACAATTTCCTGCTTTCTGCTAGAAAGCATACATTTAATTTGCGGTAATAAATCAATTTTGCAATGGACTGACAAATTTGCTCTGAATGTTTAAATATTTGAAGTATCACATATTCATGGACATATTAAGTAGCAGGCTTGAAACAGTCAAGAAATTTAATGCAGATAGTACACACTATGAAATACCTTCATGTTAGATGTGTAGGATTGGCTTTCATTTTTTCTTAATGATTGTCAATGGTTTCATTGTCATGATCTTTACTTTTAGGCACATTTCCTGTCAATTTTCTCCATCTTACAACTTTGTTTTCTTTATCACTTTACTATCACATACATGTATAACTGTCCTGTGTTTTACCATATTTTTCTTGGTATACAAATACACTGGCATTTCTCTCTCGTCATAATGACACTAGGGCATTCTCTATCCAAGGGATATACTAGACAAGCTGAAATGTTCGTGGTGGTTTTATTTTTGCAAAATATCTCCAATCACCTTTGAACTGCAAAGTATCATTTCTGAGATTAAGAATTCAAAAATCATTGCACCATGATCTAATCTGCTTATCATGTGCATTGACTTTTGGATAGTGAGAATTTTATCATCGGTACTAGCAATTCAAATCTTTCTAATAAAAGATGAAAGCCGATCGACTCCCAGACGTCGTGTTGGTCAGGAAGCACTTCGGCGACCGACATCGTCGACATCGAAGGCGCAACTGGCGGCTGAAGACGATGACCAAAGAGAGAGCGATGCTGAATCAAGACGAAGCGGACAGAGACTTCATAGGCTTCCTGGAAGACCTGGAGGAGGATGAAGACTACCGGAGGAATGTCAACATCTATCGTGGTATGCTGCCCTCGTGCTTCCAGCAGGAGAAAGTTTTTGATAGTTTAGTAGTAGAAAAGGTCATCTGGATCACTGTGGTTCAATCATTTTTCTTCAAGCAATGTCATAAGGTGTTAATGATGCCATTGATACTGCTTGCTCCCACTCAAACCAGACTTTAAAGGAGGATAATGTTGTGGGGGGGGGGGGGGGATAGGTGGTTATAATCGACCCCTGTATTAAGATTTCAGAACATGAACAATTTTGTTGTGACATATTGGCAGAGCAACATAGTGAATGAATACTTAGTAGGTAAAAATATGTTGAATTATTGTTTACCAGGTATGTCGCACACTTGAAGTTTGGAATTGATGTCGGGAAAGGTTGTGAAATCATTAATAACTCTCCACTTTGAAGTTTTATGTAGATAATTGCATATACCTACTAGTACTATGCCTAAAATTAATTTAGTAAAGTTTTAGAGCTGGATATCACTGATGTATTACCAATAATGTAGCAAGTCTTTGAAGAGACTAAAACACTCTAACGAGGATTCCTCCCTCTCTTCCTCCCTCAACCCCACAGATTCCAACAAGAATGTAGCGGTGGAGAGTAGTGACGACGAGGCCGCACCCCGTATCAGTCTTCAGGAGATGCTGGAAGACTTCCACATTGCTGATGAGGCGGAAATGGAGGATGCAGAAGCCTCGGGTGTTGCATAGGGACAGAGTGTGGCTGAGGGAGAAGTCGTGGCTAGGGAATGGGCATGGCTTGGGGGGAGGGCATGGCTTAGGGAGTAGGAGTGGCTTATTGAGAAGGAGTGGGTCAGGGAGAGGGTGTGACATAGGAGAAGGCGTAACTTAGGAAATGGGCATGGCCTGGGGAGAGGGAGTGGCTTAGGGAGAGAGGAGTTGTTTGTTTGTTTGTTTGTTTGTTTGTTTTTTTTTGGGGGGGGATGGGGGGGGGGGGGTTTGCAACTGAGCACATGTCAGAGATCTAAATATTACCTCTGTGCTGTGCAGTTACCGTCTTTTTGACATGAACTCACATACCGGTATATTCTCTTTCACTACCATAAAGAAATTGTTAGTCCATATTTTCTGTGAACAAGACATATTAATGTATCATTTTGAGATATTATGCATTTTAAAATTATGATAACAAGATGAGCATATGTTCTACAGTTCTTATTTGACAACTTGAAATGATTGTACAGTGTATAACTTTTGCAATAAGCATACTAAACTTGCTGTACAGATGAAGTATTTATATTATTGGTCTGCTCAACGTTTGCAAAGCTTACTCGAGGGCAGATACATAATAATGATACAATGTAGATGGCTACATGAGAAGGACTTTCCATTGGTTAAGTCACTAGTTTGATTTTTCCCCTTTTCTTTGTCCAATATCTGTGTCTTCTGTTATCCTTCTTTGTTTCAGCGAGTCAAAGACTTAAAGGTACAATTTACCTTTTGCATATGAAACAAAAACCCAGCATTAGTGCTTTAAAATAGTTCTAAAATGTGATTTAGGGATAGAAACAACCACTGTAAAAATTTGAATCCGTGTAATCGATGTCAAGTGTTGTTAAATACACAAAATATAAACAATAGTTATAATAAAAATGTTTCCAGACTAAAGCGTATACAGTTATGGTTTATTGAGAAAAACACTGATATCTCCTTATATTTTAGGCTTTATTGCAAAAATTTTATATGGTAGGATGTTTTATGATACAACAGACCTACACATATGAATCAAATGTGATATCTTGAACATTTTTGAAATCACTGCTCCCAAAGGTAAACTGGACCTTTAATTCAGAAAGAGGCACTTGTTCTGTCTCCTCTTTTGTTGAACTAATGGCAGGACTGCCAATTCTGTGTGAGTACACAGGATTGCACTCACTCAAAAGTGAAACTGTGACATGTTCACTGAAGGCTAGACCAGAGTATACTTGGGAAGGTGTCCATGGGAAATGTTTGTTACAGCAAAATCAACTTGTCCTCTATTGGGTTAAAGGCATAATTTACCATTTGCAGTCGAGACAAAAATCTGGCATGAGTGCTTCAAAATAGTTCTAAAATGTGAGTTAGGGATAGAAACAACCACTGTAAAAATTTGAATCCATATAATCGATGTGAGTTTCGTTAAAAACACAAGATGTGAACAATAGTTATAATAAAAATGTTTCAAGACTAAACCGTCTACAGTTACGGTTTATTGAGAAAAACACTGATATCTCCTTATATTTTAGGCTTTATTGCGAAAATTGTATATGGTAGGATGTTTTGTGATACAACAGACCTACACATATACATCAAATGTGATATCTTGAGCATTTTTTAAATCACTGCTCCCAAAGGTAAACTGGACCTTTAATATGATTTTGTAACTGCACTGGTGGATTGAGATGAATGTAACACATAAAAATCTCCCCTTCATTTTTTTCTAATCTCTGATTTTAAATTGCTATTGGTTGCAGCCCTTCAATATATGAAAGGAGTGTATACTAAGGCAGGAAGGACTATACATTTCAGAGGAGGGAAAGAAAGGGAAAGATAGAGAACAAAAACAACAACTTACAAGCATTAGCTCAGTGCAGCCTGGCATGGGGTATTTCCTTGATACACTTACAGTTGTATGAATAAGGAAAATGTAGAAATAGACGTGTAATTAAGCATTGGCCCTCTTGTAAAAGGCTTGTTCATAGTGATCTCTAAAACATATTTAAGATGCTATCTTGGTAACAAGACATGTGTGGCATTTTCTTGCAGATAACCCAACGTATACATTAAATTGCCTAAAAGTTGTGAATAAAAAATTAAGAATATTACATCTTCTGAAGTCTCAATTTTGAAGATATTTTACTCAGATTTGATTGATGCAATGTGAGCAGCTGATGGGTGAGTGTATGAAGGGAGAAAGTTTGTCACTTTCTGAATTATTGGTGCAAAGTGATGTCAAATGTTGGAATCATGTTCAACTTCAGGTAATCTGTGCCCTGAGTTAGTCTGGCTTCCAGACCCTGTGCTCGTACTATTTTACTATACAGGATATCGACGCCCTCAATGGGTGAATTTGTGCCTTCGACAAAGGCAGCGGAGGGTGTATTTTGTAAAAGGAGTCCAGTCTGGAAACTAGACCGTGTGAGTAGACTTTGAAGCAGAGTGCAATGAACTATTTGAACAGGAAAAGTTTAATCAAATTTTGGCAAGGATTAGAAAGAATGGAATAACACATTTTCATGTATTCTTATAAGCCACATTTCAGGCAATCACATGTACAAACTAGACAATAAGGCATTGACCAGCAATTTTAGGGTGCCTTCTGTTGCAGTACATCAATCTAAGGTGAATGAAAAGGTATACTAGGCTGTGTTGAGTGGTGGGCAAATATGGTGAGAGGTGTGTTTGTTAATGTTAAGTTTTGCCCAGGAACTACCAGTAGGCAGCATGGTGTGTACAAGTCTTGGTGTGGAGAGGTGGGCAGTCAAAGAGATGGGTTTGGGGTTTACAGTACAGTAGACCAACTAAGACTACACTACAAGGAAAATTTTACTCTGTGGTGTGGATAGGGGGCAGTCATGAGAGCTGTGTACATTGTTTATTGTTTGGTGTTCAGTTCCCAAATGTTTCTACCTTAACAGAATTCATTTAGGAGACGGCTAGCATGTGTTTGTGTGAGGTATGCATGAGATATGTCTCCGTAGTAATAAAGATGTACGAGGCAGATTATCATTTTATTGTAAAGGAAATTCCACTCCAAGTGAAAGCTGTCTTCAAGAAAAAGACCAAGGTCAGTTGAAAAGTAGAGCAGTCTTTCATTGAATGCTCTTCCCTTTCTTCTGTACATGGAAAATGCTGCAGATGTACATTGTATGTTATCACGATTCAATTCTTCTTCCATTCAAATCCATTCAAAAGTTTTGAATTTGTAAAGTTTTGGTACAGTCATAGCTGTATGAGAAGACAGAACTATGTGACGTCATGTATGGATGATAAAAAGAAAACCAAAGAAAAATTCAATATATTTTCTGTTTTCTATAACAATAAAAGCGCACTTAATTGCAACTTTCAGAAAGTGGGGAAAATAACATTGATGTCACCATTAAGTTGAGAGAATGTGATTTTTTTATTATTTTTTTTTTTTTTAGCATTGTGCATTCATTTCACAAACTGTACACCTTGTAGTCTTCTCATCCAGCGACGGCTGCACCTGAACTTCAAAAATTCATAAATTTCCAATGGATTGTCTGATTTCCCTCAAACATCACTGATGTGTTGTACTAAAATTGCTCCATTCACTCAATCCACATGTACCTATGTTGGGGTCTCATCCCCATTGAAATATGGGTGCAACTTCAGAATTGACTACAGCATTGTGCGCCAAACGAATACTCCTATATGTACAGCTGTATGTCAAATGTGGTGTCAATTGCATTAGTACCTAGTAGAGCACACTATAAAATTCATGTGAGGTTCATGAGAATGTTTCACTCATTTCTCAGTCACCTCAACGTCAACAGATCTTTTGCTTTTATTCACATCATCACACACTTAGCATTATTCTGATAATGCAGACAAACCGAAGAGACACCAATCGGAATCCACTTGCTTTAATTTGTTCTCCGGCATTTCAACTTTATTAGGTCTCACAAACTGAAGAAGTAGAAACAGTGACATGCACAAGGATATATCTGAAAACAAAAACAAGTACAGTGTCATAAAATTTGTAGGTAACCTCTCTTTGTTATATAAAAATACAGAACTTTTATCTCATACCACATGCAAAAATATAGAAAGAATATCAATTTGTTACTTCAAGACCATGATTAGCTCTTTATTTCATAGTTAGAGACTATAATAAGCTGATGACTCATCCTTTCAATAATCTTACATTTTTTAAGACACCACCATTATCAGCATCTGCTACTCTCCGGAGGTAAGAGCAAGTTTTCTGATTGAAGTGTTCAGGTAAGATTAATGGGCTCATTGTGACCAGTAGCATTACCATCACTATGGGATTGTCTTTGTGGAGGAAAAGGGGAATAAATACAAAAGCCATGGAGACCTATTTCTATGTTCCCTCTCACTTCTATGTGCACAAGGAATGGAGTATATTTGAATAGATGACTAATTTCCCTTCACCACCTCTACCCCAAAGCTGACTGGAAGCTGTTAGTAAACCTCGGATAATTACATCCATATCACCTGGACGGACATTACAACTTACGAATTGCAAAAATGCTTAGTAAGGTTATCGTATTATGATAATTTGGTACAATTTTAGATGTTTTCACCCTCTTCACCTAACATCTTATGTCATGATCACTACAATACACTGTATATATTTTCTTTTAAATTTCATGAATATGGGAGAATGGGATGGGAAATGGGCTTGTACGTTACCATACCAGTCAGTAGTTTTTCTTGGACAACGCATTATCATTTTGTATGATCAAGACTCAACCTTGCCTTTGTATTTCAACCAATTAGAATCGTCTTTTGCTTCCTTATATACACTTGTTGATCACGTAACATATCCTGACAGTGCTAAAACAACAACAAAGGTAAATTGTACTTGTGACAATGTTGCAGAAAGTTCCTGCTGAAACAAAACTGAAGAACACATGAACTTAATACTTTGCATTGATGATTTACTGGAAGTCGGGTATGTCATACGAATATGTTGTCGCAAAATATATTGAAGACATGAAAGATTTCTAAACATAATGTTCCCACTTCGGCCATAATGAAATGAAAGATAGCAATCCAATAGTCATCTTCACATACAATGAAAATACCAGAAATATCCCTTCATTCACTTCCCGTACATATTTCCCACCTTAAGTACAAGCTACTACTTAAAAAGTAATTTCAATACTGGCAGTCTGAGAATGATGATTTTTCAAAGAAAGAAGAGTGAGGTTTGGTATTCTCAACTTTTTCAAACATAAAATGCTGCCAGATTGATCGGGAACAAACAGGATAAATTTCATCCTCCCTTGGTGGTATGGCATATATATCGCACCTCATAAAATCATGAATTGTTGAATGTAAATACTCTGTGAATGAAAAAACAGGAAATGATCAAACACCAACAATATCAATCCATAAGAGTCTCCAGATAATAGAGAGCAGAGTACAGCATGTAATCAATTATACAGCACCTCAAATTACAATGTATCTCTCTCTTTAGGAGGTACACAATAGAAATCAATCACATAGGTAACTGAGGAGAAAATGAGAAACAGCATACAATCTGTGTACACCATCCACTTTAACCTTTAGAAAAGTTTGTTGGTGACAAAAGTCAGGAATGATAGCTAACACACAGCCAAACTTTTCTACTCCTCTTAGCGACAGGGAGCTAACCACACACACTCAGTAACTCAAGAACAGATTTGAGAACCAAAGAATTGTATTCACTTCAAGTTAATCAAACCGGTGAAATTTGTTACCATGGTAACTTAAGTATGTGAGTACATGTTGCTTTGATTAGCATTAATATTGTTTCCTACAGGTGTTTTATAACAAGTTTATATCAGTCTTGCAAAGGTTTCATAAACAGTAATGGGAGAGATTGCAATGTAATATTTGGAAAATACCAAATCTCAGGATTTTCAGTTCCAAACACAATCCTCATTTTTTCTTCCACTTCCTTGTTTCCTTGAATCCTTATCAATCACTTTCCATCTTCACATCTGTGCCCATCAATCTGATGATGAAATAAGAGTACCAAAGTGTGACATCATAGCTATTCATCACCATGGGAACTGGTTGCACAACAACCTCATCTAACTCTTTGCTTAATAGCATGCTTGTGTAACGAGTTTTAACACACTGCCTGAAGCCCAGTGTATTATTTTGTGTGGAACCAGCACTAATGTTTAGGAGGTCTACTCACCCAAGATCCAAGATCCAGGACCTATAACAAAGGAATGTGACATCATCATTTTGACTATGACATCATCACTTTGACTGTGACATCTTCACTTTGGTACTCTATAGGATTGGGCTCTGAAAGAGTCAGACTAGTATGTTGGTAGCCTTGCTTTCTTCGGCAAGATGGAAACTCTTCCAGAGGTGACTGGACCTTTCTCAGCAGCAGACCTACCACCAGCTTGGAAGATGGTGGTGGTCACAGTCAAGACTGGCCTACGCTGACCAAGACATTTACATGTATTTCTTCAAGTCCAGCCCTTGGACAGTCTAAGGATTTTCCACCATCTTGTTTCAATGAACTTTGGGGGAAATGACGGAGGCATTGCTGCTTCAGTAATTCATTTGTTCCAAATCCTGTCACAAATAAAACTCTCTCTCACACAAACACTAACACATCACACAAAAGAGAATATATAGACACATAGTAAAGATATCTTGATAATATATGTCAAACTGATAACAATTGGTTGCCAGGAGGCAATTGTACAATTAAATTGACAGCAGCACCTCCGCGAAAGCACAAAATATGGCATAATACTACAGATTTCTTATTGCAAAAACATGTCTCAGAGAGGATTCCCTGTGACAAAAAGCTGTGCAAGTTTTTTTGACATTCCAGTGTTGCTCTGCTCCGCGGAGGGCCGCGTCCATCTATAGAGGGCGCTTTAGGTCATGGAGGTGATGGAGGAGGTGTGGTGGGATGCCTCCAGGCTTTGGGTGAGACCGCTAGCCGACGCCCCTACCTCCGCATCACTGCTGATGGAGCGGGTCAGGAGCTTGTTGATCTTAGCCAAGGGGTTAAGGCCCAGCGGCCCATCTGAGTAGGCAAGAGTAGAGCAGAGACACAGAGGGAAAGGAATAGAGAAAGAATGAGCTCGGGAAGAAGAGAAAAATGAAGAAACATAGAAAGGAAGAAATAAAGAGAGGAAGAGGAGAAAGAGGGAAGAATAAAAAGTGACGAAAAAAGTAGAGAGAAAAGAAGAGAGAGAGGCATGAAGATGCAGGAGGATGGAGAGCATAGGAGAAACGAAAGAAAAAAACAAATTGCGTTCAGTGTTAAGAGCAAACGGCTGTATATTCATCACGCATTTACTGGTGTACTGAGGTTACTTTGTGACACATACAAATTTGGATCAGAAAACATATCACTCTTTGTCATACTGGGATAGGAGAAACCAACCCTGTTGGATCACAGAGAAGCTTGTATACTGTATACGCCGAATATTTCGTGAGGTTTTTATTTTCGCAAATTTCGCAAGTCAGGTGCTATTCGCGAAATCAAAGACACATGAAAATATCAACTCTGATCAGGCTATGAGTACATGTATGACGTACGCAAATACATTTCTTCATTCGGTACAGGACTCAACGATCGCGAATTTAACCACTCGCGAAATTGTCGGCAAGTTCCGTTTCGCAAAAATTTAGACTCGCGAAATATATGGTGTATACAGTAAGTTTACTGCAAGTCTCACTGTCTTAGAACAAGCTGATAAAAGACAAGGTGCAACATTCAATTGGCTGTCATCATACAGAACACGATAGGGAAAAAATGCATAGGAATGTACACCTTTGTAGAAGAGCTTGCCCTTGGCATTAAATACAGAGTCTTGAATTGTTAAAATTGCGCCCAGTGCTGTGTACTTTCTTACTGCTACTTGCGGAGATGGTTTCATCTGGACTCTGACATTTTCAACTTCTCTGTTTGCAGTGCATTCACTCATGAAATTTCTAAGAATACTATTTCAGCTTTACAGCAGCAGGTCCTGCCAGTGTTAAGGCAGGGCTGCACACTAACCCATTTTTTCTGCCGGTCCAACCTGTCTCTGTCGGACCGGTAAATGCCCCGTTTTACCATTTTTTACCGGTCCGAACAGAAAATTTACCGGTCAACAACGACAACCTAAAAAAAAACATTAAATGACTTGCAAACTTATTTTCTTGTTTTTTATGGACGTACCCCCTTACCCATGTATATTTTACAGATTAATATTCTTTTTTTTAACTTGCATTATTTATTGCACAAGAAATAAAAAAAAGATAGGAAAAAATAGAATGTTTGTTTGTGAATTACAGTGTAAAATGATAATGAACAAAATCAGATTGTATCAAATGCGTTTGTGACTTTTTCTAAACATCGGCGCACGAACTTGCTGCGTAACCTGCTCTTGGTGGTCAGTTGGATTGCGATGATTTCATGAATTATTCTAGCTGTGATATTTTCTGATGCACGCGCTACAAGCGGTTCTTTATTTTTCTCCGATAATGTATTCGCATTGTGCATGCGTTCTTGAAAGGTACACGACATGCAGGTCCGAATTCGCAATCCTTTTTTGCGCCCATTTCCACCTCAAATATTAGCGGGATTGTGACGATTTCATAAATTACTTCGGCTGTAAGATTTTCAGATGCAAGTGCCAAAAGAGGTTGAAAATGTGTCCTTTATTTTTCCCGATAAACTCTTCGAATTCCGCAAGTGCGTTCTTAAAAAAAAAGATGCACCACATGGCCGAATTCATGATACTTTTTGCGCCTATTTCTACCTCAAAATAATGTCAGCGGGATTGTGACGATTTCATAAATTACTTCGGCTGTAATCTTTTATGATGCAAGCGCCAAAAGAGGTAGAAAATGTGTCCTTTATTTTTCCCGATAAACTCTTCGAATTTCGTAAGTGCGTTCTTAAAAAGATGCACCACATGGCCGAATTCATGATACTTTTTGCGCCTATTTCTACCTCAAATGTCAGCGGGATTGTGACGATTTCATAAATTACTTCGGCTGTAATCTTTTATGATGCAAGCGCCAAAAGAGGTTGAAAATGTGTCCTTTATTTTTCCCGATAAACTCTTCGAATTTCGTAAGTGCGTTCTTAAAAAGATGCACCACATGGCCGAATTCATGATACTTTTTGCGCCTATTTCTACCTCAAATATCAGCGGAATTGTGGCGATTTCGTGAATTACTTCGGATGTAACTTTTTGTGATGCACGCACCGGCGAGAATGGTTGAAAATGCGTTCTTTATTTTTCTCCCCATAATCTCTTCGCATTCCGTACATGCGTTCTTGAAAGGTATACGACACGGCCGAATTCACGATCCTTTTTGCGTCTATTTCTACCTCAAATATCAGCGGGATTGCGATGATTTCATGTATGACTTCGGATGCAATCTTTTATGATACACGCGCCAAAAGAGGTTGAAAATGTGTCCTTTATTTTTCCCCGATAAACTCTTCGCATTTCGTAAATGCGTTCTTAAAAGATACACGACACGGCCAAAAATCACAATTCTTTTGCGCCTATCGTTTCCTCAAACTTCAACGGGATTGCGATGATTTAATGAATTATTATTTGGCTCTAATCTTTATGATGCACGGGCCAGAAGGGTTTGAAAATGTGTCCTGTATTTTTCACCCAATAATCACTTCGCATTGCGTACATGCCTATACGTCACGACCGAATTTACGATCATTTTATCGCCTATTTCAACATCAAATATCAGCGGGATTGCGATATGTCATTGATTATTTCGGCTGAAATCTTTAGTGATACATTCACCAGAAGGGTTGAAAATACGTTCTTTATTTTTCTCCCGATAATTTCTTCGCATTTGTGCATGCGTTTTCAAAATTATACATTGCATGCAGGGCCGAATTCGATATTCTTCTTGCGCCTATTATTGTTTACTCAAATTCCAACGGGATTGCGAAATTTTCATGAATTACTTTTCGGCTGTAATCTATATGATGCACGGGCCAAAAGGGGTGAAAAAGTGTCCTTTATTTTTCTCCCGCTAATCTTTTCCCATTTCGTACATGCGTTCTTAAAAGTTATATGACACGGCCGAATTCACGATCCTTTTTGCGCCTATTTCTACCTCAAATATCAGCGGGATTGTGGCGATTTCATGAATTACTTCAGATGTAATTTTTTATGATGCACGCACCAGAAGGGTAAAATGTGTTTTTTATTTTTCTCCGGCGATAATCTTGTCGCATTTGTGCATGCGTTTTTGATAACCAACACGGCATGCAGGACTGAATTCAAGATCCTTTTTGCGCCTATTATTTCCTCAAATTTCAACGGGATTGCGTTGATTTCATGAATTGTTATTCGGCTGTAATCTTTTATGATGCACTCACCAAAATGTGTCCTTTATTTTTTTTTTTTCTCCTCTATAATCTCTTCACATTTCGTACATAAGCTTTTGAAAGATACGACGCGGCCGGTCGAATTCATGATCCTTTTTGGGACGATTTCTACCTCAAATATGTAAGCGGGACTGCCATGATTTCATGATTTTTTTTCCTCCCTATATATTATCTCTTCACATTTTGTGCATGCGTTCTTAAAAAGTACACGGAAGAGCTGATTTCGTGATCCTTTTTGCGCCTATCTTCATTATGAGACCATTCTGAGCGAATGAAAATATTCATTTGTGAAATGACTGTGTAAAATGAAAATGAACGAAATCAGATCAATTTACTGTATCGCTGAATATCGAATGTGTTTTTACTTTTTCTAAAAATCGACACAAGTAAATTAATTCTAACATAACTGCCACGCTGCTGCGAAGCCGGGATGCGTATCGGATCGATCTTGCGTTAAAAAATCATGAGTAAAATGACCCAGAAATGCGTGCGCTTCTATCAATGCTTCTTGTCTGGCATGACCGCCGATCGCAAGCAAACGAAAAGCAGTTTACACTGTACATGCTCTGCATGTATTGCATTGCATGGCAGTGCGTGAGCGCAGCGCCAAATTCGCAAGCGAGGGCGAATAACTGGTCGACTGCTAGATGTAGTGCTCAAAACTAATGTATGTTTACTGTACAAAGTGCACCGGTAGACATGAACGAAAACTTGCGTAAAACTTGTTGAACAGTGCGATATCTTGCATTGTGTTTCTCCCTGATCGGGGCTGCTCTTTTTCTTTCTACTGACCCCACCAATGCTTTTTTTTTTTTTTTTACTGGTCATGTCGGACCGGTAACTTGTGGATTTCCTGAAAAGTTACCGGTCCGACAGTGACTTTTACCGGTCTTTGACCGTCGGACCGGCGCCAGTGTGCAGCCCTGGTTAAGGACAAGCCACGCACTACATTGCACACATTTCATTACCTGCATTGAAGTAAGTGTATACCCCACTGCTTGAGGCTTACCTAGGGACTTGTTTATACCCCCTTTGCAAATTTTACAAAGGTTAGAAAGTATGGAAGCATAAATACAGGTACATGTAGTTTAATTCCAACACACAACATCAACCTGAGAGGCTGAGCACTATCCTGGCATAACAGCTGCTCTCTACCTTAAAATACAATTTAGCCAGAGTCAAATACTTTCTTGAAACCTATGGCCTCCATCTTGTACAATATCTCTAATTCAACACCAGTGGAATAACCTATTAGTACTTTGTACTAACTTGTACACTAGAGCTTGCAGGGAGATACTGATTCTTTGTTTGGTTGGTTAGTTGCTTTATATCTCATCCTAAGTACCATCTCCAACTGCCCATTAAACTCTATACCATCAAAGTAATCTACCTTCCTTCACAACAAGTTGGATAAAATATCCCACAGAACCACTTGAAATTCTCATTCAAAGGATTATTTGAGAAAGAGCTTTTGAGTACTACTGTACCACTGGGAAAGTATCACAACAAAGCCCCTAAAAAAGACATTAACAACCAGTCCCTTCTCCAATCAAGCAGGGAGTGCTCTGAATCTACAGGCTATCACAAAGCATTTTGGCAAGTCCTATTATACCTCGGGGAATACTACACACACAGGAACTTGATCCTAGACAAAAAATCTATAGGCCTTTAATGGCAAACGAACAGTTCACTGGCTATAACACCTATTCCAAGAAAATAAATGGTGTCCACATCTCCTCCCCCCCCCCCCCCAACAAAAAAGAAAGCCTAGTATTTGGCAATACTTCAAATAGTCTGTTTATACATTAAAATGCAAAACGACAAAATGGATGCTTCCCCACATTGATGGATCATTCTGGTTACCTGGTTTATGCAATTTCATTCATTTTAACAGATTGCTGAATTGCATAAATCATCACAGTCGGTCAGCCAAGCTTACGCATTAATGCGCCTTGAAAAAACAAGTGAAGTGCCTAACCAATTTAGAAAAAAAGGAAAGGTTATTTGTACCAATCTCACAGGCTTACACATACAGTTGAACCTCTATTATCCGGCCTCCCTTTATCCGGATCTCTCTATTATACGGACGCAATCTCGCCGTGATTTTGCCCAACTCCTTGAGAACTCCTACACAAACACACATGAATTACATATTACTTCCAACATGATTAACATACATTACATCAAATTTCCTTCCAAATTGCTTACCCTCAGACATTCATCCCCAAACATCCCCAAATGTAACAATGAAAAGGTTGCGGTATACACATTACTACATGTGGTACTACAATGGGCTAAATCAGTACATGTGTATGTATGTACATGTATAAAGCATTGAGTCTCCCGTATCCGGCCAAATCCCTTATCCGGATGAGCCCCGGTCCCGACTTGTCCGGATACAAGAGGTTCAACTGTACTTGGAACATAGCAGTTGACTTGCTCAGTACAACGCTAATTGGCATTCTTGTCCCTTGTGCCTGTTCCCATGGGAAGAAGTGTAAATTTGCTCTGTTCAGCTTTTTGCTTTTTTTTTCATGGAAGGTTGAAGTTTGCATAATAACAAACATAATTTCTGACCAAAATACAAAATGTACAGACAATAACAAAGTCTACACAAGCAAAATACTACCTGTGATACTGTAATATCCTGTCGCGCAGACTATGTGTACAATAAAACCACATGTTACATGTATGCCGACAAACAAAGCCATGCCTCTAATACAAATACATTTTGCATGTAAATCACCCTGTGACGTCAAAAACTGAGAGATTTCAGGAGCTAGTTAAAAAGAGAGAAGTTGAAATGCAATTGAGTTGTCCAAATATAGCATGACTCATTAGTGAAGCGCTGCACGTACACCACGTAGAGCTCTATTCCATCTGTTCTCTTGCTGTACTGTGCACTGCCTTCCTTTCCCCCCTCCCCTTCTGTTGTTCAGCTGTATGCTACAGCAATCTCTCCATTCATTAGTCCTTCTCTTCAGACAGAAGCACATAAATTATTAATCATGGAGCTTGACATCAACAGAGTATATCTCTTCCCATAAAACAATGTCACACACATATGTTTGTTCAGCAAACAAAACCAAATACTAACAATTAACTGTACAGTGTACAATTTTGATTCAGTAAACTCTTCTTTGTTTGTTTTTAAAACTTCATACGAAATTTTGACAAATGATTATTAAGAGAACCTTGGTATGTCAAACATGTAGACTTGACTTATGGGATATTTCCCTTTGCTATTAAGATATAATGGACATCTCAAAATATGTGGATTGTTTTGTTTTGCTTTCATACATTGTATGGTTGATATTCGGTTTGTCTCCACCGTTTGAACAAAGCTCTGAAATCCCTTTCAAAGGGTAAAAGCAAACAACCTCACACAGACATTTTCTGTGTCTTGTTTCTCTATGATAATTCAATTCTTCATAATACCTGTGAAAGCTTCCTATAGACTTCTCTGCAAGGCTTACAAGTGTCAATCTGTTTTCCTATGTGTCCTCATCTGACACACATTCTATTTTCATTTTAACTTTTGTGTGATGAACATATAATGTCAAAGACTCCATGGCCCGAATTCATGAAGGTGGTACAAATGAAACCATGGTTTGAACTACGGACAAAAACCATGGACCGCCAAGTGTCGCATGGAATATTTCGTTACGAAATCAGTCATTTCGTCGATGAATTGATAATATTTCGTAACGAAACGACAACATTTTGTAACTTAATGAACACTTCGTCCACAAAATAATTTAGTTAACGAAATGGTCATTTTGTTGACGAAATGACCAATTTTGTAATGAAATATTCCGTGTGACCCTTGACGCTCCATGGTTTTTGTCCATGGTTTAAACTATGGTTTCATTTGTACCATCTTTGTGAATTCGGGCAAGAGAGTCAGGCTCACTTAAAACATTCCATTATAAATTTGCATGCACTGGTCCATCATGACACATGGTCACCAACATTCACATGAGGTTTTTTTTTTTTTTTCCCCACTAATTTTGAGGGTTGGGTAACGTTTGTGAATGAGGAAACACAAACAAATATCAACACTGATCCTGACATGAATATGACATGCACACATTCGTTTCTCCATTCAGTACTGTACTCCATAATAGCAAATATAACCACTCCCGGAATTGTTGGGAAGTCCGGATATGCGAAATATTAGACTCACTATTATAAATAGCATATACAGCACTTGTACATGTACATACAACTGTATTAACACTGCATCTGTCATAATACAAAAGATTGATGCACCTTCCCCTTTGCAACATCCATAACTGTAATTCAGAATTCAAACAAGAAAGTTTCTTGTGCACAATATTTATCTAAATGAAAAACAGATAGCAGGCTAGATTGTACTATTACGGTTTAATACAGACAGGGGCCACTGAAATTGTATTGCACAGTACCCTGAGCTGTCAGCCACCGAGATAACACAATAGATGGGTTGCCATCATAATTACAATACTCTCCACATAATCAGCTACATTTGTATGCTTGGACAGAGCGGTTTTTGCCTGGTTAGGCACGGCATATTTTCAAAAGACTTTCAAAGTGGCACAGAAAATAACACAGCTTCCTCAGATACAACACACATTGTCATAATGAACATGAACATGATGTTCCCAGATTGAGTGATAACCCTACAAGGCAAACACCAAGCAATGTTCTGCCAGTATATATCACAATTTGTGATTATAGGGTTTTTCAATGTAAGTTCATTGACCTTTTGACCTCTGACCTTGTCTGACTTAACCAATATTTGAACTTGACAAGCATCTGTGCTGTGAGTTTTGTGGTCATACATGTAGTTCAAGGCTGTGGAAGGGGGAGGGGTAGGGGAGGGAGTGGGGGTTTGAATAGAGATACTTCCATGACAAACTTTTCTATTCAAACCCTAGGAATAATAAATTATACAAGTGTTGACCATGATTGTAGAATAGAAAATCCATCAGTCATACTGTATAATATATCATATGTATGCCATCTCTTGAGAGAATATACAGCCATATCGGCTGTAGTACAAATTTACTTAATATCAAGTGCCGTATAAAATCCTTAAATGTACCTTTGCGGGGACTGGCTGGAGGGGTGCTTTCTGGTGAGCAGACTGGGGAGAGGGTGGAATCCTTGGTAAGAAGAACTCTCTGCTGAGACTGCAGCTGGCGGCAGTGGCGTACCGCCATGCACGTACCCGTAGGAAAGGTAGCCATCTTGGGATGAGGACGAATGAAGCACTGATAGGCTTCACCACCTAGCGGAGGATGGCTGCCTCAGGCTGAAGGAATGAGCAAGGAGCAGCAAGAGAGAGTTATGCAGAGCACTACAGAGGAGACAGGATGTTATGTCAGTGATATCTTGGGTAACAAGAGAACCAGTAGTCTCATGATGAAGACCTTATTTACAACTCAAAATCCCCATAGAGAACTAAAGCATTCTATCAATGGACTTTCAAGGTGATAATGCAAATATTCCTGTCATTTGTCACTTGTTTCATACGAGTTTACTAGAAAAAAAAATGATGTATGTTATGGAAATGTACCTACACTGTACACTTCACAATATTGTTGTACTGTACATACTGTACATCACGGGGGGGGGGGGGGGGGGGGGGGGGGGGGGGGGGGATCTGTGTCTATACATGTATGCATCTTTCTATCACAGAAAAATAGAAAGAGAGTTAAAATTTGACCGTCACAAACATATCCATTGAATAGGTTAAGAAGGCTGTTAGGGTCTGCAATCCAAGACAACCAGCTTGTAATCTGAGCATACTAAAGGAATGCCCTCCCATGGAAACCCTGCTATGACATAGCTCATTTCTTATCTCCACAGAACCACCCTGGGCAGTGATATACTTCACTGTAGAAATGTACCAGCAATGAAGCTCCTTGGTACCAGCCTCCCTGGTACCAGCAGGCTCACCTCCCTGGTACCAGTCAACAGCTGGCTGATAACATACAGTGTACATACATGTACAGTACATGTGCACAGGCTTATCACAGTCCACACCTAGGCTACAATGAACACGAAGTACGGACGGTGATACTTCAGAAAGATTTTGATAGTGGACCCCCCCCCCCCCCAATTTTTTTTTTTTTTTATTTTGTGTGCATGTGTGTGTGTGTGTGTGCCACGCCACTCTACACTACCCTACGTAATGATTACACACAGATGCAGGCTTCCCACCTTCCTGCTCACATTATACATAAATTGCTTGATCTGGCCAAGTGGTGGAGGGGGGGGGGGGGGAGGAGGTGGGGGAAGGGGGTATATCGCATACGAAAGTCTTGCCATCACTCAATCTGAAGGGTAACACGTACAGTACTTTACCTACTCAAGAACAACAACTACAAAAGAACCACCATCCATTACAAGTAGTACAATGTTATTGAGTTCACCAGACTGATAAAAGGGAGTGGTTTGATAAACTCTGATATCAACTTTGCAACATCTTTAATGCTACAAGCGCACTGTCTGTGCTTGGCTCTGAGCACATACATGTATGTCCATGAGCTTGGTCAACTGGCAAGGGTGGTGAAGTCTGAAGGTCGTATAACCACCAAATCATGGCAAAGAGTGGCGTAGACTAAAGTGTGCTGGTTATTGCAAGGTATATAAACCAATTTGAGGATGGGCTGATTTTGCTACAACACACATTTCCCATAGACACTTGCCCGAGTATATTCAGGACTCGTCCTCAACAGGTTAAAGAGTATCAGTACTGCTTGATTTGTTTCAAAATATTTTCCCATGATTTCCCAAACATAATTTGTATTTCAGACGTTCATACACCGTAAATCTAATCAAAATTTTTCATTCCCCGACACAGCTCAGAATGTACACATGTCCATGAGCTTGGTCAAACATAGCCAACTTCGCATATTCTGCTCAAACGCACTAATCCGCCTAACCCGATTGATAAATCGCCAAATGCCGTGGTACAATGTAAGCGTTTCTCGCACTTCCATTCCTCTCACATACAATGTAGCTTGCATTTCATGCAGTGATTGACTAACAAGAGGTGTTCTCTACTGGACTTGAGAGTAATTTCTAAGTTTCTGTCTCTGTCTTGTTTGCAAAAGTCATGCCTTTGCAGTAATGTAGCTACTGGTCATGTGAAAGAAAACAATCATAGATTTGTCATACAATAATACATCAAAGGAAAGCTTGGTATTTTCTCTACAACTTTACCCACTATTTGCCCCTCAACAGAAATCTAAAGAAGTTAAAGACACTTGAAAAACAGAATGTTTTCTCAAAGCATGAAACCTTTAGTGTCTCAGAATAATGTGGCACAAAGGGGGTTTCCACCATGGCACATGAAGAGTTAAAAGCAATGTCTTGAATACACAAATACAACAACTGCAATTCTATACAGCATCCATCCCGCAGTGAGAGATCTCCACTGATAAGCGGCGAAGTCTTAGGATGGCGGGAAGACTTTGCGGTCTCTTACTTAACAGACCGCAAACTTTAGACAATGCCTTGTCTAGTGACTACCACACACACACTCACAGTGACACTTGCCTTCACTTCTTTGCTTCTCTTCTGCAGTAATCTAGAAATAATCCGTTCAGTCACGTTGAGTATCCAAGTCACTGTAAAGCGATTTCCCTTTGTACCAGGTCAGAGCACAGGAGTTTCTGCAAAATAAGCCAATAAATATGAAATTCCAAATTGGATCAACGAGGAACATTCTACCAACCACCCCCCTCGACCCTCTTCTATCTTCTGTGTGTGAAGAGAAGATTGGATAAACTGCATGTACCAAGCCAAATGCATTGTTGCATCACACAGCACTCACTCTGGCAGTGGTGAATAGAAAAGAAAAGAAAAAAAAATCAATACTTAGCAAACACCAATCAGCAAACAGGGTTTGGCATCCTATTGTCCTACTGCTGAAGTAACCACCTGGTTTTTTGACATCAGCATGTGGACATAGAGAAAATTCCTGTCAGTAATGCAAGTTTCTTGGCTTCTTCAGCAAAAGAAAACCATCTCAAGGATTCCATTGAATAAAATCAGGTGAAATGCTAATCAATACTCAAAATTGACTATTTAGAAAACAAAATATACATAAAAACTAGGAAAACAGACTAGTACATGTAAAAGTTTCATGAAGACTGGAAAAATGGAAGTTATGCAGAGGAAAAGTTAAAGGGACTGTACAGTACTGGTTGAGGTGGGGATTCATGTTTTGAACATTCCTAGGTGAGATAATGAGAAACCTAATATGAAATACATTGTATAAAAGAGCATGTAATTTTAAGAAGGAATAGATTCAACATTTATTTGATGAAAATTGGTTTTCAAATGGCTGAGATATCAAAAAAAGTGATAATAATAAAAGGAGACAGGCCACATCGTTTATTATGATTTCTTTTTTTCACATAATTTTGGATGTCTCAGCCATTTTAAAACCGATTTCCATCAAATAAACTTTTGATACCCCTTAGAATTGCATGCTCTTTGACATCTCATAGAGTGGTTTTTGAATATAAAAGCTAAATCCTCACCTCAACCAGAACTGTACACACCCTTTGACATGTGTTTACAAAACAGTCATATGACCAATTTAACCTGTTGAAGACTACATGTAGTCCCGAGTATTCTCAGGCTGAGGTTATGTGGAAAATGCGTGTTGTGGGAAAATCAGTCCATCTTCAACGGATTTAAGTCAAAGTACACACAACTATTCTCTGGTGCATATCAGATTGACAGAGCTCTACAACGAAGCATTTTTTTTTTTTTTCCTTATTGGAATAACTTTGGCAATGTTCAGTGTTTAAAGAAAAAAAGTGATAAAGAGTGATAACCAAAAGAGGTTTTCTTCTTCTCAGGTCTTTATATCTCTGCCCACGATACACTTAATACAAAGTGTAGGTCATGACACTAACACCATCCTTGCAAGACACACAAACTCTATTTGAATATAGACAATACATTGTCTTTCCTTATCAGTCAGTGTGTGTACAGCTAAAGAGTCACGGTTACAACCTAGAATCCACAAGCTACTTTTGTTATGGCCAAAATACTGTAAAAACATGACATTTTAGTGGCATGAAATTTTCGCGGAGTGCCTCTGGCATTCAATGCATATCGTGTAGACAAGAGCCTTCACATGCATTTTAATTTCGCGAATCTTGGCTCTCGAGTCTCATGAAATTCGCAAAATTAAAATGCATGCGAACATTCCCGAAATTAAAATGCATGCGAACATTCCTTGTTATACAGTAATCACAAAAGGTATCAGTTCTAATTACTTTCCTGCACTCTCCAGCTTCACCTTTACCTCTCACACTCAAGAAAAAACACACAAAGAAAGTTTATTCTAATGAGATCTAACTGGATTTTATCAGATTCACATGGGATTCACATGTAGGATAGTCTAGTGGTTTTATCGAGGCTGTCAAGTGCTGTTAAATCAAGTCAGTATCTCTCTGCCATTTGCACTACACAAGAAGATCACTGTCACATCATGTGCGTTGTTATGTATGGTCACAACACTTCCCACTGGGTAGACTCTTCCTATGGGGTCGGGAAGGGGGAGGGGGTGTCACTGTGTGTGCGGTTTGGGGGGTGACATTATACAACCAGGAAATCAATAACTTGACACAATACAAGTCAATAGAGTCGACCCCCTTGCTGAGTTTGTTGAGAAGGTGTCACACGAACTATTGTATCCAATGTAAGACCGGAACTTTTCCACACCATTTTCCTCTCAGGACAAGGCTGAACCAGATACAAGGAACAAGAATAACCTTCAACCTTTAATACAAAACTACATTCTGTATGTTCTCTTTGTATTAACTGCAAAGGTCATTGCAACATGCGACAAACAAACAAAAAACCTCTACCTGCACAATGTAAGTCACATGAATACGTACAATGACCTGCATTTGTACATACACTGAATTCTGCACACTGAAGTACATACATACTGTAAGTAGTCTTATAAAATGGGTTCAAGAATGTAGCCAATAGGAAGCTCTGAAATGAGACACACCTCCTTCCTTTACTTCAGTACTATTGCACTGCCTGTAATCCTATGGTAGATTGCCGATCGTCTGTGCGCGCGGCGGCTCCTTTGATGAATTGCATGCATACGCGTACGCGCTGTCAATCCTGTAAACAACTTCTAGTTCGGGCTGCTGCCGGCCCTTGTGCATAACATATGTGGCGTACGTACGTATACTGTACTATGTACACTTTGTACAGTACAGTAGACCAAGCGTTATGGGACCGGACGCGTACATGGAGTCACTTTGAAGAGCAAATCCAACGATTTAGCAGGTTAATTCTCACGCCGTTTTCAGAGTATGTTGTCTAGTAGGCCTATATGAGGAGTCTATATCAAGTCTTTAAGGTAAAGGGTGCATATTCTATGTAAAATAAGTAAGTTTTCATGCGGGTGTCCGGAAACCCAACCCCCCATTATACTTATAGGTGTGCGGGACTTCCGCGAGTGCGACGTGCGTAAAAGTTTGGGACGAACATCTTCGGACGTCTTGACCCACAAAGGTACGTGAAAAACGCTGAAAAATGATGTTAGTTTTCGAATTTTCGACCCATTTTATAAAACAAATGATGCACAGGATTATTTCGTGGCGTTAGTGTAGGCGTAGCTCACTCTCGGGTATTTACAATGTAGTGCAACATGCACTCGGCTTCGCCTCGTGCATGTTTCACAATTGTAAATACCCTCGAGTGCACTACGCCTACACTAATGCACTCTATCCTGTGCATCATTTGTATAATAATGCACCACTACAGCTAAGACAATGACAAGTGTTTGCTAACAGAGCTGACGAGAAATATCTACGCAAGGTCTGAATCTAAGAGCATGTACACAAAACATTCCATCCCACTACCCCCTTGAGAACGGTCACTTTGCCCTACATTCTCTTCTTCTTCTTCTTCTTCTTCTGATTAAGTCTGCCTCCTTCAATAGACTGAAGATTCTTGCAGACTGGTGCTATTTACATTATAATACAATTTATTTACAAGCACATAGAAAATTTGACGAAAAAACTAGCCACTGTGATCAACCGTTAGACGGTTTCGAAATGATCCCACAGATGGCGCTGAAACAATTTCTGACGACAGGGAATTCCAGTTCCTTACAGTTCTTGGGAAGAACGAATGGCGATGCTGTATGGTGGGTTGGCTATACTATGTATCTACAATCTGCGTTTTTTAATCAAATTATCACCAAACATCCGTGGTAACATGCACATGACATCTTTTTACTTTTTTTTTCGGGGGGGGGGGGGGGGGTGGTCATCTCGCCAGAGATCTCATTGTGCAATATATTCTGCAACTACATAGTTGGATCATTGTTTCTTTGCTATGAGTGATGGTCATAAAACTGGTTAACAAAAATATAAATAAATGTCTGATAAAATCTCTACATCTGAAAACAGTTACAAATATTGCACAAAAATCTTTAATATTATGATTTAGACTGGAGGGTTTTGCTTCATGGACAATGCAAACCAAGTATTGGTAGGTTACTAGTAGATATTAGCTCAATTGTTTTGTTGTTTGGGGTTATTTCTTTTCTTCTTCTTCTTCTTCTCAAGAAAAAGAGTGTTAATTTGAATGGAAGCAACGGATACGTCTATAAGCAACCATCACAGACAATTTTGAAAATGAAATGGAATACGTATCAAAACACTGCACCCATTTAAAAGTCAGCTGATTACAGTGTAACTATTAATGTTGTTGATCTCCAAACAATGCCCTATAATGCACACCCCCATAATGACACTGTTAAAAAGCTTGCATAGATTTCTCTATATGGGTGTCTGAATACTGAATTCGTTTCAGTCACTGGAGTAAATTTCTAAAGCAAAGTGGAATACACCTCCGTCCTTGTATCTGTATCCAGCTGTAGCCTACAACTACTTGTACATTAGTAGGCTTAACACATGGCATTCTTGTGGGAATTTCTTAGCACTCTTATAGTCAACAGCTATTTCAATTGTTTTTTGTCAACAGCTGACTCGCTAGATTTGGACAGGAAATAATCCACACACACAAGTGCCATGGCAGCTTTCATCTGTTCTGAAATGGACACAAAATCACCTTGAAAAGAGCACAAGTCAGCCCCATGATCAACACAGACTCAATGACATTTGATCTTTTACAAACAGCAGGGCTCCATGGTAGTGATGCTCTAGTTTTGAATAGTCTCCATGGATCACTCCCACCACCATGCATACTTCATCCATTACTCGTATCCATGGCAACCTCATCCTTGCCAAAGGTTTCAAGCTAATACAACCTATTGTAGGCTCCTATAATAAAAATGCAAAGAGGTACTGTATCTTGGTATTACACCTGTAGGTTTAGACATACATGTACATTGTAATTTGCAAGGTGTATACACTCATGTACACTGTACAGTACATACCAAAATTCTTTTGTTTTTCTTTTACCACTTGCCAAGTCGGGCAAGCAGATCAATTCTCAAACTGTTGCAAAACACTTGCACTGTTTTACACAGTGCCCCCCCCCCCCTCTTGCAGATATATATACACTGTACCAGCAAGAATTGTGGAAAACATTTGTATCAAATCTGTGCTTCCCTAAAGCTTTAGCATACATGTATTGACTAATTTCCTCTCTAGACAAAATTAGGCCTACTGTTAATGGTAGTCTCCCACTGAGAAGATCAACGGGATAACTAATCCCTGCTAGGACCTAAGTTACATTGTATCATACACGTAGAGTACAACGCGTAGGTTCACTTTGAATCAGCGACACACAATAAAAAAAAATAAAAAAAGAGGCATCCCCATGATAGTTTTTTTACGCTTCACAAGGTATTTGTAATATACTGACTACATTTGTACACTTGGGTGCATGACAGACAAAACAGAGCAGGACCACCACAACGGTTTTGTCCTCCACAATATTTCATCACCATACACATTATCCTGAATGGTTAACAATCAGGCCATATCAAATGCTGGGAGGTGCAGGGTATGCTCGAGGGGAGAGAATTCTGCCTTCTATTGACATGATTCAAGTATTTACCGGAATGCAGATTTCTATTAACAAACTTTTACGTTCAGGCCATGTATTGTATACAATGTGTACTTTGTTGTTGCTGTTGTTTTTAATACCAATCTATGCACAAAGGACAAACATAAGAAACAGAACATGTGCTATTCAACAGCAATTCAGCCAAAGTGCCCTGTATCAGAACCATTTTGCATGAATATTTGGGGGTAACTTATTAAAGTGTCTTGTGGAATAATGCTGCAGATTACTGGAGAAACATGGAAAGACTTGGATTACAAAATTTAGAATACAAAAGAATATTAAATTTACAGGGGCAAAGTAACTTCATAATTTTGTCATAATGCAATCTTGGGCAAACATCTTTGAAACTTCTAGTATCTCTACACATGTAGTTGTGAACAGCCCAGGCCTGCAATAAGCATAATTTAGTGTTGGTATTCACCTGTCCTGTCATGGGGAACTTGTGCATTTAGTCCTACATTCACAGTACACTGTCTGTACAATGGTTTGTATGACTAACTTTTTCAGGACTAGCTGATTTTGCAATAAGTTAGAACATGCATTTCCTACTGTATAGGGCCTACACACCCGCCCAAGTAGGGGCCTATACTTGTATAGCTGGTATTCAGGACCACTTATTCAGAATCAGGACCTCCAGGCTTTAGAAGAATTGTGGTTTTTGGTAGTACTTACATACGTACAGTTTTTGGTTTACAAAAGCACAGGTAATTGAAGTAATACGTGTATGTGTAGCATGCTGTGATTTACAAAGTTCTGTATGAGAAGAGAATGTTGACATTCAACTACGACTTTTACAGTAAATTCCTTGAGTAACTTTTTTTTTTTTTTTTTTCCTCTGCTAATTTTTTTTTTTTTTTTGTCTATTAAGTGCATTTTAATGATATGCATACTATGTAGGCTACCTGTACATTCAATGTTTATTTTACTGTAGCAACAATAGCAAAAGTACACGCTGCATGCACTATGCAGAACAGATATAGTCATGGGTCTATGTACAAGCACAGTGGCTACGGTTGGGTGCATGTACAGGGGCCAAAAATATCATGCAATGTTACGTCAACCTTTGCATCACGTACACGTGATTGTGTTACAGAGCATCAACCAAGCAAAAACATTGCACAAGTATGTTGCCCTTTTGTGGAGTCAACAAAAATTCTTAGACAAAAGTTAATTTTGATATAAACAAACGAGAGGTAAAACACATCAACCTGAGCTTAGTAAACAAACTTTCTGTCATGCGCATTCTTTAAAATAATATTACCAGGTCGTTGAAGTAAACTGCCCTTGTTTACATGCTAATGCAAGCAAGTTTTAATACATCCTTTTTTGTGACCTTCAACAATGATATTGCTTTCTGTGTGGGGCTGACATTGAAATGCAAATACACAGGTTTATGTCCATTATTTGAAGCAGTCTAAACTATGATACTATCTTTAGACAAGCACGACAATGCACAGGCAAAATGTGTATTAACATGGGCCTTTACCTATGGTTGCTGTTTAGTTTTTCTTGTTCGAAACTGCATTGTAAAGCAATGCCATGGTGCTGAACCAAACAACAAAATACAAAGATATCAAAACGATTCACTCTCAGCACTAACAGCTACAATTTGTAACTGATGGCAACCAACAATGGATCACACTGTCACTGATCACAAAATACTGTTGAAGTGAAGGCTTTTGCAAAATTCTTGCGACTTGTGTCTAGGTTGTAATATGGTCGGCCCGTCCCTAGATATTACCGGTTACAGTTCGTTATTCCGAAGGTTCGTTATTCAGAAGATTTGTTATTCTGAAGTTTTGTTAATCCGAAAATGTGATAATTTTTGTTATTCCGAAGGTTCATTAAACCGAAAATGAAATAAGATTCGTAATTCCGAAGGTTCATTAATCCAAAAATGAAATAAAGCTTGTTATTCCGATAAATCCGAAGGTTCGTTACGGACCCTATTTCGTTTCCAGATCAACGAACCTTTGGAGTTAACAAACCCTATTTCATTTTTGGATTAACGAACCTTCGGAAATACCACAAATCTTTGGATTAACGAAACCTTTTTCATTTTCGGATTAACGAACCTCTTCTACACTGTAGGTACTGCAGAATAGAGGGAATTTGTGTTTTTCGGATTCATGAACCTTCGGAATAACAAACCTTCGAAATTACGAACAGCACCTATATTACCGCCAATAGGCACTACAGTTAACAAGAGGCCACCAAACAGACT
This sequence comes from Diadema setosum, assembly GCA_033980235.1. Lineage (NCBI taxonomy): Eukaryota > Metazoa > Echinodermata > Echinoidea > Diadematoida > Diadematidae > Diadema > Diadema setosum. The sequence continues at coordinate 829,900 of CM067074.1, read as the reverse complement.
CTTCCACATGTTGCAGTCACACAATGACACATTTCATATGACAGTCAAAGAGCAGCAACAGGGCAACTACTACTACTAGTGGCAGTCCTGGGTTTTTAGGGAGATTTATTTACAATTTTAGGCTTCTAACTTCAGCACAGCCATGCAATTTAATAAAGAGATCGTATACTATACATGTAGTTTTGGTCGAGACCTAATTTCGGGTTTCTAACATTTTTTGGTGAGATGAGAAACCTCTTACTTATGGAATGTGAAAGAGCCAGTAATTCTATGAGGAATTCAACGTTTATTTGATGAAAATTGGTTTTGAAATGGATGAGATATCCAAAAAAGAGCGATTAAAGTGTGGGACCCACACTTTATTACGATCGCTTTGTTTTACTTTGTTTTTGGATGTTTCAGTCATTCCAAACCTGATTTTCATCAAATAAACTTTGAATTCCTCTTAAAATGGTATGCTCTGTACTTCTAGACCCTACTACACCGGACAGCAAAAGAAAGTACCCACTTCTGTCAAAGGCCACATATAAAAATTCACCACCTAGAAATAAACAATGTTGGTACACAGGTATGCTGAATTTCTCAATAAATATCACGAAAATGCAGAAAAATCACCTCCCAGAATCTCCTGATGATAGTTGATACGATGACGGAGTAGTGCGCTGTCGCCGTTTGTATGTCGGACTTAATTTTATGCGTTCAATTTCTCGGGGTATGTAAAGGTTGCGCAGCTGCCCTATGCAGTTTCATGCGTGAAATTGTCTGCCCCTCTCTGTAGCTGTAACGTGCTTCGGCTTTTGTAGAATATTATAAACGATCGATCGAACAAATTACGAATTCTATCGGCTACGATCATACGAACTAGACAAGCGAGACGACACGTCCTTAAAAGTTTTAAGCTAAGGTAGGTAAATTACAAGGTAAAAAATTGGAAATTTAGTGAAAAATTTGTTCCAAAGAATTGGAAATTTAGTGAAAAATTTGTTCCAAAAAATTGGAAATTTAGTAAAAAAACTTTGTTCGAAATCAAAATTTCTTACCTGCTTCCTTCTCATGTTTAGCGGTTGTCAGGTATGTTTATTCCATGCGTAGTCCTATGCGTAATATTGCTTGCTACAGTATAGATCTACGCAGTTTCGCTATGCGCGATAATTAAGTCCCTGCGCGAGACCTAGTAGGCCCTACCCTTACTATAATGTTGCCTTGGTTTGTTCTAGGGTCTAGAAATATATATTTTTGGGTTCTAGGGTCTTTGGTCTATATATTTTTGGGTTCTCTTTACCTCTCCTTAATGTATTTTTTTCTTCTCTTTTCTTTTCTTTCTCTTTTTCCTTCTTCCTATCTGTTTTCCTCCTGCATCCTCAGCTTCTTCAGTCTCTTGTGTTACTTCGTCTTGTAAATGTATCTTTTTAGCTATGTTTCAATCAGATTCAATTAGGCCCTACCGTCGAATAAACATATAATATAAGGCCTACGTTTTCAAATGTTAAAGGTGCACTCACTTCAAGCTGTGCTTACTTGTGTTGTCACCTCCAGTTTATCATTACTGAATTGTTACTGTTTCTACATTGTATTGATCTGGAAATAAATGTTCTATTGAATTGAATTGAATTGAATTAAATTGGGCCTAGACAGTCTTGACCATCTACTAGCTCTAAGCCTAAGGCCTACTTGTCTAATGTCGGTCAACGTTGTCGTTAACAACCTGTTAGAACCCGCGCTGGACAAAATCAAAATTTACAAACACAACTCACGTGTAATCTTGCTTATTGGACCGGAGCAGCAGCTGATTTTGTGTTGTGCCGTGGTTCAAGAGATGCACAAGGTCAAAACCTGGTTGTAAGTTAGACTTGTCCTGGTTCTCGACTAACAAATTTCCTTGAACATTTACTTGGCTTGGCAGTCCGATAAATTCTTTGATGTTTTGCGGCCGCTACGGAGATGTCGCTGGTCGTCAGCTGTGAAGATAGTGTAGCTAGTCAATGAATGACAAATCAAGAGCATAGCATGCACACAGCTCATGGCCGCCTGGCGTACGTGCGATGGCGCGAGCTCTGTGGCATGTGGATGGGGGGGGGGGGGGATCCAGCCAGCATTCAAAACAAACTGCACACACCGACGCGACGCTAGTGTACTGTTATGTATGCTTTCGCCCGTGTGTAGGTCTCAAGAAGGAGGTCAACTTTCATGTTGCTAGGACCGCGCGCAGTGCGCCAAGGCGTTACTCGGTCGGTGAAGAGGGAGCGACCCCAACGCTCGTGGGGGAGACTTATCATGCGCCCCGTTCATGATCCGTGCTAGTCAACCCGAAAGGTTGTAACATCTGTGGTTGTATTATCTGGTGCTAAAAGTGGACATTCCTATTGTCATGAAGGGAGATTCTAAGCTTTCATTGCCTCGGGAAGGAGAAAATGTGGAGTAAGGCAAAGCTAGAGTCTGCATAGTACATAACTAGCTTTGTAAAGCTTCCCAACCGTATAAAAAACAAATATTTTTATGTTTTCACTTATTTTGTTCATTATCTTCTTATCTACATCGCTCTCATTCTGCTCTGCCGATTCTTCAGACAACTTATCAAGTTCATTCCTGTTGCAATGGTCTTTTCCCAGCTGCTGGATGTAATTCCTTATACTTTCCCCCTTTTCTCTTTTTACGCTCTCTTCCTTCTTTTATTTTCCTTTTATTTCCTGTTTTTCTTTATTATTGAATTCTTATTCCGAAATCTTCTCCGATCCAGGGAATCTCTGATTTTTCTTCTTTTTTCTTTTTTTTTTTCGTTCCAAAACTTAATATATGCATCAACCTACCTTTTCATCATAGTCGCTCGCGGAAAGGTTTGAATACTAGTAAAAGAATAATTGCATTTAAAGTATGTGTAGGCCACTAACTTACATTTACAATATAAACGTAGGACCATTATGCCATTTTTAGGATGTCGTCGTATTATAAAGAGTTGAGATAGCGACAGCTGTTGCTTAATTGTTTCGTTTATGTAAAAAATTCAAAGTTGACCTATACGATGCGGACTTGAGACCGAATGCTGTACCGTATAAAAAGGCGATAAACACAAAACGTTTTATACTCCGCGGATGTTTGGAGTGAGGATTGAGCACTGACGTAGCCATCCATGGGGGGGGGGGGGGGGGGGCGATGGGGGCGGTCAATTTTTTTTTTTTTATATTTCACTCAAAGTGTGCACCAGCTGATCGTTAAATTTCAATTCAAAATATGCAAAATCTCTCGTGCTTGGGAGGGGGTATCGCCCTCCCAAACTCTCCCCCTCTGTGCCTCTTTCTCTAGCTTAGGACACATTTTAGATTTACCAAAAAAATATGAATAATTCTGAGTGCACAAGACTTATCACTTAATTCCGAAAACTCAAAGTTCCCTCATGTACAGGGGGAATTTCCCCTTTTAATCGACCCTTTCCTCCCCGGTCTCCGCCCCCCCCCCCCCCCCATCATTTTTTTCTGGGGGGGGGGGGGTGATTTCCAAAATATTCCATCAAATATGCGTATACGAGATATCTCAAAAGCTCCATAGTAAGGGAAGGATGATGGAGGTAACACTCGCCCTCACCTTCTCCCTGCTCGCCCGCCCCTCCCCCCCCCCCCCCGCCATGCATATAGAAGTATACTGTGGTTACACTTTGAACATAAACAGTTTTCCAAATACATCATTTGTATGACACAAAATGTGCGCACCAAAATCAGAAAATTAGGCCAAAAAAAAAAAAGTGTTTGTTTGCCCTTAATTGTCAAAACCCAGGAGGGTCGGTAGGTCGTTTTTTTTTTTTTTTTTTTTTTTTTTTTTTTTTTTGGTTGTTGTTGTTGTTGTTGTTAATACAGGGTACCCTTTTTTCCATGTCAATGCACTCAAAACTCCAAGAGATTCATTCAAATTTACGTCTTGCCAGGGCCCGGTACGCGAGGCAGAAACGCTCACTGACAAACACTTATAACGTTCATCTTTGTTAAATTTTGCAAACAGCTCCAAAAAAGTACCTTCCAGTGAGATGCTGGCAACTGAACTCCAAACAGTTTTGGTGCCATGACAGCTGGTAACGGATGCTGCAAAAGTAGCCATCTTGTGAAGGGCTTTACACTAACCCATTTTTTCTGCCGGTCCGACCTGTCTCTGTCGGACCGGTAAATGCCCCGTTTACCATTTTTTACAGGTCCGAACAGAAAATTTACCGGTCAACAACGACAACATAAAAAAACGATAAATGACTTGCAAACTTATTTCCTTTTTTTTATGGATGTACCCCCCCCCCTCATGTACATTTTACAGATTAATTTTTTTTTAAAACTTGCATTATTTATTGCACAAGAAATTTAAAGACAGGAAAAAAATTAGAATGTTTGTGAATTAGTGTAAAATGGTAATGAACAAAGTATCAAATGCGTTTGTGACTTTTTCTAAACATCAGCGCACGAACTTGCTGCGTAACCTGCTCTTGGTGGTCAGTTGGATTGCGATGATTTGATGAATTGTTTTAGCTGTGATATTTTCTGATGCACGCGATACAAGGGGTTCTTTATTTTTCTCCCGATAATATCTTCGCATTTGTGCATGCGTTCTTGAAAGGTACACGACATGCAGGGCCGAATTCGCAACCCTTTTTGCGCCCATTTCCACCTCAAATATAAGCGGGATTGTGACGATTTCATAAATTACTTCAGCTGTAATATTTTACGATGCACGCGCCAAAAGGGGTTGGAAATGCGTCCTTTATTTTTTCCCGATAAACTCTCCGAATTTCGTAAGTGCGTTCTTAAAAGATGTACCACACGGCCGCATTCATGATACTTTTTTGCGCCTATTTCTACCTCATGTAATGTCAGCGGGATTGTGACGATTTCATAAATACTTCGGATGTAATCTTTTGTGATGCACGCACCAGCTAGAATGGTTGAAAATGCGTTCTTTATCTTTCTCCCCATAATATCTTCGCATTCCGTAAATGCGTTCTTAAAAGCAAGATATATGACACGGCCAAAAATCATAATTCTTTTTGCGCCTATTGTTTCCTCAAACTTCAACGGGATTGCGATGATTTTATTAATTCTTATTCGGCTCTAATCTTTATGATGGACGGGCCAAAAGGGGTTGAAAATGTGTCCTGTATTTTTCTCCCTATAATCTCTTCGCATTTCGTACATGCGTATACGACACGGCCGAATTTATGATCCTTTTAGCGCCTATTTCTACATCAAATATCAGCGGGATTGCGATATTTCGTCAATTATTTCGGCTGTAATCTTTTGTGATACATGCACCAGAAGGGTTGAAAATGCGTTCTTTATTTTTCTCCCGATAATCTCTTCGCATTTGTGAATGCGTTTTCAAAACTATACACTGCATGCAGGGCCGAATTCGAGATTCTTTTTGCGCCTATTATTGTTTACTCAAATTTCAACGGGATTGCGAAATTTTCATGAATTAATACTCGGCTGTAATCTATATGATGCAAGCGCCAAGAGGGGATGAAAATGTGTCCTTTCCGCGTTAATTCTTAAAAGGTATGCGACACGGCCGAATTCACGTTCCTTTTTGCGCCTATTTCTACCTCAAATATCAGCCGGTTTGTGGCGATTTCATTAATTACTTCGGATGTAATCTTTTGTAATGCACGCACCAGAAGGGTAAAAATGTGTTTTTTTTTTTATTTTTCTCCAGATAATCTCGTCGCATTTGTGCGTGCGTTTTGATAACCAACACGGCATGCAGGACTGAATTCAAGATCCTTTTTGCGCCTATTATTTCCTCAAATTTCAACGGGATTGCGTTGATTTCATGAATTTTTATTCGGCTGTAATCTTTTATGATGCACGTACCAAATGTGTCCTTTATTTTTTTTTTTCTCCTCTATAATCTCTTCGCATTTCGTACATGAGCTTTTGAAAGGTGTAAGACGCGGCCGGCCGAATTTATGATCCTTTTTGAGACGATTTCTACCTCAAATATGTAAGCGGGACTGCGATGATTTCATGATATTTTTTTCTTCCTAGTATTATCTCTTCACATTTTGTGCATACGTTCTTAAAAAGTACACGGAAGGGCCGATTTCGTGATCCTTTTTGCGCCCATCTTCATTGTGAGATCATTCTGAACGAATGAAAATATTCATTTGTGAAATGACTGTGTAAAATGAAACTGAACGCAATCAGATCCATTTACTGTATCGCTGAATATCGAATATGTTTTTACTTTTCTAAAAATCGACACAAGTAAATTAGTTCTAACATGTCAACTGCCACGCTGCTGCGAAGCCGGGATCGGATCATGAGTAAAATGACCCAGAAATGCGTGCGCTTCTAATTCTATCAATGCTTCTTGTCTGGCATGACCGCCGATCGCAAGCAAACGAAAAGCAGTTACACTGTACATGCTTTGCATTGCATGGCATGGCAGTGCGTGAGCAGCGCCAATGCGCAAGCTAGCGCGAATGTCGCCAGTGTGCAGCCCTGTACTAAGTGCATAATAATAATTAATAATTGATTGGATTTCGTGCGCGTGCACGCATGTGAGCCAAAAAGGTAGCTACATTGTAGCATGCAATGCATGCTATAAAACGTAGCCTGTGGACCGACGCGGCCCGACCACAATTACGACGGGTCGATCAGATGAAAAAAAAAAAAAAACATTTTTAGACTTTTTTTTATTCTTTCTCTAGCTTAAAATGGATAATTTTGGGTTTAAAACCATTCACAAATTTGTAGAAGATGAAATTTGTGGAAAAAAATAAACTTGAAAGAGCAAAAAAAAAAAAAAAAAAAAAACGCGACCCGAAATTTTCGTGATTTTCGGTCGGTCGCGAAGGGCAAACAAACCATTTTTTTTTTTGGGCCTTATACAGAATCTCCTTCCACAGACTTACTACACTTCTCTTCTGATTGACAAATTTCCGGATATTCCAACAAAAGTGTGTGCCAGATTGTTGAATTTCATTTCTAAAAGCTTAAAACTGAAAAAAGAGGTCCCTTGAATATGGGAGAGGTATCTTGCCACCCATTCATTGCTTGTTACCCACTATAGACTTGGTACATTTTTGGGAATGACAATTTCCGAATTTTCCACAAAAAGTGTGCCCCAGATCGCTTTAGTTCAATTCTAAAAACGCAAAAGCTCCGCGAGCGGGAGGGGGAATCCCCCTTCCCCTATAAGCTCTACCTCACTAGACTTTGTACATACACACAGATGATGCACATTCGGAATAAGAGCTAAATTCCGCGATTTTGACATTTCGATGAAAAAGTATTGCACCAAAATTTTCACCAGATCGCTGAATTTCAGGTCTGAAATGCAAAAAATCACCTTTGTGCGGGAGGGGTATGTCCCTATCTACACCCTCGTATTATGTGCATGCTTTTTCTGTTTGATTGCTGAACAGACAGCGTTCATGATATGCAGTGTAAGAAGTAATACAAGAAGATAGGCAATTATTGTTCAATAATAATCTACACTAAAGTATACTGCAACCTTAAACAAGTGGGACTGTTTCAACTCGTTAAAGCACGCAAAAATATGCATCAAATTGCATCATTTGCAACATCAAAATGCTAAAAAAATCTCACCGTATGGGAGGGGGACACCCCCTCCAACACCCTCCAGTCCCCCCTCGCTCGCTCCGCTCGCTCGGATTCAGTCTCGTTCATTATTTAGTGAAAAGTATCAATACAAAAAGTGTACTGAAATATATACCATTTTATAGGCAAATTGTTCAATGATAATCTATATCAAAATATACTGCAACCTTAAACAAGTGGGACTGTTTTGAAACACGCAAAAACATGCATAAAATTGCACCATTTACAACATCAAAATGCAAAAAGTTCTTACCGTGGGAGGGGGGACACCCCCCCCCCCCTCTCACAACCTCCCCTCCCCCTCGCTCGCTCCGCTCGCTCGGGTTCAGTCTCGTTCATGATATTTAGTGAAAAGAATTAATACAAGAAGTGTATTTAAATCATACCATATTGTAGGCAAATTGTTCAATGATAATCTATATCAAAATATACTGCAACCTTAAACAAGTGGGACTGTTTCAACTCTCTAAAACACGCAAAAACGTCATGCATAAATTGCACCATTTGCAACATCAAATTGCAAAAAGTTTTCACGGTGGGAGGGGGGACACCCCCTCCAAAACCCTCCCCTTCCCCTTCGCTCGCTCCGCTCGCTCGGGTTCAGTCGCGTTCATGATATTCAGTGAAAAGATGTAATACAAGAAGTGTATATTATACCATTTTATGGGCAAATAAAATTGTTCAAAAATAATCTACATCAAAATATACTGCTAACTTAAACAAGTGGGACTGTTTCACGTCGATAAAACGCGCAAAAACATGCATCAAATTGCACCATTTGCAACGTCAAAATGTAAAAAGTTCTCACAGTGGGAGGGGGACACCTCCCCCCCCCCCCTCCACACACACACACTCCCCTCCCCCCCCCCCCCCTCGCTCGCTCCGCTCGCTCGGGTTCAGTCGCGTTCATGATATTCAGTGAAAAGAATTAATACAAGAAGTGTATTTAAATAATATACCATTTTATAGGCAAATTGTTCAATAATAATCTACATCAAAATATACTGCTACCTTAAACAAGTGGGAATGACGATAAAACGCGCAAAAACATGCATCAAATTATTGCACCACTTACAACATCAAAATGCAAAAAGTTCTTACCATGGGAGGGGGGAAACCCCCCTCCCAAACCCTCCCCTCCCCCCTCGCCCGCTCGCGCGGGCGCGTTTTCGTCGCTCCCTCGCAGAGTAACCGCCCCCCCCCCCCCCCCATCCCACGCAGATGAAATCCTGGCTACGCCGTTGGGATTGAGCCTACAGGGACACCTCCCCCCCCCCCCCCTCCACACACACACACTCCCCTCCCCCCCCCCCCCCCTCGCTCGCTCCGCTCGCTCGGGTTCAGTCGCGTTCATGATATTCAGTGAAATGAATTAATACAAGAAGTGTATTTAAATAATATACCATTTTATAGGCAAATTGTTCAATAATAATCTACATCAAAATATACTGCTACCTTAAACAAGTGGGAATGACGATAAAACGCGCAAAAACATGCATCAAATTATTGCACCATTTACAACATCAAAATGCAAAAAGTTCTTACCATGGGAGGGGGGAAACCCCCCTCCCAAACCCTCCCCCCCCCCCTCGCCCGCTCGCGCGGAGTAACCGCCCCCCCCCCCCCCCCCATCCCACGCAGATGAAATCCTGGCTACGCCGTTGGGATTGAGCCTACACAATAGGCCTATACATGATATGACAATTCAATTATCATTTACACTCTAAATTTCATTTTTGTATCACAATATCAAATGGATATTTCTCACATCTCGTGCTTGAAAATAAAACTATTTCACGTTTGCCATGGAGCTTCAACTTCAATATTACCACGCAAGTAGCTGCATGGTTTGACAATACATGCAGGCAACTCAAACCATTTCAGCAGGTTGAATAGAACGTCGATCGTTATGTAAATACATGTACTAGTATCCATTACGTCTGGATGCAGGGGCGGGTCCAGGAATACCGTAAAGAGGGGCGCATTTGCAAAATTAAAGGGGTGCGCAAGCCCCTCTCCCTGCCATTTGTTTTTATTTCTTTTGTTTCAACAAATTAATGATAAAGGGGGAGCGCCCGCGGTGCGCCCCGCCCCTTTGGATCCGCCACTGCGATGTGACCTTGACCTGCGTCTACGATGTCTGTCCGCCCAGGGCCTTTCCTCGAGTACTAGCATAATAGCTGGGCGGGCAACCCCGACCCTCGGTAGCGTTAGCCGATTTACAAGACGAATGCTGCACAGATCGCGCACGTGACAAGATTAGCACGTGGCCTAGACGGGACGTACAGGATGAACGGAGCATTTGGATTGTACCAGGGAGGTGAGACAAAAGCTCTCACCTCCCTGATTGTACTGACCAAAGAGCGTAGAAGTGCGTGCGCCACCATCGCCACATCACAAGCACTGTGCACACACTGCGCGGAATAAAAATTCTGCAAAAACGACGGCGTTCGATTTCAGCATGGACCTGTTAGTAGGTCCATAATTTCAAGGCGAGGTTTCTGTCTCACCTCCCTGGTTCGATTCTGATTTCGCAAATTTTTGTTCTATGCCAGTTTTGTGTTCCTTCTAAATTTTACTGCTGACAGCCAAAAAAAAAAAAAAGTGTTTGATTTATATTATGCTGAAACATGATCGATACGATCGATGTTGATAGCAGAAGCAAAGACCGAGCTCGTCTAGTCATTCGATGAAAAGCAATAAAGTTAATTAAAGAATCAAATTAATCTCACAAGGAAGACTGGATGTAGGCTATACATACCTCAATGATTTCGCTGCTGGTATTCTGGAACACGATAATAATTGGCGTCAGAAACCTTTTGTTTAAGTTTTTATATCGTAATTATAATTATCTTCACTCTCTACTATCTCTATGTGAACATTCTATTTTCTACGTAAATGAGACGTCAAAATAATGAACACAGAATAGCAAAATAACCATGATTCATTCCAGCTTTCGGGTATTTTTTATTTTTGCTTCAAACTGATTAAATTTAGAGAGCGATGAAAAATAAAAGCGAAGATCTGATCATTTTCAATAATAATGTGGAAATGTCTGAAGAGTGTAATTTTTTTTTTTGCTTTTATAGGCCCTATCTTTGTTGAAGTTGAATTCAAAATAGTAAATTTTAACAGCAGATTGGGGCCTAACTTTCATTAGAATCGGATGTATAATAAGAAAAAATGTAATCCCGTATATAGGTCTATGCTTCAAGTCTCACACAATTATGTTTCATTGAGACATAATGATTGGCTCTACATGGTTACAACCGTGCATATAGGCTTTGAGGCTATAGATCGCCTCACTCCAACTCTCTCATTGCCTATAAATTATACGCAAAGTAGAAAATAATCATTTATATAATGTGCTTCATGAAGAAAAAAAAATAATTGTAACGCTTCACTTCAAGAGCGTGTTTGACTCATGATTCCCTGTTCTGCGCAGCTCAGAGAGGAGGGGTATATTAGTCTAGTTGCCCCCGTATAACATGGTCGTCGGGGTATGTTCCGCGGAGACTGCGTTTGGCCTCACGGAATCCCCTGTCTACGTTCATGTCCCCCCCCCCCCCCTCCCAAAAAAAAAATGATTAACAAAAAACCCCTTCTGGATAGACGGATTTTCTTTTTTCGAAGGAGAAGAAAGAAGACAAGAAAAACTTTCCGTAGCAGCTAGGGCCTTTGCAGCTCTCAGAACTTATTCATATCGTGATTTTTTAACTTACTTATAATAATGACACTAATTAGTGAGATTACGTATTGCATCTGGCCGGTGACTTTACAATTCATGGAGGCATAATACGAAAATGGGGGCTTGGTTGACACGACATTTCAGTGGGTCTACTTCCACGACAATTTGCTCCTGTCTCATTTCCTCCAAGGACTAAGGGCTATGGTTACAGAGTTGTATATAATTGAGTATATGAATATAAGAACGACCCAAGTCCATGGAGGATCATTTCGAGTAAACTAAAAAAAACTTCATATCTTTTTTATTTGTCCAATAATATTCTATTTAACTGTGATGGGAAGGCAACATTGTATATACAAATTAGAACATATATTATTATGACAATTAACATTTACATTAATTGTGGAGAGGCCATTTTTTGTGGTGGACTTGGGTCGTTCTTTGATTCATATGGACTTGGGTCGTTCTTTGATTCATATACATGATATTCTGCTATAGAGATGGGAGAAGGATGAGAGAGGGCGCTATTATATGAATGTAAGAATGACCCAAGTCCTTCATTCTTACATTGATATAAGATTTAACTCATTCATTTCAGGCAGTTCTGGGGGGTAATTAGGATTTATCATTTACACAAAAGATGAGTCCATGCATAAGCTACAATGTCCCATGAAAAACTAAATTTGGCCAAAAATTGGACTTGGGTCGTTCTTATATTCATATACTCAATTGTGGAAGGGTTTTAGGTTCAGTCAGATGTGATATGACTTTGTGTAAATAGGCTTATGTTTTGGGGTAAAATTTATGTTCGCTTGGCGCGCAGATTCACGGGAGCAATATTGTCACAGGTCCTGAGCAAAATAATGTCATGAAATTTGAAATGGAAAAACGGCAACTGTTAACTTTATTTTAATAGGCCTATATTTCTATGTGTATTATGAGATCTTTTTTACATGTATGACCACCGAACTCGAATGTGGGCACAAATTAAAATATCCCATCGAAAGATGGCGCTGTATCGTTATCCAGCTCAGGCTCTGATCCAGTTTACCTGCCACGGAGTTTGGCCCAGTGGTCTGACGTTGGAAACGCCGGGGTGTACACCGTTGAATGTGCATCGTGTGCGATGGGTATTAAAAGATATAAGCTTCGGAACCAACAACATTACTCATACCATAGAAACGCAGTTTCTTCAGGAGGATACCATGATCAACCGTATCAGAAGCCTTCTTTAAATCCTAGGTTACCATAGCAACAATGTTGCCTTTTGTCCATATTATCAAGCCACTCTTCAGTGGTGGTAATTAAGGCAGTCATGGTGGAATTGTTTGGCCTAAAGGCATGACTGCAACAATCATGCATGGTGCTCACTAAGCAAGTCATTCATTTGTATCCGTTGATCACATACTAACTTTTCTATAACTTTATAATCGACATTATAGATATACAGGTGTAGGTCGGTAGTTCCCCATATTAGTCTTCTCACCACCCTTGTAGACTGGCGTGTACGACAGAGACACCTTTCTTTGTTGCTTTGACTGATATTCAGCAATTGACTTCAAAATGATAGCGGCAATATTGTAGAAGCCACTTGCTTTATCAACAGAGAGGCTGTCCAAACAACTCAGAACATCTTGCTCATCTATGCTCTGAGTCACCTCCGTTCTCATTTACAACACACATATTCTTTCAGTCTCCAGTTTTGTCATATAGGTAGAACATAACTCAACGATATTAATATACGTCACCAGAGGTATACCATTACTACTTTCAACACAGCTGGCAATATAAACTTTCTTTGCATTCCGAATTCAATATGTAACTTTATTTCGCAGTAACTTATACTTATCCCAATCATCAGACAGACGTGATTTCTTTGCCACACGCTTTTAGACGTTTCTTTGTCTGATTACTCCGAGAACCTGCTCAGCGATCTAAAGTTATTCTTTTTTCTCTATTGTATTTGTTTTGTCGTCAATGGCGCATGCTTGTCTATAACACCAATAATAACGTTTTCAAATTTATCATACAATATCTCTACATCAGTTTCTGCCATCTTATCATCCCATAACAAAGCCGGTACAATCATTTTTCAGCAAATCAAAATCGACCTTCTTTAAATTACGAAAAACTGCCAAAACTTTTGTTAAGCAGATGGTGAGTGAGAAAACGTGGTAGGTTAGAGAGTGTATGGAGTGTTTTTAAAGTTAATAGCAACTTAATATCATGATATCCCACTCAGGTTTCCCTGCACAGCTACTTGATTATCTAATATTTTCACAATCCACTCAAAATTATGATCGAAATTTTTCGAAAAGTTGATATTGTTCTTTTTTTTTTTATTTTTAATGGCCGCATGAAAAAGTCTCCAAAGATGAGTACTTTCATTAGAAAGTTGAGCAATACTGTAGACACACACAGTATACCATGATTTTTAATCTTTGTGAAGCAAGCCCTAAAATGACGAAAGACGTTTAGTTCCCTTTCCAGATTGACACATACACATCCGCTCGCGAGAAGTTGAGCAGCTAAATCGGTGGAATCGAGATCGCGGTCGGGTCGTGTCGTGTGTGCACTGTGTGTGCACTGTGTATCATTGCAGTGTGGCCTGGGATGGGCCTCTGGACGACGTGATTTATTGAGGCTCGCTCCGCGTAGCTCGTAGTAGCTCGTGGTTCTGGAAAAGTCGCGAGACCTTTTTACGTATGATACGTGGATTGTTGCTGAAGTTGCAGACACTACCTAGAAAACTGCTGCCGCTGTTAGATAGACCCTTAGAGCTTGAGCTTGCTATGACTTTATCCTGTTGTTGGAACATATGAACTATCGAGACAGATTCGTCGCAGCAGGGCTGGAGAAATCACGGGACGGGAGGCCGGAGGCTGCTGAATGCTGTCAGGATTCGATGCATGCACTGCGTTGAATTATCTTGTGTTGGCGTTGGTACAGGGTGTTGTGTACGTGTTGTGCAAGTGTGAGCGCACAGCTACTACAGTGGACGGGTTAGTAAAATTTGTATATGAGAATTTTGGCTCCTGCTGAACTCCATCAATGGAATCGTGTTTATTATTTTATGGCAAAAATATTGTAGTTCCCTTATTAGCCACTCATGACTAGCGTTTCTTGCATTTGCTTAGTGTTGCATATGGTTGAAATACAACACTCGTCTAGCGCCTCATCTCACCTGTGCATGCTGTGGGAAACGTATGCGATGAATAGGATTTGTTTGTGTGGTCCCATGCACAAGGGTGCATGTGATGTAGACAGAAAGATCCGTCTGTCCGGAGGACTCTTTCATATTTTGCCATTAACGCTGTCCTCCGTAGACAGACGGAAGGTTGTAGTACCCATTGCTGTGTGGATGTTCTTAACCACTGTCTCTATGGAAAATTGGGTGAGGTACCTCACCCTTCTCGATTGCGTCTAATTCACGGCCCTAGGTCGGCAAATTGAAGCTTGAATAGTTAAATCAACTATTCAAGAATAGACTACACTCACCAGATTAATGAATAATCCAACATTTTAGTAGAATTTTCAACGTAAAACACAGCCTGTCGCGTCGTCACGTTCAAACTGCAGAAACACACACTATGAATCTCTTAGCCAATCACATGCGAGGTAGCTTCTACGTGTTTGTTTTACTAAAATACGTACCTCGCATTTGATTGGCTTTCAATGGCTTACAGATTAAAAATGGCGACTTACTGCTTGCGAACGGCGATGTTGCTATATCGATAAAATTTCTGCGTTATAACCGAGTAACTGTGAGTATTTCGATTGTACAATGTGAGAAATTAACCCCAAATATTGCTGCATAATGTGTCATGTCATGTCAAACTTGTTTGAATGTAAAATAGCTGCCTGAAATTTGGTTAATCGTAACGTTCGATCTGTGCGCTACTGCCACACAGGAGCTGGCATCATTGACTTCGGTCTGTATACGGAGGGGATCCGTGAAGCCAGACGTAGTCTCCGCGGAACATTCCCCGACGGACAGATACAGACCGATCTTTCGGTCAACATGTGATGATGTTGTGACACTGGACATTCCTTGGCAACTTGGGTAATGTCTAATGACTAATGTATTCATGCATTCTCGACCCGGGGTTCTCGACTGAAATATGAGTCATGACAGGATTTACTCAGGATTTATTCCTCAGCAGGATCTCATCAAAATCTCATACAGGACATCGCTGTGTGCTGTAACTGTTACAACCAAGGACGGAGACTAGGCGAGCCTAGTACCTCCTTGGTACAACATCCCGCAACACCGTAGGCGTAGCTACAACTTACAAGTACTGTCCAAGACCAAACTAAAGTCAAGATGTAGCCCGACCAGACGGGATGTGACAACACCCACTCATTGTTGACAGGGACAGGGTGGGGGGCTGGGCTGGCTCTTCTTAGTGTTACGTTAGTGTTGCATGTAGAAATGGTGCTGCTACTGACACTGGCCCAAATTCACGAAGGTGGTAATTTACATTCAATTGAAACCATGGTTCAAACCACACCCCATGGATAAAGACTAGTTTTTTAATGGGGCGCCAAATGTCGCATGGCCTATTTCGTTACATAATCAGTATTAATTTCGTCCACGAAATGACCATTTTGTCAATAAAAGTACCATTTCGTTACGAAATGTAACATTCCGTTACGGAATGACAATTTTGTTAACGAAATGGTCATTTTTTTCAATGATTTACAATCTATGTAAACTAAAAACCAAAAATAATGACTCATGATGGAATTTACTTAGGAATCTCAGGATGTTATACAATATAATGTAGTCCATGCACAACTTGTCTTTTAGCATTTTAGCAGTGTGGGTATCGTTAATGCTTAAATTGCTTTAAAGATCTACATAACATGTACATGTGTACTGTATCAATGATAATAAAGCATATTATGCTGCACATGTACAGGTACAAGTTTGTATGTAGGAGGTACCGTTATAATATGACTACAAACTAGCTATTTAATATCTCACGTGCACATTGATTTGGTGGTTGTGCGCAGGCTAGGAACCAGCTGTGCACTGCCCTTTGTCTGAACAGTTGCATCAAGAGATTGCACTGAACGTCAATCAAGCAAAATATTGTGCTAATGTTGTCCTTTTGTGGAGTAGGGAGGAATCTGGGGATGAAAATAGTGATTTGCATTAATGAGCAGTGCATACGTGTCTCTCTCATCATAACCCTTGCCTTGAAGTGTCCAAACTGTTTAGGTGGTACTGATTGACATGATTGCCTCAAAGTGGTCTGTAAAATCATGAATGTACACTGTACAGTATGTATATGCTCCATTGGTGTACACTTCACAGTAGTCTATTATAAGTAACTCTACAATGCTATTTTTTGTTGTCATTTTATTTGGTTTCAATCAGCTTGAGCATGCCGTAATGACTTCTATGAGTGCAAGCCAGTGGCCTCTGAGGGCAGAATGCTAGTCAACCCAGTGCGAGGCACCAGTCGCCTCCTGACCAAACCAAACAAGAAGCGTCGGGTCCACCAGCCCGACGAGGCTCCCTTCCCAGTACCCATTGAGACCATCACCCACAAACCGGCATCAAATGGATCCTGGTTTTACTACCAGGCCAGGCTCATCAACGATGCTGTCATAGTTCAGAGAGAGGGGGATATACTCTTCCTACATAAGATGGTAATTCTCAGAGCTTTTCTTTTAGAAATGTTGATGTCCTTATGTAAGTATATGGAACCATTTAATCACACTGATCCTCTTGAAACTTTAACCTCTGACAGAGAAGCAATCGAGACTTAAACACACTGCAAACTGTCACTGAAGTCTTCTATATTGATTTTGTCTTCAGTTAATATTTCCTCATTTTTCACTCTCAGTTGTACTAGACAAGTGATAGCAGGTTCTTTTAAGATTGTGCAAAACTAGTCTAAACAAATGGAATTTTGTTGTTGAAAGCTGTGGCCTGTCTTATAAAGACTTGCGATAGAAATCAATCACAAGTTTTTTGTGTGTTGCAATGCAAGTTGCGATTGATTTGGGGACTTGTGATTGATTTGAAGGCTTTATAAGAGGGGGCCCTGTTTGGGAAATATGCATTTAGGACCACACACACACAAACACACTCACAAAATGACAGACTGTAGTCATGTCGTTGACTAGCTTGTTTTCATCTCTAAAAAAGAGATTATGGTACAATTTTTTACTCTTTTTTTTTTAAATTCAAATATTTTGTGACAGACTCTCAAATTAGAATCAACTCTTTTGCAATGTGATTCATGTATGCCTTAAAACCAGAAACCATTTGATAGTGTTCAGCAGCTTGTCATTACTCATTTTGCTTGACTTTGTTTCCCAGGGGTTCTTTGGAAAGGGAATCTTATCTCGTAGTAAACCAGAACATCAGTTTTTTGCCTCATCTTTCCAAGGAGGGCAACGCAAGAATCGTAAGTTTGTATAATATTGCCTGTGATTTGAATTAAGTGAAGGAAATTCCATGTCCTTGTTCAGCCATTTGATTCCCTTGTTTGGGGCACCCATTCTCTTGTTTGGATGCCCCATTCCTTTTTGAGGCATCCCAGCCATTATGTCATGCAAAGTCATAAATAAGGTCACTCATTTTATTGTTGGATGATATGCTTCAGAGTCATAGTAATCCCATCTTCAGATTCTAGGAAGACAACAAATAGGAACAAATTATGAAGCATCCATGCTTACATTGTACTTTGTATCTGTCATGATGACAATACATGTTATGAATAGACAAAAGAAAGAGTAAAACTAGAGTTCAGTATGTGAAGAGTACACTCTTCACCCTGATTGTTGTCAGTAATTGTGCTCACTGTCTGTAGAAAGACAAGACACCAACAATGTACACATAGACATAATATACATAGGTCATTCATATTCAGGCTAAAGTTTGATGCCTAGCCAATCCCACTGAAATATCATAAGAAGACCAGTAGTAATGAAGTTGTGTTAACATGAAATAAAGGAACGTTACTGTCTGTTTCAACCCATTCCAATGTTGACTCAACTTCCTTTCCAAGTTCGTTTTGTATGGCCTTATTTACAAGAAATAAGATTAAATGTTCTCTGTTTACTTTGGCTGAGTACTTACAATATCTTGATGTTGGTTCAAATGAAAATGGTCCAGCCAGAAAAGAGCATTCATGTTTAATCAATACTATAAGTTTTCATTCATAACTTTACAAAGGAATTCTTGTTAGTTATAATCTCATCATTAACCAAATGAAGCAAGTATCATACAATTATTTTTTGGAGGAATTTTTCCTTTCAAACATACCCTGTCAAAGAACCCTTAGGGTGGAAAAAATATGGGTAGCCTGACTGAATTGATTTTTATTTGCTGCCCATTGTGGTACAATACATGTATTGAAATTAAAAAAAAAATGAATAGCACCTGTCAGCTAATGTGTGCATCGAAGTGTACACTTAATCAGGAAAGGTCAAAATTTCAGTTGAGATTCTTTGACTGTGAGTATTCTCTGAGACATCTGTGATAAGACTGTACATAATTCATTATGGAGATTCTTGAATATCTGAGCAAGACAAGCCATCCCATGCCCTGGTGTAACCAGAGGTTCTGTGAAATGACTTTTTTTTTGTTTTGTTAATATTACCATAAACCACTTGATTGTTATTTTGTGTTGATGCCTCAGTTCCACCCAAGGAGAGAAGATTTCAGCAGCAGCGTTTTCAGCAAGTTCGCCAACACAAGTAAGTCTTGTAGGTCTTGTTGGGATTGTATGCTTTTTGTGTAGTCAATCAGCCACAGAGAGACAGTAGATGTAATCAGGCTCCTTTCATTTAGAAGGTCAAGTGTTGATTTCACACAATGGATGCTAATCCAGGTTTAGTCTTTTTCCAAGGCCCATATGTAATTTTGAAGCACTTCTTCTTTGTATGGCACAATGTGCCTTGTTAATACCATTTGGTGACTAGTAGTAGACCTACTAATCACCTGGGGTGAACCCTGAGGGGTCAGCATCATTTGCTTGTTTTCAGGTGTAGACGTGTGAGAGGATCATTTCACCAGGTTAGCATGCACCCTGCTCTTTGTGATGAAGGAATGAAGTGGGATCTATTACGTGCACAAGTCGTGATTCTCTCACACAAGGGACTGCCATTTAATCCATGGGGATGGACTGATTTTGATTCAGCGTCATTTCCCAAAGACACCTGCCTGAGTATACTGGAGACTCGTCCTCAACGGGTTAAAGGGATCGTATAGTTTTGGTTGAGACCTAATTTCAAGTTTCTAACATTTTCTGGTGAGATAAATGACAAACCTCTTCTGAAATATGAAAGAGCATGTAATTCTATGAGGAATTCAACATTAATTTGATGAAAATTGGTTGTGAAATTGCTGAGATATCCAAAAAAGAGCGATTCTAATTAAGTGTGGGACCCACACTTTATTACGATTGCTTTGTTTTACTTTGATTTTGGATGTTTCAGTCAGTTCAAACCCGATTTTCATCAAATAAATTTTGAATTCCTCTTAAAATGGTATGCTCTGTACTATATCATAAGTGTTTTCTTGGTATCTCACAAAAAGTTAAAAGCCCAATTCTCATCTCCACCAGTATTGTAACATCCCTTTAATGTTGTATTTGAAGTACAGAATGTTTTTGCCTCCAACTAGCGGGGATGGCATGACTAGACACAACGTTGCTGAGAAAGGCTCAGTGGAGATCGAGCCCGAGTCTGTAGATTACCAGGCAGATACAGTACATCACATGTGCCATTCAGGGCTGCACACTAACCCATTTTGTGAGACCAGTAGGTACCCATTTTTTCCATCTTTTACTGGTTTATTCCTGAAAAAGTTACTGGTCCGACAGTGACTTTTACTTGTTCTGGACCGTCAGACCAGTGCCAGTCTGCAGTGCTTTGCTATTGACTTAGCCACAATGCCACCCTGAAATTAATCCTGACAGTCATATTCAAAGGAATTTGTTCTCAGGGTTGAAAAATTTGATGACAGTTGAATACACCACAAAGGCAACACTCTTTCTACTCAGCACAGATTGGAGTGTACTGTGTGGAGACATACATAGGCAGAAAATTAACCCAGAGTGTGGGAGTCAGGCTAAGGATGTGGCATCTTCAAGTCAGTGCCTCTTACAATCTGGCAGTCTAGACACACTGATGATCTTTGACCTACACACATGCCAGAAATGCAGAATGCTGTAACATTGTCAAAGATACAGAAGCCTTTGTGTGCATTATTTTAATCAAAAGTGGATAAGGGGGGCCTTGCTTAGAGCATAAAATAGCAACATAGTAGCAAAGTAGTAAACATACAAATGTATTACCTGCACTCACCCTACACACATCACATTGCACATATCCATTTCAAAGAAACCAGAACATTGGTAATAACACAAATTCACGGTATCACTCGTGTCGGTTGCTGACCCAGGGCTGACTTTAGCTAAAGCTCTTTAGGGGGGATTTCAAACATGTTTATCAAAGTTTGCTGCCTCACACCATTACCATACAAACGTACATATCAGCTGATGGGTGAATCGAGCAGTTTCACTGGTCAAAGTAACTATCAAAATGAATCATTTAGGGGGAGCGGTGAATAGGTTAGGCTTTCTATAATTTATGAATATAATCATTACACAAATCTCAAAAGGTCTCCATGCTGGGCATCAGCTTTCTAGCTCTTCAATTTAAGCTGGCTTGTAGGAAAGGTTGGTATTGTAATTCAGACCCTTCCCCACAATGATAAAACTGGAAAATTCTTTGTGAATGATGGAGGGGGAAACAATACTATAGATTTCTAGCAAATTTATTCAGATCCCCTCAAAACATTCCAATTGTCGGTACGAAAGGGGAGTGTATTGTTGAGTAACATGGAGTTAATTTGTCATTTCCTTCTTAAAACTAAGGTGTGTATTACTGTAAGATTTCATAGATGATGTTGGGAGGCATTACACTTCAACCAGCAAAATTGTTTGACATATGTGCAAAAATAGATAACAACCTTCTAGCATTCATTGATGAACAGAAAGGATGAGACCTTCATACTATTGAATGCAATGCCATGCTATATTCAAGTAGTTGATAGAAGACTAAATTCATTCAGAGAAAGTGGGAAAGGTTTCATAAAAACTTTACCTAAAGTTAGCAGCTTATTGCATTTTAGTGCTCACTTGTTTTCAGGACACAGTTATTTACATGTTGCAGTTCTTATCATTTGTTATTTAGTAGTCTTTTTTTTTTTCAAACTAATTGACCTATTCTTTGTCACAGTACAACATATAGTCATCTTGTATTGTCAAAAACAACCCAACAAATCACAGAGCCAAACTGATGTATATCATTAACCAACTTAAAAACAGAGATCGGTTGTCTTTTTCTTCCAGTGACTATCTGTCACATTTTTTTTTTTTCAAACTGCAGGCACTGTAAATGATGCATACAATCAGCGATGGAGTTTCATAAGTTTCATGGAATCATGCTGATGTGGAGAACATTCTTTAAACAGGAATGACATTTACCACAGTTTATTATGCTGAACATTTACCACAATGAGTCATGAAGTTGGATTATTGCATTGATAAGAAAGAAAAGGAAGATCTGCTCTGATCCAACACAAACCAACTTTCTGTAGATTCACTTGTTCATATGCTGTATGTACATGTAATGCAGCTCTCCATTTGAACCTGTCATTTACCAAAGTATAACAAAGGACTAAGTAACAGACAAATTAAAAGATGAAATGAACAAATATAATAATAATTGATTAATAGCAATGAATTTTGTTACAGTAATTTTGATATATAAAGTGCTTCATGTTATGAAATACCTACTTCAAAAACATGTACCTGCAATGTCTTGTTCAGTCGCAACCACATCATCCCTAGATGTAGTCTAACTTCCTCCTTCCCATTCATCTCTTTGTCTACATCTGTGTAGGTATGAGAGGCACCTATCATGGGCCAAACAGGTTTCATTGCAGCAGAGAAGAGCATCTGAACACCCCAGCGACAGAGAAGTGCCCTCTGGTCAGAGTTCACCCACACGCATTTACAAGGTGCCTTCCATACCGCCAAAGCGAGTCAAACGAGCCACGGTGTCTGAGCGCAACTACCGAGCCGGTATCTTGACGGAGAGGAAATTGGAGAGAGTAGAAAACAGAAATCGGTGGTGGTCACTCAACGAGCTTGACCACAAGGAAGCCGAGAGTGGTCAGGCGGATAATAGCTCGCTGTCCCGACTTGAGGGTCACCCTTTTATCAGACCGGACCAGGAAAGTTTCCGAGGGGATGGCTCAAGTAGTGTGTCACGTGGTGATGGTGGAGAAAGTTTTAGTTGCCATGAAGACACCTCCAGAGGACACTCGGTGAGGAATTCAGGAGGTGATGTGCCAGATTGGACAGGACAAGCACTGAAGTGGGGCGAGTCTGATGTTGATGCTGCTGGATCTTCAAAATTGCAAGATGGAAATGAAGTTGGTGAATTTGTCTTCCATTCCGAACCGTTCCCTGCAGAGAAATCTGCCCCACAAAGCGTTGTTGACTCATCAAGAAGACCTGTGGATGCTGTTGCCAAGGATACATCAATCAGCCTCACTGATGTGCCAAGAGAAATGTCATGGATAAGTGTATTACTACAAGGTGGAGGGAAGGACCCTTCAGTGAGACAGGGCATGGATAGATGGGAAACTAATCAGGAAGACTGGTTGGATGTTGGAGCTCATCCAGATTCCAAAGAAAACAAAGATGCGAGGAGAAGGGACACCACATCTGTCTCTGTCCAGGACAGTAGCATCCAGAGACCCACAGACACTCTACTGACTGGAATGGACTCTGGTATCCAGACTGATGTTTGCGAAGGTCGTGCCCAGTGGGGGTCAGAATCACCATCTGGCAAAAGTCTGGTAGAGAAGGATAGTGATGGTCTGGTGGGAGGAGAGAGCAGCATCACTCCTGTTCCCATGGAGAGCAGTAAGGAGGACATGCAGTGGGAAGTGGTATCTCCTAGTGAGCAGTGCAGCGAGTGGTCTACCTCTCAGGCAGCGATGGGCTGTTTGGAAGGCACCGAGCAGTGTCCGAGACAGAGCACGTCTCAAGCCCGGGAGTCTGACCTGCAGGCCCGCAATTTCTGGACAGACGAATGGATCAGTGATCCTAGAGATTGGGACACGAGTGAGAAGGATGCAGGTTTAAGTAGAGGACAGGACCAATCAAAAGATGGCTCAGCATCTGAAGGAAGCCTTCAGGATCCATCCAAGCAGCTGAGCTGCTCATCGTATGAAAGGTCAGCTGATAGTGAGAAAGTCCAGGATATAGATATAGATCCTACTCAATCCGGGAACCTTGGAAACCATTCACCTCACCCCATAGAGGAAGAAGATGAGGAGGAGGAGGAGGAGCAGTTGTTGGAAAGGAGTGTGGCTGGGGACGAACAGAACAATAGCAGGAGAGAGAACACTAGAATGAAATCACAGAACCTTGATGCTGAAAATATCAGCTCATCGGCATTTGTGAGCACAACATGTGACAGGGAGCCAGAAAAGAGAGGAGAAGATGAGATGACCATGGAAGGAGTGGAGGGAGGCGCTGAGAGAGATTGGGCTGATGTTGAAACAGAAGGTACATCACACATGATTCCTACAGATAGACAGTTCTCTGCCAGGAAACTCGGTCCAGACAAAGGTTAGTATATTGAACTACTTTCATCATTCTTTTCCATTTATTGTAAAACCAGAAGCATTTGCGGCATGAAACTTTCGTGTATTGGAGTCGATGGCTTTTTTTTTTTTTTTTTCGATGATTTTTTTTCAAATTGCCAACCATGTTGGTGTAAAACATTTTACTGGTATTCAATGCATTGTGTAGACAAGACCATTTGCATGCATTTTGCTCATTAGGAGTCTTAGCTCCTCTCAAAAGTTTCATGCACACTAACATTTCTGATTTTACAGGAACTTTCCAGTGTGATTCTGTATGATTCATTTAGACCTTGTTTCCCATGTTATACACAAGGATGCTAGTAGTATGGGATAGGTCAACAAAAAGCAAGACTGTCAGTGTTTATATGCTGAGGAATATTATTTGCAGGGCAAAAAGGGAGAGTGATCACTGGCAAAACACTTATAGTTACCAGACTCACACACACTCAAGGTTTATATGATCCATCATTTTGATATTTCAATATTACATCAATTTAGTGATCATGAATGATCAAAGTGCAATGCTGTCTCTTTCCAACCGGCAGCCGCAAAGTTATAGAACAAACTAAATGTACCTGGGCATCTGAAGTAGGCTGTTATATTAGAAACATGTAATTTTGAGAGTCTTGAATACTTACCACCAGTATACACAGTGTAGGTTGTTACAGTAGATACATGTAATTTTGAGAGTCTTGAAAAACTTACCACCAGTATTTCTACAACTTGACGATGGATTGGGCTCTGCAGTATTTGTCAGAAGCTTTGTCACTTTTCATCTTGCCTCATCTCCATTTCTCTGTCTCTGATGTCTACTTTCAGCTGTTTCTCTAGTTTTCTTGCATTCAATTTGCATAGAGACAATGATATGCATTATAGCTCTATATAGATATGATTTATTATTATTATGATTATTTGAGAGGCCCCCTTGTCTCTATTACTAGAGGAGTGTCATCTTTTTACAAGGTCCTCTGGAGTTGGTGTGGGAGTGAGTGTGTATGTGTTTACAGTGTGTTGGGGGGGGGGGTTGGTCCAGAACATTAACAATCCCATCAATTTTTTAAATAAAACAGCAGACATTGTATTCATATTCATGTACCACAGTTTATAAATGTGAAGTTTTACCTTTTCGACTAGTTATGAACAAGACGTCAATAAGACAACGCCTTAGGCCTGGCAAGTTAGCATTTATGATAGAGTGGTGGCCTACCAAGAGCTTAAAGGCATGAGTTACCATTTGCAGATACACTGTAATTAAAAAAAAAAAACAGCATTAGTGCTTCAAAATAGTTCTGAAATGTGATTTAGGGATAGAAACAACCATGTTGTAAAAATTTGAACAAGTATAATCGATGTTAAGTATTGTTAAATATAGAAAATGTGAACAATAGTTTTAATAAAAATTGTTTCCAGACTATAAAACTGTCTACAGTTATGGTTTAATGAGAAAAATAGTGATATCTCTTTATATTTTAGGCATAATTGCAAAAATTTTATATGGTAGGATGTAATATGATGAACATTTTTTAAATCACTGTTTAAGTGTTCCCAAAGGTAAACGGGACCTTTAACCCTATTCTAACTGGTCAAATTGACCCCCCCTCGATGTTTCGCGCCACGATTCCGCAACGCGCAAAGATTTTGCCGCGTCATTTCATTACTTTTTTCATTGAAGTCTCCTGCATATTTTGAGACCGAATTTGTGACGTCCGGGTACACCGTTCTGAAGTTATGCAATGTTTTGCATTTGGATGCATGTCAACCCGAAAACCGCTCGAAATCATGATTTAGTTTGCAAATCCAATGCAAACTGTGTTTTTTTGTTTAATTGATATAAATTAGATTATTTCAACTTTTAACCATTGAAATAAATCAATTCTAATATAGATAAGCTTGAAAAAGTGCCTCCAACAAATTTTGGCAAAAAAAAACAATAGAAAACAAAAGAACGAAAAAACAATAGAAAACAAAAGAACGAAAAAACAATAAAATACATAAGAAATTAAAACAATAAAAAAACAAAAGAAAATGACTTTGATTGCACTATTTTTTTTACAAGAAAATTGTTTGATGTGTCTTGAGAAACTCTGACACAAAAATTTAATAATCCTTCAGTCTTTTTGATGGAGTTATAGGTGAAAATATGATTTCATGCGTTAATTTGCATAATTAATTTATTAACAAATGAAATCAACATTTTTCTGTTGTATGACCATGTAATCTTGTAGTTGACATCCGGCTCTATGTTCAGGCAAAATTTTGCGGCGATTGCGCGATCGGCGGCCGAGATCTGAAGGGGGGGTCAAATTGATACCCCCCTCCCCAGTTAAAACTTGGTCTCAAATAGCCCAGTTAGAATAGGGTTAAAACAGGTGGAGGTTAAAGAATAAGATGAATTGCCAGATGACCAGTCCAGGTCATTCTGTGGGGCTTGGGCCAAATTTCTCGAAGTCCTCTATTAACAGTCTGTGTATTGTATGAGAGGCCCAGTATTGGGACTCTGCCTTTCTTTGCTACATGTATTAGTCACCTAAAAGAGTGTGGTGTCTTCTTCATGTAGAATGATACATGGACAGTCATGGAGTATCTAAGATTACACAAATATCTAGACAACTTTCATACGGGCTTAACCACTAGATGTAATTCTGTCAGTCTGCTCACATCCTAGCCTTTTGACAAGCCTCCTACTTAAGTTGAGGCTTGGAAAAGAGATTCACTGCCAGGAAACATGGTGAATGCAAGACCAAGTGGTGCAGCCAGGAGACCTTTTGAAACCTGGCGTGAAGTTCTTCTCTTCAACATTGTTTCTCACTGATTCTGCTACTAAAAAGATCAGCGACCGCATTGCTTGCAATGATGTCGCATCTAATAAATATGCATTAAGTATTCATGTCAGCGGCTTGCTCATCCATATCCAGCTTGCCTGCTATAGCTGCCTGCATTGCCAGCATTGACCGTTACATTAGCATACCAACTGCAGTTTGACTCACGAATACAATGTTGTACATGGAGTTAATTCATACTTGTGTACATCACGAGGCGGTGGAGAAAAAATGGTTTGAAAAGGCCTTGTGGCTGCGCCACTCGGTCTCGTGTTCACCCGTTTTACGCAGTGCTCATAGGTCTTTTCACAGTATTCATTTATTTCTGGTCAGTTTCCCTTTTAATATTCCATTTTTATGCCTCCGCCACGAAGTGGTGCCGGAGGCATTATGTTTTCGGGTTGTCCGTCCGTCCGTCCTTCCGTCCGTCCGTCCGTCCTTCCGTCCGTCCGTCCGTCCGTCCGTAATGAATTTTGTGTATCGAAACCTGTTGAAGTATCCTAATGAAACTTGGCATGTATGTGTATTAGGGGGTGAAGTTGTGCCTATCAACTTTTCGGTGCACATGCTCAAGGTCAAAGGTCAAAAGGTCAAGGTCAAATACAGAAAATGTCACTATTTCCAACATATCTATTGAATGCCTGAAGATATTTTCTTGAAACTTAGTGTATACATGTATTACCCAATTCAGATTCTCTGGTGAAAGTTTGGGTCATGAGGTCAAAGGTCAAAGGTCAAAAGGTCAGGGTCAAAGACATAAAATTTCACTATTTCCACCATATCTATTGAATGCCTGAAGATATTTTCTTGAAACTTAGTGTATACATGTATTCCCCAATTAAGATTCTCTGGTGAAAGTTTGGATCATGAGGTCAAAGGTCAAAGGTCAAAAGGTCAGGGTCAAATACATAAAATTTCACTATTTCCACCATATCTATTGAATGCCTGAAGATATTTTCTTGAAACTTAGTGTATACATGTATTACCCAATTAAGATTCTCTGGTGAAAGTTTGGGTCATGAGGTCAAAGTTCAAAGGTCAAAAGGTCAAGTAAAAATATTAAAACTTCTTTTTTTTCTCTGTACCTTGGAAAATTGTTCAAGGTATCTTCATGGAACATAGTATATACATGTACTGACTGGAAGTGATTATCTAGAGAATGTAGGGTTCATGGGGTCAAAGGTCAGGGGTCAAAGGTCAAGTGCAAGACTTCAAAATTTTACTATTACCCTCATATTTATGCAATGCCAGCAGGGTTATTTTTTTACACTTGGTGTATGCATGTGTAACCTAATAGAAATTCTCTGGAAAGTTTTTTTTTTTCTCTTTTTGCCTCAAAGGTCAAAAGGTCAAAGATCAAGTGAAAGTGCTGAACTATCTTTTTCCTCCATATCTCGGAAGTGGCTCAAGTTACCTTGAAACTTAGTACATATTATGCATGTTCTACCTGAAAGTAATTATCTTATGAATTTTAGGGTCAAGGGCCAGATGAAAATGGTAACAATTTACTATTCAATTCAGAAATTGCACTTTTTCTCCACACCTGTACCTTGAAAATTACTCAATGCCTAAATGTATGAATGGGTCAAAGTCAAGTTAAAGTCCTTAAATCCCTAGATACATGCTCTCTTATTCATCCAATTAAACCTACGTCAAGGAAGGTGAATATTCAACACATTTGTGACAAACTTGTCATTCCAATATTTTGCCAATTTTGTGGAAATGTAATCACACAGTGTCCACATGTACTATCTAGACCTATTGGGAAAATCATGCATTATGGCGGAGGCATACCAGTCGCCAAAGCGACATTTCTAGTTGATATATGTGCTTGGCTGGATTTGAACCCAAAACCTCTTGTTGGAATCCAGTGCCATGACCACTGTACCACGGTGTTTCCTTACTCTACTCATGATACTAGTACAACATGCAAATTCTAGAGTCTGGCCAGTCATGTTATAGTATTTCACACTGTAGTAGGCCCCAACCAATTACATAGTCTGTTCGAACTGCTGTTGAATGATTGGCTAAATTCACCTGTTTGCATCAGGCTGAGTGGCTCTGCTTTCTAGACAATTGTTTGTATCATTTTTGTTGACTGTGGGAGTGATGTGTGGACAGTTGTTCTGCACCATTTTGATTGCCTTGGGATTCAACACTTTGCTGACTGCAGTTTGGAGATCAGATATTACCACTTTGTGCACACACACACACACAAAAAAAAAAACAAAACAACAACAACCCAGAAGCCTCTTAAAAGGAAAGTGGACTCGTAATAGCCAGGGTTTCTCTGACAAGTGTCTGCACTAAAATGGAGAAAACCAAAGACCAAACCTAAAATATGCTAGAATTGGAATTCATTGGGGTTTTATAACATGATGAAATATAAATTTTGGAGTCTGACTCTAAAAGATGTCAGATTATTTCCATATATCATTCCATATATCATTAATCACTATTGTTATTATTGTTATCATTTTAATTGTAGTTGTTGTTATTTCTATTTCAACCTTGTTTTATCATCACAGGATGCCCTAGCAATTACAACTAACATTCACTACTTGATTTCTGCTCAGATCTTTGTAGGGACCCATTCTTGGTGTGTTTAATGGAGACATTTTACAAGTGTAATCATGTTTTTACTCTCTGAACCCTTCATGTACTCACTGCAGTCATACCATGCTACAATAATTTGTATCTAGGTTACTACCATTTGCCCCCCCCCCCCCAAAAAAAAAAAAAAAAACTAAATAAATAAACAAAAACAAAAATAAAACAACAACAACAAAAAAACCACACACACCAACAACCAATAAACAAGAAACAAATCTCAAGACCTGAAAATATTGGTTAAAAATAAAGCATGTCAATGAATACAGAATGGCAAACCATGCACATTAAAGGTACAGTTTACCTTTGGGAGCAGTGATTTTAAAAATGTTCGAGTTATCACATTTGATGCATACACAGCGTTTGTATGTGTAGGTCAGTCATATCACAAAACATCCTATCATATTAATATTTTGCAATAAAGCCTAAAATGTAGGGAGATATCACTGTTTTTCTCAATAAGCGATAACTGTAGACAATTTAGTCTAGAACCTACATGTATTGTTCACATTTTGCATTGAACAATTTGATTTTCCTGATTAAAAAATTTACAATGGTTGTTTCTATCCCTACGTAACTCACATTTTAGAGTTCTATTTTGAAGCACTAAAGCTGGGTTTCTGTTTCATCTACAAATGGTAATTCATGCCTTTAATGCACGATACACCCAGACATCATGTGTGCCTTGGCAGTCCTATACAGTGTAGATACCCTGTACTGCTGAATTGGCTGCTACTGTACACTGTACTTGAAGGCAGGAAATTGAACACCGTCTGGGTCCTGAGTACCATCACATGTTTCTTCTTTCTTGGCAGTTGTCTACTCTGTCTTGCCTCCTCTTGAATCCCATGTCTGTCCATTAATCTTAGAAGCCTTGGTTCTCAGTTGATTAAGACCCAGAGTGGATTTTCCTGCCGAGTACATTGTATTATCGATCACGAGTTGATTCTGGCTGACAATAACCCAACGTAAATGTCTAGAGAACAGCTCATTCAGTTTGGTTGGTCTCCCACTAGTAGTTGACTTTCAGGATATTACCATTGTTGAGCTGGCATTTGCACACTTGTACCAAGTCAGTTTCAAACCTGTGACAAGTTGTACATGTAGGTTAAGCTGCATATGTTTTTATAGGATAGGATTAGATATAAAAATCTTCAAGTACAAGTATATTGTTTGATATGCTTCAGCAGAAACTATACTGTAAAGAGAATTAGTCCACTAGTAAAATTTTACATGAATGATAGTAGATTGAGGAAATGAGGAATATTTTTCACCAGAGTGCAATGTAGTTTTAATATGAAAGATGCTCCACCGGCACTACATAATAGACTGTACATTGTCTATGTGTGATTTTGTGTTTGGGAGCTTTTTTCTGATTTGAGTTTTGTTTCAAAGTATGTTATAACTTGCTTCATGTAGTCACTTGCTAGAAACCTCAGACAGAGCTCTGTTTAGCTTTTTTTGTAGCTCAATGTACAATGTTTATTTTAGTTTCAGTTTGTTTTATTTCTTTGCAAGAAACAAATGAAGTCATTATGACAAATCAGCAATTTTCACATCAAAAAGTTGTAGTATCATAGTTATCATAAGGCATTTAGATCTGCTCTGTATAGTTCAACTGTATTGCAGCACTTTCAAAAGATGCACAAAAATATGCAAAATATATCAAATCATTACAAGTAAGGAAAAATATCAAAGTTTTCAACATTTTCTTCAAAGTGTTTTCTGAACTTGCAGACTTGATAAAAGTTGGGAGTTTGTTTCGAATGTAATTAATGTGTACTTCCAAGATGTACGGAATGTATATTGTACATACACAAACATACATTTTGTGTGTGTGTGTGTGTGTGTGTGTGTGTGTGTGTGTTTTGTGTTAGTGTATGTCCTAAGGTATACAGTTTAGAGAAAAGCAAACTATATACAGGGAAGGAGACCTCTATGAATAAGCACTTTGCCGGATTGGGATAACAGCCTCTGGGAAATACAGTGTATGGCATGATCTTCTAATTTTCTTGGTGGAAACTAAGCATTTGTACATGTACACACAGAAATACACTTAAAAGTAAATTATGCAATCTATACAGTCTATCTAATAATGTACTGACTGGCCTTGGCCTCTCTCTCTCTCTCTCTCTCTCTCTCTCTTTAACTCAGGGCACTTTATCTTGATGTAAAGTTCAATTTTGTTTTTCACTTTATTTCTAGCAAACATAAAGAGAAAACACTGTTTGTTTGGATTTCACTTGCTATTAACATACAGTTTATGATACAAAATAATGTCCTAACCAGTAGCAAGAATATAATTATCATCAACTTGTGCACAAAAGTTTTATACCTAACTTGTGCAAGAATGTACATTGATAGAGTTACTGAGATGTGCTATGAGTACAGACAATGATACCCATCAAACTTGATGTTTTGATTTCTTTATAAGAAGTGAAAACTTACAACTATGTTCATATACAATGTATTACAGGCAGAAAGGAATGTTAGCAATACATCCAACATGATGGATTCATTTCAAAGAACATCTCAATTGACGCTACACGTGTGAAACTACATACATGTGTGATGGGCATAATCATGGGCAAAACTACATGTGTGATGGGCATATCAAAATTCAGTAGAAATTATAAATCATAATCAAGAGTACTATCTTAATTTGATGTATGTGGACTGTAGATGTGTGATATTGTCCCTGTAGAAGACTGAATGCCATTATTCTTTTCAATGTACAGTCTGTCCCCCCAAAAAATTACAATCAGATTTCCGCATTGATAACTTTCTATATGATTAAACTAGGACTTGACACTAACGGTGGCCCGGGGCCACCAAAAACACACGTCGGGCCACCAAAATTTCAGAAATAAAGAATTTGGTGGCCTGATCGGGCCACCAAAAAAGGTCGGATGTTTGCCTTTGGACCACCAAAAATAAAATTTAGTGTGGAGCCCTGATTAAACTGTCTGAATGCTACAACATTGTATTTCAGGGTCCAAAACATCTTACCTGCATTTTGCTGAAAACTTCATTCAATTTGATTGACTGATCTGGGAGAAATATTTATCTCTGTAAAGCATGTCATCGGTCTGTTTCTTCCAAGTTTTAGCACTTCAGTGCTTTTTGAACTGCCCATTAAATGTATGAACACAATAGACAGAACTTGGAGGGAAGGGCTTCCTGACTGGTATGCTGTACAAAGATCCTTATTTTTCTTTGACTACTTGTACTATCTCAAAGCAAGTCAGATGGGGTTTTCTGTAAGATGTGGGTATAGTTACATACCCTGAAATTGTATTTTGATTATTTTCAAAGTTATAGTTGTGGAGGATCCTGTTGTATTATTTTCTTCGACATATACACAATGTACAGTACAATGCACAAGTGTCATGCACATTTTACTGTCATTGCCAGATTTTGCATTGATTTATCTTAGCTTTTTTTCACCCTAGCGTTCCATCAATCTGATGAAGATTTATTCAATCAATGTTAAGATCCCTTTCTACCTTTTCACAGAATTAGAGCTCTCCCACAATGGTGATGGTGGCAGTAACCATGCCAACATGGGTGCTGGTTACGTTGCCGTGCCAACGCCGGTTGAATTCGATGATGCTACAACCAGTCAAACAGAGAGCAATAACCTCTTGAGTCTGAAAGGACGGACGATTCGTAAGAGGGTAATGATTGGATCAGCTTTCTTATTTTCCCATGTTAATCTGTCCAGGCTCTTATCTTTAATGAAGATGGCTTCAAAGTTTATTCCTTTTTTCCTTTTTTCCCACCCACACTGAATCTTTAAAATCTTGGCATCTTTAGGTGGGGAAATTGGATGGAACAATCTGGATGAGATAAATGCATCTCACTGCATTGAATAAACAAGCTGAATTCACTCACTGAAACTCTTATTCAAGAAATTTACAATAGAAAGCATTTTTTTTTTTCCAGAGTGTTAAATTTGGATGTATTTTTCCAATATTAAGCATGTACAGAGACTTGATTTTATCATCATGGTGACACCTTTCATTATTGATATTATGACTGTTAGGAGTAGTAATACTTTATATTGTTGTCATTACATCATTTTAATAATTTGTACTTTCAGCATTGGTAGTAATCATGCCATGAATATAAAGAACTAGCGGCTATAATTTGAGATAAGTATTTTGTAGCTTTTGTAGAAATGTTTATACAGAAATCTCTGTACACTGTAGAATTTATTTTGTTTTAATGATAATTATTAAATTATTAGGGGTGCGAGGAGTTTCACAAATATTGAAAAAAATATATGACCCACAAATGTGAAAGTGACGTCTGAAAATTTTTGGCAGCATAATTTGTTGATAGAGATCATGTAGTACTGGTAAAGCATGTTTTGATGTTGTGTCACAAGTTTGTGGGCTGTGCACTGCTGGTACATGAAACTGAATCCATGACAGTACAGTGGACTCCCGTTATAATGAAGTCCTCAGGACCGGCAGTTTTCTTTTGTTATATTAAAATTTTGTCATATTGAAATTTCGTTATCTTGAAATTTCATTGCAATTGATTGACAATTTTGTTATAACCAAACAAATAAACAATAGAAATACATAGAGTGGATAATGCAATTGTGGCCTGAATTTTTACTTCATTGTAACTGGAATTTTGTTAAAACCATGTTCGTTATAACAGGAGTGCACTGTAGAAGATGCCAGTATTTAATGCTTTGAATCAATCTTTATGTCAATAGACAAGGGATACCAAAGTACCAGTGAGACATAAGGATCCTTATCCCATCTATGAGTACCTGCAGCTGAGCTATGAAGAGGTAAGCACCACAGAAGCTTATTGAAGATACTGTACAGTCAAATTGCTGTAGTGGCCACATGTCTATAGCAGCCACCTGCCGTATGTGGTCATCGAAAATCCTTCCTAGAAAAAAAAAAAAGAAGAAGAAGCCATGTTTAAAACTGTGTGCATAGAGACCACAAATTATGTATTCCATGATAGATTTTCACAGTTTTTGTATTCCATGATAGATTTTTAACAGTATTTAGTGGCCACAGACCCACTCAGAGTTTTCTGAAGCTGAACCAATAGTTTTGCAGCCCTGCTGGTTTTAGTGAACTTCACTTGCACATTGTATTAAGATATAAGATATTGCAAATGTGATAGATCTAGATGTATGAATGACATTATGTGATACATCCATATTGTTGGATAAAAAACACAACACA
Organism: Diadema setosum; assembly: GCA_033980235.1. NCBI lineage: Eukaryota > Metazoa > Echinodermata > Echinoidea > Diadematoida > Diadematidae > Diadema > Diadema setosum. The sequence continues at coordinate 795,287 of CM067074.1, read as the reverse complement.
GGAAAAAGGCTGATGAAGACAAAATGTCAATCCCATTGTAGACACATTTCTAGGGCTGGGCAAGAAGTCTTCTTTCCGTCCTGTATTTTTCATCTGTAGTCAGAGCAAGCAAGTATTTGCACGAGTTTGACTTTATTTCTGCATTTTTTAATGGAACTCATGTATTTTGAACAAAATGTACATGTTTCACAGAATGATAATCCCCATATACATTGTGAACCAATGCAGTGGAATACAAAAAAAAAAAGAAGAAAAAAATCAACAATACACTTATTTCCAGCCTGAGAGAGAAAAGAAAAGAAAAAACAAGCAAACATACACTGTAGTAATGTAGTTATTCTCTTTGATGTGTCTCATATAATGTGTGCTCTTCTATGGGTGATACACACTGGAAGAAAAATTTAGTTCATGTATGTATCTCCTATTCTTTTTTTTTTTTTTTTTTTTTTTTTTTGTCTCTACAGACAAAAATGACAGAGAGACATCTTGCTGTAGGTAGTGATACACAGACCTGGAAATTTTTTCTCTCTATTTAATAGAAATTGAAGAGGTTGTCAGATGTACTTAAATCAAGTCAGAATTGTGGCGCAGTTTTCATCTTGATCTCATTGAGTGAATCAGTAATCATCTGAGTATATGAATCAGAAGGCTGATTTTCTCTTGAACTAGTACTGAGTTTATGTCTTCCTCTAATAACATTGTTCTTGTCACTGTGAGGAGTTTAATACCCTCAAGGCATTACTGGAGCTTTGAATCAGTCTTTCACTGAAACTAGTCACAAATCTGTCTCTCATTGAGTAAGTGTGAGAAGAAAGAAGCAAAATCTCCTATCAGTGACTATTTAATACTTTTTTCAACGTGTTTCATTCTTGACTACTAGTCTGGGTATTAGACTACTAGTCAATGTATTAGACTACTAGTCTGGGTATTAGACTACTAGTCTGGGTATTAGACTACTAGTCTGGGTATTAGACTACTAGTCTGGGTATTAGACTACTAGTCTGGGTATTAGACTACTAGTCTGGGTATTAGACTACTAGTCTGGGTATTAGACTACTAGTCAGGGTATTAGACTACTAGTCTGGGTATTAGACTACTAGTCAGGGTATTAGACTACTAGTCAGGGTATTAGACTACTAGTCAGGGTATTAGACTACTAGTCTCGGTATTAGACTACTAGTCAGGGTATTAGACTACTAGTCTGGGTATTAGACTACTAGTCTGGGTATTAGACTACTAGTCTGGGTATTAGACTACTAGTCTGGGTATTAGACTACTAGTCTGGGTATTAGACTACTAGTCTGGGTATTAGACTACTAGTCTGGGTATTAGACTACTAGTCTGGGTATTAGACTACTAGTCTGGGTATTAGACTACTAGTCAGGGTATTAGACTACTAGTCTGGGTATTAGACTACTAGTCAGGGTATTAGACTACTAGTCTGGGTATTAGACTACTAGTCAGGGTATTAGACTACTAGTCTGGGTATTAGACTACTAATCAGGGTATTAGACTACTAGTCTGGGTATTAGACTACTAGTCAGGGTATTAGACTACTAGTCAGGGTATTAGACTACTAGTCAGGGTATTAGACTACTAGTCTGGGTATTAGACTACTAGTCTGGGTATTAGACTACTAGTCTGGGTATTAGACTACTAGTCTGGGTATTAGACTACTAGTCAGGGTATTAGACTACTAGTCTGGGTATTAGACTACTAGTCTGGGTATTAGACTACTAGTCTGGGTATTAGACTACTAGTCTGGGTATTAGACTACTAGTCTGGGTATTAGACTACTAGTCTGGGTATTAGACTACTAGTCTGGGTATTAGACTACTAGTCTGGGTATTAGACTACTAGTCTGGGTATTAGACTACTAGTCTGGGTATTAGACTACTAGTCTGGGTATTAGACTACTAGTCTGGGTATTAGACTACTAGTCTGGGTATTAGACTACTAGTCTGGGTATTAGACTACTAGTCTGGGTATGAGAGTGAACAAAATCCACACAAAGCACTCTTTGTTGATAGCTAAAGATGTCTATTTCCATGTTGTAATTTGAGTTCTCTTCTCTCTTTGTTTCCTTGCAGGCATTTTTTCTCTCCTATGGCCTTGGTTGTTTGAGCTTAGAGGATTCAAACAAGGTAAGATGGATGTCTCGTCTTCATCAATTCACCTGTCAATTTGGGGGCATGGCAGAAAAGTTGCAGAGAAAAAAATAATGATGCCTGATATATGTTGGGTTTTTCTCCCTCACTATGGGAGAGAGCGATCTACTAAACATTTGTAACAACAGATTAATTTGATGACGATGGTAACAAAATTTGTTACTATGATGCAATCACCTCACATATCTACCATTGATCTACACATGGATTTTAGATCTTCCTTCATTTATTTATTTTTTTTTTGGATAAAAAAATACCCCCAAAATGAATGAGTTGTATCCTTCTCATCAGACAATTGTAGTCCTGTGATAACTTAGCAATGATGAGTAATGTAGTAAGGAGATTATACTAATAGCTGAATTATCAATTTAAAGCATGATTATAATACTCGTGTATATAAACCCTTGGAGAGCTCGTTAGGGGCTGACATCATCAGATACTTTGATATGTAATATTACTACTTTTGAAAGAGTAAAGTTTTGAAAGTCCTCAGTTTTCTTAGTTTAGATCCAATTTTCTGCCCCTGTCTGATTTCACTCTACTCTATCCATGAAAGTAACGTTACGAGGTGGAATTGCATTTCGAAAGTGTCTTTTTGACTATTCACTAGTAGAGAGATATTTCAAAATCAGTAGGAGGGGTTACTACAGAAAGTCTGTAGGTACTGTCAATCATTGGGGGGGGGGGGGATACTGATTGCTTGCCTGAAATCCATTGAGGTGTACTGCAGTCTAGGTGCAGCTTAACCCATTGATCACAAGTCCCGAGTATACTCGGGCAGGTGTGTATGGCAAATGAGTGTTCTACAGTCTGTCCTCAACGGGTTAACTTTCTGAGGCAGACACAATAGCAGTGCCTCCAAAGCTGTTGTCAGGGTAATGATTGCAGTGCCTCCAAAGCTGTTGTCAGGGTAATGATTGCAGTGCCTCCAAAGCTGTTGTCAGGGTAATGATTGCAGTGCCTCCAAAGCTGTTGTCAGGGTAATGATTGCAGTGCTTCCAAAGCTGTTGTCAGGGCAATGATTGCAGTGCCTCCAAAGCTGTTGTCAGGGCAATGATAGCAGTGCCTCCAAAGCTGTTGTCAGGGCAATGATTGCAGTGCCTCCAAAGCTGTTGTCAGGGTAATGATTGCAGTGCCTCCAAAGCTGTTGGCAGGGTAATGATTGCAGTGCCTCCAAACCTGTTGTCAGGGCAATGATTGCAGTGCCTTCAAAGCTGTTGTCAGGGCAATGATTGCAGTGCCTCCAAAGCTGTTATCAGGGTAATGATTGCAGTGCCTCCAAAGCTGTTGTCAGGGCAATGATTGCAGTCCCTCCAAAGCTGTTGTCAGGGTAATGATTGCAGTGCCTCCAAAGCTGTTGTCAGGGCAATGATTGCAGTGCCTCCAAAGCTGTTGTCAGGGCAATGATTGCAGTGCCTCCAAAGCTGTTGTCAGGGCAATGATTGCAGTGCCTCCAAAGCTGTTGTCAGGGCAATGCTTGCAGTGCCTCCAAAGCTGTTGTCATGGCAATGGTTGCAGTGCCTCCAAAGCTGTTGTCAGGGCAATGATTGCAGTGCCTCCAAAGCTGTTGTCAGGGTAATGATTGCAGTGCCTCCAAAGCTGTTGTCAGGGCAATGATTGCAGTGCCTCCAAAGCTGTTTTCAGGGTAATGATTGCAGTGCCTCCAAAGCTGCTGTCAGGGTAATGATTGCAATGCTTCCAAAGCTGTTGTCAGGGTAATGATTGCAGTGCCTCCAAAGCTGTTGTCAGGGTAATGATTGCAGTGCCTCCAAAGCTGTTGTCAGGGCAATGATTGCAGTGCCTCCAAAGCTGTTGTCAGGGTAATGATTGCAGTGCCTCCAAAGCTGTTGTCAGGGCAATGATTGCAGTGCCTCCAAAGCTGTTGTCAGGGCAATGATTGCAGTGCCTCCAAAGCTGTTGTCAGGGCAATGATTGCAGTGCCTCCAAAGCTGTTGTCAGGGCAATGATTGCAGTGCCTCCAAAGCTGTTGTCAGGGTAATGATTGCAGTGCCTCCAAAGCTGTTGTCAGGGCAATGATTGCAGTGCCTCCAAAGCTGTTGTCAGGGTAATGATTGCAGTGCCTCCAAAGTTGTTGTCAGGGTAATGATTGCAGTGCCTCCAAAGCTGTTGTCAGGACAATGATAGCAGTGCCTCCAAAGCTGTTGTCAGGGTAATGATTGCAGTGCCTCCAAAGCTGTTGTCAGGGTAATGATTGCAGTGCCTCCTAAGCTGTTGTCAGGGTAATGATTGCAGTGCCTCCAAAGCTGTTGTCAGGGCAATGATTGCAGTGCCTCCAAAGCTGTTGTCAGGGCAATGATTGCAGTGCCTCCAAAGCTGTTGTCAGGGCAATGATTGCAGTGCCTCCAAAGCTGTTGTCAGGGCAATGCTTGCAGTGCCTCCAAAGCTGTTGTCATGGCAATGGTTGCAGTGCCTCCAAAGCTGTTGTCAGGGCAATGATTGCAGTGCCTCCAAAGCTGTTGTCAGGGTAATGATTGCAGTGCCTTCAAAGCTGTTGTCAGGGTAATGATTGCAGTGCCTCCAAAGCTGTTGTCAGGGCAATGATTGCAGTGCCTTCAAAGCTGTTGTCAGGGCAATGATTGCAGTGCCTCCAAAGCTGTTGTCAGGGTAATGATTGCAGTGCCTCCAAAGCTGTTGTCAGGGCAATGATTGCAGTGCCTCCAAAGCTGTTGTCAGGGTAATGATTGCAGTGCCTCCAAAGTTGTTGTCAGGGCAATGATTGCAGTGCCTCCAAAGCTGTTGTCCGGGCAATGATTGCAGTGCCTCCAAAGCTGTTGTCAGGGCAATGATTGCAGTGCCTCCAAAGCTGTTGTCAGGGCAATGATTGCAGTGCCTCCAAAGCTGTTGTCAGGGTAATGATTGCAGTGCCTCCAAAGCTGTTGTCAGGGCAATGATTGCAGTGCCTCCAAAGCTGTTGTCAGGGCAATGATTGCAGTGCCTCCAAAGCTGTTGTCAGGGCAATGCTTGCAGTGCCTCCAAAGCTGTTGTCATGGCAATGGTTGCAGTGCCTCCAAAGCTGTTGTCAGGGCAATGATTGCAGTGCCTCCAAAGCTGTTGTCAGGGCAATGATTGCAGTGCCTTCAAAGCTGTTGTCAGGGCAATGATTGCAGTGCCTCCAAAGCTGTTGTCAGGGCAATGATTGCAGTGCCTCCAAAGCTGTTGTCAGGGCAATGATTGCAGTGCCTCCAAAGCTGTTGTCATGGCAATGATTGCAGTGCCTCCAAAGCTGTTGTCAGGGCAATGATTGCAGTGCCTCCAAAGCTGTTGTCAGGGTAATGATTGCAGTGCCTCCAAAGCTGTTGTCAGGACAATGATAGCAGTGCCTCCAAAGCTGTTGTCAGGGTAATGATTGCAGTGCCTCCAAAGCTGTTGTCAGGGTAATGATTGCAGTGCCTCCAAAGCTGTTGTCAGGGCAATGATTGCAGTCAAATTTGAGAGACCTGTAGATACAAATGGTCATTGACGGCACTCACAAAATTTGAATATTACCTTGTAGAGGAGTTGTTGACAATTTCATTGTTACTTCAAACTTCTTTGTTTGTGGTCAGAAAGATTGTCTTTTGTTGTTGTTTGTGTGCTCTTCATGACTTCTGTTCATGGGCATCAATGCCACATTTGGAGGTATTGACTGATTCGGGTTCGTTGAGGGCAGCAGACAATTTGTGGCACTGGGCGCAGCCATTAGCTCATTTTGCGGTGTCTTAGCCGACCCCCCCCCCCCCCTCCTCTTCCCCACCCTCCGGGTAACATGTTTATCACGCACTTGTAACAAAGGTTCATGCACTAAGCAAGCATTCACGCACTCGGTACGAGACGCCTATTGGCTAAAGCAGCCATACATCAGTTTTTCATTCTGCGCGCATGCTAATGTAGGGAGAGGGGTGGGGGAGTGGGAGGGGGGGGGGGTCGGCTGAGACACCGCGTAATGGCGCTGCCCATGCCAAAAATACACATAGCGCGTCACAGAATCGGTCAATACAGTGAGTATATCAAGAACAGACTTAGTCATATTAGTTAATAATCAGTACATTATGGTTTCACATTCAACAAGATTAATGACCTGTTATTGGAAATGTCTGTTTTTTCTGGTTGCCATAGAAACAACTGGATCTGAGTGAAATGTGGAGAATGTTTAGCCGACTCCAACCCAGCTTTGTCCCAAACTACGTCGTCTACCACTACTTCCGCAGCAAGGGCTGGGTTCCTAAGACGGGACTCAAGTTTGGAGCTGATTTCAGTAAGTGGCTAGAAGCAGAATTCAAATCTTGTCTCTGTCAGTTTTTCTCACTGTTCTCTATTCTTTTCTCTTTTTTTTTCAAAGCTGCCAACTATTATTAAGGATTAAGTTAGTAGTAATTATTTTGAGCATTCAACTTCCTTCCCAATGGTTGCCAGTGGCATATAGATTCCTGTGGTCCGTTTCATGGAAGTCTTATGAGAGACGTTTCGCTTATAAGACACACTTATAAGACATTCCATGAAATGAATTTCACTTCTCTTTGAAAGTCATTCATAGCTGCATATGAGTGACTTTGGCCATTCTGAGATTTATATAGAATTACATGTAGAAAGACTTTAATATGATGACTTCATTTAGATTCCTGTTTGTCTATCTGGTCTGTCTGTCCAATCCATATCTTGTCATTGCAATAGAAGAAAATAGGTCCAGAGGATTTCCATAGTGCTTTGCCTAGGTTTACTTCATGAGGTTTAAAACTTTCACCAATTTTGTGTAACAAGATTGCTATTTTCACTCTATCCACATTTGTATTTGGGTTTTGGTTTCCTTTAAGGGTAACAGCTGTAAAGATCATGAAACCAAATTCAAGAATAAAAGAAAAAATGGAATTAATGGTACAAATTCATTTTGCTGTGATGATAGTACAAAATCTTGATCCTCATCTCTGTAAGAATGTTTCTTGAGGACTTTCATGTATGGTCTCTGTCATCCCTCTCCAGTCATCTACAAGAAAGGTCCGCCGTTCTACCATGCCAGCTACTGTGCCTACGTCACTATGGTGAATGAAGAGGATGTTGAACAGGGCGGTATAACCAAGATGAACTGGACATCCCTCATTGGAATGGACCGTGTCATTGAAAATGCCTCTAAGGTGACATGTCTTGTGTTAGTAGTAAAAGTGATTCATATCATGTCTTAGATCCACGTGTCTAAAATCATGTTAGAATGAAATATGGGTATGAAACTGCAGAGACCTGATTTTGTGTCTGTGTGTTATTGTGTGTGATGTGATTGCTATGTGTTATAGAAAATAAAAAGAAGAATTTATCTTAACTCATATTGACATGGAAGGCCTATACCTCTTCATGAAATTGTGATGTATGACTGCATAGAGACATATCAAATTGTTTCTCTTCTATACAGCTGCAAGGTGTGAATTATATGTATCTTGATTCATCAGTCATCAGAGCTGCAGATAAGCAAAAATAAGGGGGATCATGAGCACTCATACATATGCACACACACACACACACACACATATGCAAGATTCTCAACAAATTTTATGGCGCCTTGATATAAAATACTGAGTTTACTCTGCTGAAATTTCAACGTGAGATCTTTTTCGGGTTGAAAGTTATCCTGTAAAAATAATGTGGGGGGCTATTATAGACCCTGCCCCGGCTGTTGAGGGAAAAGTCAGATTGTAAATCTTAAGTTCCCTTTGTGCCCTTAGGAGCTGATGTTCTGCTTCGTCATCAAGCCAAGCTCCCTTAGCAAGCGAGATCTGGAGTCCCCTGCCTGCATCCCACACTTCCGGGTCCAGGAAATGCTGCTGAAGCGATGGGTGCCGTCGAGGGAGAGACAAGGCTTAATGGAGGAGGAGGTTTCCTAGCAACGTACTCCTCCCTGGAGAGGAGAGCTTCATCACACTCGACTGTCAGCTCCTACTGTGCCTATCACAATCATAACAATTATTCATTTTGAGATACTTTTTTCTTAATTTCCTCATCAAAACTGTAGAAGTCTGTCACATGCACTCGCATTGTAGCGGTAAACTATTCAAGAAAGTTTTGAATTGTGTGAAACATTTGTAGAAAATTCATGAAGTAGTAAACCAGAATTGCCATAATATATGTATAACAATATACTGTATACGCCATGTATTTCGCAAGTCTAAATTTTCGCAAATAGGGAATTCCCAACGATTTCACGAGTGGTTAAATTCACAGTCGTGGAGTCCTGTACTGAACAGAGAAATGTACACGCCTACGTCACATCCACATCGGGATCAGAGCCAATATTTTCGTGTGTATTTAATTTCGCAAATAGCACCTGACTCGCAAAATTCGCGAAAATGAAAACCTTGTGAAATATTCAGCGTATACAGTATTAAGTGCAGGACAAGCCATGCATTGTACGAGAAAATATGACACAGTGTGCTCAGGAGTGTGTCACAGTTATATATACTGGATATAAATAGGTTAGAAATATTATGTTACGGCTCTTGCGTTTGTGTTTTGTTTCATCGAAAAATGCATTTATTCTGTCTCTACTAAGCATATGAATGGAAGTGACAGCAATCAGGTTAGTAAGTTCTGTATTTGTAGATCCTCCGACCTTCAGTTTTTGTGAGTGATGACAGGTTCTCTCGGTCTGTTAGTAAACGAGTTGACATCAATATTGAAATGAGAACTGTGTGCAGTCTCCTGAGGTGAAAGGGTTATCCCATGTGATTGGTTTCTTGAGGCTTGACTTGAAAATAAACACTGCTGCAGTGATATGAGACATAAGCTGATCAGAGACGTAAGCTGATGAGAGACGTAAGCTGATGGGAGATGTAAGCTGATGAGAGATGTAAGCTGATGAGAGATGTAAGCTGATGAGAGATGTAAGCTGATGGGAGATGTAAGCTGATGGGAGACGTAAGCTGATGAGAGATGTAAGCTCTTTGAGGATATTATCTGCTTCCTCTCATTCTGCGTCTCTTCCTGGGCCAGAGGTGGCTGTGTTCTTCTCACTCAAACCAGCAGCTCAGCTCGTTATAGATTGTGGTTTTTCCCAGGCAGTGTGCAGCTGAGATCCACAAGCAACTGAGTGTCATAGGCAGCTGCAAGTTATAAGTAGCTGAATGAAGTAGACTTTTTGAGTGTGTACCAGTGTGAGACTGGACTGGTGTGCAATGGCTTCTTTCAACTTCCTCTGTACCAATGAGTCAAATGTGCTCAAATTTCACACTAAAACCCATGAACGGAAAATTAATTTGGCATGCAGAGAGGTACTAAACCTGGCGCTCTCAACAACACTAGGAGACGAGGAGGTTTCCACTACAGGTGGTGTTACCATGGTGATTGGGTCAAGTGATGAGATGCTTATCGTTAGATTGATTTGGTTGTTTTTATTTTTTGCCTCTAGTGATGGAGTGTTTGTTTGTGCACGCTGTAGTTCTCTTTCCCCTCCCCAAGGTTTCTTGATGCTTGATGGATGTGTAGTTTATAAACCATCTGTGGGCGGAACTTAAAGGGATGGTATAGTATTGGTGGAGCTGAGAAGTGGGCTTTTAACTTTTTGTGAGATACCAAGAAACCACTTATGAAACAATACAGAGCATACCATTCTAAGAGGAATTCAAAGTTTATATGATGAAAATCGGTTTTGGAATGGCTGAGACATCCAAAACAAAGTACCGACAGTAAAACAAAGCAATCCTGATTAAAGGTGCATCTCACCTTTTATTAGGATTGCCCTGTTTGGATATCTCGGCCATTTCAAAACAAATTTTCATCTAATAAACACTGAATTCCTCTTGCAATTACATGCTCTTTCATATTTCATAAAAGGTTTTTCATTATCTCACCAAAAAAAGCTAGAAACCTGAAGTTCGGTCTCAACCAAAACTATACAATCCCTTTAGAACTGCTGTTTTTTCAGGGATAACATCTCGGTGTGTACAATGATTGTTACAAGTACGACAGCCCAGCCATGTGTTATATGATTGTTAATTCTTAGAGTGATGGAAAAATAACTGTATTACATTCAACATCTCAAAAGCTCCATCTTTATGGAATTCATGCTGATCTCTATATAAATCTCAGTTGGCTCTCCTATACATTATCAGTAGAAAGTTACAGTGAATATATATAGCAGTTTTAAGTTAATTCCAGAGAAGACCAGTAAACTTTTAAACATCATTTTCTGCAAAGTAAGATAAAAAAAGATTGCAATCATAGAAAATAGATAAAAATAATGGTAATTAGATATTAAAATCTCAGAAGTCGACTGACTAGTTTCTACTTTTAAACTTTGCCCATCTGAAATACTATTCCTTCATGTGCCTTTACAATGCCTTAATATGTGTTCGAACTCATAAAGGCTCAAAGGAAACTGAAATTTACATTTTGGTGCCCTAATTTGAACATTAGTGATGTGATGTCAACCATGGCACATTCCTTTGCTGAGCATTACAAAGTTGTCAAATCAAGGACACATACAATTTTTCTTTTTCTGTCCTGTATATACAGCTGGTTCCACTGTCTAGGACTTTCTAGGATATCTTTAAAGACCCGGTAACATGAGAAGAGGAGATTGGCCTAATGTAGTTGATCTTCATTCGATGTCCACATTTAAAAACCACAACTAGTGCAGGCCTGCTTATATAGAATTGCCCATCAGCAAATATGTATGGTTGAGGGGTCTAGATATCGCACACGAAAATTTGTGATGCTCTTATAATAGAAATTATTCCAAAATCGTACCTGAATTTCTCAATAAATATCACGAAAATGCAGAAAAATCACCTCCCAGAATCTCCTGATGATACGATGACGGATGTCAGACTTAATTTTATGCGTTCAATTTCTCGGGGTATGTAAAGGTCGCTCAGCTGCCCTATGTAGTTTCATGTGTGAAAGTGTCTGCCCCTCTCTGTGGCCGTAACGTGCTTCGGCTTTCGTAGAATATTATAAACGATCGATCGAACAAATTACGAATTCTATCGGCTACGATCATACGAACGAGACAAGCGAGACGACACGTCTAGGCTACAACATCCTTAAAACAGATTTTAAACTAAGGTAGGTAAATTACAAGGTAAAAAAATGGAAATTTAGTGAAAAATTTGTCTGAAAAAATTGGAAATTTAGTGAAAAATTTGTTTGAAATCAAAATTTCTTACCTGCTTCCTTCTCATGTTTAGTCGTCAGGTATGTTTATTCCATGGGCGTATCGGCAAATTTTGCGCTTAGTCTTACGCGTAATATTGCTTGCTATACGCAGTTACGCTATGCACGACCATTAAGTCCCTGCACGAGACCTAGTACCCTTACTATACATCAAATTGTAGACTTACTAGTAATGCTTCAGTCAAGATTCCTTGGCTGTATGTGTACTTAGTAGAGATCAGTGATAAAACTCTACCCAATTCATTACAGGGATTTCCGAATATATCCTGGCCGGGCTACGATACCAGGTCTTTAATCCTCACTTAAGTGAATAATAATTCACAATATATTTATTCTTTCTCATTATCGCATGAAATGTCTCTAAGTGCTGAAGATGGAGAATGTGGGGTGTTCAGGCACTGTGTTGGTTTACAGTTGAGTTATGAAAGTTTGTGGCCTAGTGGTTGCAGGGTTTGTTATACCAACCAAAAGGTCCTCAGTTTGGACTCATGCCTGCTATAGGGGATGGTGTGTTACAGAGATGGGTAATGCCCAGGACACCATTCTTCTTGCCAGTGATTGGATGCTAGCCTCCATGTCAGGCAACAACCAAAGAGGATTCAGTGTCTCATCTCAGTGGAGTTAAATTTACTCATTCACTACCTCCCACAGAAACAGGCATGAAAACTCCCCACAGATGAGCTGTAAGACCTAGGGCACGAGTGAGTTCAGGTTGGAGTAGAATTTATTTTGCTTGTAACAAATCTGCAGCATTGTATTAGCCGACGAGTCTGTATAAACATATATATATATAATGCGGGAAGGTTTATTGTAAATAGGAATAGAAAAAGATCATATTTTCTATTGGTATTATGAAAATAAAAGTGTAAAAATAATTTGTTAAAGAGAGTTATTCATTCTACCATAGCAGCTGATGATCACTGTAAATAGCACGCATTGAAAAGTGAGACCAGATGTTGTTTAGATTTCTTATGATATCAGTTTTGAAGTGTGAATAGGCATGATTTTGGATGTGTTGTCCTATGAATGTTCCGTAAACCCTTTTCACACAAGGAAAATGAGAATGGTCTTGTGAAGAGGGAACAAGGAATCTAGTGGAATGTAGGCTGTGCTTTCAGAGTTGGTACATTCCTGGAGCACAAGTAATGTTGAGGTTAGGTTGTTACCATGGTAACTTAGTCTGTGTGCAGGATGAAGACTGGTATGGCACCATGTGAGAAGATGACAAGTTTGTTCAGTTGTGAAGAATTTACAATGCTCATCTCAAGGTCCAGTTTGGTCTGCTTGGAAGAAAGTGCTGTGGTCATCTGAAGGTCCAGCCTGGGCAGTCCTTAAAGGGGCTCTCCATTTTGCCTTCAAACTGATTTTTATAAAAAGAGTAAAATCACCCAATTTTAATTTCATATCATTAAAATCTGATCATATAAAGAAAAACAAATCATTACATTCTAAAGTTGACATTCTTTTTTTTTTTTTTTTTCAGACAGTGATATTGTCAGAATCATGTATTTAAATTAGTTCATACACTGATGTCATAGACTTTCAGCCCTCCCATTGGTTGTACAATGTACATCAATATGCTCTACACCATTCTTCTTTTTCTCTTTTTTCTTTTAACAATTCAGCAGCCGTAGCTCTTCTCTGTTCAAAGTAAACGATGATAAACTTTACAGATCTGGAGCCATGTATTATGAAGGATATCTCTTCTTGAATTACATCAGAAATTAAAATTTGATGAATTTCTGTGTGCAAGGGAAAGGGAGACTTCTTAGTTAAGGCTAGCATCACTCATCTTATTTGATTTTGTGATTTTATTCCATCTATGGCAGTTGACTAAAAATAGATTTCATTATCATTTGAAGGCATATGTTTCAGTGTCCAGTTATATGATAGAGTGTATCTCGATCAACTGTTATCTCTTATGATCCGTTTTTGGATAAATGCATTGCAAAATTGTGGTTTGATGCCGACATATTTGTCCTTATTACATATGATGGTGTATACTGCACAATGTATACACATGTAAAAGTATACAAGTGTATGATGCTGCAAAATGTTACAGCAGGTTTTAGTCTTGTATAACCATAATGTACATGTAAGCTGCAAACCAGAAATCTGTTGCTGTTTTTTGTGGATTTTTTTTTTTCAATGCTGTACAGTGGGATAGTTTGTTGGGTTTTTGTCAAGCAAATCTCCTGTAATGTTGTAGATTGAACATTATACATTGCATTGTATGCTGCCATTGTTTGTATGTCACAAATGCCCTATATATGTGTATTATTTCCAGTTGTATTAAGGTAAAAAGAAGCCTATTGGTGGTAGATGACATTATTTTGTTACATTCTTTCATTTCTCTTCAGCATGTTACTTAGTAAGGACAAGTCCACCTTCATATACATTGTACATTAGGACAGAGAATGCAGCAATATCAGTACAAATGTAGAACACATCAGTGAAAGTTTGAAGAAAATTAGACAATCCGTTCGAAAGTTATGAATTTTTGACATTTTAATGCCTCTTGCTGGATGAGAAGACTACTACAGCTTGTAATGTCACATGCGTAAAATGATATGAAGAAAATGTAAAGAAAATACAACATATTTTCACTTTTCTGGTATAATAAAAGAGCACTTGACTTGCCTCTTTCAGAAGGCAGGGAGAGTAATACTGTATTACCCTTAACATACATGTACACTGTGTACATCAGTAGTGAGTCAGTAGTAGGCAAGGGGTGTGTATCAGGCTGTAAACCTACACCTTGTGTAACACAAAAGGTTAGATGACACCAAGGGTTGTGGTGTACATCTGTGTCTGTGTACGTCAGTAGTGGCCAAGGGGTGCTTATCAGGCTGTAAACCTACACCCTGTGTATTAAACACATGGAGTTAGATGACACCAAGGGCTATGGTGTACACTGGTGTCTGTGCAAGGTTAAATCTACCCAACCTTCATACATTTACACATGTTCGACACCAGTTTCTAAATACACTTAACACCCATCTTGTCAGTTTGTCAGAAAATGGGAGACTGTCGAAAAGTTACTTGGTGTTTGTGTTGTCCACAGTGTATTGTTGGTCTTTGTATGTTGGCAAAGCAGTGAGACATAAAGTGTAAAAACTGTAATCTCAAATCGAGAAATGATTGTGTAAGGTTTGAAGCTGTCAGACAAATGATGCACTTAGGCAAAATGTATGCTGGTTTCAAATGTAATTGCAAATACTCACACATGATGGTTCCCTGAGAAGGAGAGTTCTCACATTGAGAAAATTATTCAGAATTGTGCCTTGAATCAAGGCTGTCGATATTAGGGAAGTCAGAATGATATATAAATATTCTCTTATCTTTTAGTTTTATGACCCATGTCCGCAGACAACCTGTCAGCACCACAAATTAGTTATATTAGTGATGTAAAGTAATCTAAAAACAATGCTGGCATAGCATTCTTCACCATTTGTACACAAAATTTCACTAATTCCACATTTTCTGCATGACTATGTACGTGATATCATGGTCACATTGTACATTGTGTGAGACTAGGACAGTTCCTTCATACAAATTAGAAAGAAATGTTGATTACACTGTATGCTCTGTAGTCCAGGAATTTCTCAGATGCAATGCATCCATCAGTTTGCAATAACAACTTGCTGCTGATTCTGGTTATATAGAATTATGACAAGTGATTTACTGATACTTGCATAGTGGCAACATATGAAAGGTTTGTTTGCAAAAACCAATAAGTCCATTTTGAAGATTTTGCAGTACGATCTCTGTCATAAAGTACAAAATAATACCTTTTAAATGATATATTGTTCACTACATAAAAAGGTATATTTTTCAAGTTATGGTCAAAAGAAGCAAACATTTTCTTATTATTCTCTTTATTTTTCTTGACCTTTAATCGCAAATATCTCCATTTGGCAAATATGGACTTATCGGTTTTTGCAAACAAACTCTTCATATTATGTCTGACTCTCATAGCTCAGATATCAAAATCCATTCGTTCATTTGTAGTATGCTATTGTTCTTATGTTAAATAACTTTTTTTGACGAAAATTCTGCTTGATACCACCATGGTAATAGATTGTGGCACATTATAGAAAGTGAGCATGCAAGTAAATTTACACCTAGATCTCATTGTTTTCCACAACTTGGCACTTTGGTTGGAAACCTGCTCAGCAGCTTATTGTTGTGTTTGCAGTCTGGCACACAACTTGCATCCTTTTTCAAAACTTGCCAGTAGTAGTACGAAGTATGAAATATTGTCTATACAGTCAACTTCGGATACCTCGAATTCGTCGGGACTGAAGAAAATGGTTCGAGGTACGTGAAATTCGAGGTACGCGAATTCGAGGTACCCTTACGTACGTCGAATTTTCTTCGACTTATCCGACGTTTATCGATGTTCAACATGGTATCTGTAATAGTGCCTACCGATTGTTTGCATGCTTGTCAATTGGAATTGAATCGATATTTTATATGAATGAATTGAATGAAAATCGGAATTGAAATCAGAATTTCAGAAATTAAGATTTTGGTGGCCCTATCGCGCCACCAAAAAAGTCGGATGTTTGCCTTTACTTTTGAAAAGGAACAGCGGTAACAATCGGCTCCGTAGGATACTAAAATAAATGTCGGATGTTTGCTCATACTTTTGGAAATGAAAAACGATAAGACTCGGCTCCGTATGGTGCTAAAACTAATGTCAGATATTTGATTTTGCGTTCGGAAATGATTAAGTACAACATTCGGCTCCGGAAGACGCTGAAAATGTCGAATAGTGTATTTGCTTTGACGTTCGGAAATGAAAAACAATATTCAACTCCGTACGATGGTTAGATAAGTGTCGGATGTTTCCTTTACTTTCGAAAGGAAATAGCAATAACATTCGGCTCCGGAAGATGCTGAAATAAATGTCAGATGATCGCTTTTATGTTCGGAAGTTCCAGTAACATTCTGCTCCATACGATGCCAAAATAACTGTCTGATGTTTGCTTTTAAATTTCGAAATGAATAACAGTAACATTCAGCTGCGTTCAATGGTAAAATTAATGTTTGATGTTAGCTTTGACGTTCGGAAATGAGTAACAATAACATTCAACTCCTTACGATGATAAGATAAATGCTGGATGTTTGCTTTTACGATCGAAAGTAAATGGCAATAACATTCAGCTCCGGAAATTGCAAAAATACATCTCGAATGATTGCTTTTACGTTTGGCATGTTTGAAAGTGAATAGCAGTAATATTCTGCCCCATGATGCTAAAAAAAAGTATTGGATATTTGCTATTACATTTCGAAATGAATAACAGTAATATTCAGCTACGTTTGATGGTAAAATAAACGTCTGATGTCAGCTTCGACGTTCAAAAATGAAAAAAAAACAGTAGCATTCGGCTCCGTACGATTTTTCTCGTCAGCTGTGTACCGGGTATTTTTTTGGGCGCGCGATTGTTCTGGTCGGGAATATTTACAGTCGAGTGTGAAAAGATTTGTGACATGTCTTCGTCGCTGTCCACGCGCGCTTAATCGGAAATGCTGAGTGATGTTGCAATTTGATTCGAGCTACATGCTGGGAAAAACAATAAGTTAATTAAGATCGGGACAGTAGATTTCACTTCGAGGTAACCGAACTTCGAGTTATTTCTTCGAGCTACGCGAATTGTAATACACGGAAACTCCATAGGAACAATCGGGACTTTCATTTTGCCCCCGAGGTAAGTGATATTCGGCTTATCCGACGTCGAGGTATCCGAAGTTGACTGTACTTGCTTTGAAAAAAAAAAAGAAAAAAAAAGTGTGTTGCTTGCACGATGCTGTCACATGTTTGCCATCATCGCTGTTTCTTGTACCATTGGCTTGTTTAGGTGCATTCACGTTGTAATTTCCTTGATATTGAATACACCATTAGTTACGTGCACACACTGTTTTTAAATTTTAAGTTTAGGTCGAAAACTTAACTCTTAATGATTAGCTTGTAGTTTGGCGCCGTGTGGACGCACTCAAAAGTTAGCAATCTTAAAGCTTAGTCGGTGATTAGAACCACAAGACATCTTAGGGTTTACGCTCTATCCATGAGCCATGTAGGGTTCCCACTCGTAGTTTTGCTCCATGTGGACACAATAATCAACAAGCTTGTGAGTTAGCGTGAACCTTGCTTCTCATTTGCTTCCGGATCAACCTCCAGCTGTGCTATTTTGTATGGGCATAAGGTCATAGCGAAGACTCTGCAATGCTGGTATAATAATCGAGCGGGATTCGCTCGTAAGTTGTATCATAAAGTTTAGTTGCGCGTGTGAACCCGCATTGTGAATTCACAAGTGAAGGTTATCATTAACAGTTAAGTTTTGGAAACTGCGTGTGAACGTAACTATTCTCACTAGCAAAATACTAGTGGAATAGATGCCATGGTTTTTCAGCTGGTATCATCTCATTCATGAAATATGGTATTTCTGTCCTGAAGGTACACCTCTCTGAGGTAAGCACTGCGCATGCACATATCTGCTCCAGAGAGAAGAAGGGAAGTGTGTCAGGTCAGGTGATAAATACTGTTTAAGCCAGTATTTTTGTGTACTGATATTTTCGCGAATTAGGAGGTCACGAACATTTTCGTGAGACGTTGTTTTCACGAATCAATACTGAAGCTATCATAAATGCATTGCTACCATAGCATGTGGCAACCACATTTCGCGTGTTGTTAAATTCATGATGTCAATAGTAATTCGCGAAAATAACAGCTTATACAGCACAGTGCAGTGAGTTGGGCAGAATGCTTGGACACAATTTCGCACTGAAAGCTTGCATGCATATTTTGCACAAAGTTTGAATTACCATCCTAAATACCACAGTATTTCATGGTGTATTTTGTGAGTTAATTTTGTGATGTATTTACATTCACATAACGAAATACAATGTACAGTACCGTGGTATTTCAGTGTATGTGTGAATGGACCCATTATGCCAGACTGGCCCTAAAGCATGTTACAGCATGCTACGGTTTCAGCCTGATTTCATGTGTATTTTTATACTAGAGCAGTGTGTATTTCAGTCTCTGTGCCATCTTATATCTTGAACTGAATTTAGATTTGTATCAAATATATATGAAACTATGATATAAGAGAACGTGCTCAGTTGTAGCAGGATTTGTGTGTACAGCTGTATGTGTGTGTGTGTTGTGTGTGTGTTGTGTGTTTGTGTGTGTGTGCGTGTGTGTGTTTAAACTATTTTCCTTTTATGTGCTGTTTGAAAGTTTGTATGGTGATATAAATGAGGAAGTGAGGTTTGCAGTATGAACACCATGAAAGGACTGGTGGTTGGGGAAAGAAGAATCAAGAGAGATGAAAAAAGAGGAGAAAAGTGATATAGTGACAGTCAAAGGGAAGTAGTCAGCTGGAAGTTAAAGTTGCATACACGTGTATGTGTATGTTTCTTTTTCTTTCTTTTTTACCTCCGCCAAGGGAGGAGGTTATGTTTTTGTTACCATTGGTTTGTTGGTTTGTTAGTTTGTTTATCCGTGTGCAAAATAACTCAAAAAGTAGTTAACAGATTTGGATGAAACTTACAGGAAAGGCTGAGAATGGCACAAGTAACAGATGATTAAATTTTGGTAGTGATCCGAGAATTGGGGGGAATTTATGAAGGATTTTGGATGTTTTGGCAGGTAGGGTCAATGAACTTAGGAGTTCAAGCTGTGCATATTTTAGGTTTTCATGCGCGCACTGAAGTGCATGCTCCACTTTCTGCTAGGGCTACGCACGCCGTGCAGCTGAGGGATTATGTTGTAACAAAGGCTTCTGTATTGGGAGTCGGGCGATTTTTCAGCATGTACTAGTACATGTATCCTATGGGTGGATATAACTGACCTCTATGGAAGAGCCCAAAGAGCTTTTCCTCAGTGGTGGAGAGGAGAAAAATCTCTTTCGGAAGAACAAGATCATCGGTGGAAAGTAGCTGCTTGAAGGAGGTCTGTGCTCTCAGAGTGCTTTTCTAGTTTACCACTGGGAGCAGCGATTTAAAAATTGTTTGAGTTATTACATTTGATACATATGTGTAGGCCAGTTGTATCACAAAACATCCTACCTTATAAAAATATCAACATTTTATGTTCTTTTTTTGGTTTCTACTCGACATATTTACGAACTAATTTTGAAGCACTAAAGCTGGGTTTTTGTTTCATCCGCAAATGGTAAATAGTGGCTTTATGGGAGTGTGTGCGTATCGGCATAAAAGATAGGAAGGTGATAGATGGAGCGAGTAAAGACGGCCATCCTTCAAATGATATCAGTTCATAAAGCACAAAACATGATATAGTTTGCACTGCAAAAGCTTCTATATAATATGCTTGATAATAATGTACAGTTAAATGAAAAAAAAAATGTGTCTTAAGTCTTGATTTAAAGATGGTTACAGTTTGAGATTTTCTGGCTTCTAACGGTATTTATTATTCCACAGTTTGGGAGCTGCGCTGGCGAATGCTCGGTCTCCGATGTTTTTGTTTTTGGTGTGTTTTTTTTTCTTGCATGCTGGGATTTGTAAAAGAAGATCGAGAGTGTCCTTAGAACTGTGATTTATGGGCTAAATGCATAAAACAAGCAATTGCGTTGAGCAAAAGCAAAAGCTCGTCTAGCAAAAGGACTAGCTCAAGCAATTGCTTAAATCCATATGCATAACCTTTTGCTTGTCCCTCACAAGCAACTGCTTGCATTTTCAACAAATGGGACATCATGCCTGTGCGAACACAAGAACAAACGTTTTTAACCAAATGCATGGTCTCCAAGCAATTGCTTGTGCTTGCTAGCAAAAGCTTTTGCTCGCAAGCAATTGTTGTTTTAATGCATACAGATTCAAGTAAAAGGCTAGCACAAGCAATTGCTAGCTTTTATGCATCTGGCCCTATGAGTGTGTTTATGAGATTTGACCACTAGTACATTGTAGTTTAGGAATGTAACAAGGGGCTTGCCCAATGTGTGCCTTGTATACAATCAGCAGGTGTAATAAAACCCCTCCCCATTCTCACTACACCCTGGAATGAACCAAACATGGCTATCAGCTGCTCTAAAACCTCAACAACATACAATATTTGGGGCTTATTGCATAAAATGTTAACATGTTTCCTTTGAATTTGACGCAGCTTTCCAGTTGCGAATTTGCGAAAATAAAAACCTCCTGAAATATTCGGCATATACAGTACTGTATTTACAGTACGAGTCTGATTGTCAATGTTGGTTGCCTACTCTTACAAGTAGAAGAGAGCATTCTCTGTTACACAAACAATGGACACACATTCGATAAATGACTAGTTGACTTCCAAAAACTTGTTTTGTCTGCCTCGGGTCAGTTTAATATCATCACCAGCTGTGGCTCAGTCAGTCAAACAACATAAACAGGAGATGCACGTAACAACGACTTGAGGGAAAATAGCTGCAAAAAACAGTGCTTGATAGGCGGACGTTGAGGCCTTTTCCAATGTAAAACATTCTAAAACGTTTTTAGACTTGGAATGTACACGTACAAAAATATGTAGACAGTATTTACTCGCAATATATATAGAGAACAAGATAGTACTTTAAAAAAAAAATTAAATATCTTCCTTGCATATATAATCTTTTCTACATAATTAATAATAAAGCATTGCAATGATAAAATCAAACAGAATTTGTTGCAAAGGCAAAAACAACAAATAGCCCTATGAATCTAATACATTTTGCACATATTAATTGAGACTGAAAACATTTCATATCAATTTGCACAGAAAACGAATTTCTCCACCAACCCATCAAACTCCCTTCCACTGAATGCAACAATGGTGGGATGATCACAACACAAGCAAACACAAACGGTCTTTGTAATAGTGGGCAAAGCTTTGGTATTGAAATCATTACAACAGTAGAAATACTTATACTTGTATACCTGTATGTGCGTGATTGTCAGCAAACTCCCTCTTATACGAGAGACTTTCAGAAGACAGTCATTTTACCATCGATTCATCATAGTAACTTTACCACCAATCTGTAATGGTAAGTTTACCATTAATCCGTCATGGTAACTTTACCATCGAACCACCAGAGTAACTTTATCATCATTCCACTACGGTAATTTTGCCATCAATCTGCCATGGTAAATTTAACATCAATCCAGCATGGTAAATTTACCATCTATCCATCTGGTAACTTTACCATCAAACCATCATGGGTACTATACCATCAATCCGCCATGGTAATGCTACCATCAATTCGTCATGGTAACTTTACGATTAATCCATCATGAGGGAAATCTGTTTCATGCCATTCTTCCATTTTTTACCAAGGGATGACCTCTGGAAGAGAAATATCACAACTGCTGTACAGAGTACCTCTCAATTCATTTGATATGAGTTGCACATTTAGCAACAGTGGGAAGGGGGTCTTCACAAATTTTCCAGTTATCTCAAAATTATGGATGTACTTCATGGAATAAATATTTAATTTTTACTGAAAGTGTAGCTGCTTTTAAATCAAATCTGGGTCAGTAACTACTGAAATCCACTTCCCCCTCCAACGATTGGCAAACAAGGGTAACTACATGTAGTTGAATATCAAGTAGATCCAAATGAAACCATGGAAGATGACACAAAGACAGCGAACTTTTCCTTGTGAGTCAATATGAAACTACTTGTATGTACAGTGTATTGTTGCTATGACAACAGTCACACTGCATTGTGAGGTCATCTGGTCACTGACATTCCTCTCTGCGATGAGATTGAGGTCTCGCCTGCTCTCTACAAAATCACAACCATGATACCAACTCATTCTAAAATTGCAGAATACACAGAGATAGATGTAGATTAGAACAAATCAAGGATTCACACGCCTCTTCCTGCTAAAATCTCTTAACTCTTTATGTGCCATGGTGTAAACCCCACGCGTGCCCCATTATTCTGTGACAGCAACATCGTCATGTTTTAGTAAAACATTATGTTTTTCAAGTCTATGTAACTTTTATATATTTCTGTTAAGCTGGACATGTGGTGAGCAATGTTTCAGAGGAACTGTGGCATTTGGCAATTTATTAATCAGTTTGGGCGGGTTTGTGCATTTGAGCAGAATATGCGAAGTTGGCACGCCATCGACGAGTCGGGCGAACGAACATGGCACATAAAGAGTTAAAAAACAAACTTAACATCTGTTTGAGATATCTGCTGCACTGACTCACACTAGCGACATTCTGGTCAGAGGGCAAAATAAGATTGTCATCTGTTGTATGACTCCTTTTAAGATGAAATATTCATTCATATCTAAAAATGCATTCTTGGCAAAATCATAAAAACAGTAATGACTCTGAGAAAATTTCAGTTTACTCTTCTTATTTCTGATAAAGTAGTAAGGTAGTAAGATGTGAAACAATGAATATATCCTGGTTTATTCAGAAAAAAATATTTGTGTTTAAGCTGCATAAACTCAACAATAAAGTTTCACAGAGTATCAAATACTGTAAAAGTGAATATTTTTAAGGTCAGGAAATTTCATGCATTTCACACAACCAGAAGCCAGGACAAAAAATAAAGGCACACAAGTATTTTTGCATGCCATACACAAACTGTACATATATGTTCCAGTAATTAATGTCCTGATTCCACAGAGTTAAAAAGACATGAAATTCTTCTTACCCCGCGGAGCACGAAAAATTACTCACGCAAAATTATCCACTTTTACAGTACAATAAAGATAAAGATCTATTTCTGTGCAGCAAATGATATTATCACACACACACACACTAAGAGCTTTCCCAGTATAGACATTAAAGATTAATCATGCGAGAAGTTCAAATAGTACAGTCTGTACTGGGATAAAATTCAGCCCAGTCTATTCAAATATACACCAATGGTGAATGTTGCAAGACTTTTCTATTTAAGCTCAATTTGAAGGCCAGATGCATGAACATTTCGTGATGTAAAGTGTAATCGTTTGTACATTGGCTGAAACGTCTTGTATTTCTCACTTCTTTTACTCTTTGATGGTTAAACATGAGTCATGGGTAGAGGGGCAGTTTCCGCTGGCGTCATGATTGCTACAGGTGTATAGAATACATGCAGCAGACAATGCCGACAGCGTAATTTCCATGCCTGCGGAATCATGTACAACAAAAAGCAAACACTTGTAGGAGTTTACAAATATTTAGCATCCCATTTTTTACCTATACATAATTCCCCTTTGCTTCTAGTGTGTTTAGATCCCATTTTTGGTAATGATATTCAGGGTTTGATATAAGCCCACATGGAAGGAGCAATAGCAACTATTTTGCAAACTACTGTGGGGGAAAATTGAGATAAGACTAAAATCATCCATTAACAGTCACCTTGGGAGACACCACGGGTACGTTCCAGCATTCAAAAGCAAACCAAAGCGAACCGAACGAAAGCAATCTGTACCGAACTGTACCAGATTTGGAGTGTTCGAGCGCTCTCTAGACAAAGTGTACCTCAAGAGTTATTCTTAGAGGGGTCACGCATTTTGTAGCAACAGCGTCATTAACCTGGCGCACTTAAGTTACTTGCAGATGTCCTGAACAAAGAGAATGAACTCTTTGTATTATGACATATGTGTGTGCATGTGTTATTATCCACATGTGAACTTTTGGTACACTTTTGGTGCACTTTTGGAGCACATTGGGAGGTGATCCACTTGTGGCTCTGTTTGGTACGGTACACTTTAGGATTGTTTGAGCGCTCCTCTGGCGCGGGTACGGTTCGGTTCATTTTAGGAGAGTGCTTGAACGCACCCTTGGTCTTGAGAAAAGATGATGCCATCCACTGAAAAGAGATGATACTTAGCCAATTAAAGGGAGAACTTTAAGGTACATGGTCCCAAACTACAATGTATCATGGTAGACACTTTTAGGCAGGTGATTCTGGGATCTAGTGTAATCTACTCATTAAGGTATAAGAAGCTACACAGCTTACAAATAAGGATTACGATCTCTTGTGTACAAACCAAAGGTTGGATGAAGTATACAATGTACAATACCAAAGAATGGTAAAACAGTTTGTCATATCCAACAAAATTACATTTAATCTGGTAATTCTGGACTTTAAAAAAATTCAAACAGTTTATCTTCTCTAGTTGGCCTGATTTTACAATGGTCGAATTTCTACATTGAATTGCAAGCAGAAATAAACATACATGGAATAGAGAATGTGGGACTAAGTACATGTTCTGGTCAGATATCACTTAAAACATCAGATCAAAAGGAAGAACGCAAAGAAAGAGGAAAATTGTGTTCGTGGAAGTGCATGAATGGAAAAGTTGAAATAAAAAGAAACTTTAAAACCGCATAATGTAGTCTACCAGTAAGACGATATCACAGTTATCTTAAAACATCAAGGAAAGCAGACAGAATGAATACAATCTTCAACATATGACAACTCTGACTTCGTCCGAATGCTTTCAACACAGAACAAATTTTCCAGTCTGCTGTATTCCCGAACTCCTAGAACACATCACGACCCCTTTCCCAATATCACAATTGTTTGCAACGTATTCTTTACAGAGAAATATGGAACATTATATCAGCACATTCTGAACACCAAGAGACTTGGATACGGCACCATGAACTATCATCAAATTTAGGGTGTCATCTTAGACCTCAGGGTGTGATCTGGAGCAAGGAGAGTGGAACCAAGAACACTATGTGGATAATACCAATTTTATGCCAGGATGTTACCTGTGAGATATTGTGGCATTTGATGCCAATACATTTGTATTTAAGCAGTCCTCTTGTATGACATATAATCACCATTACATGTATGTCCCTTCACAAATATGACAGTAAACATTCTCAATTATTCTCGATGGAAAATGGAAAAAAAATGACCTCAACATTCCCAAAGGAGAACAAACATGCCAGCCAGCCTCAATTCTGCAGCTTCTACACAGCAGTGTATTTCAATCAAACACAGAACTATATTTCTCTCTGCAGTGTATCATTCTCTTTAAATGTGGAAAACTGCCACAAAAGAGAGAGAGAGAAAAAAAAAAAGACAAAAATGAGCAAACACAAAATTGCGTACAATGGAGAATCTTGAATGTAGTTTGCACATTGCTAAAGATGAGTCTTATCGTTTCAGACATGTCTCTCGACAAAGTTGTATCCAAAGCCAGACAGCCAGGAACATCCAGCCTTGACGCAAGGCTAGCCATGCAGGTCATGTGACTGTCATGTGATCTCAGGCTGCACTTCAAAGAGGAATCTCTCGGACACAAACTTGGAAAATTTCCCTCTTCGCTGTAATAGTAGGCTTTGTCCAGTTTGGTCTGGTCCAAGATGTGTGATGATTGGAATACTTGCTTTAATATCATGTACACATACCGGCTTCCCAAACTGACTCAGTCATTAGTCCCAGTCATAGGAAAGAATGATGTTCATTAAATATTGTATTGGTCCGACCTATTCACATTGATGCATGGTCAATCTCTTCCATAAAATCAGCACATGCATCCTCACACTGTACAGGCCAATCATGCTGATTCCCACAATAGTGATCAGAAAAGATTACTTGCAGTGTGTGTTTGTCATGTAGTCCCACCTGAGTGTCCACGTGTGGGATGGAATTGCCTCCTGTCATCGATTAAAAAAAGTTAAATATTGCAGGTAGTTGTCGCTAAAGTTTCTTCGAGCCCCATCGATCATCTCTCGCTGTTGCCAGAGATAAAAGAGGCCGGCTCCAATGGTTAGTGTGATGAGGAGACGAGATCTGGGTGGAGAAGAAAGGAAAAAGATCACGGTAAGGAAGCTGAAAAATGAGACATACAATGTAGTCAGGGACAGTCATTTCTATTCATTCTTTTGCTAAACGCTACCAACATGATTTCATGCTTTGCAATTTTTGTTTTCCAGACGAACAAAAAAAAAGAAAAAGAGAAGAAACCTCTCAAGTTGTTCCTTACATCACCTGCTCTGATTACTGTATCAGCTGATATTTTCACAAATGAAGAGATAACGCACATTTTCGTAAGACGTTGCTTTCGTGAATTGACACAATCATGTCGTCGTATTAAGTGCATTATTACCTTAGCGCATGACGACACGTTCGCGTGTTGTTAAATTTGCAGCCCAACACTGATTCATGAAATTTGCAAAAATTAAACGCTTGCAAAAATAACAGCTTCAACATTATTATGAGTGCTGACTTTCCTCTTTCAGGGTTGCATTTTGCATGTCCCTTTGATACAGCTAACACAAAGCATTCCTAACCAGCCATGTATATACTACGACATTACAAGTTTTCTAGATAGTATGCCTGCTCTGATTGAAGGGATGTTACAGTTTAGGTTAAGATGGGACTTCAGGTTTTCAACTTCTTTTGTGAGATAATGACAACCTCTAATGAAATATGAAAGAGGATGGAATTCTAAGTGGGATTCAATGTTTATTTGATGAAAATTGGTTTTGAAATGGCTGAGATATCCAAACAAACGTAACCTACTAAAAGGTGGGATATCTCAGCCATTTCAACACCAATTTTCATCTATAAACTTTGAATTCCTCTTAAAATCAACCGTACCATTTCATTCTGTACGATTTCATTTGTGGCTTCTCAGTATCTCACAAAAAAAAAAATAAAAGTTCAACCCTCATCTCTATCAATACTATACCATCCCTTAAAGGCTAAGGCTGGCTTCACGAATACAATTATTTCCACAACATCCTACAAGCCAACATGTTACAAGCTCTACAGTATACGCTGTTATTTTTGCGGATGAGGAGGTCATAGACACTTTCGCGAATTGACGCGGACGCTGAAGTAAATGCACTATCACCCAAGTGCAATGAGACATTTTCCTGAGTGTGTTGTTTCATTCGCAATCCAAATGTGATTCGCGAAATCGCAAAAATTAAACCCTTGCGAAAATAATAGCTTATAAAGTATCTAACACTGCCTTCACCATGGACTTACTTCGTTTGTACTAGCGGTGAGACAAGGTTGACTGCATTGGAGAGAATGACAAGGATGACGGCTAGGACCAGTAAAATGACGTTAATGAATTTGGATAAGAGAGCCCTCGCGTTGGCGTTCTCGTAGCCCTCGAGGGTGATGACCTGTTGATGTTGCTGGGCAAGTTCTATCTTGGATATCTGTATTAGAGATGAAACATGATTGGTGTGATGGAGAGGTCAGGTCAAAGATCAAAGGTCAAATGCAACCACTGACAGCTGTTTTCTGTGTGCGCATATATCAATAAATATTGGGAGGAGTTTTATCGCAAAACAGGTGTACAATGTAAGTGCCATCATAAACATTTTAAAGTAAGTCCATCATCACATAGAGCAAAACAAAACCTTCCCAGTGTACATTACTTGTTACATAACAAGGAATATTCTTGAAGTTTAAATGAAAAAATTTCCCTCATTTCCTTATCATTTTCTTTGTGTGTGTGTGTGGTTTTTTTTTTTATATATAGCAGTTTCAATTGCAAACACTCCAGTTACAATTTTGTGATCATGTACATCTTCATTCAGACAATACAAATACTCAGCAACTCTCAAATAACTGGGACAGCATTTTTTGTTTCAAAAATGAAAAAAAAAAATGAATAAAAAATGTCTTTTGGATCCTAGACTTTGTAATTATGACCTCATGTGATGATAGAGAATGAAGACTATGAGGTTTGTATGGCACTAAACAAGGCTGTCTTCCTGGATCTTAAATTTTGTGAGCTGTCTTATTTTCCCATTAGATACAAAGTACTAGACCCAACCCCATATTTAGGGAGCTTTAGATTTTGACGCGCGGACATTTGAGACGAGTGCGCTGGACGTTCTCCTCTCCTCTGCGTCGTGATGAAAAGTAGCTTTAGATTACGCTGGGACGCAATGTATAAAAAATAAAATGGCGCCCCCATATGATCGGTGCATGAAGTAGTTCTCTACGTTGCAAACTGTGCGGACATAAAAATAGTCCAGGACGCGTAGTGAAAAACTCAGGCGACGCAAGCTAGAAATAGATCGACTTGACGGGCACTTCTGCGCATGCTCAGAACATGTTTTTTTCCCTCTGAACGTCCGCGCGTCAAAATCTAAAGCTCCCTATTATGGACATTTCTATGACCTGGTCTTTGTTTCAGTTTCCACAGTTCATGAGACAAAAGCAAGACCTTGACCCATTCCTGTTTACCACTGAGTGAAAGTTGTTTTCAGGGATCTTGTCCTCAATTGACCTTTCCCGTAACCACTGAACAAGGACACCTTGACCCATCCTCACGGGGCACTGCATTTTTGCGATCTCTAGGACCAGGTCTTCATTTGATCCTACTCAGTAAATGAAACAGAAGCTAGACCTGGGCCCCATTTCATAAAAGATGTTAGGATATCAACTCTTGCTGGAATGGCAAATTCCCATAGCAACAGCCAATCAGGATGCTGGATTCTTATCATTACCATGACAATTTTCATTCCAGCAAGAGTTGCTATCCTATCAACTTTTTATGAAATGGTGCCCTGGACTCACTCTAGTTTGGCACTGCTCCACGGAGTCGATGTAGTCCCTGCTCCTCTCCTCCATGCGGTACTCCAACCTCTCCTGGACTGAGCCTAACTCCTGCTGTAGGTTATTCATGGCATGGGTGTGGAGGTCTGTCAGGTCGGTCAGCTGTTCCTCCAGTCTCTCTGACCGGTAGCGCTCTTCCTGGAACGACTGGCTGAAGTACTGCTGGTGGTGCTGGAGTTGGTTCTGGTGGACGGTAGGGAGGGAGAGGAGAGAAGTGGTGTGGAGTGGTGAGAGGAGCAGTAAAATGAAAGGGGAGAAGAGTATCATGCACAAACACAAACCGACTCAAAGGCACATACATGTATATCCAATGCATATGATTTCCTTAACCCTAAAAGGGCCAGGGGCGGAATCTGCCCCGCCCCTCTGATGTTTCGCGCAATAATTTGAAATTTTAAGTCACAATCTTGTACAAGTAGATTATGACGTCGGTGTTGCACATGCCAAACTTTGTCACAATCGCACCACTGATGGCTGAGATCCCAGGGGAAGGGGTGCTGGAATCAGCCCCCCCCCCTCCAATATATAGCCTAAAAGGCCCTGCCTGTTCAGGGTTAAAGTGATTCTGGTTAGAAATTTATTTACATTCAAGTAAAGCATGCGGCATTGCCACCCTAAGCCAATCAACTTTGCTCTAACATTGTGATGTCGCAAAAAAACAGAGACAGCATAGCAATAACAATAGTAAGACCTTATTCTAACTTGGTATTCTGCTAAAACTTACAGATCATATTATGGCTTTGGCAGAAAGTTTTGGGCTTTCATCACAGTGTAATACATACAGATTGTTACATACCAAACCTCAACTACCAATTTTGTAAAAGAATTAATTAAGGTGCCAAGAAGACAAAATTTCTCAGTAACTGGATTCAAGCATACTTAATTTACTACCAGCACACAGCCTTTGACAACATGTCTGCTGATCAGGATATCAAAATTTCAACCAGAATGCTGTCCATTTCATGTGTGAAACATACAAAAATCTCCTTTTCCTTGAAGATCCCAACAAAATTGTAAGGATGGTAAGAGAATTATTCACCTGTAAATCTTCTAAGTTCTGCTGTAGTCTGGTCTGGTTGGCGGTCAGTTCCTGGACGGTCCTCTGGAGTTTGTTGACGGCGCCTGCCAGCGGGTGTTCGATGTCGTCATGTCCTAGCAATGGATGACCATTGGCCCCTGACCCAGAGGTCAAACTACATGTTTCATCACCATCGCTGGCCGACTTGTGTCTGTGGGAAATGTCATGCCAAGTCAATTCAGCAACCCTCCGAGTGCTTCAGACTTAAACTATTCATAAGCTCTGATTCTAAGCAACCATCACTACCCTATCATGAGCTCTACAATTTATAAAAGGAATGCATATTCATTCAGTGTCAGGAACAGAACAAATCAGAATACACTCTTTATGCTACTAGTCCTGAATTTAGCATGACAGAAGTTTTTATTTGAAAGTCAGTGTCAAATGTAGCATTCCATCTTACATGACTTGTGTTTACAGACCTTGGCTGGCAGTTACACAAGATGGGAGTTGAATTTTCTGTGAAATCCTGGCCCTGGGAGAGCAGGATGGTCTAACCAGGGAAATACAGATCTAAGAATGATTTATGCTGCTTGATAACAAACCTCTCAACATACAAGTAACACTTCAAAGTACTTGTTTAATCTACAAAACCTCCTGACCATCCCTTTTCATCATTGTTGTGTTTCAAGCTGTCTTTTTTCCTCCCTCTTTCTCTCAACCACACACTAGTGATTAATGAGGAAATGATGTCCACCATCCTCTTGAACTTGAAAGTGATTACCATTATTTTTTTTTTTGACCAAAACATTTAATATGAGCCAGTTTATGAGTGGA
Organism: Diadema setosum; assembly: GCA_033980235.1. Taxonomy (NCBI): domain Eukaryota; kingdom Metazoa; phylum Echinodermata; class Echinoidea; order Diadematoida; family Diadematidae; genus Diadema; species Diadema setosum. Next base: position 764,590 of record CM067074.1, on the reverse strand, counting down.
TCATCTATCATAAACATGCCAGAAAACTAAACTTACAATGCATCAACTGGCAAAGGAGCAAACCAGCTACTCTTGGATTTATTGTGGACGCCGACAGAATTCTGGTCGTCTTCGTCATCTGAAAAAAGAGAATAGGATTCAAAGTCAGACACCAGCACACAGTATTCAACAGAAAAAAATTAAGAAGATAATTATAGAAGTTATGTTTACTAATGCAGTATGCATGGCTACACTTGTTTTTGCTTTGCTTTACAAGTGCAAAAAAAAAAATGGATGAAAGTAGTAACAGAGATAATGATAGCAAGGATACCAACAAACATATTACTACCTAGAAATGCAACAAGGACACAACTGTTAGAAACAGTATTTATACTTCTCTAAAAAAAAAAAAATGAATTCACTATTAAAGTAGGGCCTGTGTACATGTATCTCTTTAATCTCTGAATGTCCTCAACATCTCAAATATCAATAATAACTAAGAATAGCACAAGGAAAACAAATGTTCTGTCAGCTCATGGATGTTTTCAGAGATATAACAAATTAGAATTCAAGATATGCAAGAAAAGCAGCTTGTTCAAACAAAGCGGTGAATGTTTACTTACTTATACTATCTAGATTGTCTGCACTGCCAAATTTATTCTTGAACTTGCTGGCAAACTCCTTTGGTTTGGATACCATTGCACTTCAAAGACAAAAGAGAAAAGATATTAAAGGATTAGACCCCGAATCTAAATGCCTGGTCTGATTTGTCCTGGACTTTGTGTCACATAGCAAAATTTTGTACAGGTGACTGACTTCAGAAGAAGTATCAAACTCTGTTTGAATGCCTTTTATATTAGCACATGATGACAAAAATCAAAGCCAGTTTCATGAAAAATTGCACCAAAACAATAAAATTCATCACATTTTTTTTTACAACAAAGGGTTGACAACAAACCACTGAGGCATGATGATATGAGTTACACAATGTATTTGGAATCACGTTATTCACATTGGTTTCAAATGCATTCCAGTAGGGGATTGATATCTTGACATCCTGTACATGATGTCAACAGTGGGGGCAGCAATCACAACTACTAGTAATACACTTAAAAAAAAAAAAAAAAAAACAGTGACCACATTCTTACCATAAATTCAACTATCAAAACAGAATAGCAGAGTGCAAATGACAGGGGTTCTTATTAATAGAACAATGGTTTAAGCATTTCTTTTGGCTAAGCATTAAAATTGCCTGCTGGCGGTGGCTGTGCATCATCTCAAACTAATAAAAAACTTGGATTGTTTTCACTACCAAGCATTCATTATCTTGAGCAGTAAAAGTGAAATGACTGCTTTTGAAAAACAAATGCAAGCACCGATGGATACAAATAAATGTCTTCTGATGTTATTAAGCTGCACTGAACACAACATTACTGGTTAATGTACAATTTCTCTTTGTATTACCAACTATTAAAACAGCAACTAAAACAGAAAAATTGGAGGTGACTACTGATGTAAACATTATAAACTTACACTGCTTATCAGCTTTTTGAGGCAATTAGAGTCAAATAAAACTTTTGTGTGCATTACAGAAGTAAAATGGCCATGTGTCAAAATATCATATGATGGTAAAGTAAGATATCTGATGGATATTTAGCCAAGATGAGTGATAGATACTTCACAGATTACTTCCAGTAGACAGAGATTCGGCTGCTTTTTTTGAGCTACCATCTATTGGTTACACGATGAAATCTAGCCAAAAAATTACCCCACTTCTTCATTGGGTTGCCCACAAATATTTTTTACAGCACCGGGATTTGGGGTTAGTGCCATGCAAGAATAAAATATTATTTCTTTATGATGTTACACTCTCACATTCCCCTCTACCGACTACATAAGATATTGCCTCTTGAGACATGACATTGACAAATCAGGAAAGGTATTGGAGCTTAGGATTCCACTCCTGGTGTTAACATTCATGTCCACATACACTAACTAATCATCCCAACAGCCACCTCAACAGGGGTCAATTAATCATTTCACTTCCTTTTGTCTCTATAGTAGCTGCAGGAAGCGCAGTGATGAGAAAAATCAGTGAAAATTTGTTGAGGAAAGGAAATCGCAGTGGGAATGCAGAATGCAGCCATTAAAGACTGGAATGCTTTAATACTATTACTATCTACGTGTACATTGTATCTACTGCTACAAGGATTTAAATAACACTTTTAAATAAGACCAGATATCACATAGAAGTGTTCACTTGTGAAGATTGTAGCAATGCTTTCAAGCATTCTATCTCTTTCTACCTTCTCCAACAGTCTAAAAAACCCACAAACCAAGAAACAAACAAACAAACAAACAAACAAACACACAAACAAATGACTGTGGTGGATAAAGAATCACAGTATCAGTACATTATTTCAGACAACCAGGCAGACAAGGTGTTATTCCGACCTGCCTTATCCTTGCTCCACATCATGTGAATATATGATCACTTGTAAACACCGACAACGAACTTCCCTCAGGGCAAAGGTACTGTACATGTTAAAATAGTCAGCCTCGTCAACTACTTGATATCCAGTGTAGGGTTGAGGTGCCTGTTATCAATGCACAGTCATCTACTTGAGGTATAACATGAGGGAAACATCCCATAATGTGTGTTCATCCTATTTATCTGTCCTTGTCATTAGTCTGGGATACCCATCAAATCAGAATTCCTGAAAACACACTCAAGTGCTGCAAAGTTTCCTCTTCCCACAACTTTATAGAGAGGTGGATCGATTCAGGAACATTGACACCAAACAGGAAGATGAGTAGAGCTTCTCATGCTGAAAACAATACCACTCCCCCTTACAGCAACAACAACAGAAAGGAGAAAGAATAAAACTACCCCTGCTATCATGCTCCCAGATTCTTTTCCATGAAGGATGCATTTTCACTTATAGTTTGTAATCACAGGGCAGTATGGGAAATCTAAAAACAGTCAATACAAAAATACACACAAACTCCTCCACTCAGACACCTGTAACATGCAACAACTGGTCTCCAATACTAACCATACAATACACACTTAAGAATAGGGAGGGGGTTTACATCATTGACTGCTTGAATCTATTCTGAGCACCAACTGAAGGGGGAAAATAGGAACACTGGGGTGTAGGACCAGTGGGAGAGGGGTGTAGTACCAGTGAGAGAGGGGTGTAAGACCAGTGGGAGAGCGGTGTAGTACCAGTGAGAGAGGGGTGTAAGACCAGTGGGAGAGGGGTGTAGGACCAGTGAGAGAGGGATGTAAGACCAGCGGGAGAAGCGTTTAGTACCAGTGAGAGAGTAGCCTTTAAACAAGGCGACTCGGCCAACAGGTTTGTGGGGTAAACGCGCTATACGGGGGCACGCAGAGCGAGTCGCCTTGTTTAAAGGCTAGTGAGAGAGGAGTGCAGGACCAGTGGGAGAGGGGTGTAGGACCAGTGAGAGAGGGATGTAAGACCAGCGGGAGAAGCGTTTAGTACCAGTGAGAGAGTAGCCTTTAAACAAGGCGACTCGGCCAACAGGTTTGTGGGGTAAACGCGCTATACGGGGGCACGCAGAGCGAGTCGCCTTGTTTAAAGGCTAGTGAGAGAGGAGTGCAGGACCAGTGGGAGAGGGGTGTAGGACCAGTGAGAGAGGGGTGTAGGAACAGTGGGAGAGGGGTGTAGGAACAGTGGGAGAGGGGTGTAGGACCAGCGGGAGAGGGGTGTAGGACCAGCGGGAGAGGGGCGTAGGACCAGCGGGAGAGGGGTGTAGGACCAGTGGGAAAGGGGTGTAGGAACAGTGGGAGAGGGGTGTAGGAACAGTGGGAGAGGGGTATAGGACCAGCGGGAGAGGGGTGTAGGACCAGTGGGAGAGGGGTGTAGGACCAGTGGTCGAGGGGTGTAGGACCTGTGGGAGAGGAGTGTGGGACCAGTGGGAGAGGGGTGTAGGACCAGCGGGAGAGGGGTATACATGTAGGATCAGTGAAAGAGGGATGTAGGACCAGTGGGAGGGGGTATAGGACCAGTGAAAGAGGAACCTATAGAAGGAGTGTGGCTTGGATTGACATACAGTTTGTATCACTTTGGAATCATGTACATTACACATACATACTAGAAGATACAAAGGTTGCTGTTTTTTCAATTTTCAATTCTTGAGGGAAAACAGTAAGTCTATCATCAACACGCAGTCTCAGCTGAGTGTCTACAGCACAAGTATGCTCATCACACTGTGTGTGTTTCTTAAAACTTTTTGAATCCATAATACCTATCCCTTGGACATCACAAAACACACATGCAAAGACAACCGATGGACAGAGGAGAAACTCTGGTAGCAGTGGGTTACATTTTAAGAGAAGATAGAAAGAAAGTCAAGGTACAATGTATCTATTAAATTGTTTACAAGAGGATAAATAATCATCAACCACTATGCCATGGGAAAAAAGAAGGAAGCAATACACAAAAGACTATAACAATACTTTTGAAGAATCCATAGAAAAAAAAAATGTTGAATGATTTCTGCAACTTCTGGTAATTTTGAAAGGTTGAATAGCAAGGAAGGCTTTGAAGTGAAATAGATATTATCAAAGTGCATATCACACTTTCTTACATACCATTGATCAGAATTTCAAGAAACATGGCATTTTCGAAATAAGATAGATGATTCTATCAAGCATTTTCCTCTTCTTGCAAAGCTATTGGTAGCTGAAGGCAGCAGAAAACAAAGTTGCCATCTATAACTAATTTCATCTATAACTTCCTCACTGCATAATGATCCAGTCCGAAAGCTGCATAAAGTTTATAAGCACAATTAAAGGGCAACCAGAGCAATATAGATTACAGGACATTAAGACACAAAATGTCATTAAGGTAGGAAATAAACACATGAAGGAGAAAGTTTTCTGGGTCAAGGGAGAGCTAAAGACCAGGTGATATATACAACAGTCCTTCTTCCAAGTTCTCTGGTAAGTACAATAGTCACAAAAGGCAATTTGGGTGACTTACATATCAAGACACTCAAATTGTGACAATAATGGAAGATTTATCAGAGAATTTTACTTGTACTTCAAAAGGAAGTAACCAATAGATGTGCAATGAAACTTGATGGAAAGCCAGTATAAAAGACATTTGCACTGCCAAGTCTCCCAGGAAAGAAAAAGATACTATTCTTATACTAATAAAATTATCATATAAAGCTGGTAGAAATTAAATGACTTGCAATGCAGGCTTCCAACTTTCTTATTTTTAAGGGAATAAAACAGAGAAGCAGTGAACTAGTCAGTCACTTGAAAGAAAGAATTTCAGGAGATGCTGAAAAAAAAGAACTTTTCGCAACACAAAGAAACATAAACAGGTCAAAATATGTTTCTTTGTTGTGCACAAAAGATGACAAAAGACTGGAAAGCAAGAATGGTGCAAGTGTAGATATGAGTGGTGTAGGTGCAGACAGGAGTGGTACAGGTGTAGGCATGCATGGTGTAGGTGTAGGCATGAGTGGTGTAGGTGTAGGTATGAGTGGTGTAGGTGTAGATACAATGTATGAGTGGTGTAGGTGCTGGCAAGAATGGCCGAGCAGTTTGAGTGGTCTGATTGTAGGTCTTTAAGCACCATAGAAAAAAAAAAAAGTTTATCTTGGAATTACTTGTCTTTGGTGAATAGAAGATGGAGGAACTGGTTTCTTATTAGAAAGAATCAACTTTATAATTTTCTTCAACCAAAGGATAAGTAAGAAAACATTTTTCTAATTACATTTTGAAATAAAATAAGATCACTGTAACACCAAAACTGGAAATAAAACAAGATCATTGTGACACCCAAATTATAGAGTAATATTCAGATATATTTCAAACTATTCTTGTAACCACACATGGATAGTCAAGATTGAAATGGTCTTTACTTTCATGTCAGTTATTTCTTATGATGGTGAGGCACAACCTCCATAAAGTTGCTCACAGTAAGAATGGGTATTTGCCTTTAACTTCTCAATGTAAAGCACGTCGATGATCCGTAGAGAAACTGAAACTACACAGTTAGAACGATAGAAACCAGTCCTACAAGGGTAGTGGGTAACATAGACAAGCAGGGAAGATGATAATAAAATCAGAGAGTGAATGTGGTGCATGGGACTGAATGTTTATGGATGCAACATGGACTATAAAAATACTAAGGATACAAAGGAAAGGCCAAGCTGTAGATACACAGTGAAACCAAGTGTACAGCGAGACATAGGATGGAGAGAGAGATGAGGGTTAAGGGGGTTAGTAATCTAAGCTCCAGTCCAGATTTCTGCGTCGTGCCAGAGGTATTAGGACCACGCACCTTGCTGCTGTGTGTGTCAGTTCTTGTAGGCCTGACAAGCCTTCTCCTATCTTATCAGCCACACCTCTGTTTGCCCCACGAGAGTCAGGCAAATGAGAAATGGAAGAAGGAAGGACAACATGAAAATGCAGAGATGAAATAAAATTAGTCAAACATTCCCACGAAAAAAACAAAAAGCAAACAAACAAAATCTTTCAAACAAACCCCAAAACGAAAAACTCAATCATGAAATCATAATCAAGTACACTTTGTCGTAGTTACTTCAAAGAAAGAAAGAAAGAAAGAGAAAACACACACACACAGGAAACAGCAACAGTTGAAATTAAAGAGCATTAATGTCTAAACTGAAATTCAGGAACTTAACGACACATCACAAAAACATCACATCAGAGAGAAAATTACATCTTGTGCGAACAGTTTGACATATCAGTGCATTGCCAAACCAAAGCCAGCAAGTTGCAACAATCAGTCAACTAACCGAATTACAGTCAGCCTATTACATGTGGGATTGTATTGAAAATATTCAAATTGCATCCTGTCTCAACGCTCAAGTGTTATTTGACTACCAAGGATCTTTCATTTCAATACTGAACCCCCCCCCCCCCCCCCGAAAAAAAAGGGGAAAAAAAAACTTTGCATACAGCATAAGAGAAGATTTGCACAACATTTGACCATCACTGTCACCAGTCAACAAAATGTGCACCATGAGGATATTTCGCCTGATCTAATGCAAATGGATTAAGACAAAATTCCAGGGTGTAGAGTATTAGGGTAGTATTACATACTTTAAACATTTAAACCTCTTGGTCCAGGCTTGAAGCTATCAAGTGAAAGCCAACGTTTCCATAATCTTTTAGTCCCATTCAGAGACTTTTATGTTACAATCATATGAGACTCAAAACTGACACTGTAAGATTCACGTAATAAATGCACTCTGTGACACTGACATGAGAAATCACCATCTGTGCTAGAGTGTCTTTTGTCCTGGACTTTTGACAAGTTAAACACACTGTACATGGGACCTTAGGCAGGGTTTGAGGGCAAGGACCATCACAGGAAATGTTCACGCCACAGGACCTTAGGTAAGTCTTTGCGGTAAAAAACAATACATTTATGTCACCAAATGAGAGAATCAGCCACTTGACCTCATCTCTCTTTGATGATTATTGCTGCAGGTCACCATGGGAAGGTGATGCATGATGGGATGGTGGAAGCTAACCTGGAAAGGCCTCAAGAGGAGGCAGAGCTACAATTGTATGCGAGGTGAGGGTCAAGGTCAAGATCACTGGTCGGGTCAAGGGTTAAATGGTGAATGTCACTGGTCGGGTCAGGGGTCAAATGGTAAATGTCATGATGACATACTGATAGAAGGAAACTAGAGAAGGGGGTGACACGGTCCCTCCGCAACAAATACATGGAAAAAAAACTCACAGGAACTTGATACTAACAAAAGGCAGTTGTTAGGCAAACAACAATTGTTCAGAACTGATTGGCTGCTACAATGTAGTTATTATCACAGCCAATTTTGAATATTATAAAATCTTAATACTGATAGTGCTTATTTGATAATACACACACACACACACAATTGACTGCAAGGGGATTAATATATATAGTACTAATAGTGTCATCTTGAATTTCTCTCAAACTTTTAAACAAGAATCATTGAGGCACTTAAGGGGAATGTTATGTAATGAGAATTGGGAGGATGTGAGGGAACTCAAACTCACCCTGAAAACCCTGTAATGCCTTCTCGTATATTGTCTCTCACGCCTCTGTGTGCAAACAAACAAGAGCAGAGAAATTAAGAGTAGAAAATGTGAGGAAAAATTCTGAATCTGTAAAGAGTTTTCTGTCTCGAGACAGCCAATTTATAGCAATGACAGAAACATTGAATTTTCGTCATTTTTTTTTTTGTATGCGATCAATGGAATATTGTGAGGTCATGACACAGTTAGCTCACTCATTTGCATATATTCATATTCACTGTACAAGAACTATTTTTCCATTAATATTTTTCATCCAATTTCAGTCAAAATTTTCATCACTGAACTCGTAACAGTTTATTCTTTTTTTTTTATCAGACTAACTTATGTTTGGACTGGATTTCCCCTTTAAATGTGACTCAAGTTTGTTAACCTTCAAAATCTATCAGAAGGAGATACAGCTAGTCACAAGATAGATTACTCTACAAGGGGATATACCTTTAACATGTAGTATTTGCTTTGTTGTCATTGATTGAACATCACTTAAGTTTGCTCAAGTCATATGTGTTTGACAATTAAAAGCAGAACTGGTGTAGGCAAATATCTATGAGATAACTTCACTCATTAGCCAATCAGAAAATAACTAAAAACAGAGATAATGTGTTATGATGACATATCACATTTCAGGACAGCACATGTTTCTCTATCTCCCAAATGTTCTCTATGAACTCCTTGGTACAAAGCTGTATCATTACAGAGATATCAGATATTAAAAGAATGGAAAGAGGTGACGTGAGTCAATGTGGGTGGGACTATGTACTTTGGACCCGTGGATTGAGTGTTATAAGTACATGTACAGTATTCAAGTTTTTCCCCTCCCTTTGCTGTAAAAAAATCCCCTAACATTCCTCATACAGGTGTTCATTTCACAGTGACTCAGATATCAATTTCTCGGTAAGAGGGTGGAGCAAAAAAGTGTAATACGTGCCAGAAACAACCTATTACACTAACTTCTCTGTCAAAGTTGTTATTGTTATCATTCTTCATCTTTTTTTTTTTTTTTTTTTTTTTTGGTCTTCTTCTTTTCAACTCTAGTAGTGGTATTTGCAGCAGCAGCATCAGTAGTAGTTTTATTATTTTTTTATGCAAAAATATTTCATTGACAACTGTAACAGCCATTATTGGATATATATTATGTGCATGTACATTCTATGATCAATGTAGTATGCACTTAGATAACAATATCCTGTCTCTACTCTACCATAAAACAATGAGAGAAAGGCTGTATATATCTTGGACATCTTACATTATACAGTGAGATTTACAAGAATTAGACCCTTCTGTTAGACAGGTCCTGGTCCTGTTGGTCCTGGACTTACTTTAAGCCTTGATGCATCCCTTGTAAGACTTCTTTTGGTTTCCTTGGTCCTGACGCGCCGTAATTGACGAGATCAAACAGTCGACGCTGGTAGTTCTCCAGTTTCCTCTGTAAGTTGGCCATGTTGGTGTTTGATCTCGTGTTCTTCTTCTCAAAGACTGTCTTTATTCTTGAGATCTGTTGCTTGTCCGCATGTTCGGCTAATGCTAAGTACTCCGTTACATTTTCTGAAAGTAAAAAAGAATTGACAAAAAAGAGTAACATACACAGTTACTGCATGCAATGAACACGAATCACTCACACTTTGAGGGTTAAAAATAAACACAAATATTGGGAAGATATTAGAATGTCCACAGCAATTATCTAATCTGAAAAACTGTAAACACAAGTTCTTTGGAACTGACTAAATGTGAAATCATATATTTTGTTGCTGGGGTGACAAGACCTTGTAATTGCAATTTTTGTGAAGATGACTTTTTGGGGTTAATTGCCAGATACAATTGTAATCATTTATGTGATGTCCTGTCCAAATCCTAGATGTCTTACCCCAAAAATGAAGCCACCACGGCATGTCAAAGGAATGTCTATCCCATAGGATACAGTGCTTTGGCTGCCATCTTTTTTTGCTCTCCTGAACATTTGACATTTTGTAGATACGAGGTCTTGTTGCCCCAGCGACAATTTGCTAAAGTTTCCTATTTAAAGCACTTACTTCAGAAATTTGCAGTAATGTCCTCACATCAAGGCAAGGTATATGTTTCCTCATAAAATCACTTGCATCAAGAGTAATATAAGGTTCTGTGTTTTTTGATGGATCATGACAAAAGACTCAATCAACATCACATGACAATCTTTCTTCAAACCATCGTTATGCTGGTTTGCACAGGGTGTCTTGGTAGGATATTTGCCTGGGTTATTGGCAGCCGTTAAAAGGTCATTGACCTTGAGGGGACAATAGAAGTTAGCCACTGATATCAACTGGATGTATGGACAAGGCCAGCTACTGATGGCCCAAGACCTGGACCACAGCACAGATTTCTATGACCCAGGACAACAAAACATATGTCATTTAATATCTTTGCTTTAGAGCATTTTGCCAGGTCATTTATTTTCTAACACACACAATGCCCTCTCATCTGTGGATAGGCCCACTGCATTATTAGAAATCGATGACCGGAAACATGTGACTAATTCTTGACCAACATAAAGAGTCAGATGATAGGTGTGAAATCCTAGATGAGTGCCTGAGAGAAATATGATATCACTGACCTGTTTTCTGAGCTTAAGGTTTTACTGCCACAAGAGGAAATTCATGGTGCCTACATCCTATCTATCTATATATGTGTCACAAGTTTTAAAGCCTTAAGTTTGTAAACAGGATTATCCTGTCTAGATGTGATTCCTGACAGAGACTATCAGCATCTCAAGAGGCAGAGGGCTTCGATCGTCAGGAGAATGTGAACTGGAGGATAATACCGTCAGTTGCAGAAAAAGAAGAGACTGTGAGGATGGACAGTCATGACATGTGACTAGTCATTGACATATTGTAATAGTTTGGAGTCCTGTATTACTCTTAGTGAAAGCCATGAAATCTCATCGCGGAACCCCCCCCCCCCCCAAGTAACAACAACAACAACAACAACAACAACAACAAACGAAAACAAACAGCTGAATAATCTATCAAAAATGTGATGGGGGATCCCCCCAAAAAACAAAACAAAACAAAAACAAAACAAAAAACAAAAAAACATTTAGGGTCAACCCTATGCCTATGCGAGGCAGGTGGATCCTGTATGAGTCCTTATTGCAGAATCTGAGAGGAGACAGATTTCACCCAGAGATTACTGTAATTCAGTGAATTCTGCCTTTAATAATCCGTGGACACGATGTCATACCAACAGTACAGTGCACTCCCGTTACATACCTGCCAACATTTCAAGATGAAATATCTTACTCGTGGATTGCAAAAATCTTATTTTATATGCAAACTGAAGTTAAAAATCTTACTTTCGGTCAAATCTTCAGAAAATACACATGAAAGGTATATCTAAATATTTTTTAAAAATCTGATTTCTCTGACAGAAAATCTGACTTTGCTATTTTTAACGTAAAAAATCTTACTGAATCTGAAAAAAATCTTACTAGTTGGCAAGTATGCCGTGATAACGAACACGGTTATAACGAAATTCCGGTTACAATGAAATAAAAATCTAGGTCGCAAAATTATCGGGTCTATGTTTTTTTTTTCATTGTTTATTTGTTTGGTTATAACGAAATTTTGATATAACAAAAAAACTGCTGGTCCGAGGACTTCATTATAATGGGAGTCCACTGTATAATCTTTGACCTGTCAAGTAGAAAGGGATGCCTTGCCATGGATGGATGACTAGCAGGGAATAAGTTTCTTGGTATTGCATAGCAATTTATTACCAGGTATGCACTTTGGATAAGACTGCTATACAACGTGTCATTTTACATAGCAATTTCATGACAAACATTTGTAGTATTGTATACCAGTTCAAAATACAATGTTGATCGACTAAAACTGCTATCACATTTCAAGTTGGGAGGTTACTCCCTGTATAGTGGCAAGGTCCTCTGACATAGCAGCACTAACACTGAAGAGCTTACTCTTGGTAAATGATGTATCATTCTTCATATCATTACTCTAGTTACAATCTACCACTTACTTTTTACTCGATCATCATTATTATCATTATTCTATGATGTCAATGATGGTGAATATCATTGTTATTATCATCATTCTGGTTACTATTTCCAGTAGTTTTTCCTATAATGATCATTACCACCACTATTATTGATATTACTATTGCCAGCATTGCCATTTATATTCATTACGACCATCACAATTACTATTCATCACAACAACTTCAAGTAACACTAGTACTAGCAATATCAGCAGTTGTAGTAATAGTTACAGTAATAGTAATAGTAATGGTAATAGTAATAGAAACAGAAATAGAAATAGTAATAGTACGACATGTGATAGTAGTAGTAATAGTAATAGAGATGACTATATAAATAGTATTAGTAGGGAAAGTTGTTCTTGTTGCTATATTATTGCTATGATAATTACCATCTTTAGCCTTCTGTTCCGCCTTAATGAGCTCCTTAGTTCTCTCAATCTTAGTCAGGTAGTGTTCAATCAAGGCCTTGGTGCGTTGGGGGTCAGGGGTTGAGGAGCTGTCCACTTCGTCCATGTCTGACCCATAGTTTGGTGTTGTGCTCACCTGGGTGTCCAGCTGCAGGAATGTAACACAAGAGAACTGGAATCAGAACATCACATCTTCACAATAAAAGCTTTCTTTCTCAGTACTACACTGTATCACCTTGACTTAGTCAACGTTTAGCAGTTTGATACAAATTTTCACATACAATGTTTTTAATTGTTGAGCATCAGGGTGTTATGTTTAAAATAACCAGTTGTTTTAGCACCCATTTTTAGATTGAGATATCTTGTGATATATCTCTAGAGTTTTGAACTCTTTTAAAAGAAAGTTAGGCATGCTAGGTTTCATAAGAAAACAATCAAACTATTTTTCTTTTCTTCCATAGTCCATAAACCATCTCATTATTATCACAAAATGTCTTCTTTTTGTGTACAAGTTGCTCTCTAAAGCATTTGAGATTTCAGGATTTCAATCCATGTGTACATGCTCAGGAGAGATAAAGTACACATAAAGAGCTTTAATGGGTTGTTGTTGTTTTAAAGAAAGAAAGAAAGAATGGTTTTAATGGGTGTATTTATGTTGCAGCATCATTATCATTTATAGCCTGGAAATCTAGGGTGGTCACATGATATGCATGAAGGAAAAGTACAAGTACAGCAATAGACAAATTGCATAATTGCCTGTGAGAAAAAAAAAGAAAAGAAAATTAATATTTTTTCTAAAGCATGAACCAGCATGAATCAACATCATCAACAAAGAAACATATATCCTACATTTGTTTTATAAGTCACAGAGGGGAACATGTCACAAGTTGTCAATCTGTGAATTGCTAAAACTGCTTGGAATCTTCTGAGGCTCTTGAAATGTATGACCCACTTAACACACATTGTTATTTGGGTCACAACAGAAAGCTATCAGTTGTCAAGTCACATACACCATAGTACATCACAGGGAGTCATTCCTGTTCATCCATTAAACAAACATCTAGCAGTGATCTTCCTCTTCTGGTGAAATGTGACAAGATTCTTTCTGCTATCCGAGTCTCCCTTCCCCTTCTTAATGCCTCCAGTCTGTCAGCTACAAAGATTACTTTACAATGTTCCTACTAGCCTAGCTTCAAGTCTGTCAGCTACAAAGATTACTTTGCAATGCTCCTACTAGCCTAGCTTCAAGTCTGTCAGCAACAAAGATTACTTTACAATGTTCCTACTAGCCTAGCTTCAAGTCTGTCAGCTAATAAGGATTACTTTGCAATGCTCCTACTAGCCTACCTTCAAGTCTGTCAGCTACAAAGATTACTTTACAATGTTCCTACTAGCCTAGCTTCAAGTCTGTCAGCTACAAAGATTACTTTACAATGCTCCTACTAGCCTAGCTTCAAGTTAGATACTATCACCTGCATCCAGAATGTTTCAAATAATGATGCACACATCTCTTCATGAGATGATCTCATTTGTCATTATCCAGTTGAAGAAAGACACTCTGGTAGTCAGTAGAGGTCTGCAGTTCAATTTCTTTTTAAAACAGGAAATATTGTTAAATAGTGCCTTTAAGCAGCCTGGGAGTTAGACTATGTTCATGCCTGCTATGTGCCGAATAAAGACCCTCTGGGAGTATTAGGTATGTTGTTAAAGAGTGCCTTTAAAGTAGCCTGTGAGCTAGACTACATGTACGTTCCTGCCTGGAGTGTGCGGACGGAAGAGGAAAGTAAAACATGACAGCTGTAAACCTCTCAATCTTCTCAGAACATGCTGGCTATAATTACTCTTCCTCATGTTTAGGGGGTTCCCTTCAGAACAAATACTGATATCAATGCAGCGCTCCAGATCACTTTTTGTCTGGGAAAAAATTTATCGAAATGATCTTGTTTGAGGTGTGAATTTTCTTCAATTCGTCTCCCTCTACAAGTGAAATTTGTTAATTTACAGATCAGCAGTTGTGATCTTACGAATTTCATTTGTTAGAGGGAGAAAACTTGAAGAAAATTCACACCTCAATCTTCACCCTTCTGATTAACATTCTCTTGCTGTCATGATCTTGTTTGTTATATTTAGACCAAAAAGCGATGTACACTGTACCATACAATGTACCTACATTGTAAGATTTAAACTAATTCCAATGACAAAGAATTGATACTTACAAGTTGTTTGTCTGTGACAAAGTTTTTAGTATCAATCATAAAAAAAAAACACCAAAGATTTATTGGAGTTGGAAAATTTTCTGCATTAATTAGAGATTACTACTGAAAGTAGAAAGATAAATGGTGGTATGTTATTGTAATCGTATACTTGATAATAACAGCAAAAGAATTTTGTAATATTCTTAAATGTGCCTTGTGCCTAGCTAAGGGTGGGGGGGGGGGGGATCAAGTAATAGTTCAAATTACAAAATGTATCCATCAGGAACAAATAATAAACCAAGCTGCAAAACCCTGTCACTGTACTTCATCACATAGGAGTGCAGGTAGGAATAAAAAACGACAGACTTTCAATGTAAATATTACCTATGCTACAACACACCTGAAGGTATGTAGAAGTATTGCTGGTATCAGTTACTATGTACACAAGTCTGGAGGAATTTATCTGATTCTTGATTTTTTTTTCCTTTTTTGTAACAGTAGCTGAGGAAAGAGAATATCCTGAAGGTCAAATGTCATCTTGAAATATATTTGATCCTAAAACAGAGAGATATACTATAGACAAGGCAGGGCAAGGGATATCACTACCCAAGATCACAATGCTGAAATACAAAAGAGCCATGGATATACACTTCAGTCTTTCCTTTGCTATCATATTACATCTGGGTGTTCATTTCACTATCACACTAGTGGTTTACATGTAAACAAGAGGCTGAAAGGGGAATTGGTCATTTAAAATTGTACAAACTACAGTGTTTTTGTATTATGGCGAGTTGTTTGGCAATGACATCATCAACTCACTCATTTGCAGATTCATATTGACTGGAAGTGCTTTGTGAAAATTAGCAAAACTTCACAATTTCATAACTTACTTAAACTCTATCTGATTTTGATCACTCCCTCCCCTCCCTTGAAAATATATAATAATAATAATAATAATAATAATAATAATAATAATAATAATAATAATAATAATAATAATAATAATAATAATAATAATAATAATAATAATAATAATATTAATATTAATAATAATAATAATGATAATAATAATAATAGAATAAAAAAGAAATAAATTATAAAATACTATTGCCTGACTTAGAAAGAAAATGACATTTACACCCTGACAATGAATGGGAAAAGTTTGCAGAACACAAAAAACACTTCCTTGATTTCCTCTGAGGACAGTATTTCTGTTTTGAGACACTAGAGTTTGGGTAGATATCATTTCATTCACTTGGCAACTGGAAAGATTAGTATTTCATTGCAGTACTACATAATCACAATCATAACACAGAGCAATATATTCCTTTCAATTTTGGTACGTGCCCATCGGGTGGATAAACTGGACATCTGATCACAATGACTGTTATAAGCCAGCCTTGGTAGAGGCTGTCTTTGTATGTCTTGTAGACAATATCTCTAGCTGGCCGCCATGCCAACGGCTCGGCTCGTTTGCTAGACGAGGAAATGAAGGAGATGGCATAGAAACAGCTCACCATGCACAGCAACACCCCACAAAGGATGCCCAGGGCTTTGGCTAACAAAATAATAATATTCTTTAGCTCCATGTATTCAGAATTATGCCATGTATTAAACCTTTATATGAAGCAATTCAATGACATTCGGTTGAGTCATATGAAGAAATCATTGAGATTTTTAAACAGACTTGCAATAACCATATTGTTAGTTGGATATTACTGAGGTAATAATGCAGAAAAAAATATATAGGACTTATACAAGCAGTATGTACTGTAAAAGTGGAAATGTTCAAGTTATAGAAATTTTCATGTATTCCACATGCCATAAACTACCGGCAAAATAAAAGCGTGTAATTTTTTTTTTTTTTTTTTTTTTTTTTTACTTGTTACATGCAATACTACTTCATATTTTTATTACACAGGGAAAAATGCAGAAAAAAATACTCTAAGAAAAATTTCTGCATTACAGTATCATCTTTAAATCTTTAATTATCATGTACTTTTTCTATACTATAACCTATAACACGTAAGAAACTATTGTAAAGTAAAAATGATGGTATCGTACTTTTGCAGACCTAGTCGTTCCATATTTCACTTAAGCTGCTGTCTTAGATTACAATACAAGAACCCCCCCCCCCACTAATCTACAGCTGTCTCTATAAGATATTGATTGACTAATTAAAACAATTTATTTATGTTGCTAATACATCAATCAAAGTTAAGTACACAAACACTAGACCTCACAAGTTCCAATGCTGCAACTTTCATATAGAATATACAGCTCCAAATATTACACCCTACTGAAGCATACCATGCACAACACTACACCATGCTATGTTTAGAACTCGGCAAAGTTGCTTGACCCCCGCAACAAAGACAAGGGTACAACCTACGTCACTGACACCCCCAAATGGGCTGCCTCCATGTCGCTGATTCCTCACCTACAATCCTACCAAATTTTTCCACCATCCCATGGCGTGTTTAATTGGAATGAAATGACCGGTCCATCCCTGACTCCTGCGAGAGACATCTGTGGTTGCCTGCACCCCAGCAATCCCGTGACGGGAAGGAAGCTGTGCTTTTTAGTCCCTTTCCTGATGACGTCTACCGCCGTCATTACGGAAGCAATCTACAACCTACTCATCAGTCTCCTACAACCACTGTCTCAGCTATACTCAACCTGCTCCAGCAAATCAAATGAAAAATACTGTAGCCAGTTCTACTCTTTGATCATGTTTAAAGGGGAAGGCTAGTAACTGATCAGTGGGAATCAGTGGAAATGCTGGGAGATGATTGTTCCAATCTTTGTGGGATTCATTCAAAAGTTCATTGTATATCTATTGTTGTGTGAAAATGATTTGCTTCAGAATGGTCTCATATTCAAGTAATGTGCAGTTTAATGCTTCCAGGTTAGCGTCCCTGGTCAGTGACGGGGCATTAATCTGCACATTACTTGAATATGAGACCGTTCTGAAGCAAATCATTTTCACACAACAATAGATATACAATGAACTCTTGAATGAATCCCATAAGGATTGGAACAATCATCTCCCAGCATTTCCACTGATTCCCACTGATCAGTTACTAGCCTTCCCCTTTAAAGGGATGATATAGTTTTGGTTAAGACCTAATTTCACATTTATAACATTTTGTGTGTGTGTTTGTGTGTGTGTGTGTGTGTGTGTGTGTGTGTGATAATGAGAAATGGTGAAATAAGAAAGAACATGTAATTCCCAGAGGAATTCATCATTTATTTGATGAAAACTGGTTTTGAAATGGCTGAGATATCCAAAACAGAGCTATCCTAATAAAAGGTGGGACCCAACTTTTATTACGATCACTTTGTTTTACTTTGTTTTTTAACGTCTCGGCCATTCAAACACCAATTTTCATCGAATCCACTTTTAATTCCTCATAGAATGGTATGCTCTGTACAATTTCATATGTAGTTTCTTGGTATCTCACAAAAAGTTAACAGTTCAATCCTCATCTCTACCAATACTATACTATCCCTTTAATTTAGATAGGTAGGAGCCTCACCTTTTTTGAAGACTCATTTCTCTACCTGTGACCAAGAATGTGACTGTTTTGTGAAGATGGTATGGGGGCTTCTCAAATCAGATGCTAGTTTTAAACAAAATGATAAGTCACCATCCTATATGGTTTTTATGGAAACAGAGATGCTTTTGTGTCCTTGAGTAAAATCCAAATAAAAATGACAAATATGCTGAAATCTGTTCTCTCATGTGCTTTCCTGTGGAAAAGGTATCACACACAGGTTAAACATATTCTGCTTAATCAGTGATGCAATAGAGGTGCATATTCCAACTCGTAAATAAACAAAGTTACAATCGATGCTTCGGTGAAAACTTAAAAAAAAAGAAAAAAAAATCAATTCCCTCCTAGTCACTCTAGAATCTGATTCTGCCAATAACAAATTATCTGAACATCTGATTCTCAGCATTTGATATTTCAGAGACCATTTTAGCCAAAAAGCACCTTATTCATCCCCAAGGGATGATGGTGTACAAATCAAATATTTGCTTGAAATGATGCAATATTTGCTTGAAATGATGCTAAAAATTTTATCTCAACGTTTGTAAAAATTAATCTGGAATAATTTTCTGCCACACTCTAAGCCTCACTCTTATGCATAATCCCTTCATATATTCAATGATCATTTGACAAATCTTTCCATGCATTTTTGTATGGTTGCTTTCAGGACATGACATTTGGACATACAGTATGTCCCCCAAAAATCAGATTTTTGCATTGATAACTTCCAATATGATGAAACTGTCTGAATGCTATTTCAGGGTCTAAAAATATAACATCTTAGCTCTATTTTGCAGAAACCCCATACAATTCGGTTAAGTGCTCACACAGAAATGTTGATCGTTGTAAATTATGTCACAGGTTTGATTCTTCCAAGTTTAGCACTTGGATGCTCTTGGACCTGCATATTAATGTGTGAACACAATGCACAGAACTTGGAGAGAAGGGATTCTTGATGTACTCAACAAAAATCCTCATTTCTCTTTGACCACTGAAGCAAATCAGAAGGGGTTTTCTGCAAGATGTGGGTAATAAGTTATAGTTTCATACCCTGAAATTGTATTTGGATCGATTCACGATTCACTAATTTTAAAATTATCATTGCGGAGGGTCCCACTTTAATTTTTTTTTTGGACATACAGTACAGACATAGACCACACTCACCTCTCGCCCAAGTCCCACAGACTCCGTGTCATCCATGACGGGCCGGCTGTCCTCTTCCTTTAGTTTCATCCCACCAGACAATCGTTTCGTTTTCTCCTCCTTCATACCACCCAATGTGGCCAAAGAGGGCGCCCCTTCCGTATCGCTGCCATCTGATTTGGTTCGTGCTGCCATCCCTTTCTGACTCCCCTTTCCTTCTTGTGGTTTCTTCCTGTAGGAGAGGAGAGAGGAGACAAATGTCATGGGCAACGAGTTCTTCCGCTCCACCCTCTTCCCCTGCTGGCCACGCCTTGTCAGTGATGCGGGCAGGGAGGATGAAGCATCCAGCTTCTTGTCTGTTGTCATAGCAACAACATCCCTCTCCTCACTCGAGTCAGTGACTGCCATTGTTTGTGATCTGTTCCCTTGCTGGCCACGCCTTGTCAGTGATGCGGGCAGGGAGGATGAAGCATCCAGCTTCTTGTCTGTCGTCATAGTAACAACATCCCTCTCCTCACTCGAGTCAGTGACTGCCATTGTTTGTGATCTGTCCATGCAGTTTTTATTCATGGAGTGCGAATTAATGAGACTGGGGAATTGAGAATGCTGGAGCACCACTTCCAAGAGAGAGAAAAACCTTCCATGTTGTAACTCCGTTACTTTCTCATCACTACATGCAAGAAGACATCTCTTGTAGGAACTATGAGACCGAGTTTAGAACAGACGATCACACATCACATGTATACAATTCCAATATGATAAAAAGTCCACCAAAAAGAGAAGAATCCTCGCTGCACGCGATACAAAAACCATAAGCACAACTGCTTTGCAAGAATCTGTATCTCTCTAATATGGTTTCAAAAGTAATTGAAAGATTTCATTCAGACGCCAGATACAGTGGTGTATCTGTGGTGGGATGAGCAACTCTCGGCAAGATGCATTTCAAGTGATTTGGAAGAGAAAACAAACGTAGCGTAAGAATGCTGAGCTGAGACAGAAAAGATTGCTAATCGCCTATTACAGTTCCTGTCCACATTGCTGAAGTCTGCCGGAAATATCCAGCTAGGTACAGGGCAGGCAGAAGGATGGGATCTATCACACACAGGAAATTTGTGAAAACAATTCCGGCTTCACAGAGAAAAAAAGTTGGCCGACTCCAATATCTCTTTATCATTGACTGTATTCCTAATAATTAACTCGATGATGACTTTGGTAACTCCACTTGAACTCTACTCCCAGCATAGTCAACAGAGAATGGGATGAAGTGGCAAGTTTCCAAGCTCCAACAGGTATCACGCTATGCCTCCATGAAAGGTGTGATAACAAACGTGGTATCCATGTCATAGTTATACCTCACAGTTTTAGTTCCATCTCTCTTTATCACTCGCTCTACCTCCCAAATATATATGGAAGGTCATCAGAGTGTATCTTCACCATGTCATTTCACCAGACATGTTCCCCTTCTGGTCAAAGCACAATTCATATTGACTCAGGTATGAGTAGCTCCTTCACTTCTCTCTACTTCCCTTTAAGGCTCTAAAGTTTATTGATAAACTTTTACGGGTTAAACTCAACAGCCTTGGGACGCTAAGACAATGGAGATTGATTGTGAATTAAATCAAGCAGGTCTGGAGTTCTGAAGTGCCTTCAGCACAGCCACTAATATTAGCACGGTGTTAACAGCTGGCTTTCATACAATCCTCCAACACTAAAGATTTGGGCCATATGAAATATGCTTCCCACAAACAGCTTGAGCAACAGTATGAAATGTCTCATACACAGTTATGAAGCAGTGGGACTATGGTGAGAGTCTATGGGTTCCATGTCTCATATGATCCATCACGAGGAACAGAAGTATTGGTTTTCTACCTGCATAAAACCACATAACCGTCCATACTTGGTAATGAGCTAATGTATGTCACACGGAACACAAATCCACTGTATATCACCAAAGATTTCCTGGTTGTGACCATGTGCGAGAAAAATGTGTGTTTTGAGAATTAGAAATCCACTCCTCCAAGTTTGTCCAGTCGCAATGTCTCTATGACGACTTGTCAATTCACCCTATCAATCCAACAATCTCATTGGCATTTAAAGATGAAACATACCAGGATTCATCAAAATTGCACATTTCACCATTAGGGGAGAGAGAGAAAATGAATAAAAACAAAGGATCCAATCTTCTGAACAGTCCGTTTCACATGACTTCAAAATGCAACTGGTACCATTCTCTACGACACAGAACAACGACTAGTTTCCTTGCTATCACACTGCGAGTAACCTGACACCAAGAAGTGTGCACTTCATATCTACTACTTATCATTGATGGTATTCACCACATACATCACACGGCTTGTTTACAAAGTCGTTGAATTGACACTGCCATTTTGCTTTGGTTTTGCTAGGCTAAGTTTGTGATTCCAAACTCTTGTGTTGTGGTGAAGTGATGCATAGACTCAGACTGTAAGCACACGAACACACCACGCGTGGGTCTCTTCACACAACGGCCAGGCCTGAATGCGGTCTGATCTTTCAATTAGTCAAGGACATTGTGCAGGAGGAAATGTTTCTGTCCTACTCACAAGTATTTATTACCTTTTTTTTTTTCCTTCTCCTTTTTTTTTTTTTTTTTTTAAAACGAGGCTTCAATGCGTTCAGCTCGGAGGTAAACAAATGCAGATCGCAGAGAACGATCTCAACAAATGTTTTGTGGGATGTTCCCGGCGTGATATTTCCATCACGGCTGACAAAACCTCTGGGTTCTCTAGTCTACACTCACAGACTCTATCCAAGACACACTCGGGTCTTATCGTATGTTTTCTCCTGCGAGACAGACTACGGCACTCAAGCACATCGTTTAGATTTCTCCTCACTTCCTTCCTCAGAGTCCACTTGTTAAGTTTTCCTCTTACAATTTTCTTCAGTTTGTTTCCGACGAGGTTCAATCACTGTCGGCTTACAAACTAGACGCAATAGTCAACAGTGGTAGGGCCTATCTGTTTGCTTGCTTAGTGAGTCATTCTTCAAAGAATTTCAAACACTGTTGAACAGCAGCTATTTGATGCAGGTGAGACAAATAACACAGTTGAAAGGTAAACACCAGAAATCAAGGTCGGACAGTAGGATTGTCCATGACAAATTAGCTAAAAAAACATTAAAAAAAAAAAATCCTTAATGTTTAAGACATCACTCACTTTGATCACGTCCCTGCTTTGATTCTCCAGCAGGTGAAAATGTTACAGGATGGTAAAGTCAGGGAGGTGGAGTTGTTGACTTGTGTGCAACCAGACAGGTGAATCACACCCCCATCAGAAGACTCTATTCACCCTCCCTCATAACACCCAGCCTGGGTGGACTGTGCACTCTTCCTAGAAAAAAGGCCCTCGGGTGGACACAACTAGTCTTCATTCAAGGACATAAACATATAAAACTATGTTCAGAAAACAGTGTGCTTCTTGCTCATCAGCTACAGTGTATCAAGTGTGCTATAAATACAGCACACTACTCTGGCAGTCACTGATCCTCCTTGAATACGAAATATAAATATATTGAACGTAAAAGTGCATACATACAGGTACATGCACATACCTTTGAAGCATGAGGCATGCTACTGTGATAATACAGGGTGTACAATTGATCTTCTAACAAGATAAGGCATGATTTAACATTCAAGTGTCTAATACTTTTTGCATTTACATTGGTCATCTTGGATACATTGGTTGTCATGGATACATTGGTTGCCATGGATACCAGGGACATGCTGTCTCAGACTTGAGATACATTAATGCACATTGCCCTGGGTACAGGCAGACATCAAGTATATAATTAGCGATGAATGTCATATAATCCCTAATGGATGATAACCAATTTAGTCTCCTAAACAACCTTGTTGTTGCACAAGACAGCACACTATGCTGTGCCCAGTACCTATGAAGGTGGTTTAAATTTAGTGTATAGATGGTTTATGCAATTTTTTCTGCAAAAAAGTGCGTGACAGATTGCGTACACAAGAGACATCCAATAACAGTGTGTTGCTACTCAAGTGTGAAAGGTATGCATATTTCATGCTTTTTTTTAGTCAATAAGTTTAATTGATGTCAAATTTTGCTTCAATTTTCCCTAAACTGTGGCTTTCTTTCGCAACTTGTTTTTTGCTTACGATCATTAACCCGTTGAAGACTAGTCCCGATTATACTCAGGCAGGTGTTTGTGGAAAACGCATAGATATCAAAATTAGCTTGTCTTCAACGGGTTATAAAGAACTGGAGCCTGAACTCCCTGAGCATGAACTCGTTTGATAAACTCACATGACTGGCCTGGTCCTAATCTGCTGCAGAACTCGGTTGAATGCACTCGGTCTCTCAGGGAGGTCTTGCAAGCTACCAGCGTACGATACGGGGTGCAGGTCACTGGCGGAGGATGAAAGCTGTGACCCTTGACCCTCGCCCCCAGTGGAGGGCACATCGGCATGACCAGAATCACTTTCTCGTTTGCGATGAAACAGTCCCTTGAAACCTGCCAAAGAACAACAACACCAACAATAAATATCGATGAACATTTTCTAAACACTCTCATTTTATGAATAATTTCGTCACTAGATATGCATCTTAGAACATTGGTCACAAATAGGAATACTAGCATACTGTAAAACCAGAAATGTTTGTGTGCGTGAAACGCTCATGAATTTTGCGAGGAGCAAAGGTCTTCAAAAGTTTCATGCCACAACAAAAGGTTGTCAGCTCCAATGCAAAAAAAAAAAAGAATAGTTCAATGACACAAGTATTTGTGGTTTTACAGTTATTCTTGCCAGTTTGTATATTTTTACTCCAGGAGGGTGATTGAGTTAATAAACTAAACTTAACTAAACTAAGGAAATAGCTTCTGTATTTTATGTTTGGGTTGAGAAATGGAAAGAGATTAACAAGCTCCTCCTGGATGCAGACTTCCGAGAGACAACACCCTTGGGGTACAAATGAAGAAGATCCTACATTGGCATAGTAGGATCACAATATCAGTAATGATAATAATGATGATGATGATGATGATGAGGCCAAAAAAAAAAAAGTGTTTGTTTGCCCTTAATTGTCAGAACCCAAGAGGGTCGGTAGGTCGTTTTTTTTTTTTTTTTTTTTTTTTTTTTTTTGTTGTTAATACAGGGTACCCTTTTTTCCATGTCAATGCACTCAAAACTCCAAGAGATTCATTCAAATTTACGTCTTGCCAGGGCCCGGTACGCGAGGCAGAAACGCTCACTGACAAACACTTATAACGTTCATCTTTGTTAAATTTTGCAAACAGCTCCAAAAAAGTTCCTTCCAGTGAGATGCTGGCAACTGAACTCCAAACAGTTTTGGTGCAATGACAGCTGGTAACGGATGCTGCAAAAGTAGCCATCTTGTGAAGGGCTGCACACTAACCAATTTTTTCTGCCGGTCCGACCTGTCTCTGTCGGACCGGTAAATGCCCCGTTTACCATCTTTTACAGGTCCGAACAGAAAATTTACCGGTCAACAACGACAACATAAAAAAACATTAAATGACTTGCAAACTTATTTCCTTGTTTTTTTATGGATGTACCCCCCCCCCATGTACATTTTACAGATTAATTTTTTTTTTAATTTGCATTATTTATTGCACAAGAAATTTAAAGACAGGAAAAAATTAGAATGTTTGTGAATTAGTGTAAAATGGTAATGAACAAAATCAGATTGTATCAAATGCGTTTGTGACTTTTTCTAAACATCAGCGCACGAACTTGCTGCGTAACCTGCTCTTGGTGGTCAGTTGGATTGCGATGATTTAATGAATTATTTTAGCTGTGATATTTTCTGATGCACGCGATACAAGGGGTTCTTTATTTTTCTCCCGATAATCTCTTCGCATTTGTGCATGCGTTCTTGAAAGGTACACGACATGCAGGGCCGAATTCGCAACCCTTTTTGCGCCCATTTCCACCTCAAATATAAGCGGGATTGTGACGATTTCATAAATTACTTCGGCTGTGATATTTTACGATGCACGCGCCAAAAGGGGTTGAAAATGCGTCCTTTATTTTTTCCCGATAAACTCTCCGAATTTCGTAAGTGCGTTCTTAAAAGATGTACCACACGGCCGCATTCATGATACTTTTTTGCGCCTATTTCTACCTCAAATGTCAGCGGGATGTGACGATTTCATAAATACTTCGGATGTAATCTTTTGTGATGCACGCACCAGCTAGAATGGTTGAAAATGCGTTCTTTATTTTTCTCCCCATAATATCTTCGCATTCCGTAAATGCGTTCTTAAAAGATATACGACACGGCCAAAAATCATGATTCTTTTTGCGCCTATTGTTTCCTCAAACTTCAACGGGATTGCGATGATTTTATGAATTATTATTCGGCTGTAATCTTTATGATGCACGGGCCAAAAGGGGTTGAAAATGTGTCCTGTATTTTTCTCCCTATAATCTCTTCGCATTTCGTACATGCGTATACGACACGGCCGTATTTACGATCCTTTTAGCGCCTATTTCTACATCAAATATCAGCAGGATTGCGATATTTCGTCA
Source organism: Diadema setosum (assembly GCA_033980235.1). Taxonomy (NCBI): domain Eukaryota; kingdom Metazoa; phylum Echinodermata; class Echinoidea; order Diadematoida; family Diadematidae; genus Diadema; species Diadema setosum. Next base: position 738,644 of record CM067074.1, on the reverse strand, counting down.
GTTATTTCGGCTGTAATCTTTTGTGATACATGCACCAGAAGGGTTGAAAATGCGTTCTTTATTTTTCTCCCGATAATCTCTTCGCATTTGTGCATGCGTTTTCAAAACTATACACTGCATGCAGGGCCGAATTCGAGATTCTTTTGCGCCTATTATTGTTTACTCATATTTCAACGGGATTGCGAAATTTTCATGAATTACTACTCGGCTGTAATCTATATGATGCAAGCGCCAAAAGGGGATGAAAATGTGTCCTTTCCGCGTTCTTAAAAGGTATGCGACACGGCCGAATTCACGTTCCTTTTTGCGCCTATTTCTACCTCAAATATCAGCCGGTTTGTGGCGATTTCATTAATTACTTCGGATGTAATCTTTTGTAATGCACGCACCAGAAGGGTAAAAATGTTTTTTTTTTTCTCCCGATAATCTCGTCGCATTTGTGCGTGCGTTTTGATAACCAACACGGCATGCAGGACTGAATTCAAGATCCTTTTTGCGCCTATTATTTCCTCAAATTTCAACGGGATTGCGTTGATTTCATGAATTTTTATTCGGCTGTAATCTTTTATGATGCACGTACCAAATGTGTCCTTTATGTTTTTTTTTTCTCCTCTATAATCTCTTCGCATTTCGTACATGAGCTTTTGAAAGGTGTACGACGCGGCCGGCCGAATTTATGATCCTTTTTGGGACGATTTCTACCTCAAATATGTAAGCGGGACTGCGATGATTTCATGATTTTTTTTTTTCTTCCTAGTATTATCTCTTCACATTTTGTGCATACGTTCTTAAAAAGTACACGGAAGGGCCGATTTCGTGATCCTTTTTGCGCCCATCTTCATTGTGAGATCATTCTGAACGAATGAAAATACTCATTTGTGAAATGACTGTGTAAAATGAAACTGAACGCAATCAGATCCATTTACTGTATCGCTGAATATCGAATATGTTTTTACTTTTCTAAAAATCGACACAAGTAAATTAGTTCTAACATGTCAACTGCCACGCTGCTGCGAAGCCGGGATCGGATCGTGAGTAAAATGACCCAGAAATGCGTGCGCTTCTAATTCCATCAATGCTTCTTGTCTGGCATATTATGACCGCCGATCGCAAGCAAACGAAAAGCAGTTAAACTGTACATGCTTTGCATTGCATGGCATGGCAGTGCGTGAGCAGCGCCAATGCGCAAGCTAGCGCGAATGTCGCCAGTGTGCAGCCCTGTACTAAGTGCATAATAATACATGCATTGATTGGATTTCGTGCGCGTGCACGCATGTGAGCCAAAAAGGTAGCTACATTGTAGCATGCAATGCATGCTATAAAACGTAGCCTGTGGACCGACGCGGCCCGACCACAATTACGACGGGTCGATCAGATGAAAAAAAAAAACAAACATTTTTAGACTTTTTTTTATTCTTTCTCTAGCTTAAAATGGATAATTTTGGGTTGAAACCATTCACAAATTTGTAGAAGATGAAATTCGTGGAAAAAAATAAACTTGAAAGAGCAAAAAAAAAAAAAAAAAAAAAAAAAACGCGACCCGAAATTTCCGTGATTTTCGGTCGGTCGCGAAGGGCAAACAAACCATTTTTTTTTTTTGGCCTGATGATGATGATGATGATGATGATGATGATGATGATGATGATGATAATGACAAAATAATAATGAATATAATTCAAGAAAAAAAATCAATACTGCTATCAGCATTATCAATTATTTTTGTGATATATCATTTATAAACACAGCATGTATTCAACACACCATTATCTATAAATTATATAAAAAGAACGAATAAACACTGGTGGACATAACATCATTAAAGTGATCATACATTGTAGATCTATCTACCTGTATTCTGATAGTCTTTATATATAGAACAAGGAGGACAAAGGAGACCTCCTTTAAAGGGGAAGGCTAGTAACTGATCAGTGGGAATCAGTGGAAATGCTGGGAGATGATTGTTCCAATCCTTATGGGATTCATTCAAGAGTTCATTGTATATCTATTGTTGTGTGAAAATGATTTGCTTCAAAATGGTCTCATATTCAAGTATTGTGCAGTTTAGTGCTTCCAGGTTAGCGTCCCTGGTCAGTGACGGAGCATTAATCTGCACATTACTTGAATATGAGACCGTTCTGAAGCAAATCATTTTCACACAACAATAGATATACAATGAACTCTTGAATGAATCCTTTAAGGATTGGAACAATCATCTCCCAGCATTTCCACTAATTCCCACTGATCAGTTACTAGCCTTCCCCTTTAAGGAGATCTCCTTTAATTCTGATTTAAAGGAAATGTGAACACTAGGTTTATAATATAAACCTAGTGTTCACATTCCCTTTAAATACCTCATCAATTACACAGCTGCTCGCTGAAAGACAGTTATGTAAACATGTTTAGTCCCAAATATAAACAATAGTGTCTGGGCTCAGTGACTTGGTCCAGAGAGGCATGGGGCTGATTGGACCAGGGACCATTCATCAGCTCTGTCCATGGTGACCTCACTATGGGGTCAAGTTATGACTTCCTTAGTCTGCAATCCAGACTCTTATGATTACTTGACACTATAGACTGTAGAGATACTAACATACCTCCTTGGAGACAGATTATTTAGGAGGGGGAAACAAGCAAGAAACTTATGATTCAGAGGACTGAAACGATACCCAAAAGAAAATACTGTTACGCTGAATTCTAACAAGAGTTGACATCATGCCAGAAGCAATGTAGGCCTACATGTGATCATATTTCCTCTTGAATGTTTGAGAATCAACTACGCCACAAAATGGGCATCCATGATAGTAACAACTTGGCAAGCTGGCTGACAATTATCCCACTGCAATTTGATACATCTATTAACAGAATAACTTTGTAATGCCCAAATCTTTTATGTATCTCTGAGTGAGGATAGCACAGTACATTCTTACTGAGCAAAACTCATAGACAACAGGACCAATCCAACACTATTATTACTAACTGTACATGAAAGTATCCTAATTACCATATCTACAGTCCAGTGCATGAAAACAACTTTTTCCCCCACTAGAAAAGAACAATACACCTTATGTCAACAAAACAGTTTCCACCTTCAGATCATCCTTATTTCATATTTGGTGGTTGCAGTATACAAATGTGATGTTCTGAGCACGTTTGGTGGTAGGCCTACATGATGTATACCAATTAATACTTTTGTTTTTGTTTTTGTTTTCATTTCAGAGCATGGGGGCAAGTTACTTTCAAATTCCAAACAAGTTCCCAAGCGTTGTACTGCATCCTCACTCGCTACTTGACACTCACATGGCAAATAATTAACTAACCCTGAATATAATGAAAACAAGACCTTCAGATGGAACTGAAAGTGTGAAGAGTCCCAACTCTCTGTTTTTGTTATCAAAATAATAAAGCAAAATAGCACAAATCACAAGGTTGGAGTCAATAATGGAATGAGTGTGATACACCAGAAAATACATGTTGTATGCCATGTTTTATCAAAATTTCTATTCAAACATTCCTGTCATTTGCCTGATGGATTGCTAATCACATGACATTAACTAAAAATACCCATGGACACTCGATATCAAGCATTGTAATGGCTATCAAGGAGCTTTGGATAGTACACAAAAGCATCACCATCCACACACTGAACATCACTCTCTCTGATTGGACTACACCCATTAGCACTGGGGGTTATATAAAACAAATAGTGAATGGTTTTAGATCGAGTAGAGGCAGGGGAGGCTCTCTTCACCATCATCTCATCTTTCACCTCGTGTGAAATCCTACACCATCACACTTGTGACCTTTCACTATATGAGCATCATATTTTTACTTGGACCCAACTACAGCAACTGATTACAGATACGTTTGACACATGGTAAGACTTTGGGTGATGCTTCATACAAATCTATCGCTTGATTGAAACTCTGAGCAATCACCAAACTGCTGTCAAGTATATTGACTGCAAGACAAACAAATCAGAGTGTAAGACAGAATCATTAAACCTTGATTGTTGTAATATGTCAAATAAATGACAAGTTTGAAATACATGATACCTGACTTGTTGGGATAACGGTTGTAAGCTGCCTCTTTTAAAAATATTGGCAAGCTTAAGGAACATCAAACTGAGATATCTTTATTTTTGCCTAGACCACTGTTTTCCTCCTTTCTCCTTACTTCATGAAAATGTTTCATTTTGATGCATGATTCTAATCTTATTCATGAGGGATTCTCCAGATCCAATTCCTTACAACAGATATCACTTTTAGTTTATTTCTTGGACCATGATGGATGTCCAATTTATGCCTGAAATGCTGGCAGCTTATTCAGTTTACATACAATCCTTCAGAAACACTTTGACGCATGGTTCTAATCATATTCATGAGGGATTTTCCGTTTTCAAATTTTACAACAGATTTTTTTTTCTTGCACCCACATAGCATTTCATTTTCTTGCACCTTGAAATGCTGGCAGTTCATTCAAATTTACTTATGATCATTCAAAATAGACAATTTACATGGTTTTAACAAAATATCGGCTCTGATATTTTGGAGGATTGGGCATATATATATATATATATACTCTTTGGGGGGGGGGCATATATTTATTTTCATGCTGAAATCAAATGAATCTCACAATTCATTTAGAGTGATGAGAAATGATGCTTGCTTGCCTTGGACTAAGACTAGTCCACAGCTGAGTTTGACATCACACTCAGAGAAGTAGAGGCAAGGGGCTTAGCTCAGTGATGTGGATGAAAGAGTCAGTTGTCAAATCTTTCAATTAGGGTCATGACGTATGCAGTTATGATTAAACAAGTTAGGTATACAGTGAGATATACACAATATCTTAAAGGCTGACTCCATTCTAGCTAAAGTTGATTTATCTTGGAGATTTAACAGTCTGCATGCATCCATTCCTTGCTACTTATTGGTATATGTCTTCTTCTGTTTTCTTTTTCTCCAAGTTCCTACAGAATACACAGATACAGTATCCCCACCCCTCTCATTTATTCTTGCATCAGTAGGTTTAGAGCCCAACTCATTAGTGTCAATCATCTGGACATCACCCTCACCACAAACACACTCCCTTCCTAATGAAATCACACATTGATTTCTTGGCCACAAACCTCTGCCTCACTATCGCCATAGCAACCATGACACAATGCCCGGAAGCTGGCCTCCTTATCCCATGAACTTCAAATCTTGGTGACAAATTGCCAAAGATACTACAGAGCCTGACAAGTGATATGTGTTGGTTTGGGGGCAAGTGTGTCTATGATGTGTGATATTTCTTTTGTATAAACAGAAATTGTGTAATACAAAGCGTTTCACCTGTTTTTCCTTTTCACCAATATGAATCTTAACTCGCTGGCTAACAGTAATCAAAGCAAACTTGCAAGTAACTGTTACTCTTGTTCCATGTATGGATAGATAGGGGGGGGGGGGGGGAGGTTGATAATGTGAGGCCCCAAGAACCTGTGCATCCCAGCAGGAAAACCTAGTCCAATCCTATGACTGAAATCTTCCTGTACTACAGGCACAGGAAATTTTACAAATAACATGCACAAGATTTGACCCATTAACTATGACTCATCCGTTCACATGGCAATCACTTCCCCTGCTTGGTTGCAGGTTGTAAATATTTCACACGCACTATTCCAAACTTTGTACCAAAGTGGCTACTCATAAAAGAAAATGACAAGTGAGAAATGTGCTTACAGTCTGCAATAGAGTAATGTATCCATCCCCTTGAAAATAGTACAAATAAACTTGCCAAGTCTTAAAGGACAAGTTCACCTTCATAAACATAAGGATTGAGAGAATGCAGCAATATAAGTAGAACACATCAGTGAAAGTTTGACGAAAATTGGACAATCAAGGGAAAAGTTATGAATTTTTTAAATTTCTGTGTTGGAACCGCTGGATGAGGAGACTACTAAGGCTCGTGATGTCAAATGAGTACAACAGTATAAAGAAAATGTAAAGAAAATTCAACATATTTTCACTTTTTTCGCATAATAAAAGAGCACTTGACTTGCCTCTTTCTAAAGGCAATGGGAATAATATTACCCATAACATATGTCAGTAACGAGTCAAGGGAATGTGTATTTTTTTCAAAAGATGAAATTTTGTGAAATTCTCTTTATATTTTCCTTATATTGTTGTACGCATGTGACATCATACACTGCAGTAGTCTTCTTATCCAGCAGTGACTGCACAAAAACTTCAAAAATTCATAACTTATGAACAGATTGTCCGATTTTCCTCAAACTTTCAATGATGTGTTCTACTAATATTGCTACATTCTCTCAATCCTTATGTTAATGAAGGTGAACTTGTCCGTCAATTCAATATTTCATTCTTCAGTCTATCCATAAATCATACCAACTATCTATTTCTACATCTATCCATCTCATCTTATCTAGCTGCTTTTCATCATGATAAGTCAATCATTCTGCCTGCATGCATTGATTTATCTACTGTATGAGTTATATATTTAAGCGAGTTAAATTTCTAGCAAATCAATACTTCCCAACAATTACCCGAGTGGTTAAATTTCTAGCAAATCAATACTTCCCAATAATTACCTGAGTGGTTAAATTTGCAAATTTGGAGTACAGTAATGAATGAAGAAATGCATGATACTTGAAAGTGCATGTCACATTAATGATGTCAGGATCAGAGTTAATATTTTTGTGTTTTGAAATTCTGAAATAGCGACAGACTTGCAAAATTTGCAAAAATAAAAACCTTGTGAAATAAACAGCATAGACAGTCCATCCATCTACAATGTGGTGTATCTTTTTTCCTATCAATCTACCTATCTATCTATCTGTAGATCTATCTACCAACTATCCATGAACTTTCCACCAAAATGGTGGGACTATTTCTGATAGCACACAGAGGCAGTCCGTCTTGTTTGCTTCATTTACAAAGAATCTGGACTCTGCTGTGCATGTAATCCAGGAGAGCTGACTGGTTCTGTGGTCGATGACTATACAACTCGACTTCATGAATCCTCTTTTACCCTGTGTCTCAAATGCTACTTCTTTTGTGTTTCAACAGGTGGCTAATAGTATCTCAACATGTCACATGTCACAGCGTCTAATCAATTATTTCAGCAATACAGAAAGATATTTCCTTATTATTATGAAGAAAAAGAAAAGACTGAAGTTATCTATTATGTTTATCAATTCAAAAGCCTCTCATGCCATCATGTCAATGGCCTAATTCCGGCATGAGGCCTTTAACATGGAAAGTTCTCAAGGTGACCTTGTGATGACCTTTTTTTTTTTTTTTTTGGCTCTTACCCACATGATGTCATGAGTAGCATAGAGTCACAATTCGGATAGTCTACATTTCAAGCACACTGACTATTTTAATTTCAAAGTACTAACAATCACCACAGATAATAACAGTGGCTGTCATGGCAACAAGTTGGCAGCAGGCAATCAGCTTCAGTAACCTTTTTGTAGAACTTTATTATCAAAACTTCCAATGATCAAGCTCTTCTTCAAAGAATGGGACCTTGAAATTGATGTCTACATTTCATGACAGTATTTCAACATGATAACAGGTATGGAGGCATACTCATCTACAACATTAATAAATCAAATTCATCATGCTGGTTGGGAAGCAGAAAAAAAATACACATGTTATATTGACTATAAGACATACAGGTTGAATGATACTTCCACTGTTGAAATACATACTTATATTATTGTAATTAACTTGATTGTGAAAACGGATAAACAAAAAACATAATTACAGTAAGAGTATTGAACCTAGGCTATAGTAGAAGAAAGATTCCACTGAGGGTTTACTGAGGGAAGATAATACAGTATACTTCTATCCACTTGGAAGCTCATGCCTATGGTATCTTGGCTTGCTTTTTATATGAAATTCAACAAGGGGTTCTAAAATTTAAACTTAGGTTTATTGTTTCACTTGACACTTTGTTGGTCAGGTGATCTGAAAGAAAACATACAGTAGGACATACACATAGAGTTTTCCTATCATATCTGAAATAAAAAGATATATGTTCCAAGTTTGAAATAAAAAAATATATGTTCCAAGTTTGAAATAAAAAGGTTTGTCTTTAATATGAAAAACTACAACTGTACCATTACTTTATCATCATACAATGGCAATTCTATTTTGAGTCCTTTCTTGTTCAATTTCTCTTGATAGATACCTCCTCCTACTATCAGAAAGGGAAAGAAAGGAAGAGATAGAAACAGATACAAGACATAAGAAAGAAAAAGAAAAAGAGATAAAATAAGGAAATAATAGAGAGAGAAAAATAAAAAGAAACAGGTAAAAAGAAACAGATAAAAAGAAAGACAGAAAGACAGAAAGATGGAGGCAGACAGAGTGAGAGAGAAAGAGAATGAGAGAGAAAGGAGAAGAGTAAAGGGAAGAGATAACACATCAATGTGGGTCTATCAAATTTACTTTCATAAATTCCTATTTCCCATAATGGACAGGCAATGGCTAGACTAATGGTATTTCTTCATTCACAGAGGGTATGGCATTATCCTCTGTAGAGTTCAACAAACTTTTCTTCCCAGATCAGCTGAGGACAGCTGAAGCTGTTTGTGAAGTGTGTTTCTACACAGGTACACGCACATGTATGGAAAATCTGGAATTGACATAAAATGGGTAAACATGTCTCTCTGTGCATCGTGACTTTCACATGACTTCCTGGTATCAAAGGAGGTGTAGACATTCTGTAGAGCTTTTAGAAACATTCACTGTCAAGTACTTTGTAAAGCAGCATTGACTATGAAAACAAACAGCCATTACCTGTAGACTCTTGGAGTGGTTGGCTCAAGTTCATCAAAGTATTAGAGATAAAGTCCATCTCTACTTTATCAATACTATCACAACTTTCACTTTTAAAAGGTGAGGTACACTTTATATCAACCAAAGTTTTGATACCCCCCCCCCCCCTTCAAGAGCAAACCTGTAATTATTTGTTAAATATTAGGTTTCGCCAACACACACACACACACACACACACACACACACACACACACACACACATACATACATACACAACGAATGAATGAATGAATAGCTGACTGCTAGTCTTTGCATACTCTTCCAATATGATTGTACACTTGAGGCACCATATAAATTCTTCTACAAGTAATCCCGAATCCTATAAAGAGCTTGGCAATGGATGGCATGTACTATCATACAAATATCACCACTCATGTACATTCTACTAGTGACATATTTGCTGTAAATGTAACTTTTTTCAATGTTTATAGCTTCATCAATTTTTATCCAATAATGCGATACATTTGACACTATGTCATGGAATGAACTTCAGTGCATACATTCTAGATGTCTTTCACATGGGAATGCATTACATCATAAAGTTGTGATACTGATACCAATTACGATTTACTAATACAGCATTAACTATACAGTGAACACAGATACTATATTGGCAATGGAAATCAGAGCACCCAGATAAGATCCATTACAAAATCAAATCAGATCCTAATCAAATGATTGGTTGAGAGCATATATACATGTGACCAGGCATTTATTTTGCCTTATAGATGTAATAGCTTTGCTTAAATGACCTGTTATCAGCACTTTCACATCACAATTATGATTAAGCCAGATTTTACCATTTTATTTACTTGCAAAAAATGACTGCAGCAGACTTTAAATCATTAATTGCACAATGATATACTGTACATCCATGAAATATTTTTTTGTATAAATTTCATTCATAATTCATCCCGATTTCTTGTAGACACAATGGAAAAAAATCACAACACTAATAACATTCAGTCTAGAGCTGAACCGCTTCACAGCACATGAACAAAAGCCTACCCACGACATACGGAAGAAATTAATCAGCTAATAGTAATAAATCAGAAAGTCAAAATGTGAAACACACAAAAAAAGTTCCACAATTTCACAGACATCATTGATACCACAATCATTTTCTTTTTTTTTTCAAATCACTTATTGTGGTCAGATGTGTCCATTGTCAAAAGAACAAATTGATGGGAAAAATGGACCTTACTTAGGTTGGTAAATGCGGATTCTATTTTCATAGTTTCCTGTGAGGTTTAACACAGGAAATTGATAAAAAAGAGAAAGAAAAAAAACACACATACACACACACAATGCTTGCAACCTGGATAAAACTCCAAAAGGCAAAATGGGGCCACTATCACAAAGCAAGAATAGATAGCATTCTTCTGGCAAGCTCCTCAAATTTCTCTCAAATTTTACCCACTTTTATTAGGTGATCTGAGTATCCTTCGGATCACCTTCTGTATCTGTACTGATTCTTTCTTTATTTCTCCTCAAAAGTTGTGCAGAGGTTAGCTCAGAAAGTGCATTGCCTATCAATGTCAAACTTATACCATATATGTATCGTGTCGCAAAGACGACATATCTATTAAAATCATTGTGATCAGTCGACCGTGACGTCACTATGACGTCATTATATGAAAACACATTTTCATGCATATCTCATTAATGGAATCGAATATTTCAATGAAATTTACGTCACATATATTTCAAGTCAAGCGCATTCTACTCATATTCTCAAAATTCATTTTTATCTCAAAACGCGCGCTATTTGTATGCTCAAATCGAGCTCAAAATTGTTTCGCACATGTTTCAGACCATTTGGAGCATTTTTTGAAAAATTGAAAAAATTGGACGGACGCGTACGCGCGCGCACATATTCGCACGCACAGCTAATATGAAATAGAAATTTTCAATTTTTTCACACGGATCGGATGTCCGAAATGTCAAGGAATATTTCTACCAAGTTTCAAGTCGATTCGATTCAATATGACGTCATACGGGCCCGTCAAATTCAAAATTCCGCGCGTGCGTCAATGGGGATACACAGTGCAACTATGCCAAAAAACCGCCAATTTTAAATCGGATTTTACTCGTCAGGATGGACGGTGACCCCCCATTTTCTTGACATATTCTGAAAGCAGATGAGTTGTACATGTCATTTCATGGGCTGGCTATGCTGACAAAATGATTAAAAGATATCAAATTTCTTAATAAAGTAAAAAAAGTAAATTTTCAAAATGACGTCATCAAATTTCAAGTTTGCTCGAGCGTATCTCACTTATCCTTTGCCAATTTTCACCTAAATTTCAATATGTTGTAGCTTATGAAATGCTCTTTCATAAATATAATTACACAATTTTGATTTGATGACGACATCACCTCAAAAAAATGGATTGAATTATTTGAAGAATATCGCACGTGGCGCCTATATTAAATTCTAAGGTTGATAACCGTCGTATTTTGTTTTACCTGACTCGACTTCCCACAATTCTGTTGATTTATCCATACATTGGTTTGATTAAGTCTTCATTTTGCCTGAATTTATTTTGTTGTGGTGGTGTTTTTTGATTTGAATAAAGTCGCCCTTTGTTATCAAAAAAAAAAAAAAAAAAATGGATTGAAGGTAACCTTGTCAAATTTGACCAGTTTACGTGTAATCTCTATGGGAGTGCAATTTTTATGGAAATGAAAATTGACATGACTATCTTTATCGAGCACTAGCTCACTTATGCTTCGATGAATTTCTCTAAGATTTTAATATGTTGTAGCTGAGACGTAGGGCTAACCTAACTGTGCCATTCATTTTTCATACGTTGTCGGGATCACGTGAAAAAACTTGGTTGAAATTAAAGCTTATCTTCGATGTACATGTATTGTAATATTTCTTTCTTTTTACAACTTTATATGCAATAACTCAAGAAAAACATACCCTATCACCACCATATTTTGCACAAGTTTAGTTCATGTCACAAACATTATTTCATAAAATAACAACTACTTGATCAGACGCCATCTTGGGTATGTAAATTAGGGTCAAAGGTCATAGATATTTCATCCTGTATCTTGGTGAATACATGTTTTATCTTTCCCATATTTTGCACACGTAAAGACCATGTTACTGGGATCATTTCATAAAATAACCACTTTTTGCTCAGATGCCATCTTGTCTGTGCAAAGTGGGGTCAAAGGTCATATGTACTTCTTTTTCTATCTTCGCTATGACGTATTATCTCTATGGGAGGGAATTTTTTAGATGTGAAAATTGACATGACTCTCTTTATCGAGCACTATCTTACTTATGCTTCGGTGAATTTCTCTCAGATTTTATTACATTTGCTATTTACCAAGCATTACTCGAATACTATATTGACCTGAAACATTAAGCTGTTGGGTATGAAAACATATTCCAGCTAGTCCTTTTATAAACCAAAGTACTGGTAAACATTGTTTTTGGCAACAAATTGAAACAGGGCGTAACTAAGAAGTGTGTAGACAGTGCAGATTACAGCAAAGGTAGCTCATTTCTTTGGATAATGTGCGACTACGGTAGTAAATGTTTAACACTACTTTGTACTTTAATCAGTCTGAATTGCCAGGTCCAATACATTGCCAGTAACCAGCTCAAGTTTGTTTGCATAATTAAACTTTCGCAAAATAATATGCAGTAGTTTGTTGAAGCTGCCCCATATCATAATGATATCTAAAAATTCTTTTAAAATTCCTGGATTGTGATGCTGATTTGGATCAACAACAAAATCTAATAATTGTATTTGTTCAGTGGCATCTTCATCTTCCCTTAAAAATGTTCACTGCTACCACACAAACAGAAAAAAAAAAACCAACCAAACAAACCATCATCAGGAAAAACAAAACCCTATCAGAAGGGGTAACTACATTTATACCTCACAATTTTTTTTTTTAAATCTACACTAAACTGCAAAATGTCTGAAAAGGTTTTTGTGTGCGTTTGTAGTAATTTACAAGTTTTAATGTATGCATCATTTACAACAGGTGTCACTGCAAATATCTTGAAGTATTTCTATAATCTCCGAACATTTTAAACATCTGTCTTACTCTAATGCTCTAAGTCACCCAAGGGGGGTAGTTAACACTCTATAACATTATGATAAGATAGATGCAAACATGTTTTACTGCACAAACTACTGGTAACCCATTCCCAAAGTAAATCATCACCATAATGTAAAATAGGCTTTCATTTTCTAGATGACCATCATTGTTGATACCACATGGGGGAGTTAGAAGTTTTAATCTCTTCAATATCATGGATACACACTTGAGTCATGTGTATCAAAGCCAATGTGAAATCATTCGCTAAGACCCACATATAGCCAATGGTGTATGGACTGTCTGAAGACAAACAACAGAGGGCAGTAAATCATAAGTTTGACATACCCAGCTGTCCTTTATATAAATTTATACACCATGCAGTGGATGGTACAATTGTTGCAAAGTATCAACATTTGGTACAAGAACTTGGATAATTCATAATGCTTACAAGTACATTGTATTTGCATAAAAATCAATTTCTGAGCTTAAATGAGGCATCACATGAAGCTTCAATAAGTTAGTTGACTGAGGGAAACAGTAATGACTATGGACTTTATACACAGTACATCCACCTCCCACAGGTAAAAGGTTGAGTGCATTATGTTCTAATCATGAGGGAGGAGGGGGGAGATAAAGACAGAGAGAAACGGCAAACATTTGATTTTCTTGCAGCAGAGAACCTGGGTTTTTGAGTGATCTTTGATAAGTCAAAAGATGAGAAAGAGAGCATACACTGTAAACAGTATACAGCATGATTATAGCATGTCACATGCTTGAACCTTCATGACAATATTGCAATCATTTAGTGCTATTATTGCAGTATTTGCTCAAATTTGATTTTTTTTTTTGAATGATCAATCTGCTATTTCATATTCATGTATATATCTGCACGGTCGACTTTTTTAGAATCATTCACAATGATATAATATGCTCCAGCAGTGTAGCATAGTGTATAAAAGTATATCAAAATGTACCATAAGAGTTAAAGCAGATTTTAATTCTAACCCTGATATTGACAGGTACACAATAATACAAGATCAAATGATCTTAAGCACATTTCCAGACTTAAGAAGTCATGTCTTCAGCAAACCATTCATCACACTGGCTTTAAACTGTGAAATGATTTAAGACACAAAAAAGTTCACTCATTTGCTATACATTTGATAAATGCACAATGCATTATATCCAGTTTTCATAATAACCATGTAGTATGCTTCTACTTTTCACTATAGCAGTAAATGCATTTTATCATAAGGTGTGTGATACAAGCTGTGCTTTTTGTTGTTTACCACGCCTCCTCAAATGTATGTAAATTGTCACTGTATGAAATTCTTATCGTAATGATTTGATACTGAAGGAAATAAATGTTACTTTGAACTTGAATTTGAACACACTGCCTTTACATGCTGTATCTATGTATCCAAAGAGTCATTTGTTTGTCTGCATAATGAGTAGAGCATGGAATCACTTTCATTTTCACTGTTTGGAGCTAACATTGACCACTACATCCCAACACCTGAAGAGACCAAGAGCTGATATTGACCACTACATCCAACGACCTGTAGAAACCGAGAGCTAACAATGACCACTACATCCAACGACCTGTAGAAACCGAGAGCTAACAATGACCACTACATCCTAAGACCTATAGAGATCAAGAGCTAATATTAACCGCATTCAAAGACCTGCAGAAGCCGAGGTATGTTGTGGAATGTGTAGCAAACTGAGTCATCCATTTTGTCTGCAGCCTCTCATGAAATTTCCTCCACGAGGAGAATGAAGCAAGGAGTTCTGCTTACTCGTTTAGGCAATCATTTCTCTCACAGCTACAGCCAACCCCCAAATCATCCCCAATCCATCACGAACAGCCAGCCTACCTTCGCTCCAAACGAGATGTCATAATAGAGAAAGGGTAGCGCTGGGAGGCGACGTCCAGTGCATAGCAAAGTAGCCTCACTCCATCATCTATTTTAGTCTCCATGACTCACACACTCTCTCCAACCAACGTGGAGCTCACCATCCATCCATCGATGGTACACACTGTCTCCCTGCCACCTGTGAGGGCGCTCTCTCTCAACAGAAGCAAACATGACCTTAGTATGACCTCACTACCCGTGACATTCATGCCTACAACGTACCTGACTCAGGTGTTCACTATAGGAGCCTCATGTTCCAATCATGCCTTTGAACACATACCCAAGGATGGTAATTATATTCAACTGTCTACAGGTGTCAAAAATCTGAGTTGCAAGAGAAACTATTCAATTATTATTATTTTACTGAATTATTAAACTCTTTTATTAGTATTTAATTTATATATGCAATCACATAATATATAATCAATGAAGTCTTATACATTTTACATTGGATTATGTAGAGGAAAGTGGGATAGATGTAGGTTTTACATATAATAAACTAGTGGAATAAATCTCACTGTTAGTTCTCATTACCTGAACTGTGAATGAACATCACTCATAGACAATGGAACAATGATGGCCAAGACATACTGTATACTAGTCTCATTTCAGGCACAATGTCACTTAGACTATGACATCACAGCATAGTTGTCTCATGTCTTACAGCTATAATATACCTCTTTCCTCAGGTTTCTACATGTTGTGAATCAAAATCTGGCAACATACAAAAACCAACTGTACCTTTCACCTTGCATTAACATTCTTTTTGCTTCAATCACGTAAAATAATGTAGTGAAATATCTATCACCCAACTAACCAACAAAGTGAATTTAAAATGTATAGATATAAATGAGCCTGCAAGTTTTCAGAGTGTCAGAAATGAGACTAGACATTTGCATGCATGGTGCATGCTGCACAGCTGCTCTGCACATTTCCCAATGTCAAGACGGAACTGCCCGTAAAAAATCCGGTGTAGAAATAAAATGTTTCCTGCGAAGGGCATAAGGGATCAACTTATGTTGTAACAGGCAAACTCCTTTCCTAAGATCAGCAGTGCTGAACAAATGTAAACACTGCCGTGAACCTGTTTACACCGATCAGGCTCAAGTACTTTTCATGTACGATGACCGTAACGTAACAGAGCCAATGAACTTTCTCTTCGTAACCGCGCTGCAGGAGGAATAATAAATTTCTACGCAGAAGACCATAATATCAAATAGTTCATAAACAAAAATATGTTTGCTGCCAACATTCAATCATTGAAGCCAGAAAAATTCTAAAGAGCAATCAAGAAGATACTTCTGTGTGAAATGCAACTCACTGGCAAAAATTATTCCCAAATCAGGGAAATCTTTGATTTTTAATAAGTAACTGAACCACCCAAAACCACCTGTCTCAATACTCCCTAAAATGCCCCAAATTGCCTGTCTGCTTTTTTATAGCTTTAAGCTTTACCATTTTTATTGTTTTCATATAAGAATATATAATTATGCAATTTGAAAGAGGTCGAAGGTCAAAAAAAGTATGTCAGAATTACTTATGTGACACACCATTCTCTTGGTAAAATCATAGGCTTTCAAATAAACATAATTTATGATAGATACAAATATACATGCAGTGAGCTATCTTACATCATTTAGGCTGCATTTAAACAGCTTTCAAAAGCCGTTTCCAAAGCCCTTTATAAATGGCTTCCAAAATAGTTGCATTTATCAACTCTTCGTGAACACGATATTAAACTGGCCTGTCACTGCACAGCTGCATTGCGCAATTCGACTCGAGGAGAAGAGGTCAAGGCGTGCATGGTTCGTAACTGCAGTACAAAGCCATTTCAAAACAGCTTTGCGTTTATCTGCTTCAAAAGGCTTCAAAAAACAGGTTTCTGGAAACCTGTTTAGGAAATCTGTTTTGGAAAACACAAATTTGCGGCTTGCGAAAAGGCTTTCTGAAAAGGAAGCTTTCAAAATAGCTTTGCGTTTATCATCTCGTAAAAATTCCCTGAAAGCCGTTTGGAAAACCTGTTTCTGCCGAGAAAAAGAGTTGATAAATGCACCCTTAGAAAGTTGTCAAAATAAGAGTAATGCTGTACCTCCCAGGGAACCATACGCAATTATGTACAAAATATTCAGTTGCTAATGGGTTAAAGCTTTGAGGAAGCATCCAGTAGAATGAGGAAGACTTGGCAGCCCTGGTACTGAATGTAAACACTCTCTACAAGAATTAACCCCTATCCTCCATGTATACACTCAACTGATACCTAATACCTCCCCTGTGCCTGATATGTTAGACATTTTCGGAGGGATTGTTTCCATGAAAGTGAAACTAATACCGGTAATAAGATTCAATGATTACAAGATAACTACATAGGCTTCAAAGCCACTATGAGAAACATGGGCCTACGGATCTGATTTCATGTTGGCTAGATTCAGAGATCTGCAGTAAAATGAAAGCAAGGATTCCTGCAATTCAATTGCAGAATCTGATATGACACTTAAGCAGAGTTATGTTGGCAATGATCAAACTTGCTTTTATTTTCTTTTTTCTCTGAAGAGGCCTTCAGAGAAAAAATTTTCTTTTTGCTCTGAAGGCCTCATTGCTTAATAAACCACTTTTTAACTAATAATGCGGGAAATAAGTGTCAAAACAAAATTAGGACACAAAATCTCTTCCCAAAGCAACAAACAAGGTCAGAAGAGCTCTCTAAAGAAACCAAGATGGACTATACAGATGGAAGTTCAAAGAAATGACACACATTGAAAAAATATTTGTGAATACATCTAGAATACTGACATTACAATTGAATTGTTAAATCTAATGGGAAAGAAAAGTGACTTAACTTTTCTAGCCTTGTATGCTTACATAGTATACTTCCTTTTATACATACATGACAGTGAAGGAGACAGAGAGAAAAGCTGAGATATTCTTCTTTTTTATTGTTTTCTAAGAACCTTATTTACTGGCATGGATACAAAGAAATTCATTTAATCTGACCAGACTTACTCTTAGTCGCAGATGGCATGATGGACCACAAGGCCAGACACAAAGAACATCAACCAGAATGAATAATTTCCAAATCAGACTTCAGTGAAGTCTACAATAGGAGTGTCACACTGGGCTAGTCACTACGCCGGATCTTCAGGCAAGGTTTCAGGCAATAGACAAGACTCATTGAAATCCACTCACGAGTCCGAGTCAGAAACCTGGCTCAACGTTCAAGAGATAAACGTGATTCCCTCACAGAGCTGCAACTGCTGCCTTTTCCTTCCTTCATGCGTGACGGCCCAGGTGAGAATGAATGGGAAAATCCCAAGCATGCCGACGTTGGAGCGGAGTCCTCCCTTCCCTACAAGCCTTGGCCCCTGCACCCAGTGACGGAGGGGAAACAACCCGAGTCTACTAGCTCGGCAGTGACATCAGAATATCAGGGATAGGGAGTTTTCCTGGAGCACATGTGTGCTGCTGTGTGTGTATGCATGCATCTGTGTCTGTGTTTTTATTTCTGTGTACAGTATCTGTATTTCTGTGCCTGTGTGTGTGTTTGTACATGTCTGCATGAGTCTGTGTGTGTCTGTGTGCATGTCTGTCTGGTTGTGGTTTTATTAGACAGGAAGTGTCTCTAGCGAGGAAGAGACGTTTGTTTGACGTCAAGACACCTCGGAGAGCTCCAGAGAGAGTTACTCGCTAGTCACTCTGCCTTACATCAAACGATTATTACAAAAGAGAAAAAGTAATTAGACATAATCTAATCTGGCGGAGGCCATTAAATTTCTAACCTAAGTTCAAACAGATAAAGATGATGATCAAAACATGAAATAAAAAGATGATTTCTTCCATTACAGGAAGTGTGTAATATACATGAATGTTTTCTATCATAATTCTTTCCTTCTTTCCTGAAGGCTATCTGAGTAGGGAGTGTCCCCCCCCCCCCCCCATCTCCCTTTCTCTCTCTCTCTCTCTCTCTCTCTCCCGATGAGAATCACTCCAAGGCATACTTATGTTTTACCTTGCTTTACTTTTGTTTGACTGTTTGTCTTTCAGTGAGAAAGAAATGATTGAACTCTGGCCTATGCAATACATGAGTCTGAAAAATAAAAAAACATAAAAAGCTGGCGAGAGATAAGGCTGGTAATCAATCATACACTCCCAAGTGGTTAATGTTTTGTATTCCATCAATCTTAAACTAATGATATTCTACCTCAGTGGACAAGTATGAGTGGCTGCAATAATCACCTTCAAACTCCATCATAAGAAGTATTGCCTGGCAATTATGATATCAGTATTGAATCTGTTTACAGACGTCAGCAGAAGACTTTCCAAGCAAATCAATCATTACTTGAAGACGATGTGTTAATGTGTATAAGAAGCATATCAAGATGGCAAATTGTTACATTTTATCTAATCGACATATGAGATAAAGATACAAGTAGACCTCATCAAATATCATGCACTTCCTCTCAAATGTAGATAAATTTGCATAAATATTCAAATGTATTAGCTTTGTTCTGTGACTTTGTTGATTTTTTACACAATGCTCATGGGAAGCTAGCATTTGAATTCAAAGTTTTTGGTCTAGAATAACAAAAAAAAGAAGAAAAAATGTGCCCTATAAACATCAAAAGACTTACAACACATACGGACTTGTGACTAATTTACCCTTTTCAAGATCTCCATAATCAATGACTGGTGAGTGCTAAAGTTTCAGACATTCAGGCTAAAGTTACTTCATGGGAGAACTGATGAGATCTTGCTCACATTTCGCTGTCTCCATAGCAACAGAAATAAGAAACGTAGGTGTTGTGTGTTTTCTATTTTCGCACTTCAGTCTCTATCTCACAAGATAAATCACACCACGAGAAGGAGCCGCACTCGGTGTAATTTGTTTGGTCTGGCAAGCTGGCATGGATCTAGGAGCTCTGAAAATGTTGTAAATGTCGTCTGCTCAAATAGCGGCAACCTTGGCCAAGATATTTCAATCACTGTCAGAAATGCCAAAATCTTGTATCTTCTTTCTCGGTCATCTGTGGAAATCACAAGAAGCATTTCCACTTTGCATAATATTAGTGGATATACCTAACCACACACATGTAATGTATAGTAAACCTTGCCTAACTTGAATCCAAAGCAATCAGAGAAAATCCTTTGATATACCTGAATTTCAACATACACAGTAGAACCAAAAATATCTATATCAATCTGAGGTGGACTATTACTTTGACTTGTGCATGATTAACTGTACATTGATATTTCTGCCATGAATCTGGGATTTTTTTTTCACAACTTTTTTTTTTTCATTGATTACCAAGTTATGAAACTAAAGCTGAGCAATTTACCATATGACAGAATCAAAACACTATGTCACACCTAAAGGGTTGGGTGAGGTCATGTGCTGATGGACACACCTGTGTGCTTTGTTTGAACCTCAGAGAGTGGTGCCTGTCTAGGGCACTGGTAGTCACACCCCAACGAGGGTGTGAAATAGGGAAAATAGATCTGGAGCCTGCCCTCGTTTGGTTGACAAGCCACAAATTCTACCAGTGAGACATTTGGTCAAATCCTGTAAGTTTGTTGTGATCTGTTGAAGAGCATTATAAAGCAAACAGGAAGTGGGTGTTAATTACTATCCTAGACATCATGGTGTTATATAAACTGGGGGCTGAGGCAGGGGTGGGCAGAGAGAAATAAGGGACAGAGCTTGGCACTACACACATGTATATTGGGCTATTTTCACACGTATCAAGAGTGTGTATCTAGAATGACGATTATAGTGATACATCATAATAATCATGATTCAAATGACGCACTGCATGTGTCCATGTGTTTGCAAACTGGAATCGCGGAGCGTAATTTGAATCGCAATTTTAATCATGATTCAAATGATGGTCTGGAGTTGTTTTCCAATCACAATTCTCCAGAATTACAGAACCAGTCTTGTGTACAGATTGACTGTCAAATCATGTTCTTTTTTTTTTGGGGGGGGGGGGGGAGCTTACAGTGACTTTTCAACCACTTCCGCTGAAAATTGTACTCCTCAATCGCTTGCACTGCAGTCAGGTGCGTGCTATTTTACAGCTCGTGCGATTGATGGGAACTCAGAAAGCAGCTACGCCTTAACTCTTTGCTCTGAAATCAAAAACTGCAGAATCCACAGAGCCTTCCTTGGTTGTGTGAACGAATGATAATTCTAATCGTGATTTAGCACTGAAATAATGTTTCTTGGCCCCTGTGAAAACGGCCTGAGATTAATATCAACAAAAGAATCAATGGCAATAAACTCCTTACAGAGAAAGGTAGCGTCCTTGGCAGTCGTCCATTGCAGTATTCATTGTCAATGAGTGGAAAGGGCAGCGGATGTGGGAGAAGGTGACTAGGGGCTATGGATCGGATGGGGGTGATGCAGGGGGGGGGGGGTGATGCAGGGGGGGTGATGCAGGGGGGGGGTGATGCAGGGGGGGTGATGGGGGGGGCTGTTAACCCATCGAGGACGGTTTGATTTTGCTACAACACGCATTTCCCATAGATGTTTGCCTGAGTATACTCAGGACTCGTCCTCAATGGGTTAATAGGTTAATGCAGGTATTACACTCTATACTTCACTAAACTTCAATACAAACCTCATCATTGTCAAGCAGTGGACTGCTGCTTTGTTATTTATGATACCTGATAGTATAATGATGATCAATAACAGACAGGCTCATTGCATTTCATATCCAATTGCTGGAAATGATATTGTTTACATTCAGCACAATAGAGTCATTTAAACAAATGCCTTTGGTGACAATATATCACGGAATGTATCACTTACACTGCAGCATTATGTCTGTTATATAGGTTATAGGACCCATGATGGACGTCCGTTTCAATACAGTGACATCAATTCTAGTATTACTCCTCGGAGAGGCTAAGTCAATAGTGCATTCACCCCTAAGGACGTCTCTGCATTAGCAACAGCAATAACAACAACAAATCCTGTGGTAACTCTTTTCATTATGTCAAGTGAGGTCCATCTATATTTATTCAAAGCAAAAGCCCTTTAAAACACACAACTTGTAAAAAATAATGATTTGATCTTTCCAACACTGTGACAAGAGATAAGTCTCATGTGTGGACATATTACACAAAAGTCTATATCAATATGATCTCCATCTTTGTGCTATAAAAATCAGCCCACCTTGATATTTCTACGGAAACCCTTAGAAGTGATAATTAATCTGCCTCGGGCAGCGTGTGCAGACAACATGCAAAAAACAAATAATCCCCCTAAACCCAGACATATTTCCAATGATGCAATTCAGCACACAAGGTCTAAAGCAAGGTGAGGGTGCTTTACGCCCTAGTCATTGTTTACACATCTACAGGTGTAGTTCCAAGATTACCGTAAAGTTCCGTGTATAAGACGCACACCTACTTTCGGACCTAAAATTTAAAAAAAAAATGTAAAAAACAAGCTAATTTCCACGCAAATATTGTGTGTCATCAGCTCGAAATTTCCCGAGAATGCAGCATGTATTTGCTCAATTTTTTGTTTCCTTTTAAACTTTCTTTTCACGGTATTCATCAGACATCGGCAAAATATGGAAGACGCAAAATGTGAGACTTGTCTCGGGACTCACTTGCTATTGTTTTGCCTTTCTATCATGGGGTACAAGGGTACGGTATCATCAAAGATCGTACTCAGAGTGTACGGTACGATCTTTGCTATCATACTTGCATATTGGCGCGTGTCAGACTGGAAGCACAATGTTAGAGGGATCGTACGCCGAGACGTACGGTGCGTATGGTACACTCACTGTTGTTTCGCCTCGGTTTACCAGTAACACATGTGTCTCTTGTACCATGCTTGTATGTAGTGCTAGCCTTTTGCAATAAGGCAGCTCGCTGTCACCACACGCACACAGACGGCAATGTAATGGATTTGCACACGCAGCATGCAATGGGCAAGCGCGCTCCGATCCGATCGCTGTGTGCACGCGTGTCCACTGCGAAAGCCTCCGCTACCTTTGCAAAAGGCTATGTGAAGAGCAAACGAATGCCATGGATATACAATTCATACTATAGTACATGCTTGGCACATCGTTCACATTTTACGGTGACATAGGGTCGATCCTACTCCATATTTTACAGCTTTTGTCCATGGCCAGATTGATACTAATACATCGATAAGTTTTACGGTATCGGTAATTTAGTAATGATACCTGTACATCGCGTATTTACAGCTACTAGGTTGGCTGTTGGTAGCTTGGTAGTCCGATATACATCGGTAAGTTTTTAACGATACATCGCGTATTTACAGCTGTTGTCTATGGCCAGATTGATACATGTTACTACACAAGGCCAATGTAAGTTTAACCCGTATTTACAGCTGTTGTGTGTGTCCAGATTGATACATCGCTCGTTTATCCGTACGTTTTAATGATTGCTTACCCTCCGGATGTTGATGGGCATAAATGGCCCCAAGTTGACCTTATAAAATTGGGTGTACGTGACAAAATTTTTTTCCGTGGTTTGACTGTACCCGTGTATAAGACACACCCCCGATTTTTCATATTTTCCGACAGAAAAAAAGTGCGTCTTATACGCGGCGGAACTTTACGGTAAAAGTGCTTCTTTTGCAGCTGAAAAAGTTTTTTCTTTTTTTTGAGAATACAAGTAAAACACATTTTTGTATTGTGATCCAAAAACTGATAAGCTATGGTCAGCCTACACACAGTGTGTAATCTCTAAAGCTTACTACAAGTTATTTTCAGATAAAAATACATGTAAACAAAATTTATTTTTGCATCATGATCCAAAAACTGATAACTCTCAGGTGTGAATGGGCCAATACATATTTAGCAGTCTCTAAAGCTTAATATGACTTATTTTGACATACACAGGAACAAGTAAACAACTGTCAGCAGTAATCTCATTTGATCAATATGAGAAAGATTGCTGTATCTTTTTTGAAATGAGAGTAGTTCAGGTAATGTGTGTTCTGTGTGATCAACACACAGTTCAGTACAACTTATTTTCAGGTATTACTGAATGTGGAAATGGCCCGCCATTTACAACCACTACACATAAACAGATTTATAAATGCAGCCTTTCTAACTCTAAAGATAGAATCCCGATTCATAACACATTTTGAGGCATTTACAAATGTGGTTTGAGTCATGTTTCCACGTATAGCATTTATCTAAATCATGATTTGGGAATTATTGTCACTGCCTCACTGCTTCATGCCATTTGATTTGAGAAGTACATGTAGAGAACAGTTGGAACTTGACCTGTTTATGGGAAGCCTGGTGATATAAGCAATTTGCATTATCCACCTC
The DNA here is from genome assembly GCA_033980235.1 of Diadema setosum. Lineage (NCBI taxonomy): Eukaryota > Metazoa > Echinodermata > Echinoidea > Diadematoida > Diadematidae > Diadema > Diadema setosum. The sequence goes on along the minus strand of CM067074.1, from coordinate 714,506 downwards.
GCAGAAAGGCATTTTGTAGTGCAAACAGGTTTCAAATTGGCCTTTCATTGGTGTTTCAAGTTAGCATTTCCAACCAAAAATGAAGACACAATAGCCTTTAGTTTATCTATTGATCTACAGAAAATGCCTTACACACACTGAAAATGGTGATTATACCTCAGAAATTTTTTGCAGATAAACGCATCCTCAGACATCAGAGTTCCAACGAATGGGAAAAAATAATCAGGTTCATTGTAGTCTAGAGAACAAGCAAAAAACAAATAAGAAATGGACATTCACTGTCAACAATAGTCAGGATTTCATGTCCAGAAATCATACATGTACATCATTACTAAACAAATGTCTGGGTTCAGCTCCAGGCAGGTCAATATGCTGTTTGAAAAACATTCTAGTTTGTATCACTGACTGCCTCAATCTATGAAATGGCACAAATGAATTGTTGCAACCTTCTTTGCACTAGCATCTTAAAATATAATATCGTGTACAAACATCTTGCCATGGATAAATAAAGAGTTCACATCACACTGTACAAAGTTTTTGTATTGTCTTTTCCTCTCTTTACCTGCAACATTTTAAACCTTTTCCTACAATGCACCAGCCAACACAAGTCTACTAGTCTGACAGAGTCTTGTTGGATATAATCAATGTGATGGCAATGAAATATTCTCCTTCTGTCACCTGATAGAATAAATCACTGGGAGCATAATATGCACTCAATCTCATTGCACTATTTTCAGGGAGAAATGTCTCCAGGCTCTCATGGTAATATTTATAAGTACTGCATGTTTCTATCCCATTACAACAAAAACGTAGCCAGAATATTTGGTTAGAAAGAAGCAAAAACTAGCAAAGTAAGAGAACCACACAGTAATATCTATTCATTTATGCAAACAAAGCACTTAGAGAGGCTGAGAGACAAAAATAGCACAAAGATGGCTTCCAAGAAAACACAGTCAATGTGCTGTAGTTGTTGCCATGGCAACATTTTGACCGAAAGGTTCACATCTTAGCAAGATTGCTTGGGCTGATTTTTGGCTCTGGATCAGAGAAACATCCCTGGTACAGCAATGCTAGGGCATAGCAATAGCTATATAACCATATTATAAAGATAAAGATTATGTGAATAATGACATACTATTGATGAAACCTGGGGTCTAAAAACATGCGGCAATGCAACAACAGTATCTGATTACATAGCTTTCAGTTTAACAGGGGACTTGGGGCTGTAACTAATGTAAAATAATGTCTGAAATGAGTATTCCTGCTTCACTTCAAGGTAAAGTATCTTTAATAAATTGTTCAAAGACATCTTTTTTCGAGAGGCGCATTTTTTTTTATCTGGTGATATCCATCAAGATACCCATCAAGATTGAATCACCATGATTACCAGCACCTGACAGGGGTAAGTAACCCTTCTTCCTGACTACCACTCCTGACTGTTTGAAATAACCTACACTGTATGTGTAAGGGGGAAAATAATCAGCTCATCTATTCTTTTATCTGAAATTTCTAAAGTAAACTGATGTCACTACCTTGTAGGCATAGACCCCCCCCCCCCTTCTCTCTGAAGAGATCTTCAATCTAAACAATTTAGTAAAAGATGTCTTCGGAAATGCAAACAAATACTCCCTTGTATCACACCTTGATTAATGACAGGATGTTGTCATGGTAACCACCACCCATCCCACATCACATAGATCATGAATTCTGTCATCCTCAAGTCACGCTTCTCCTCGGGGGTTCTCTGGACAGTTTGCAGATGGTTCAAAATCCTCCATCATCCAGGAGAGAAAAAATGGTAGCAATCCACAGAGGATCTACTGTCTATTCTTTGTGAGTTTAGTTTCCATGGTAACCATGGCTTTTTTTTTTCTTCAAGAACAGATAGAGTTTGCAAAAAAAAAAAAATTCAAACATTTTTTTTTCTAAAGTAGCAGGCACATTCAGGGCTGAGATAGAGATAGTACAGCTATGGGTATATTTATTGACTCACTTATGGCACAGAATTAAGGTTACCAAACAACTTTCAGGAAGTTTTGGGCAGTTGATATTAATGCAAAGCTGTTTTAATTATGGGGTTAGAAAGCATTTCTTAAATGCAGAAAAAAATGCAATCGCAAATGCATGTGAGCCAAAAATGCATTTCTGTATAAGAGTTGATAAATGCAAAGTCATTTTGAAATGCATTTACAGCTCGGACCTGCCTACACCAACCACTGCTAACTACAATATCTCTGCTCCTTGGGACAAACTGCATAATGGATCTGTGCAGTGACAAGGTCTCCCAATCGACTCACAACAAAGTAGATAAATGCAACAACCTGAGAAATGGGATCCCAAAGGCATTTGCAAATGTGTTTGATAGTGGATATTGAAAAGCATTTCAAACATGGAAAAGTTGATTTAAATGCAGACTTTGATGGACAAGTTTGGATCAAACATTGAAGACAATATACCTACATTCAATGGATAGTAAAAAAACAAAAAAAAAAAAAAAGCTATATAATCTAGACTTACTCAAATTCTTACAGAAACATGTTTCTAAATCTCATAAATTGACATTTACACTCCTGAGAATAAGTACATCATCTGTAGCAGAAGTATTTGTACATGTCAATAGAATGTACAAAACCATTTTTTTTTAGTTAGTCTGATTACAAATCTACTACTGTAAAGCAGTCTAGATTGATAGAGTATTTGCATCTTACAATTATAAGATAATCTTACAATTGTAAGATATTTAAGTCAATTTAAGTGTGTGTAACAAGTTTTCTAAATTGGGGGGGGGGGTGGGGTGTGGGGGTTGATATTCATGCCAGTATTTTTTTTTTCAAATATAATAAAACATTGTTGCTAGCTGTGCTAGCTTTAAATGCAGGCAATCTATAATTCATCTGCAATTCTTGCAGACAGGTGGTTTTCTGAGCTGACGATTCAGGCAAGTTTACTGTGAGCTTTGAGGGTGTCATTAATCATGAACACTATGAAAAATCTGAATACCTCATTAGTATTACAAACTGGTCCATGAGAGGAAGCAGCCTTTGACAGCTCTTAAAGCAATCAGTAATGTATCCTGGTATACATACATCCTCCTCCCCCCTTCCTTCTCTAAGGATGTGCGAGGGATCAGTCAGACCTCTACAGAGCCTCAATGCTCTCACATGAAAGCTTCATGCTCCAGCTCAACAAGACGGAAGCTCTCTTAACGCGACGAGTGAAACGAGGGCGACATTGTCTGCTCTCCCTGGTCCCATCATGCTCAAAAAAGAACAAAAGACGCGGGATCTTACGGGACGACGGTCTCATCAATTAGAGGCGATTACCAGGAGGTGAGAGAGAGGCCTTGGTTTTAAAGGATCACCCTGATGAGTAAATCTATATTTATGCCTCAGTCTGCTCCCAGACATACATAGTGTATGGGACGGCATTAGGAGAGAAAGCTTCAATCAGGGCTAGTTATCCTGTGAATAACTCTTCCATTACGATGTGAGGAAATTCTCATCAGCCACAAACTTCCCCTTTCTAAATTTTCCCATCAATAATAGACAACCCTGGCTGATCCTATACACACCTCAATCTCATATAATATACCATACTGTCTCATCAACCCTGCCTCTTCCAAGTGTGAAAAAGTTTTTGTTTTTGTGAGGATAGAAGAGTTGTCACTGGCATTCGCCAATTACCCCCAATCAAAGTAATTTACCCTAACAATGAACACACTAGTCAGCTAAGGCTTGGCTTCCATCCCTCATACCATCCATTGCTATTATCAACAAGTTTGCTATTTCCTAGGCACACTGTAATCTCCTGTAATTTGGCATCTTCTCACTCTTGTCTTTTCTCAGCAAGTCAAGGAGTTTATGTGTGGGTCAAGGGCAGGACACTAACATGGATAAACCTCAGTGGACTGAAGACTAGTTGGCGACCTGGTGGCCACGAGTCTTATCTCTGCAACGTTTCCTGGAATGTAGCCGAGTCTCCGGGGAGTCATGGGAGAATCAAACATGTTCAATTTTTTGGAGACTCTTTCCAGTCTCCAGCTGGTCATCGAGACATCTCCGAAAGGTCTGTAAGTCGTGGCCAAGCTGCGGAGACTAATTTTAATCACGATGTCTCCAAGACGTCTTTGCAACTTTGCGGAGACCCATTGGTGACCTACCAGAGATGTTGCGGAGACGTCTCAGCAACTGAGAAGACATCTTGAAGACATCTCTGCAACTGAGAAGACATCTTGGAGACGGCACTGTGACATCTCTGCAACTTCTGGATGAACTAATTATCGCCTTATTTGGAGATGTCTAAGTCGCCTTAGAGTCACCTTCTTGGTGAGAGCGCGAGCCATTTTTGGGTCTTTGGAGTTGCATGAGTCGTGGCAATTGATTAGTCAAGGTAGTTGGGGTGAAGTCTTCTCCAGTGAAAAACATGCCCTTAACACCCAAATAACAAAGCTTGATCGTCCTCACAAAAGACCAGAGAATTTAAATGTCTCAAATTAGTGATTGACTCTGATCCCATGACACTTGGTGATAAGGTATTACTTGTTAATCTTTGCTTGATACAAATGAGACTTATATAATTTCAATTGTTTCACTGTAGTATTTAAATTCAGAGTTAATTTTACATCCCACTGCCATCTACCTCTTCAATTCATCTCCACAGTTCTTAAAGCCTATAAAGCTCAGTGTTTTTACCCTCTTCATATATTTCTTTAGGAATTTGTATTTATTTTTCAATACAGTCAAACCTGCCTTAGCGGCCACCTGTCTATAGCGGCCACTGCAAAATCCCCCTGAGAGAAAAGCCCTGTTAAAGACCCTGTGTATAGCGGCCACCTCTCTAACGCGGCCAGTGGCCACAAATTTTGTTTCCCGCGGGAGATATTAACCTGTCTATAGCGGCCAAAAACCCAATGGAGCCGTAGCCAAGCCGATAATTCAGCGTATTTTTCTGTTTGGTAGCCGTGCGAGCAACGTTCAGTGATCACCACCACTGCATTCATCCCTCATTCAGTCATAATAATGCACGATTCTTCACGACAATAAAAATGCTACTGTGCAACAATTGCATATACACCGGCATAGTTAAATGCATGAAACACACGGTGTATGCATACGTACACACATACACTGTACATGTACAAGAATACAACGATGATACATGTACATGTAAGCAATGCACACAAAGTTGGATTACCTGTCTATAGCGGCCACCTGTCTATAACGGCCACTTTTTCCGTCTCCCTTGGGTGGCCGCTATAGACAGGTTTGACTGTATTCAAATATTCTTCACTCCAATTTGAAATTTTTGATATCTTGATTCTAAGATTTACACAGTATTGACCATTCATAAGGCAAATATCATTCCCACTTCTTTCCTCAGGGAACAGCACCAACTTTATGGTACTTATCTAGAGACAGGTACCAACATACATGTCTAACTCTAAACTTTCAGTACACCAACTTACCTGTTAAAGAATGCAGTGATTGGGGTGCATACCTGTATGCAATCTATGGTGAAACAGTCCAAGTTATGTCCAGAAAAATTTCCTCAAATAAGAAATCACAGAGAGGCAGGAAACAACACAAGATTACATGTGCAGCACTTCTACACTCTGGCATAGGATCAAATGGGAGAAAGCAGCAACAAATTTTGACTTCCAAAAATCTGGGAGTGGCGGAAGAGAAGTCTAAGGTTTACCTTGATAGGAAAAAAAAAAAAGAGTAGGATTGAGTGGCAATAGGGGTCAAAGTTTGAAGAAAAGTCATTTGGTAATGGTTCAAACACAGAGTGTCAATATGCAATCTGATTCATCATGTAAGTTTACTTTACATCCGCTATTTTGCAGTATGTAAGTTGACTTCAAACATAAGCAGCTAAAACTGTGGCTAGACTGTGTGAATTATATAATAATCCAGTTCAGCTTGGGAGATGATTCTACAGGGTATAGCCTCTTCTAGGACGAATAAACAAAGGTGGACCATGCACTAAAGTAAGCATGATCTCCTAGGCATACCTTGGACATGAGCTTATCAACACAATGTTCCTGGACGTCTGTCGGCCTATGCAATCTGTCACACCTTTCATATGCAGTTCCAGAAATTTTGCATAAACCATGGTTTGAATTAAAACCACCTTCATGAATACGGGCCTTAATGTCCTTGGAAGGATATCACATCTTTCTACTTGTAATTCTTTTGTTTGTTTTGTATCCTCTTTAATAGTCTATCCAACATTTAATAGTCTGTTCTTCTCTCTGGACTTCAGACTCACAACGATTTCAACCAACCTGGTACTTCAGAGGATGATACAACAGCTACAGCTGTATGTGCCAGAAAGGAGAAATCTAATACTGGATGGATACATAGAGATGAAAAATTAAAAGAGAGATATCTCTTTTAATTTTAAATATACATCTCTAATTTTCTTGTCTACATGGTGGTGCCCAGTTGTAGCTTCACTTATAAAGCATTTGATATCTCAGAATACCGCTTATTGTAGAGGATCTCTATTTGCATGTATCCCAACAAACGGAAGGGTTGACAAAGTTCTACCAATATGCCATTTATTTCAGACATAGCTGAAGTTGGTATTACGTGGACCAGAAACATTCCAGGGTAAGGAATACAGAAAGTAGATAGTGGCACACCAAGCATGCTACACCTAGATCAATATGTGATCTATTTTTCCAAACAAACACTGTTTGCTCAGTACACAAAGCCACACATGGCATGCTTTCCCTGTCCATCCACAATCTGTCTCCACTGATAACACACTCACTAGCTGCATTCATACACATCCAAAATTAATGGCTATTGAAAACATTAATTTTTGCAACATGATTCGAAAACCGTTGATTCTTGTATGTGAACATGAAAAATTTTTTAACAGTTGTGATATTGAAATCGTTCTTCATCAGACTCTTTTAAAAGCAGTCTAAAAACTCACTTGTTTAAAGGCTCAATTTGATTACTCATTACATGTATTGATATTTGTATGTCTTTATCTCCTTCACTTTCTCTTCCTTCTGCGCCTAGAGCACTCTGCAGAGTGGATTTGGCGCTATACAAATCATATCAATTATTATTATTATTATACGCATCTTGATACAAAAATTAATCTAGCTTTTCTTTCTTTTAAATCACACAATAATAAGCACTGTGCGGAGTGTGTGCATGGCACACGAATAGAAAATCATTTTTTTTTTTCAATCCCACAATGCAACTCGCCACACTAGGTTTGCACACTTGGGTGTCTGGGGTCACACTCTCCTGGTTATTCTTTCAGGCATGTGCAGTTTGGAGATTCAAGCACTCATTTGAAGCAAAGTTGATATCATCATCTCTCTTTTTTTTTCTTTACTGTGTGTGAACACTAGCAAATAACATTGATTTTCATATCACACTGCTATTACAAAACTGATGAACTCTCTTGTGTGAATGCAGCTGCTCACACTTATTTCCTAGTGGCATTCCAGATATTCTAAAACGAAGTTCAAGTCCGTGGTGAAGAATTTTTGAAGGAAATAGGAATGATTTTCCTACCAGTCAATCGGAAGTTAAAACGGTCATAAGGAACATTGAGGTGCAGCAAAATCAAAGTTTTTGAGTCGAGATAACCAATTAAAGATTCATTCCAAATGATTGGTCGAGAAGTCAACACTATAGGATGTCATAACAGAACACATAATTACACAGACTAATTTGAGAAATGGTACTACAAGACAATTAACAATGTATTAATGTGTCAGTGTAGAATATTTTTCATTCTACTAAACAAAACAACAGTTCAGCTTGATTAGCAAAACTTTGACTTCAAGAGACCATCACACTCTATTCTTTCATATATCCTGAGATTATCACACTCTATTCTTTCATATATCCTGATATAACTATTATATAATCAAACTCTTGATTCTTTCTTTCAATACTTGTGTTGATTTTTTAAATCTTTCCTTGGGCTTTAGAAAAACAAAGAACTCTCACCTTATATTTTTGTTTTCACTTGTGCCAAGATACCATGTATACATAACATGTATTGCACCTTTGAATAACAAATAAGATCAAAGTTCGAAACAAACATCAGGAAGCTGACTAGGTGTGTGGCTGACGTCATGACTGGTATGCTTTGGTATGCTGAGTGTTTTTACTCTAGGTTCTCATTCCTCTTCTATTTACATTCCTACAAACTTTACGAGGTGCATCATTAGGTCAGTTTGGTGATCAGATTTTATTGACTTTCATTGCCTTTAATGACCAAGTAATGAGGTTTTTATTGAACCAAGCTTCTTTCAATGTCCCTTCCTACAGCTGGAAGCAATCTACTAACATTGGTAGGTGCTAGGTCAGGCAAGGCACAGGCAAAGAAGGGAGAATGCAGACATTTTGGGAGGTCACTGTGAGTATGCGCTGAGAGGGAGGCTGTTTACATCACATACTGTGAAATGTCAAGGATTGACCAATATTTTCAGATGTATACTGATCTAACATGCAACAAATACATGGTGTAATTGGTGTCTGCTTCTAATACTTCCTGTAATATTTTACATGGGTTTCCTGCACATTTTGAATAGCAGGAAGAAATGAGGTCCTTGCTTATGATTGCTTGCTTACCAGTTCAGCATTGATCTGTTTAAACTCAGAAAATTTTAATCTTTTAAAGCAGAAAAATGGTTTAATGGTCCCTGATCTATTCTATCCCATTCAGACAACTGCAAAGAATGTCAGAGAAATATTTCCTTAGCAGTGGAAGGGACTTCGTACAGATATTCTGTGACCTTTCAACCAGCCATCATCACACAGCATGAATATTTAAAGACTTTAAAGCTCTCTTTGTGGTATACCAGCTATAAAAGGTAATTCTTGAACCTTGCTGACTTTCAACAGTCTTTGCCTAATCAACCTACTGGAAAAATGAATACCAGGTAGAATGAATAATTCAGTCACAACTATTCATCTAAATTTGACATTCATCTAGTAGAGGTTGTCACCGACATCCATCAAAATCAACCTTTCCTTACTCAGATAATGCAAATTACAAGCACCTTGTATCAAACCTATCGCAAGTTATTTGTCAATATGCATATTAATTGCTTGGGCATCAGTTTCACTCTTGTTGCCCCTGGCAACCAAACTGCCCCTGCTAAACCCGGAGGAAAAAAAAAAGGAGTAAATGAAGAGAGCAGGCAGCGTGCACACACTAATGTGGTTCACAAGGCAGGAGTGTTTTCATGGATGAGCGGAACCGCTGGAGTGGAAGAGAGGAGGATGGTGAGGGATGACAGGTCTAAAGAAGAGGATCGCATCTTTTCACTGGTAGACTCTCATCAACGAGATCTCCAGCAGGCAACTAGCTTCCACGTCATCGTCTAGCTATGCACGCCTGAGTGTGCATACAGCCATTCAATGGGCATTCCCCTACACTCAATGTATGCCTTCTGGACTGAGATTTCTCCCTCTCCACCTCCTAAAAATAGCTGAATTTCAACATCCACACATCGTAGCACTTCTAGAGATGTCTGTATATGAATCTCATGTTCATAAAATTGCTCTGTGGTTGTATGAGAATACAATCAATGAGCATTTCCATATAAACACCATCAAATTTCTACCATTTACACTTAGAGATGAACTATAAACCGTAACCACTATCTGGCATCAATACATCTTATCAAATGGTTCTGTAATTCACAGAATCAATACAGGCAGCACTATCACCATCTAGACATATGGGGTACTTCCATGTGAAAAACTACTGAGCATGAAACCAATGCTGTTCTGAATAGTCTAAAACATTACTCGGATATCAGCATGTTTCTTCAAAGGTTGCTACCAGATGTTATATCCATTATTCAGCTATAATTGGACTGTATCTTTACAGAAGGAGAATATAACTGAGACAAAGACACTGTGTGATAAGATGGCCCTTTGGTTTGCAGTAAGAACTATGCACTGTAAAATCTGACCTCTAAATCTTGCACACTATTGCCTACAGGTACAGTGCATGCATGCTGTACAACCAGCGTAATAGCATGACACCTCACTGTAACACATGCCTCTGTGGAGCTGCAACTTTACTCTAATGTATACTGCGGCCATAATAAGCTGTAAACCACACACCTGAGTCTGAAACCTGCTAAAAATAGTGATAAAATCTATCTCACACGATACCAAGGGAAATGACAAAAAGTAATGCATTTTTTTTTCTTTCCTATTAGGATGAACTCAATAGGCAACATAAGTTGTTTTATGCTGATATACAAGTACATAGAATACATCATAAGAAGACCTGATGTACAGGAAAATGATGGCCAACACATCTAAGATTCACAGCACAAGATATGCATAGACATGGCTCCTGTAATATAATACGATTACACGCCATGTACCCGATGGTAGTAATCTAGGGCAGATCTGGACGTATTGATTATTCTATGGTTCACACCACACAACACACACTCTCTCTCTCTCTCTTTCCCCCCATCTACTACAGCCTCAGTAACTAGCAGCATTGTACACATCTATCTTGACCAGCGTATATATTACAGTATAACTTAATTATAATGCAGATATTCTATACGCTTGGCATTTCTTAATTGACGTTAAAGCTTTATAAATATTCATGTTCTCTTTTTTTTTTTTTTCGTTTCTCAGAGATGCCAACCTTGTAAACAGTATCGCAAAATTCTGATGGCTGAAAAGACATATTATTGGTGGATGAGTACTAGCTTTATCATTCCTGTAATAAACATTATCAATGTAGTGATACAATTTGGGGAGGGGGAGGTATTCTTCCACAATAATAGGGGAAAATAATGCCAACATGTATGCAAAATTCTGAAAAAAAAAAGTTAACAGTTACAATTTTTTTCTTGTTGTTGTTGGTTTTTCCTTATGGACATGGTGGGCCCTACAAACATTTGTTTCTGACTTTAATTTAGGGCACAGATTCAGCCCATGCATCTAACTTGTCTATGCATCCTTATTATTTGGATTTTTCTCTGCACAATCTCTCATGATAGTCTCTGTTTCCTTGCAGAAAGAAAAAAGAAAGTGCTCACCTGTGTTCCTACAAACAGTCCATGATATTTGTAGGTTACATTAGAATACATCATAGAAATTAGATCACTGCCCTACAAGTAAGGACAATCCTACCTTGTAACATTATGAGGCACTTCCTGTATTCTAAGCAAGAAGGTCTCAAGTCATCCAGTTTCAATAACATTCAATTGCCCTTGCGAGAGAGTCACACACTGATCTTTTTATTTTTTTCGATTATGCATCAGTATTATTTCTGTCACCATCATAACACTAGACCTATAGCTATTTCATGGATGTATACTATTTCATTTCTATAATGTAGAGAAATATTGGTTTTATCAATCCCTGATACATTTAGTTAGAGGGAAACACTTCAAGATCATGCACTATAACATCCTAGATCTTAAAACAAAAAGAACATCATCATCATTTCAATCTAGTTTGTACATACCCCTCAAACAAATTCTGGTAAATAAATTATGGTAAATTCTGATTCTACAGAAATATATGTCAAGGACAAATCTAATGTAGGTAAAAAAAAAAATACTCTCCAAATTGTGAAAGACTGAATAAGTACCAATGAAAGATTTCAGTCTTGCTCCTGACACTACTTAAAACTGTCAAACAATTGTTAAAATTGAAGAATACAACAATTATTCTGCATGGAGTTTTGTATCAAATGGGGGAGTCATCACTCTTCATTATTACCCAAAAATGTAACATAAAAGTTTGTTTCAAGGGCATTATAAGAATTACTACCAACAAAATCAAATTAAATGGAATCAATATGATGACATCATCACCGTTGGCATTCCTGATTTGATAAAACCCTGATTATATCAGCATGTCATCCTCCTCCTCCTCCTCATCATCATCATCATCATCATCAACATCCCATCATCATCCTCCTCCTCCTCCTCCTCCTCTTTCTCCTCCTCTTCCTCCTCCTCATCATCACCATCATCATCATCATCATCATTATCATCATCATCATCATCCTCAACCTCCATCTCCTCCTCCTCCTCCTCCTCATCATCATCATAATCATCCTTCTCTTCCTCCTCCTCCTCCTCCTCCTCATCATCATCATCATCATTATCATCATCATCATCATCATCATCATCATCATTATCATCATCATCATCATCATCATCATCCTTCTCTTCCTCCTCTTTCTCCTCTTCCTCCTCCTCACCCTACCAAACATCTAAAATAAACATCATCATCATCATCATCATGCAACACCATCATCATCATCATCCTTCTCTTCCTTCTCTTTCTCCTCCTCCTCCTCTTCATCCTATCAAACATCTAAAATAAACATCATCATCATCATCATCATGCAACACCATCATCATCATCATCCTTCTCTTCCTTCTCTTTCTCCTCCTCCTCCTCTTCATCCTACCAAACATCTAAAATAAACATGTACAATATTCATCCTCCATATCACCATGCACACCTCACACAGCATCCAAACTTACAGATGGAAGAAACATCCTCACAGCAGTGCATCCTCCCTGGACACACAGGAGCTCCTAGAAACCCACGGCCGAGTCATCTTTGCTCCCTGCTGCTTCCGAGGCGTCCTCTTCCCCCCGTCTCCCAAGCTTTCCTCTTTAGTACTCTCACAATGTGTGATACCCTCCAACCATCCACACCACTGGTGTAGGTAGTCACCCGCCAGCTAGATGTACCCGCTTGAAATGATGTCCCCTCTACTGTGTGTGCTTTGGGAACCTGTCCATCGCTGCATGAACCTGGGTCACCGAATATTAATTCAGGCAATGGGGGGAGAGCTGTACTGACTAACCACGTGCACGGTGACGGCCCCACATATCATGAATTAATAACGCCTTGTACCGATTGGTCACGATGCCCGGGTGCATAGACATGTGTCTATTCAAACAGTGTGTGTGTGTGTGCTACCAACAGATGCATGGAACATCACTCAATATCACACAAACACTCTGCATACATCATACAGTAGACGTGTGCAATAGATCAACTGACTGGTTTGAACTTGGCATACCTACAAACAAATCTTCTTCTCCACACTGTATCTCTATTTCACAAGGGATGTTCTCACACAATATTTTCCTCCTAACAAAATAAAGCTTCAACCGATCTTTATATCTGACTAGCTAGCTTCCTGTAGGATACAATTCCCTCTGCCAAAAAAAAAAAAAAGCCTTCAATTCTCAACAAAACAAATTTAGCGCGACATTTTCTTACAGCAGTCCAAAAGCTAAAAATAGTGTAAGTTGAAACTGTTTTCGTATCTCTTTCCCAAAATATCTTGAGGGTAACAAAAACGTCTACAGGGATTGTGAGACATACAAATGTACTGACAAATTCAGAGCAGCCACATGTAGCTTTCAAACATTTTTACTGCCATTAAATTCAATTCCTTGTCTACAGTAGATGTGTAGTGATTGCTTTCATTGCATAAAGTTGAATTTTGTGAGTAAATATTTCTTCCAATAAGTATACGTCTTGGTCTTCACACATTGTAATCTACAGCTTCTGAAAAAGTCATTTCATTGTGGTATGTTGTACAATTGATTTAATTTCAGTGGATATGAATGAATAAAACAAAATGAGACAAAAGCAAGCAAGAAGATGGATTGTTTGATGTCTGTTCTTATTTTCAAATTCCCTGTCAAAAGTTTATACTTTGATACATTTTGTCTACTTAATTTACTACGTCAGTTTTAGACTGAATAATTTTCTCTTCCTAAAGAATGTATTGTTCTGTAAGATTGACAATAACAAATAAAAAAAAAAAGAAATAGAAAATCATACATGCTTCAAATGATGAGAGAGTTTCACCCACAACAATAAAAATTCAATAAACTATTAATATCTTGTCTTAACCCGTTGAGGACGAGTCCCGAGTATACTCGGGCAGGTGTCTATGGGAAATGCATGTTGTAGCAAAATCAGTCCGTCCTCAATGGGTTAAAAACAAATATTCAGCATTGACTACTGGAATATCATAATCTCAGCAATATAGTTCTCAGCATCTTTTGGGGAACATTTTTTATTCTGTCAAATTTTGAGAGAGTCATTGATTGAGTTGGGTTTGTGAACGTGGCACTTGAAAAGGTACTGTGTTACTGAGACCTAACCATTCAGATAGAGCACCTACCTACACCCTGAATTGAACAAATATTAAAGGGAACCCATATACAAAGATCAACATGGATTGAGTGAAAGCAGCAACATTAGCAGAACACATCAGAGGAAGTTTGAGGAAAATCTCTTTATATTGTTGTCCACATGTATGTCATAACCTCTAGTAATCTAACAGCAAAACTTCAAAAAATTCATAACTTTTGCATCGATTGCCTGATGTTCCTCAAACTTTCACTGATGTGTTTTACTAATGTTGCTGCGTTCACTCAATCCACATTGCTCTGTGAGTTTGGGTTTCCTTTAACCCATTGTGGACGAGTCCTGAGCATACTCGGGCAGGTGTCTATGGGAAAAGCGTGTTGTAGCAAAATCAAACCATCCTCAACGGGTTAACTAAACTGCACCTCCAGGTCATGATCAACAAATCTTGATTTTTTTTTTAAGTAATTCAAATTTGCAAACCAACTAACAAAAATGACTTAATTTAATAGCATAAAGTGTGTTAAAATTGCAAATTTGCAAATAAATTGTTTGTCAGTGTGAAACATGGAGGCTTAACTGGAGGCAACAGAGGAAAGACCAAAGCAGAGCTCACCGGCCACAACCTCCAAATTTCTGCTCATCATCCCTCCATGGAAATGAAATGTTTCCTACATTGTGGGTGTGGAGAGTAGAGCAATGAAGCCATACAGTGCCAACTCATGCAGTTTGAAGATTTATGCTTGTCAGGGAACTGATGTTTGCCACAATTAATATCCCTAACCTTTTCATTCCGAACCCAATAAAATGACTTCTTCACATTACATGTCATGACAGCTAGTTTATTACAATCAAACACAGTGATCACAATGAAATGAGAAAGAGTTCACAAAAACAGTTCTAGTGAATTAAATATTGTCCGACAGGTCAAAAGTGGGAGGTACATTGTATTTCCAATTTAAACTTGATCTCAGCTCCAAATTTTACTTTGACAGAAAATGAGGTAAGAAAATCAGTACTGGTCTACATTCAGAGCTCCCTCGTGTCTCAGTTTGGTCAATTAGTGTACAGAAGTACTGAAATCTTGGTTTTTTAATAGTCTGCTCATTTTTTTAATATTTTGTTTTATGACATAGAGTGATGAGACACAAATGAGATCTGAAAATCAAGAAAAGTTTACTTTATCGAAAATACAGAGATGTAGTCAAAAGGGGCCTGAGCTCTTGATCCCTGCAGAATCTTCACCAGAAGAAAAGTTAAAACACCTAGAGAAAGTAAAAAAAAAAAAACAAACAAACAAACATTGTAAATTTTAAAGGTCAAAGACCAGCTCTTAAAACTAACACATTATATCATAGGCCTATGCTCTACATAGTTGCATCAATTACTGCACAGCTAAAGCTGCACAATGTATTAGGAGTATTCTACCAGAGTCATTGTCAATCTAGCTGATTTAAGAATCTTATTCTTTTGAGATCAAAGAACTGATTTAACTATGTTGATATTACATTAATATCTCGGATCATTCCATGTAACAAATATTACAGACATGAGTGGTATCTTTAAGGTTTCACAGTATACTGATGAGTTAAAACAATGCTTGTGCAATGCACAAACTCTGATTTCCACACAAACTACACACTAACATACAATACTCAGAGATGCCAACTTTGAAAACACCACTGCAGAATTTTAAAGACTGAAAATGTGTATTTTTGGTAGAAAAAAAAAATCACCTTTCCTGCAAGAAATGTGTAATAATTATAAGCATTTTTTTGGGGGGGGGGGGGGGGTGGGGGAGTATTTTGTATGAAATGAGCAGCATTTGTGGCAAAATGCAGCACAAGGTACTGTAAAATTTTGAAGTAACAGTTGCATCTCTATGTACTTTAAATATGCCCACATTGCAAACAATAATACATAACCTATTACAAATGTCATGCACAATACCTTTAAACTAGCAGAGATCTTCCACCAAACTCGATGTCATCCATGTATTTCCATTTGTCATCCAGACAGTAGCATTGAAACATCACCGTCATCAATATACAACAGAAATGAGCAACGAAATTCACCGTTCCCTATAAAACATGCACTTCACTTCAATGTATACACAGTAGACTGCTAGTGCTACAGGCACTCCCCGACATTTTTAGCCATGCCCCTTGGGACTCTTAACGCTGAAATTGCTTGAAATGCCCAATCAATTTTCTCTACAGCCCCTTCTTATGCACATGCTGACTTTAAAGCTACCACAATCCTGCTTCTATTTTGGTATAGGGATCAGCTAGCCATCTGCAAAATCCTGCCAGATGTTTCCAGTATCACATGCATCCAATGCAAGCATAAAACTCTGCTAGCTCCATGGTAGTATCAATAACTGGGGTAGTAACATACATTGTTTACTTTCTTTGATATAGATTTATCAAACTTTACTTGCACATCTATCCTTGTCAATGGATCTGTCATGGAATGTGTAAAATTGCTAAATTAAATCATTATATAATTTATATCATATTCTTTCTTAAATGCACAGGACATCTTCCAGTCATAATACTGAAAAATGTAAATATTGTGTTTTACAGTATGAAGACACGTTGTCATGACATGCCACCCACATGACTCATCATTACAAGGTGAAACTAATCAATACTGGCTCAAGACCCCCCCCCCCCCCCCCCTCCTATTGTTAAAAGTATCAAAGGATGACAAGCTTTAGGACAGCCTACACAATGGAAGGCATTCTCTGAAACACAGGCTGCAAACAAGCGTATTCATACCCTGAAAATGGAAGAGATAGTCTATGTATGTGCTGCGAAACATTAAATCCAGATATTGCCTGTTTAGAGGGGCAGTATAACACTAGACAGCCCAATGGGAGTTATATTTTCCCTATTAAAAAGGGACTATGTATAATCCTCCCCCCCCCCCACACACACACGCTACACACACGCAAGGTGTGTTTTCATCAGACCAAAATTCAAACTAGTGAGTTATTTCGTGGTTTAGGAAAATACCCTGATATTACACATTGTGTACATCTTTTTCAGCTCGAAAGCAGCTCTTTTGCGAAATTAGCCTAAAGTTGATGCATAGGACTCCGTACTTTGCATCATTTTTCGGCTCGAAAAGACGAAGATTTTTGGAAAAATTTTCTTGATCAAAGGAGCATGCTATTTGCTTCTTCAGTGCACAAATAGCACGTTAATTTGACATTGGGCTAATTTCCCAACCACAATACAGCACACTATATCTGATGAAGATAGGCCTTCACGCACGTACACAACGCTGTGGGGAAAACATTGTCTTGAGAAAAAAAAAAAAAAATATATATATAACTCCCACGAGACTGTCAAATGTTATATTACAATGATAGACAAGGTAATTTTTGTTACGGTTTAAATATTTCATGCTAGCCCTGTCATCAGCAAGTGAAACTCAGAATTACAATGTATATTACCTGACATGACTTAAATGTACAGTGTACATGCAGGCAGCAGGCAATATAGCAAATGTAAATCTTCAGTGCATTCGTCACATGAGTGCGTTACGACCAATCACAGAACAGCGTCTATGTAGACCATTCAGTACAGACTTTTTATTCACATTGTAGAGAGATTTGCTTGCTTTGTGTCCTTCTGTTGCCTTTTATCACATAAATGAAATTAATTTACTGTGGTAAAACTGACCATATATCATGGTGTTAATCATCTAGAGTGCCCTGCATGATCATCATTATGTTGTGTAATACAGATCATCATGAATAATACCTACATTGTATAATTAACATACCGAGGTAATGATGATCATACCAGCACTCTAGATAATTAACACCACAATATACATGTTCAGTTTCACCATAGTGTATTAATCATACTTTGCATTCAGGTGATAAATGGCAACAGAACAGCACAAAACAAGCAACAAATGAGGTCTCTCTACATTGTGTATGAAAAAAGTCTATAATCTACACTCATGTGCAATGTACATCATACTACTGTACATTGTACCGTCAACAAGAGAAAGAATTGACAAAAACTGGTAAAGAAGTAGCAAAATGTGCCAACAGACGTCATATTCTCATAAAATCAGACTTTAAACAGTCAGTGTTTAATACAACTGAAACAAACCTAAGTATTAGGCCTACTCTACATTGGTGTTGTCAACACGGCAGAGGAATGTTGATGCCATGTGAATGTCATGGCAAACAATAGCTCAACACATCATGGCAATCTTTGCAGAATTCTGTCAAGAAGCCCCTCAATAAATCCACACTGTTTTATAATCATACACTGGCACTTTCTTTTAATCTGCCAAGGACAGACTGTACAATTAAATATAGTCAATCAGATAAATGTGAATTCATGTATAATTTGTATACAGTGATGAAGAGCTGGATACTATGAGCAATAAGAAACATATTACATTTCATCACTCTGTTGCTATGTAATTCTAGCTGGGCATTAACTCAAAAGCAGATTGTGTCAACCAAAAGCTCAACCTTTACTTACCACTTGTGAAGACAAACACATGAAAATCAAGCGATATATTTCCCTTGGCAAGACTTCACTGTTCCTCTTCAGTTGGGTCAAATTTACAGTCAATAAGTTTGAGAGCTAAGTTCAGATGAACAACCAACCTTACCCATCGTCCTGGACCAGAAAGGCAAGAGGAATATATACCAAGACCCTTTATGGTCCACGCCGACCACAAGAAAACACATTTATGAGGTGAAGAAGCAGGCGCTCAGTGTTCCTATAGTTATCTGTATTGAGCCATGCAGTGTGGATATTGATTTCACTTTCTCTTTCTCTCCCCCTCCTTCTTTCATTTTCCATTCCTCTTTTTTTCGCTAGCACCTCCCCTCTCCAGTAATTTCCATGGCCGTGAACTTTTGGAGCCCAGTGTCCATTGTAGGATAGGATCAATGCTCCAGCCCCCTTCCCCACATATTTGTCACACACAGTTTTCCCAACGAGGTAACCAGGCCGAGCCACATGGGAGCCTACTTCAACATATCTGAGGACATGGCCAGAAGCTTGTTGTCTTCTGAGAAATTAATTGATGCACCTGCCTCAAACAGTTTCTCTATCTCCACCAATAGGATCCATTAATCCACCTTACTTGTTTTCCTTGGTCCATCCTACCCTCTGGGCAGTGTTTGTGACACCTGATACTACCAAACTTGACATTCCCATGCTACGCTCACTGACACAACAATTCCCTCCTTCCATCTTTCAATCTCTCCTTCCTCTGATCTTCCCTCTCTTTGTCATTCCATTTTCTCCTATCCCACCTTGACTCATCCCAAGTCTCAATTAAGCATCGATTACATCGACACAAAATATCCCACATCTTACTGTGCACAAAATGAAAACAAATTATCCTTAAACAATAGTCAGTTTGACGTCATTAATCATTAAAAGGAATTGAGTTTCACTCAGCAAACATCAGAACATCTTTTGACAAATGCACACATCTCTCCACTAAACATCAAAATATCAAAGTCTAGTGTAGTTTTCAGGAGGAAATGATAGAAAATTTATCAAATTTGCAGAAATGAATTTCAGGCTTAACACATTCAAAATTGTCCTAATATTGGTGTTTCAAACCATGAATGAAAAAAAGGCTGCATGTTTATCTTTTGCCAGAAAATGCCTGGTATATGTTTGAAACTGTGATTAATCTTCAGAAAGTTTTTGGATATATATGTGCACCCCAAAACAGTGTGTCCTATTTGAAAAAAAAGGGTAAATCACTATTAAACTACATGACATAAACATCACAAAGCCATCAAATTACTTTGATCACCTATAAACACTAAGCCATCAGAAACTTACTTTACTTCCCTATGTATCATTAACATGACACCAAGCAGATTATACATTTCAAAAACCTTTGTGATGTGAGATGTCCCCCCCCCCCACCCATCCCAACCCCCTCCTCCCCACAGCACTTGTCTTTTATAATTGTTTCACACTACCATAATTGTCACTAGGGGTTTCTGTTACCCTTTCTCTCGCAAAACTATGACAGCAATGCACGTCTGTAGTGTTCACGAGCATGAGTGTGTGTGTGTGTGTGTGCATTATTTCCTATTTTACACCTGCAGTAAGTACTTGTCTCTCAATATATGGCGGATCAAGCATGCACCCGTCATTTAATGGTTGGTATTTCACCAGCCCAGGTGTACAAACACCATCCAATAAACACTCTCCAAAATAGACTTTCCTTCTCTCTCCCCACCGGAGGAGACCTTCAATATTTTTTTTTTCTCACACATAGGCATCACAGTTTCCTCTCCAAATTGGAATAATCACCAAAGGTGTGATACTACCTCCACACAAAGCCATTTCTCACATAGGGATGATTTTAATAACTCCACACACACTGTAGGAAAAGAAAACAAATCCTTACAATATGAAAGAGATAAAAGTTGACAGAAAGTGTAAAACTGTTTCTAATTTGTCTGCAAACTCTTAACTACCGAGCCCTTCTCGTGCAATCCAACAATCACTATAGGTGTGTCTTCATCAGACCGAAGTTCAAACTAGCGGGCTACTTTGTCGTTTAGGAAAATGACCCAATATGAAAAATTAGCCCGAAGTTGATGCATATGTGTACTTTGCATCATAACTCGGCTCGCTTGCTCAGCCACTGCACTCTATGGAGAGTTCTGTGCAGTCAGACCGCAGTGTCCAAGCTGTGTGGGCTCGAGTGCAGTTCGATTGGAAGGAAGGAATTGAGAAAATTTTGGGCTGATGAAGACGTAATCAAAATAGCGCACTAATTTACAAATTAGCGCACAATTATACAAACTAGACCAATATTTTTTTTTATTCTTTTTTTTTTTTTGGGGGGGGGGAGAATTCTCACGATCAAATAGCATGCTATTTTGCACAAATAATGGATTATTTTGACATTGGGCTAAGTTCCTAACTGCAAAACAGCAGGATATTTTGAAACTTCGGTCTAATGAAGACAAGTCTAATGTGATGGTTAGATGTCTTTTATCTTACTGATGGCGTGTCAAGGATTGCAGGTTTTTAGACAGTAACTGGAGCTCTGTGCTATTGACGTCACTTTCCCCTTGAGACTCTCTGAGATGGCATCTGAGCGAACATCAGGTTTGCCCAAGGAAAGCAGGTAATCAAAAAGAAAAGAAAAAAACTGTTCTCTTCCCGGAGACATTGTCTGAGCGGATAGTGGTTGGCTGTGAGGATCCTACATGTGTGCATCAATAATTGAGCTGCATACATAATGTCCTAAATATTTCATTCCTCTGAGGATGAATCTAAATGCATGATACGAGGTACAGCTGTCTTTCTGATGAATCTCACGACTTGTTCAATGGTGTCTGCTTCATTTATGCTCACTCTTTCATCTACGAGCAAGAAATTGCAATCCTTCACTGAGAGAAAATGAATATAGAGCAGCATCAATATACGATAAGATCTTTATAATAAAATGCATTCTGACAATCACACCAGCATACACTAATAGAAAGCTGTGGGACTGAGGTAAGTCTTAAGAATGCAGAAAAAATGAGGAGATATTTCACTAGCCTAATTTTCATTTTATCATCTTTGCTCTGTATGAAAGGGAGACATTAATGGGGCAGACGAGTCTGAGAGAAGATGGCCAATGAGTGAAAAGCGTACTCTTTTTTTTTTTTTCAAACAGACTGTAGTGCCGATGCATACACTTCAAAAACCGAAGCCTAGTTCCAAGTTGGTTGGAATGATTGACTGCTATTAATTTGCAGGCCTAAATCTGCTGCCTGTTAGAACTCTTCATCCCAGCGCCAATTCTACCGGTTGTGATTTGTAGACGGAGCACTCTACCCTAATCAGACGGAATGGCAAGCTGCCTAAATGCTAGCTGTCATGTGACCTCAATAATTCACACACACGTCATAACATCTCTCTCCGCTGTGGAGCAGCATGAGACAGAGCTTGGAAATGATAAACACTTGGGTCTAATACTATCACAGCGGTCAACTTGACCTTTGACCCTCTCATGACCACAATATCCAAATGCTACTGATGTTGCAAGTCATCAGTGGTGCTTTAAAGGGAAATGAAACCCAAATAAACATGTGGACTGAGCAAATGCAGCAATATTAATTGAGATCTAATGCACAGCATGTAGTCTAATACACCGGTGAAGTTCAGGAAAAATTGAATAGTCCGTTCAAAAGTTGTGAATTCATAAAGTTTGGGAGCTGCCATCGCTCAAATAGGAGACTACAACATTTGTGACATCCTGGCAGGATAATGACATTAATAAAAATAAAGAGAATTAAAAAAAATAATAATAACAATTTTAAATGAAAAATAGTGCCTACACATTTAATTGACTTTTTTGGTGACATATTTTAAGGGTAATATTATTCCCTCTGCTTTTTGAGAGAAGCAGAAAGTCAAATGCTCCTTCATTACATATGAGAAAAATGAAAATCTGTTGAATCCTCTTTAATCTTTTACCTTTATTTTGCAGTAATGGTATGAACTGTTGTAATCTCCTCATACAGAGTTGGCCACAATGAAACTTCAGTAATTCATAAGTTTTGAATGGAATGTCTGATTTCCTCAAACTTCATTAATGTTTTCTTCTATTGCTGCATTCACTCAATCTCCATCATGAATATTTGGGTTTCACTCTAGTCTCCTTGAAGAGATCAATCCTATGTATGATACCACAGGAGGCTATTTTACACAAAGATTGAATAAAGCTCAGAATGGCAATCTTTCACAGATAACATTTTTCTTTCTTTGAGCAGGTGTGCAGGGATGCTTACATAAACAGTCCTCCTGTATTCTGAGGGCTGAAAAAAGATTTTTTTTCTTTTTGTGGAAAAAAGTACAATCATATTTTTACCTTTCCTGCAACAGATATGAAGACTAAAATACTGTTAAACTTATATTGCATGAAACCTGCATTATTTTTGGCATAAAAAGAGCACAAAATACCACAACAAAGAAACAATTGGGATCACTGCAGGTGTCAACATTACTAACCCGGATGAAGAATGGCCTTGTCTACCTGACAACCACAATACATGACTGCATTTAGAAAAGAGAAATAAAAACACAAAGAATAATATAATCTTTTTCTCATGAATGCATGAGTTACTTTCTGCTGGGCCTGCTGTGTGAATTTGACAGCTCTACAAAAATAGAACAATTCAACTGTAGTGTGCAGTCGACTGGGAAGCCCCTGCTTTTTGCTATAGATTTACCACTACAACTAGGGTTCTACATTAATATTTTTGTCACTGTGAAGTTCACTGAATCTAAAATTCTGACTGAAAATTGACCTTTTTAAAACACTATATAAGTGTACATACAAAGTAGTATATCTATCACTACATCAAATAGCGTTGTCATTGAGCTTCCCTACTGCATATCATGGCCAGAATATGACAAACATATAGCTAGATTAGGTTGTAATAAGGAACTAAATTGAATTGGGAATAATAATAAAGTTAATGTAAGATCTGCCACTTTGGCAAGAACTAAGAAGCTGTAGTTGATGGTTGATTTGCCTAAAAACATTCCATTTTGAGGCTGAAAGTACTTTTTTTTCATTACAGTATAAAGGACTAGATTAGTTTTGGTATAGATTTACCAAAACATATAATATATGAGAGTAAAATATCTAGGCTGCATTTCAAAATCCCTGAAGTTAGTTCAGCATGAAGAGGGGAAGGTACAGGATTTGAGTAGAATGAGTTAGTTTGTCTGTATACCAAAATTTCAAGCCCATGGATGATATTTGTTTCACAGAGTTACCCCCCCCCCCCCAACAACAACAACAAAAAAATGTTTTTAAAGTACTCTTCCGTAACATTTCTCTGTGAATCATGTAAAGGTAGGTGTGAGATCTGAACATTTATGGGAGAAGCCGACACCTTGGGGCAGAATTCATGATTTGTGTTCATGTGACTTGCAGACATGCACTCAACATTAATGACAAACTATATCTGGCTGATAGTAAATGTCATGAGCACCGGGATAATTTGGGGAAAGACATAAATAAACAAGAGTGTTGCATTCTCCTCACTACGTCACCACACAGAAAGTTAACAGCAGAAGAAACAGCTTGTTACCAAGGCAACAGAAAAAAGAGAGGGACCTAGAATGCTCTGCTGTAATGACAGTTCCTACTGTATTGAATATCTTTGAATCATTTCTGATATTCTACGTCTGAAGAAAAGATTGCAGATGAATAGTTGTAATGCACATGACTGGAC
Organism: Diadema setosum; assembly: GCA_033980235.1. Taxonomy (NCBI): domain Eukaryota; kingdom Metazoa; phylum Echinodermata; class Echinoidea; order Diadematoida; family Diadematidae; genus Diadema; species Diadema setosum. Next base: position 690,098 of record CM067074.1, on the reverse strand, counting down.
TTCCTTTTTACATGAAATTCATTCCATCTCTACTCCAAAAACCTGACTTCAATTTGATATGGGAATGGAAAACCTTTGCTTTTATCCATATTCCCATAAACATATTACACCTTCTGCTAAAAACAACCACATTTTCACATAGCACATAAAGCTTGATGCCTATTGTGTCATTTCATCTACAATGGGACTTACTCCCATTTGCAGCCTTGTATCAATTTGTACAGATAAAATATGTAAAGGAAAACACCACAAACTTTGACTTAGTCCATAATCCACAGGAGCAACCTGGAATAATGAAAAAATTTTATCAATTATTCTTTAAGACCTGTGTCATTCAAATGGGAATATTCTGATATTCTGGGTTATGATATGTATTCATGCATTTTCTCAGAAAGGGTTCTGTTCTTTACATACAGCGGGTGCATCCAGTGTGCTCACAGTTTTTATTTCTGTTGTACTACTTCATATCTGAAAAACTCGCATTGTACTAGTAAGGGAAAGTCCCATACCATCTATGCACAATGTCAACAGAGCAGCTGGCAATCATAAGGAGAAATTACCGAAAGGGAAAGGTGTGTTTATAAACTCTGCCAACACTAACTGACCCCCAGATTTGAACCAGGAACTTATGGGGGATGAATCTAGGCAAACTACTTCCTCAACCTTCATTCTTTCTCACCATCTAAACACTCTCCAACCACTCACAGATGACTGTATTCAAGTAATGAGAAAAAATAGAGGGAATGTTTGATAACATTTTCATTTGCATCATGAGGAAATGGAAGTAAAGTAATTGTTCCCTGCCAGCTGCAATATATGTAATTCTTGTAATGACTCTAAAAGCTGATCAGCTGAAAAAGTAATTTAATGTTCTCCCCTCCCTTTCTTTCTATCTATCTATCTATCTATCTATCTATCTATCTATCTATCTATCTATCTATCTACCTACCTATCTATCTACCTACCTATCTATTTATAACATGATATAGATATCACAGGACACCAGTATATTGAACCAGCATACTACATTTGTATACAAGCTGTAAGGTCTTGTAACAGGGATGGGATGAATGCATTCTATAAATCAATCAATCTATCTATCTATCTATCTATCTATCTGTCTGTCTGTCTGTCTGTCTGTCTGTCTGTCTGTCTGTCTATCTATCTATCTATCTATCTATCTATCTATCTATCTATCTATCTATCTATATATCTCTATATATACATATTACATGATACCAGTATAATTAACCTGCATACTACATTTGTTTACAAGCTGTAAGGTCTTGTAACAGAGATCAGATGAATCCAGTCTATAAATCTATCTTTCTATCAATCAATCAATCAATCAATCTATCTATCTATCTATCTATCTATCTATCTATCTATCTATCTATCTATCTATCTATCTATCTATCTATCTATCTATCTATCTATCTATCTATCTCTATATATCTCTCTATATAGATCTGATACCAGTATATTTAACCTGCATACTATATTTGTATACAAGCTGCAAGGTCCTGTCAGAGGGATAAGATGAATCCATTCTATTAATGTGCCTCATCTTCAAGAGTCCATGAATCATGATTGACATTTATTGAGCTCAGATCACTGTCACCTGACCTAATTCAGTCATTTCATAAACTGACCTTTTCTCATGAACACCCTCAAGGCAGGGATGTACTATTATTTTCTTCTATTTTGAGGACTCATCTCTTCTCTGTTTGTAAATAGAGTATCAATGGCCAGATAATCTATAAATGCAGGCAACAAAAATAGCATAATGTGACACTCAAAAACAACAATACTGACTGCCTTTGTTTGTTGAGATCTCTATAATATTAATAACAAGCAATAAAATAGTTGGTAATTAGGGATTTAATGGCTTTCAAAAATTTTTAAATACATATTATCCCATATTCAATTTGATTGATTTATGTCCTGAAAACCATTGAGTTCCAATTTTCTATCCTTTCTGCAAATAGTGAATGGATTCAGAACTTACTACAGGACTGATGACCAACCATTTCAAGACTGTGGCCTGATAGCACACAGACAGAGTGCCAACTAAATCAGCACCCTTTTGATACCATCAGCAACCTTTTGAACTTCAGATGATCAGACAGCTTACAGTTCATCACTCCTTTGGCTTACAATGTGTATATTAAAACGTCCCTGTTTGCTAGCCTTTGGATCCTTAACTGTTGCAAAATAAAACTGATTATTAATTGTGAGCCTCGCCCAATATTGCAGTCATATTTTTTTAGAGTAAACTGAAATTTATCTAAAGTTTGTGTATGAATGCATAGCCTCTACATGACAATACAGTCAAACCTGTCTTGATAGCGCATATCGTCTTTGAACAGCTTCCTGCAAGCACGCTGCAGCTTCCCGACTAAAATAATTTTGGCCGCGTCCCTTAGTGACCACCTGTCTGTAGCAACCACCTGCCGTATACGACCACTAAAAATAATTCCCTCAGAGAGAAAAAGCATGTTAAAGAATCTGTCTAAAGCAGCCACCTGTCTATAACGGCCGCTTTTTTGTCTCCCTTGGATGGCATATATAGACACGTTTGACTGTATCACAAATTTGATGCAACTCAGGTTTGAGTAACGACCTTCTTGCTCTGAGCCAATCAAGAAGCAAAAAAAATGAAAGTGTGAGGAAGCTGAAGTGGTGAAAAAATTCCCAGTGGAGTCTGTGGCAACAGGCTGGAAACATTCATGTTTACCCAGCAGCAGGGAAAGGATGAAACAAGGTCAAAGTTCAGCACATTCAGACATTTCCCACTTCCTTGGTCATCAGGGAAATCAGTGCTAGAGAATTGGGCTTGAATTCATGGAGGCACATGGTGGTATACTGACTGATTTCTCTACATGTGCCCCAGAATATTCTCAGATAATAAATGTAATTGGGCTACATTCATGATTCATGGGCTAAAGATGGAAAGGGTGCTGGAATGGGGATGGGAAGTGGGCTGGACTAAGGATGGGAAGGGGGGCTGGGGCAAGGATGTGAAAGGGGCTGGCCACGGATGGAAAGGGGCTGAGCTCAAGATGTGAAGGGGGCAGAGCTAAGGATAAGAAGGGGGCTGGACTAAGGATGGGAGGGGGCTGGGCTAAGGATAAGAAGGGGGCTGAACTAAGGATGGGAAGGGGCTGGGGACTAAGAATAAGAAGGGGGCTGGACTATTATAGATGGCAAGGGGGCTGGGCTACGAGAGAAGGGGGCTGGCCAAGGATGAATAGGGTCAAGACTGACCTTTGGAGAAGGTGGAGGAGAACTGAGGCGAGGCCGGTCTTCCCGTCTGGACCACTGATGGTAAAGTTGTAGAGCGCCCTCCCGAGGCAAGGTTCTCGGCGCTGCGGCTCAGCCGACGGCCTGGAGCATCTGCAAATATTCCAAAGAGGCAATATTTTCACATTCACATTAAAACAGATCACTATGATATTCGTAATTCTCTTTTATCTTTCTCATTACTATAAAATCAGAAATTTTACATGCATGGCACTTTTGAAATTTTTTGCAAGAAGCCTAGATTCATGAAAGTAAGCTAAACTGTACACATGAAAGTTTTCATGTTTTTCTTGTTACATAATGCATTGCAAGCCAATGGCAATTTGCGAAAGTTTCGTGCAAAAAAAAAAAAGCTGCCAGCTCCCATCTGCGAAAGTTTTACACCACGAATATTCTTGATTTTACAGTAGTTGATACTGTTTAAAAATCAGTACATGCTGTTGGCTGGAATGCTGGTACACAGCTGTGCATGACTGGATAACACACGCTTAATTCACTTGCAAGTTCACAAGACAAAATTGTGCTGTTTCATTCTTAATTCCCCTGATGGAATTAACTTTGTTTTGGCTATTCTTTCATACCTGATCACTGGTAAACATTTCATATTGGGGGTGGGGGGGGGGGGGGGGAATGGAATCATCACATGGTCTTGATAATCAGGGGCCCGTTGCATAAAAGTTACAATTATGGTAATTTTGCCATCCAATGCTAACTACCATGGTAACAATACTCAACAACCAATCAAAATCAAGAATTTTATGAAGTTACCACTGGATGGCAAAGTTACCATTATTGCAACTTTTATGCAGCAGGTCCACAATGTCTATCTTTTTCTTGTATGTGCTAGGGATTTCTCAAGTCTGTAACAGTTTGATGTAAGGTGTGGTATACTGCCAGCAGGACTCTATGTACCATAGAAGCAAGAGAAGCGCTGTAAGATATCATGATAAGGCTGAATCCCAGTGTGGGGCCACAGACCAGGGGATGAAACCACCACTCCATGTATATTAGTTCATTTATATGTAGAGAAGACAGAAGGTCAGAGATCATTGAATGAGATGCAGCAATGTGCACCCACGCAATCCAATCAATGATGAGAAGTTCTATCTCACATCATTCAGCCATGAATGTGCATCACAGAATACCCAACACAAAACGCTGGTTCAATCCTATACATGGCTTTCTTTCAAGATAATATAGCAATGCAAAGATGGTGATACATTTACAGCAAGATTAACACCTAGTTCATATCACAGTATCCTTAAAATACCATGGAAACCAATCACACACAATAGAGAAGTCTCTACAGTTAGTCACACATTTTTGCATAGAGATCTGCTGGTACATAATCCTGGTAGTCGCTTGTAACCACACATGAACCATAGTGTGTAATAATATTTTACATGATTCTTATTTAATACTGTATGTATGGCTGCATTTATTAACTTTCCCATGTTTGAAACACATTTCAATACCCACTATCAGAACACAAATTTGCAAACGTCTTTCGGATCGCGTTTCTCGTGTTTTTGCATTTATCGAGTCTGTTATGAGTCGTTTGGAAGGCCTTGTCACTACGTGTAGGCACAGCTCCACTGCATGTTTGACCCAAGGAGCGGAGGCTTGTAGTTGGCAGTGGTCGGTGGGCAGGTCCGAGCCAAAAATAAGCACATTTCAAAATGACTCTGCAAATAATTTTTTATCAACTTAACATTTTTTTTTTTTTTTTTTTTTTTTGGGGGGGGGGGGGGGGGGGTCAGAAACGCATTTCTTACCCCATAATCAAAACAGTTTTGTGTTTATCAACTGCTGAAACTTCCTGAAAAGTTTGATTGGAACCTTAATTCTGTGCCAGAAGAAAATTGATAAACGCACCGTATGTGACGCCAAATCATTGTTTGCCAGGATATCTGATACGTCCATTAAAGTAAACATTATATCACTTCAATACAACAACAAAAAATAGAATCTACATGATTGTATTCCCTCTCTCCAGATAAACGGTTGTTGTCGTGTTTGGTTTTTGGTTTGTTCTGTTTTGTTTTTGTTTGGTTTTTTTTTTGGTGTTTAAGAAGTTCTGTAAGGGATTTGCTGTGTGTTATGCTTTATTGACCATATTACAGCAAGTTAATTCAAAAGCAGAATGTTATTAGATCTAGAGATTAATACATGCATGTTCAGACAAGGGGTCTATAACATGAAGTTAAAGGACAAGTTCACCTTCATTAACATATAAGGATTGAGAGAATGTAGCAATAATAGTAGAACACATCATTGAAAGTTTGAGGAAAATCGGACAATCCGTTCAAAAGTTATGAATTTTTGCAGTTTTTGTGCAATCACCGCTGGATGAGAAGACTGCTACAGTGTATGATGTCACATGTGTACAACAATATCAGGAAAATACAAGGAAAAGTAGAAATTACGCTGTGCGTAAAATATGTCCCCGCCGGAAGTAGCATTTAGTAGCAAAATGTACAATATAGGTAAAAAGATCAAGGTCAAAGGTGAAAGAAGTCAAGGGTCAAAATTCTATGTAGAAGTTTTGAAGCCCTCATCTAGTGCCATCACATAAAGCAAACGGAATCGAAATCGGGTTAGAAATGACGAAGGAGTAGCATTTTGTAGCCAATGTACAATATAGGTAAAAAAGTCAAGGTCAAAGGTCAAAGAAGTCAAAGGTCAAAATTCTGTGCAGAAGTTTTGAAGCCCTCACCTAGTGCCATCACATAAAGCAAATGGAATCGAAATCGGGTTAGAAATGACGAAGGAGTAGCATTTTGTAGCCAATGTACAATATAGGTAAAAAAATCAAGGTCAAAGGTCAAAGAAGTCAAAGGCAAAATTCTGTGTAGAAGTTTTGAAGCCCTCACCTAGTGCCATCACATAAAGCAAACGGAATCGAAATCGGGTTAGAAATGGCGAAGGAGTACTAACATTTGGTAGCAAAATGTACAATACAGGTCAAAAATCAAGGTCAAAGGTCAAAGAAGTCAAAGGTCAAAATTCTGTGTAGAAGTTTTGAAGCCCTCACCTAGTGCCATCATATAAAGCAAACGGAATCAAAATCGGGTTAAAAATGGCGAAGGAGTAGCATTTTGAAGCAAAATGTACAATATAGGTCAAAGGTCAAGGTCAAAGGTCACAACTGAAATTCTGTATAGAAGTTTCAAAGCTCCCATGTAGTGCTATCATATAAAGCAAACAGGATCAAAATCGGGTTAGAAATGGCGAAGGAGTAGCATTTTGAACATTTTGATCACACACGGACGCACGGACGGACACACGGACACACGGACACACGGACACACAGACACACACACGTACGGAGCCCGTTTCATAGTCCCCTGCTCGAACTCGTTCGGCGGGGACAATAAAGAGAATTTCACAAAATTTCATCTTTTGAAAAAAGTACACATTCCCTTGACTCGTTACTGACATATGTTATGGGTAATTCCCATTGCCTTTAGAAAGAGGCAAGTCAAGTGCTCTTTTATTATGCGGAAAAAATGAAAATATGTTGAATTTTCTTTATATTTTCTTTATACTGTTGTACTCATATGACATCACAGGCCTTAGTAGTCTCCTCATCCAGTGGTTCCAACACAAAAATTTTAAAAATTCATAACTTTTGCATAGATCGATTGTCCAATTTTCCTCAAACTTTCACTGATGTGTTCTACCAATATTGCTGCATTCTCTCAATCCTTATGTTTATGAAGGTGAACTTGTCCTTTAAGGAGTGGCATGAAAAAGTTCAGACAACACTTAAATTTGATAAAAGTGTATCCAAATATTTGATTTGATTACCTTTTTCTTGGAATTCTATATACTTGTTCTGTACAAGATGTAAATGTCTAGGGAAAACTTCAGATTAAAACTGTCTTCAAAATGAAGTCTACTACATTGAACTATTAAATTGTTAAACAATAATTCTTGTCAGAATGTACAATCTGTTATTATATAAAACATTGAAAAATATGACAGTGAGAAGTAATTTGAATCTGGAGATAATACAGCTGATCAATGTTACTGTGCAATAAGTGAGTTTGTGTTACTCCTGGCGTAAGAATCGTGTGAAACATTTATGTCCTGGCACACCTAAAACCACTGGCCATATAAGTGTGCAGTTTGAGTCTGGGAGACTAAAAAAGGGATTAAAGATGTCTGGTTTCTACATCCTACCTTGAATAACCTCCTGACTAATATTGTTATTCACCACTCTAGCGGGTCATGTGTGTTACTGGTTGCCATGGGAACCAGGCTTGGTTACCACCAGCCGATTTTACATGAATTTCAAATGAGATCATGTCCCACCTTATCCTTCCAATCTTATGACACAAAATAACCAATGCAGAAAAGTAGGCACCTGTGAATCATTTGAAGCACTCAGCAGTCACAATGGCCACATTTGTGTTCTTTTGAGGTTTCCATTGAAAATCAACAGCAAGGTGCAGTCATATCAATAACCTATGAGAACAACACTCTTCAAAATGCATGACCAAAGATTAAAAAAAAGACACAAAGAATTACAGAATAAAAAAGACAGCATATCAAAATGTGTTGTGTAGGATCTTCACGACATTCAGTGAAAATGTTTAAATTAATGAATTATTGTCAAGTTGTTTTAATTGCAATTGATTGACAAATTTCCCTACATTGACGTTAATCAGCATGCATTAATTATTAAGTGTTTTAGCAGTAGCCATGACAGCAAAATCATAGGCATAGTGCTCCGAGATTCCAACTCAAGTATGTATGGCCATGTTTTTTATTATGGCTACTGCTTAAGTGCTAAATAATTAGAGCTTGCTTACATTGATGTATAGGGCAATTTGTCAATCAGTTGCAGTGAACGACCATAAGCCATTCCATGTTTGATGCAAAGGCAAAATAAAACTAGTTTCCAAAAGGGATAAAAATGCATTGAATGGTAGTTTCCAATATCAAGTCAAGTAAATAAAAGAAATACACAAAATCTGTTCAATATTTTTCCCCTACATCAGAATTCCTTTTCACTTCTACCAGGTATGAAGCTGTAGTTCTTCCCACAGACAAGAATTTGACCATTCCATTTCTGATCATAAAAGTTTGTAAATTGCTAAATACTGCAGACTCATGATGGAAATCTACCAGATTCTATGAAAGATTTCAAAATATTCTGAATGTGTACTAGATAACTTTATATGATACATTCTTTATCAAGACATAAGATGAGTACTGAGCACATTCACACACTCCTGAAGTTCTGAAACAAAGCCATAAGCCTCAGCTAAAGCAAGTATAGTAAAGATTCATTTATTAGATATGTGAGGAAAACCATGTCTGAGCTTCGCAAAAAGTATGTCTTATACAAAAACATATACTTGCATTGATATACTGTCAAAACATTTTTCCTAAGATAAAGCAAGAACAGTATCTCAGTTATAATCAATTAAAACCCAGTCTCCAAACTCAACCATCGATCAGCAATATCTCTTTGCTTGTCACATGCTTTCAATTATTCCATAACTGACTGAACTTCATCCCCACATACAATTGCTATCACATCAGTATTAAAGAATAATGTTGCCATTTACACATGAAAAGCAACATATGCAGTAACAGATGGGACTAAAGCAGCTGTTCCTGTTACAAAGGTTGAGAACGTAGGTGGGGAAAATGCACACACACAGCAGAAAAAAAAAAAAAAGAAACGGGTCGAGTCAACACACCTGTTGGGAAAATGTATTATGTAGTCCCACGAGAAGAAAACATGGTTCATGGTTCACTGTCCGTTTCACTGAAAGAAAGAATTATGAATGCAGCTATTGTTATAGATTCCATGGAACAATAAGACCCAATCACTAGCAAACGATAATCACTGAGACACTCCCTGTCTCATGGCAGAAAGCTCCGGATGTGACTCCATTACCTGCATCTCACATTGGAATCACTGCATCAGTCTGCTAACAAGGCTGCAAGCCCATTTCCTTAAAAATGACTGCACTCATTGTAAGTTGAAATAAAAAAAGAATGGTTGCCTTGACAACAACTCAAATACTCACAGCTGACTGGTTATTGCATTGTAGTTGTTATGGCACATTCAAATTTGTGGAATCGTCAGTGTTTTGTGAAATGCATCACAACACAGGGAACTGACCAACAAATACAATTAGTTCATCTATTTTTTGATATCTCAAAGAAGGCCAATAAAGATTCAGAAAAATGTCAAACTCATCAAGGCCCTGTTTTATGAAGAGTTATAACTGTTATATAGTTGATATCTATCATAAGTCTATGGCAGCTTGTGTGGTAAGAAAATTTATAATCGATTTTATCTTTTGATAAAACGGGGCCCTGGACATTAATGTTGTTTGATATGAGTAGCATTCAGTATCAGTATTGGGCTATTATCTTTTGAGATAAAGTTCAAAATCAACTTCATATTCAGGGAGCATGAAGTGATAACATTCACGTATTAGTCAATTTATAATTGTTTTGAGTAAACAAAAAAATATAAGAGTTGAATGCATTTAGGGCCTCATGTCTTCATGATGAAGAAAATTTGAGCTTAATCAAACTTATTTTAATGAAGTAATCATAAATGGATTACCCTGAAATCTTAATATTGATAAGTTAATTTGTGGATTTATACCAGGAAATAAACTTACCACTAGCATGCTAGCCAATGAATAAACAGATATTGCCAAAAATAATGAGCTAGTTGAAATTTGTGTACTACACCATGGATGAATGCACGACACCATATGTGTGTATGTTTTTTTTTTTTTATTATTAAACATAGGGCAACTTCTATCATATTGTTAACACAAAAACCAAAGATTAATGATGATGTGCAACATCATCCACATTAAAAGATAAGTCTTTGTGAACCACACACATGCTAAACAAAATAATGGTTCACTACCACAATAGTTATCCCAGCAAGCTGTTAGATTCTGGTTCTTTAGACTAACACAGAACACTTTATAGAAAAAACAAAACAAAAACAAAAACAAACGTGTGTGTGTGTGTGTGTGTGTGTATGTGTGTGTGTGTGTGTGTGTGTGTGTGTAACTTGTATTTCTGTGTTAAGTAGTTCTGTATGTGTGTGAAGGAGAGAAAGAGATAGACAGAATCAGAGAGAAAGAGAGAGCAAACCACTTATATTTATCACTGTCAAAACAAACAATGCTACTTTGAATGGTATCACCACAAAATGGAATATTGCAGCAAAAACCTGAACATGTATTTTGTCTGAGAGATACTAACCTACAAACTTTGATCTTTTGTTTGTCTTCTTTCATCTTTTCTAAATTGTTCATTATTTCACCTATAATGGATGGCTCAAATGAGGATAAAAGAAAATAAGCCTGTGATAAATTTGTAATTCAGAAGATATTTCCAGAGGCTTTTAAAGACAGAAATAAACCATTCTGTTGTCAATGTCTCATGGTTTAGATTGACTTCAAGCCTGAGGCTTATTGGTCTACACTTTGTCCTCACTTGACTGGCTTGTCAGTGTGGGGTGCATCTCCTTTTAAATATACTGAGGCAATTAGCCATGGATGAAAAGAAACATGAAAGAAAGCGCGATATATATCATGTACTCTACAGGGCTGCAGCATTTCTTTTAAGGGGGGCTGTATGCCTCTTTGATAGGAAGAATCAGAGAACATAATATTTAAAGAGTCATGGGTGCTGGTGATTTCTTTTTTTTTTCCAATTTTTTTTAAGACCTTGGAAAGTTGGAGGATTGTAGCCTCTCCCCTTCTTCATTCCCTGTTCATTAAAAGCTATTGGCACTGATCAATCAAGACAGCTTATCTCTAGTTGCATTATTTCTGTTTCCATTTCTGTCTTTCCTAAAAATCAATTACATTTGTGATTTCCCCTGAATATGTCCTGGCCTTTGGGGTCTTACTCCTATCATCATTCCCAAATGTACCAGCTTCATGGTGTCTTCTAGCAACAAACATAATGAAATCAAAAGAAAGCTTTACAAAACATTACGGGTAGGTTTTAAACAAGAACCACGATGTATCTGAAGAAAATCTGATACATACTGTATACGCCGAATATTTCGCGAGGTTTTCGCGAAATCAAAGACACGCGAAAATATTGACTCTGATCCCCATGTGAATGTGGCATACGCATGTATATTTCTCCGTTCAGTACAGGACTCCACGATCACGAATTTAACCACTCGCAAAATCGTCGGGAATTCCCGATTCGCGAAAATTTAGACTCGCGAAATATATGGCGTATACAGTAGTTGATCTGGATGTGTACTATGCACACATACGTACATTGTACACTCGAGTCTGACAGGCATACCAAAGGGGTTTTAGTTTCCATTCCAGACTGATTAAACTGCAATTTAAATCTACATGACCCTACAAAAATGTACCTGAGTCTTGAACAAGACTATCCCTGTCTGGGTGCATCTCTAGCAGTGTGTGAGTCATCAAAGGGTCTAGCCTTGTGTCTGCTCCAAATGAGTTAAAGGGGAGGTGTTGCAGAGTGTTTTGGAGCTGCACTTCGATTAAAGAGCACACATACCACAGAGAAACACTGTAGGTGTACCATGTAGTTTTAGGGTTTACTGTAAAAGTTGAAATGTTCATGCTGGTAATTTTCATGTTCCAGTGGGTAAGATGAATTTTGCATGTTTTTAATTTCATGGAATCAAAATATCAAACAGTACCTGGTATTACACTTTACAAGCAATAAATTTGAGTGCTTGCATTTTAGTGCCAGTCTTGTCCGACATGTGGCACAAAATGCATGAAATTTCTACACCACAAACATTTCTTTGACAGTATCTTCCAAATGTCCTCTATATGTTCATAAGCACAATAACATTAAATATGTTAAAAATAGGTATAATGCATAATGCATCTATAGGAATACATAGGCCCGAATTCACGAAGGTGGTACAAATGAAATCATGGTTTAAACCATAGACAAAAACCATGGAGCGCCAAGTGTAACTAAATGAACATTTCATCCACGAAATGATAATTCCGTTAACGAAACGGTCATTTTGTCGACAAAATGACCATATTTCCTAACGAAATATTCCGTGCGACACTTGGCGCTCCATGGTTTTTGTCCATGGTTTAAACCATGGTTTCATTTGTACCACCTTCGTGAATTCGGGCCCATAGGGTCTAATGACTTGCCCCTTCCCCTTTTTTTTTACCCCCCCTAGAAGTGGCCCCAGGAAAAAAAAAAAAAAATGTGGTTGAGCCCTGTTGTTTGTTTGTTTATTTTTGGTAGCCAATAAAACCTTGAAGAAGTAGTTTTGCTTGTCAGCTGAAGAAACCCCAGAAGTGGAAACAGAAACTGCCCCCCCCCCCCACCCACACACACACACACACACACACACACACTTTTAAAAACTTGGCGCCTGCCATGAGTAGTATATTAGTGGTAATAATATCTATATGACTTGGTGGTAGGTGGTACACTGGTAGTGGTACATATACATGGTATTCTTTTTTGGATGTGAATGTGGTCCTGAGAAGGACCTAGTATTAAAGCGTGTAATACTAATGTCCTTATTTTCATGAAGAGGGAAAGAACCTGTACCCATTGAGGATGAGTCCCGAGGATACTCGGGCAGGTGTCTATGGGAAATGCATGCTAGTATAGCAAAATCAGTGCGTCCTCAGTGGGTTCAAAATGAAACTTTGGAATTCTAGAACCAAAGAAATATGGTTGAAGATGACCAGGTGATGAATAAACAATGTATTTCAAACCATAATTCAGAATTCTGATACTAGACTTTGTTCATCTTTAATAGTTAACTTTGAGAGGCCGTGTATGGCTAATAGTCCCACATGCTGCATTTGGTGTCTTTTCTTCATAACTGCCACTGTTGCTCAATCAAAAGGATCAGTACTTTATACTCTCCATGAAAATTGCACTCCTTTCTTACAATATTTTCTTTGAATGTTTTCACTTTCATCCAAGGTTCACTGCCCTGTTGCACTGCTCTTATGCTTTCTTTCAAAACCACATTGTATTCTTTTGAGGTTTAGCGTGGAATACATGACATACAGACTGAATGTACAGGCAAAGAGATGAAAGATACAATCCTATCCCCAACTAACAGGCTTTCATTTACTGGCCCTGTGGTTTAAGGGTAGAAACCCATGTAACAATCAATAGACAACAGGCTTCTTTCAAAGGTCAAATAAAGGTTGCCTTTGTCCTCAGAGAGGTAACCCAGGGTAGGGTGATTCTTACATAATACATCCACTCATTACCAGGTTAATACCCTGCAAATCTCCTTTCATACACCAGCCTCTATTGTCACTGTAACCTCACATTATCTTTGGTGCAGTGGTACAGTAAGACAGTGAGTAGCATGATTACACATTGATGATGAAACTTTTACTTTTCCTTGGTTAGAAAGTTACAGTATTAACCTGGCTGGGAAGACATTTCATTGAACTCGAGCACAAAAACTCAGACAGAAACGATACCATCCACTGTCAAACTCTGCAAGTCACGCCATTACAGGCTGTTTGTTCATGTTATCGATGGTGGAGACAATTGGCTGTGTATAAAATACGCATCACACCAATTCACTCCTGATATTCCCTTGATTCCTGGTGGTTCTTCAATCTCCTTTGATCATTGTTGAGGCAGTAGGAACATGCCCCTGAAGTACAAAGCATCTACATATTATATGTACTCAATTCCGAACTCAAACAACCATCATTCAAAAGAGTCATAATATAAAATATTGCAGCATTGCTATTACAGTAAAAATACTCCCAAGTCTCCAAGAGAAATTATGGCATGCTTACCAGGTGTGTGTGTCCGATGTAAATTTATAAGTAGCAGATACATGTATGTACATATCAAATACCCCAACTCAGTTCATATCCAATAAGTGTAATAAACAGGGCACAACAAAGTTATACAATATTCAAGGCAATAGGTTTTCTATTCAAGTCTTGATAGAAAATTGAAGTGGCCCTCACATAGCCCTGAAGAAAATAACTCCTCAACACCAATTCAAGGAGCCAACAGACAAAATTAGCCCCCAGCACATCTATCCCAGCCCTGGCTCAGCAGTGTCTACTCAAGTCTCTGGTCCAGTGTTTCTGACCAGGATCTGTTCTGGAACTTGATAGTAAAGACCAAAAAAACTTACAAGTCCATCTTCCCAGACTGTTCTTCCTCATGAGTGCGTTGACCTTTCTAAACCAGGATGGCATAAAAAATGATGAGTAAAGTTTTGCCTTTTCTCCAGGGGTGAGAGTATTATGAATTAGCACACAGCTCACCATGTACTATGACACATAGCCAACCACCAGAGCAGCACCCCAATACCCCCATGGACCCAACAATCAATACCAGACGGGTTTTCTTTCAGACCCAAAAGGGGGCCCTCATGGTTGGACGCTTTTTGTCAACCGTCCTGGGACAATACATCCATTTTCTTTCTTTAGATCAGTAACGTAAATCACCGAAAGAAGCCCCAGTCTCCTCCACACAAACACACGGCTTTCTTAACCCATTGAGGACGAGTCCCGAGTATACTCAGGCAGCTGTCTATGGGAAATGCATGTTGTAGCAAAATCACTCCATCCTCAACGGGTTAATACAGTCTAAACATATTCATTATTTGTTAACTACTCTGTCTGTTGACATGAATACACTCTGATCTTTTCAGAGGCCTACACAGTAGCCAAGTCATAATTGTCCCGAGATGAAAGTATCAAAATATTTTCGTCATCCTGAGTATGGCAATATACACTTGTATGTCTTCACTCCCCAAAGATAGTATCTCAAAATTAAACATCATCTGATAACACCATGAGTTATCAGCACATGTACATGTACACACCAGTCTGATGGGAGTGAGTGGGCAGGTGTTTTACTAACATAAACTAGAAATGTCGCTACAGCGACTGGTTATACCTCCGCCAAACAACATTTCATAAGCTTTGGTCAAAAAACTGAGGAAGTAGTTAAATCCGCAAGATCTTTCCTTGATCTTCTGCCATTAATATGCCGTTACCATGGCAACGTACTTTCGGGTACTGACGAAAAATGCGTCTTGCACATCTACAACCAAAGGCACACATCTGTACCAAGTTTCATGGAAATTGGGCAAAAACTGAGGAAGTAGTTTGCAACATAAAATTTTCCATCATTTTGGCTCATAATATGTGAGCTGTTACCATGGCAACATACTTTTTGTCACTGTCAAGAAATGTGTCATGCTGACCTATATCCTAAGACAAACATTCAATATGAATTCCATGAGAATTGGAAGAACACTGATGAAGCAGTTTTGCCATGAAGCATTTTGCCCTATATTTTACCAATAACATGCCGTTACCATGGCAACGCACTTTTTACCACTGTGGAAATATGTGTCTTGCACATTAACATATTCAGATGAACATCTGTACCTAATTTCATAAAAATTGATCAAAAACTGTGGGAGGAGTTCGCGACGCAAGATTTGTACCCATTTTTGCCCATAATATGCCGTTACCATGGCAACATACTTTTGGGTACTGTCAAAAAATACGTCTTGCACATCTACAACCCAAGGCACACATCTGTGCCAAGTTTTATGGGAATCGGTTGAAAACTGAGGAAGTAGTTCGCGACGCAAGATTTGCAACGGACCGACCGCCCGACCGACCGCCCGACCGTCCGCTGATTCCTATATACCCCCTCCAAACTTCGTTTGGCTGGGGTATAATGAACCTGAAACATTTAACTCGATCAGCCTCATGCAGATACTGTAAAACACAATATTTTCGCGGCATGAAATTTTCGCGAATTGGAACCAATGGCCTTTTTCGCAGCATGAAATTTTCGCAAGTTGCCTCCAACATTCAATGCATATAGTGTGGACAAGAACTTTCACATATGCATTTTAATTTCGTGAATCTTGGCCCTCACGAAATTCGCAAAATTAAAATGCACGCAAACATTCGTTTTACAGTAGTAGGATTCAGCAATGCATGTTGGGATTGCAATGTGACTCAGCTAATGAAGAGGCCCCATAATTATTGCAACAATTTGGCATGATTAGCAAGAGAGTATCCATAATATTTTTTTTTTGTACGACCTTACTTTTGAAATAATCGCTTTATTTTGCCGGTACTACCAGATAATCAGGGTATTTGATAGCAAATCATCCAAGAATTACCCAAGAAATTCTTTGTAACAAAGATTGCTTTCAAGATATCAAAGCAAATTACACATGTGCAACAAAAGAATCCTGCACTCATGAGGGCTACAGGTCTATTCTGATAGGAAAACTTGTGTATTGTGTATCAGTACGAGTGCATGTAGGATTTGAAATTGACATCAAACATGACTACATGAAACTAAATAGGTGGGCCTACAGCAAATTGTTATGTATACAAAAGAGTTGCATCCTGTCTATCAGTGATAAGGAAATGGGAATAACATTTCTCTCAAGTAGCTTCTGACTACTTTATCACATGAAATCCATGAATGCCACATCAGGAATATCATACACATAACTGATTGTTTAGGAAGTATTATCCTTCTCAATAAATGTTGTCCATGAAAAAGTGATATATTAGCAAGAACATCAACATCCCTACTCACTACCTGCATTAAATATCATTCCCCTACTCAACAATGTCCTCTGATCTATTAAAAAAAAAAAAGTCTACTTGTAAAGTACTTAAGACCTATGATAAAGGTGTTAATGAAAATAATGCAAAAAGTACTAACTCATTGCCAAATGATATAGGACACTCAGATTCACTCCAGCAACACCCAAGTCTGTTCTTTATGCCCATTCACACCAAAGAATTAGCCGATTTTGGACCGCAATGCAAACTGGTATACTATAATTTTATTCAATGCGAGTCACACATTAGCAACTCACACAGGGTGCAAGCATTCACTGATTACACACTTTACAAAGCAAATCGTCACATTAGTTCAAAAGAAACAAAACAAACAACAAGACTGGATGTTGCAACACACTTGAGTTTCATGACAATTTGTTAGTTTTTTCTGCCTAACGCATTGCATAATTTCCAAATTGATTTTGATAAAAACATTTGGACATGTGAGAGAAAGTCTCCTCTGATTTTTGTTGTACTTGATAAGATGCATGAATTGTTAATATGACGGTGGCCTGATACCATAAATTTATTTAGGTGACATTATTCTTTGATAACAGGTAATACCAGGAAGTTAAACACGACCTTTGACCAACAATCCATTTTTCACAGAAGAGGCATGTACCCTTAAGAAAATTTGTTGAGGAAATAAATTCAATTAAATTGAAGCAATATGATAAAAAACAGCAACAACAACAACAAAACTTGAATGGAGCAAGCAATGAAAACATTAGACTGTCTGAAAGTTAGTCGGTAATCCTAGCAAACACGGCATCCTTCCAACTTTCCATGATTCCTATCAGGTCTTTTGATAGAATCCCAGGGTAATTTACCAGGTATGCCACTCAAGGCAGGAAGCCTACAGTAAGGCATGTCTTCATGTTGTGGTATCTCATATTCACTGTGTAATTAAAGAAGGATTTCCTGTTTTTCCTCCATGGAGGTGATCCCTACCTAGTGACCTTTATTTGACCCCTAGAAACATGTCTCAAGCAGCAAGAATCAAAATAAAGGCTAAAATTTAAGGCAAGTATATAATCTGAAATATTAATCAGAGACAAATGCCATTTTGTTGTGACTTAAAGGGAAGATAAACCCCAAGAGCAATGTGGATTGAGTGAAAGCAGCAACATTAGTAGAACACATCAGTGAAAGTTTGAAGAAAATCGGACAATCGATGCAAAAGTTATGAATTTTTAAGTTTTGGTGTTGGAACCGCTGGATGAGGAGACTACTAGAGGTTATAACGTATGAGTGGACAACAATACCAAGAAAATATAAAGAAAATTCTACAAAAATCCATTTTTCATGAAAATTACAAATTCCATCAACTTGATATAAGCATTTTTTTGTGCTCTTGTTCATATGCACACAGGCAAAAAAAAAAAATGAATAAATAAATTATGGTCCAAATGGCCAGGTTCATGAAGAAAAATCACAGTGGTTACAGCAAGAACGAAGTGGGCAGTGTGTAAAGGAGTTTGACCCGACTCGACTGTCCCGCAGTATTCCAACATGCATCTTGCTTCATGGGATATAAAATACCTTTTATGATTTCACACACCATTCATACAGTAGGCCTACATACTTACATGTAGAATTACAAATAATTACTATACAAAAAAAAAAATGTGGCTATTTGGGAAATGCCACATTGTAAGAGGTTCATGAATTTTTAGTTGAATTTCACTATTGATTATTATGTTCATACACATATTACGTGTTCCTTTTTTCATTGTGATTCAAGATGTAAAGCAAGTGAATGCAAGATCTGTTCGTGGCAGTGTTAGTGGGCCTAACACGACTGTTTTCAACCACTAGGAGATTTGGAGTTTGAGTACTGCTTGCTGCTAAAAATCCTTGGACTAGATGTTTTATTCACAATATCCCTCATGACCCTGGAGTGAAAATTGGAATCTGCTTTGATACCAGTAGTCTGGGGTAATAATACCTGCAAGCTCTTGTGGAAGAGCAGTGGTAAAGACCATGGGTCCATGCTTAGACCAAAGCAAACACTATGCATAAAACATTATACATATATTTATGATGATGGTAATGAGTGTGAGAATGATGATGGTGCTGATGATGGTACAGTTGATGAGAATGATGACGGCAATGGTGATGGTGATTATGACGATAATGATGATGGTGATGATGATGGTGATGATGATGATGATGGTAATAATGATGATGGTGATGGTGGTAATGATGATGATGAGGAGGAGGAGAAGAAAGAAGAGGAGGTTTATCATCAGTCACCAACGTCATCATGTGATCTAATACAGTGGGTCTGTTGAGCTTTACATTGCATCTGGCTGTGAATATTGGCATCCACTGAAGAAAAATGTTAATTGTGGTTTAATGATTACACAAGTACAGCGGCATAGCTTCTGGCTGAAGAGGCCAATGGGAAAGTAGCAATATCCATCACCGTGACCACTTTTATGTCTTGTCTGTGATCACATATCTGAGGGGATATTGAAGAGAGAGTCAGGAACAGGAGAAATAACAGTCTTCATAAAAGTAATGAAAATAGCATATGCATTCCTTTTCTTTTGTTTTTACTTAGTATGTGTCACATACTTATAATCATTTTTGGATTCTCTATTTCACATGGCCAGTTGTATTCTTATATATCTGCTGTGATAATGCAATATGTTTCTGGGTTTTGTATACATCTATATTCTTCTGTGTGCACCTATTTTCACATAACTTTGGTAGCACAGTGAAACATGATGCATATGAAAATTATTGCTGTAACTTATTTACATAGAAATAGTGAAATTCTATTCTTTGCATACTCAGTGTTAGTGGCCTAACATTTCAGATGTTACGTTTCCAAGAAGTGTTCTTTGACTCAAAAGTGTAATTATATCACCTGGAAGTCAAAGATCAAAGTGTAAGTCTAGATCGCCCCATTTTTCATGTTAATCCAAAGTGTTGGCTTACAGTGCAATTGGATTTGATTCATATATCATGCCAATAAAAATTTTTGTTTTGTTTTCTAAAGAAGGCATATTGGCAATAATTCATATCATTACAATGGAATATATAAAAAAAAAAAAAAAACTAAATTATATTCAGCCATCTTTGGTAGTTGGATAAATTTGATGATAAATTATTTAGAGGCATACAAGGCCTGTCCATGTCAACATTCTCATGTGAGTTTTTTTGTGTTGTTTTGTTTTTGTTTTTTTTATTATTGTTTTATTCAAACAGTTGTAAGCAAAATACATAAAATTTACTGCATGCATGAGGGTAAGACAAACTGAATGTTCTGATAAAAGTTATTTTTTTTTTCTGTGCAGATCAATATGATATCACTTTACAAATGAAATACACAAATTGTGAAATCCTATCAGTAGTTTGCAGTTCACGTACTGCAAACATGATATTGTATATATTTTGCTGTGTTTGTTGTAATCTTTGCTAAAGCTGCAATTTATAATTCCAATTGCCTCCAACAACATGAATGCAGGTGTATCATCACAAAGGCAGAAATCATCAATTTAACTCCTGAAGAAGGATAGCAGGCCTATATCTCATTCTCTCACTTAGCGTTTTATCAATCACAAATTCAACCTCCCCACACAAGAGTGGCATGTCCAGTCAGGATTGTGTAGGATCCATGGACAATGTTTCTCACAAGATGGCGCTATTCCCTTTTAACATACATGCAGCATACAGTTTATGGAGTCAGCACAGTGCCTCTGCCCTGATGTACCTGTAATCAAAGAGATTTTCCCCAGTGACTGCTAGAGTGCAGAGTCTTCATACGCCCTGTACTATTGTTTTGTGAGCGCAAGGGGAGCATTGGATGACAACGAGGCGGTACAACGGTAGGCTCACCCCTCGTGCTAACATGCTAGCAAACGAGCAACCGAGGAGCAGCCAAAATCAAGTGCGTACTCGCGTAAAAGTTCAGAAGTTCGCGTAATACGCGCTGTAGAAATGTATACTTAGTACGCAAAGTCCGCCATTGTTAAGTGGAACAATGGCGGCCCCTATGAAATCACTGACTCCATTGTAGAGTCCGCCCTCTAGTGGTGGGGAGGAGAAAAATCTCTTTGCCTGTAATACAGGCTGCAGACTTGATGGAGCAATAGACTCTGTAATCGAAGGACTTGGGTATCTACCAGCAATAATTCATAACCAACCTGCAAACATATGACTATAAAAATCACAAAGTAGCCATGTTGTAGAAGTCAATATAATTCAAGCTAACTTTCAGAGGGAAATTTCCTCCACAAATTTCACAAATCTTCATTCTTTATGACAAGCACACACTTCCATCCTGATTCTGAAAGACACATATTATACTCTCTATGCCTTCTGGAAGCTAGATCAAGTGTTCTCCAAATGGCCAAGGCATGTGATATTTCACAAAATTCCCTTTATGTACAGTGGACTCCAATTATAACGAAGTCCTTGGGACTGGCATTTTTCTTTCGTTGTATCAAAATTTTGTTATAACCAAACAAATAAACAATGAAATTACATAGAGTGGATAAAGTTACGGCCTAAATTTTCACTTTGTTGTAATCGCAATTTGGTGATAACCATGTCCATTATAACAGGAGTGCACTGTATTCTTTATATTATACTCTATGTACTGTGACATTATGAACTGCGAAGGTTCCTATTTAGAGATGGCAACACATAAAATCAGTAAAATGTTTCAGAATTCATAACTTTTATACAGATTGCTGGATCTTCCTCTTGATTTCACGAAGTGTTTCTCCTAATTTTCTGCATACACTGAGTCCACACCGAGTCCACACAGATTGGAGATAATTCCCCTGTAACCAGTCCTGAAACAGTTTCTCAATGTCAATGCACTCTTCATTAGCTTACTAATAATGCTAGTGTATAAAATACTGAGTGAATTGGGACATCTAATACAATTTCACGGGAGATGGAATTTGCAAACAAAAACCATACATATTGACAAAATAAGGAAGAATTACAACGTATGACCCTTTTTTATTTTACAAAATGTTAGTAGTGTCCCACCTTGGAGACCATGGACAGTGGATTTATGTTATTAAAGATAATATAAAGTTTTGGTATTACCTCAAAAGTTTCCCTGAATTTCCTTGTCTTAGTTTGTGTTTCAGGTTAAAGTACCTTTCATATAACTAACACTGTGAGACTTACTCGCCCCAAAGTGCTCTCATGTCTTAGTAATCATGCAATAATGGTTTCGTACCAGAGCCGCCGCAGTACGGCGGCGAGGTAGTACACGTATTGTACGAAACCATTATTGCATGATAACTGCGACCAGCAGCGTGCAGCCCCAGGCCCCATACGCATACTGAGTAGCTAACTGCGACCAGCAGCCCCATACGCATAGCTAAATGGGGCTTCGCATTGTAGCTTACAGGCTCATGACAGATTCAGTATCGCGGGTAAATATCAACTTAAAATCCAAAAATTTCTTCAATTTGAAGACTTACCAGTTAAGTTGAAGTATTGAAAACAGGCTTCGGGCAACGTTTGGTTTTGCCAATAGTCCCTTTCTGTTCAAATTGATGACTGAATGCGACTCGGTCGAGAGAACCTTGGGAGAGCTACACTGAATTGACGGCCAGCGCATGTGCACACAAACATCATATCCGTTCATGGATTTGAAATTTGTTCGCATGTGATGTGTGCATATGCGCTGGCCGTAGTAATCAGTGTATGTAGCTCTCCCAAGGTCCTCTCGACCGAGTCACATTCAGTCATCAATTCGAACAGAAAGAAGGGTTTATTGGCAGAACCAAACGTTGCCCGAAGCTTGTTTTCAAGACTTCAACTTAATTGGTAAGTCTTCATATTGAAGAATTTTTTGGATTTTAAGTTGATATTTACTCGCGATACTAAATCTGAATGCTACAATGCGAAGCCCCATTACGCTATGCGTATGGGGCTGCTGGTCGCAGTTAATTGCATGATTACTAAGAAATGAGAGCACTTTGGGGCGAGTAAGTCTCACAGTGTTAGTTATATGAAAGGTTCTTTAACCTGAAACACAGAAATTCAGGGAAACTTTTGAGGTACCAAAACTTTTTATTATCTTTAATTTACTGATTTATACCACTTTATTAAAAGATTGTGAAAAAATACAGAGAAATGTTTAAATCCCTAACATACTTCTCACTGGGTGGGGCTACATCACATGAAATGAGGGTAGGCTTTCAAAAACAAAGTCCCCAAAGCGAATAGGCTTGATTCACTATCAAAATTATGTTTTCATGACAGCTGACTACATGTATCAATAAAATGGCTTAGATTTATTATTATCGTGGTTAGTAACAGTCTCACTATTGACAAAATTACAGCTTCTGAAAGCAAACACCCAGAAATATAGAGCTAAACTGTATTTCACTATCTCGCTACCTATATTTTGTATGTACCTAGCAGATAGATTGCTGTACTGAGATAATAATGCTGTTAGAAAGACTAACACTGCCCTCTCTAGTCTGAGGCTGTTTGGTACACAATAGATTTATCCTTGCACATTACAGAGAGAGAAAAAAAAAGCAGTTGCACTATCACAATTCTTGATATAAGTCGGTGTTTACTAGTTGCCATGGTTTCACTAGATAGCACAATTACAATTTGTACAGTGTAGCTGAAACAATTGTCATGATTCTTTCTTTTCCCCAAACTTTCAATAAAGTGTTCTACTATTAAATATTGTTGCATTCACTCAATCCATATGTATAAGAAGGTGGACTTGTCCTTTAAAGGGTAAGTGTAATATTGAAGAGCACTTCCCAGAAAAGGAAAAAGGCTATAAGATTTGTATGAAAATACTTGAGCACACAAATGGCAATGTTCAGCAATGGGATGTGTGTCTAATACTGTATGTACAACACCACAGATAGCTTCCCATAATACAGAGAAATATATCTACAGTTGTACCTACTGAGCGATTCAACCCATATCTTCACAGGGGCTACTCCACATATAATCTACAACGAACATCGTAGTATTAGATGCTGAATTCATCTAGACCCCTGACTAACATGCACCCTTTCACATAGACAAACTAACTCCACTCATGAACCATAGTCACAGAAAAGTAGAATGTATGTACAAATCCCCTGCTAACACCAGTAGTTTCTGTTTTCAAACATTTTGCTCTACCACTTGTTTTCCTTCAAATATTAGAGCTCAGTAGAGATTTAAAAAGGGTTTGAAGCTCAAGACTAGTTACTACTCCCATAATAGCTGGATTCAATAATGCAGGGGTGAACAAACTTTTCCATATTAAATGACCATGCATGATACAGGCTGTCCACCTCACACCATAGTACAATGTATGCATAAGGTCTGTACATAGAAGGCCTTGCCTACTTCCCATGTGATCTATCATGTGATAGACACTTATCCTTAATTGTTCCAAGGAGGTAGGATACCTTCTTGATTATTATATCATTCAAGGATAACACCCCATCTACTGCACAGCAGACTTTGCTATATGGTAATTATTCATGACTATAATACCTATAGCAGAACAGCCCATCACATCAGCTTTCAGGATTGCTGTTACCATAGCATTTGCCATTTTTTACTCAGTATGATAATATTGTCAGTCTTTTGCCTATGAGACTCTTGGTTAACACTAAATAATGGTGTTTCTGACTGGATTACAAATTCATATGAGTTCAAATGGGTTGCAGAAGTAGCGACAATATGAAAACAGACATGTCAATAAAAATATTCCAACAACAATTTGGAAATATAGGTCTCCACACAATACTAGTGCGATGAAAATAAAGGTGGCATTTCAAAACATATTACTCACTGCAAATACCTGTGTAAGGATTGTTGGGCCAGTATTACATCTTGCAGATTTTTTTTTTTTTTTTGATCACGGCATCTATGGTTTTAGATTTCACAGAAGCATTCACTAAACAGGAGTTATTGGTTTTTGTATGGCAATGCAAAAATTAATATTATTTGCCATTGTTCAAACAGGGACTAAAAAAAAAAATCACTCAGCTGAAAGTGAAGTTCTTTGAGTCGTATACACCCGAGTTTGCAGACCTAGTCTGCCTGGCACTAAAATATACATTGTCCAGGGCAACTCTATAGCAAGAGTTCAAAAAAAAAACAAAAAAAAAAAAACTGACCTTCCCATCATGATGAGTACTAGACACTTTTTCATTTTATTTTAGGCCACACAAGAGAATTAACAGTTTCAACATTACATTGCAAATACCGGTATTAATTTTAAAACTGTTTATATCTGGGGTGTGAACAGGATTAGTGTTTGACCAGATCTCACTGGTCATCTCTATAACTGCCTTCACACTGACCATCTCATATTACTTTCCTCAATTAAACCTTCCTTCCTAGGATATTATATCGACTAAGACCTCCTGTAGGTTACCAGCAAACATATCGGAAAATGAAATTTGATACCACAAGCACTAACACTAATAGCTCTACATCACATTGTACATAAATGTACTTGTACTTACAGGGTTATTCTGCTTACTCTTTTTTTTTTTTTCTCAGATTACACCTTGACAGGGCAGTATTAGAACACATGATCTTTTTTTCTAAGCACTTGGGAAATGAAGGGAACATTAACAAGGCTATAGTTATTAAAAAGGATAATATTGGTAGAGACCAGAATTGGGCTTTCAACTTTTAGAGAGATAACAAGAAACCACTTATGAAATAGTATGAAACATACGATTCTATTTAAAGAAGACTTCAAAGTTTATTTGATGGAAATTGGTTTTGGATTGGCTGAAACATCCAAAAACAAAGTAAAACAAAGCAATTGTAATAAAAGGTGGGTCCCACCTTTTATTAGGATCACTCTTTTTCGATATCTCGGCCATTTCAAAACCGATTTTCATCAAATAGAAGTTTAATTCCTCTTGAAATTACATGCTCTTTCATATTTTATAAGAGGTTTCTCATCATCTCACCGAAAAATGACAGAAATCTGAAGTTGGGTCTCAACCAAAATTATACGATCCCTTTAACATTACAAAAATGTTCTGGGTCCCATAGAAGAAGTTTATAATATACAATGTACTTCTCTTGCAATTTAATCATATAGTGCCTAATATGGAAACCACAAGAAATCCTGGATTAATAGCCACAAATATATAGGAGTCACTATCATTACGGTATCAAGCAGGTTTTGTTTTGTTTTGTTTTGTGTTGTACTACGGTCAAATCTGTCCATAGCAGCCACCGATGGGGGACAAAAATATGACTGTTAAAGACAAGTGGCTGTTATACACAGAGTCAAATGGCTTTTCTGGAGGGGGAGATATTTTTCAATGGCCGGATACATCAGATGGCTGCTAGACAGGTGGCCACTATGGCAGGTTTGATTGTATTTTGTTGTTTTGATTTGTAACTGAAGCTTTGGACATGAATGAATGACAGCTAGTGGTAGATAACCTTGAGTTCCATAATTGCAGTGGGTGCCTATATATGAAACATCTTGCATTATGCATCTGGACTGATGGATTAATTTACTATACAGACATTCAAACCAAAACTTGTCTAATCTAATTCAAACTTGCATCAGCAAATCCCTTGATCTAACTCATCTCAGAAGGAAAGAAAATACAAAACAAGAGATAAAGATGCCTGATAACAGTCTAGTTACTTTACAGATTTTCACGTAAAATCAAGTTAGCTTCGCAGATTGAAATTTCTCCATCAGCCTACCTTTCACCAATCACAGTCCCCACAAGAGGATTCCATAGCATTCATGTGAGTAAAACCCAAATAAATGATGAAATGATATTCCCTCAAATAGCAGATGAGTGCTGAGAATCTGTACGTCAAGATTGATCTCCTACAGACGTCAGTGATGCTGCCTGGGAACTACACAAATCTGCACCAAATGAATGCAGGAATTCACCTTCCCATGAACTATCCTTCGCTCTATTTGGAGAACGGAGGCCAAAGTTTCCCCTCTCTTTAAAGGCCAAGTGTACTGTGGGGGAAACTATCTCTATTCTTTCAGAAAGATTTCATATGATCTTCCTTTGATTTCAACAAGTTTTAGCAATGACATTCAATGCATAGTACATGACATGAGGCACAGATCTAAACATACTTTATGACCAAAAGATATATAATGGCTAATGAATCATTTTGCTTCTTCTGGGAATGTTGTCTCAGAATCTTTTTCACAATGCATGGTACCATACATACATTTTCGTGTAAGCAGCAGGAAGTCACTCACATCCAGATCCAGGGCTATTCATAGATGTTCATCAACAGCAGGGACGTAACATCTACTAGTATGTGGATTTATATTTCTTCTTCATAATAAACGAAGGATTTTAAACAGATTTGGAGGTTTCTTTGAAGTAAATCTCTGTTATAAAAACCAGAGTGGGTCTTTAAGAAGATACCCTTTATTCTATCAGTCTGTAAACAGTGTAGAACAGACAGAGCCTCTCTCAGATGTTGACTTAATGGCTGTCATAAAATCCACCTGAATTGCCCATTATGGGGCCTATATAAAGTTTACCATCTTGCCAACAAAATTTCCCTGTTGTCATAGCGATGGATAACACCGAGGATATTAACTTCCAACAAATCATCCAGTAGAGTATGAAATAAGATTGATTCTCTTCAAACCAAATAAAATCAATCTGAAATATACAAAGCAATACTAAGTTTTGCTGTGAAGACTGAAAGACTGCGCTGATACCTAAACCTTATCGAAGAGATTATACCAGTCAGCGCAGCAGCATTCAACAGTGAGGAAATTCTGTTTGATGTGTAGAAGCCTTTGCCATGGGAGTGTTAATGACTCATGTTTATGTCCAACAATCTTGCTCCAGATAACTGATTCTGTTTGAAGGGCCGGACCATTGTATCTGACCATTGTATGTCATAAATGTAATTGCTTTTCAGAGAAGCACAGTGCAGCCAATTCAAGGAAGGCTATTTGTGAGGGAAATCATAAAACTACCACAGTACAGCAATAAATTTCTTGCAATACTGATTTGCAGGAAATCCTGGGCCATTTATTTTACTATATACACCATAAATTTTCATGAATCAAGACTTCCCGATGATTTTGCTAGTGGTTAAATTCATGATCGTGGAGTCCTGTACTGCACAGAGAAATGTAGATATGTACATCACATTCATATCTGGATAAGAATCAATATTTTTGTGTGTCTTTAATTGCGCAAACATCACCTGACTCGCGAAATTCACAAAAATAAAATCCTTGCGAAATATTCGGCGTATACAGTATACCATTTAACTCCTTTGCCCTTCCCATTATCATTACTTTTTTTTTTTGGGGGGGGGGGGAGAGGGGAATGGTGA
The DNA here is from genome assembly GCA_033980235.1 of Diadema setosum. Lineage (NCBI taxonomy): Eukaryota > Metazoa > Echinodermata > Echinoidea > Diadematoida > Diadematidae > Diadema > Diadema setosum. The sequence continues at coordinate 661,854 of CM067074.1, read as the reverse complement.
GGCTTGTATTAATGTACACTGTAGATGATCATGAAAGCATCCTATAGAAAATATAAAGAAAACTCCACAAATATTCATTTTTCATGAAAATTACAAATTCCATCAACTTAATACTGACATATGTTAAGGGTAGCAATTATTCCCCCTGCTTTCTGAAAGCGGTTAGTCAAGTGCTCTTTCATGCTAGAAAAGTGAATTTTGTTGAATTTCCTTTATATTTTTTTTTTTTGTATTGTTGTCCGTTTATATGTCATAACCTCTAGTAGTCTCCTCATCCAGCGGTTCGAACACCAAAACTTTAAAAATTCATAACTTTTGCATCGATTGTCCGATTTTTCACTCAATCCACATTGCTCTTTGGGTTTGCGTTCCCTTTAACATGTCCTGGTCAATCCACAGTATATCCTCAGGACTCGTACCCAACAGGTTAAAAATGAAAAGAAAGAGAAAACATAAAATGCACAATAGATTCAGTCTCTTTTGTCTTTCATATCTATAAAGTAGATCAACTTTTATTTCACTCCAGTCTTGAAATTTGCAAGGGTTCTTTCAGCTAAAACTCCATTTACATTTTCACAACTAAAAATTTTTTTTTTTTGAAACTACATCGAAACAAATGTATAATTAGTCCCCCTAAACATAAAAGCAAGGGTGTCCAGTCTAAAAAAAAATAGTTAAATTTTGAAGAGGGATTTACCCTTATCAATCACACTTGGTCAGTCTGAACGGGCTGGTATGGCCTATTTTACCTTCTGTTTGTTTTGTTTTTTTGTTTGTTTGTGTGTTTTGTTTTGTTTTGTTTTTTTTTTTTTTGGGGGGGGGGTTAAGATCTATTTTAGCATATCTGGTATGACAAAGTGCTGGGGCTTGGGCTGTTCCACTTTACTTGCAGGTGAGAAACC